>JABACO010000002.1:14454223-14890712 GCA_013339895.1 Ephydatia muelleri | reverse complement strand
AGTCCACCAATCGGGAGCTAATAGTGTTTCGAAACCAATTTATCAACATTGTTAGCAGATTTATCGAAGCAAACAAAGGTGTGAGTTTCTCTGGTCGCTGATGGCGGTGGTGCAGTGGGATTTGGTTCACCCATACCCTCATGGGTCCTACTGGTGGTGGTCATGGTACTACTACTACTTTCTACTACTATTATTACTACTACTATCAACTATCCAGTGCACTGCAAAAGGTTAGTAGCACATTCAAGCTATTTGTGTTTGCCATTGCCTGCAGTTCAAACTCTCATCCCCTGTGATCGTTTCGTTAGACAAACACATATCAAGCAATCATCATCACTGACGGGATCCAATCTTACACAGTATTTACGTACCAGTGTGGCAGCCTGGAATGGTCCACCAACACCTTTGAGCCGTTCTCTACGGTGGGGGTACAATTCGGGTGGACAATTCTATGAGAACCATCCTTTCACCGGGCATCCATTTGTCACGGATATAGCATGTGTCAATGCTCAGCGTCAAATCACATGGAGCAATGTCATTTACAAGCTGAGCCTTGACTCAGATGTCTTGCAACAGATCAGGGCCAAATGCATCCGGCAGCATCAAACTGATATCGAACTCTTCCCCTCTGAACCCAACCTGAGCAATGTATCTCCCTGCCCCTGTTCCCTGTGGCAGGCCTTTTGGAACTGGCAGTTTTGGTTCTTTGAGTACACTGGTGATTCATACTGTGGTGTTCAGTGGTCTTCGCAGGGAAAGTCTTGGCGCTGTTGCTATTCCTTGCAGTAAGTTGCTAGGGTGCATTGCTCACTCTAATTGTGACTATCAATGCTCCATTAGGATTACTACATGGGGTGCACTGCTGATAACAAAAGACGACGAAGGAAGTTCACTGCTTCTCTACAATCCATTCCGTGACTACTGGTCATATAGGACATATGATGAAGGCTTTCGAGATGCCTGCTGTGGAATAGGCCTGTGTGACCTTTACTATGAGAGGCGACCTGTTGCTACATGCAACGGTTATGTCCAACCATTCCGGGGTACTAAGATTTCACATATATGCAGCACATGAACTAATGTACTATTTTTCTGCCTTTTGTATTTTTGTTTTTGCTTTTTGGTAGCTTGGACGTGGGGGGATCCTCACATAAATACCCTGGATGGACGTAATTACACCTTCAATGGATGGGGAGAATACACACTCCTGAGGCTGAATGACAGCAGCTTCTTTTTTCAAGGGAGGATGGGCCCAATTGGAAATGCTAGTGGAACCCAATTCTCTGCCTTTGCTATGGGACATCCCAACAGCACACTGGAGGTATGAATTGTAATGCACGAGGTTCTGCAGTTCACTGTATCGACCTGTATTACTGTGGGCTGGTACTATATATTTGCATTAACCATTTGTTGCTTTTTGCATGAGGAAAAAAATGAATGTCTATTCAGTGCTCAATAATTATTTCCTTTATTGTAAATCGAATATTCAGACCTATCTGTAAATTATACAGGAAAAAGCATTTTTTTTTAAGCACCAATTAAGCGCTGTTAATTCGATGAACTATTGTCCTACTGGAAGGGCACTATTAAAGTAATTTTCTGCTGTTGCTTCTGAATGCTGCTAACACAATATTTTGGGATTGTGTAAAGAACATTTGATGTCAAAAACTATATGGATGATATGTGAAGTATTATCACCCATCCTACAACAGATGATGACTTTTGGTGGACAATTGATCTTCTTTTACAACGGAACCAACATCACTGATAATCTTATCCAGAACACAAATTTTACATACAGCGATGTACTAGTTCTCAAAAACAACAGTAATTCTTACATTGTGTCATTCTCCAATGGAATAGGAGCTGTATTCAGCATCTCATCAGGGCTGCCCAACTTTGTGCTAAACATGCCTAGCTCCTTCCGTGCAGGCACTGCAGGGCTACTGGGCAATTTTAATGGCAACCAAACAGATGACCTTATGTTTCCAAATAAAACAGTCCTTACTGGTTCTTCTGTAACTGATCGAATGATCCATGCCTTTGGACAGTCCTGTAAGTCACCCATGAATACTGTGTGCTACAGGGGCCTGAAGTGAATGAGCATGGAGAAAGTGTGCTTTCATATGAAAATGTCTTATATTCAGGTGTCCTTATAGTAGTCTGCTTCCATTGGGTGTGCAAACCTATAGTTGGTGTAAAGGATGTACATTTTAACAGTCTAAGAATGAATTAAAAATGACTGTGCTGGCTGCCATTGTGCACATGCACCTACTTGGGACGCAAAAAATAGTGATGCAATGTCGTTTATGACCTTCAGGGCAAGTTTCAAGCATGGAAAGGCTGTTCACAAATGCCACAGGTCAGCCAGTGTTCCATCCAGAGTATGTACCACTCTTTGCTGATGAGCTCAACACCACTGGGTGGAACACGAGCGCATGCAGAGGTGACACCTCCTGCATCTATGACTACATTGCAACTGGGAGGTTGGAAGTTGGAGTGGCCTCTATGGGTGTCAGCATGGCTATTGTGCAGGCACTTACTCTGGCCAGTATGTGTACTAATGCATTTTTTGTCCTGTGACATTAACAATGCCACTTTGCAATTGCAGACAATTTCCACCTGCCTTGAACGGCTCCAATACATTTGTGGTCACAATCGGAGTAATGTCAGTCTACAGTTTTGTAGTAACGGATGACAGTGGGCTGGGAACCCGTGTCAGCATTGTGGGTGGCATTCCAAGGGCAGGAAACCTGACCAACATCAGCAATGCCTTCACATTCTCTTGGAATCCCACGACCTCTGAAGATGTGTATGGACTGACCTTCTATGCCACAGACTCACTAGGTGCAACTGGGATTTTGAGGCCCAAGGTGTACGTGTGCTCCTGTTTGAATGGAGGAAACTGCATCCAGGAGGGAATGTTCAATTCTACTCAAAATGTGACAATGATGCAGTGTAATTGTCCAGCCGGTGAGCCCCTCTTGGTCCCCATGCTTCCCTTTGCGTCCTCACTGTCTCACCTCGTGCTCCTCTCCCTCACATTCCTGCACACAATCTCTCTTAAAACAGCGTGGGAGGGGGGCCTTCTGTGACATAGATGCTGATGGTTGCGTCAGCCTGTATTGTGGGAATGCATCAGCATGTTATGACCTTCCAGCACCACTAGTGGGGGCAGAGTGTTCCTGTCCACCAGGATATATGCACAATGGGACAGATCCCAAGTGCATAGGTGTGTTGCAATCTTTAAACAAAATCATATAGAGTGAATACATATTATGTCTTTCTGAAATCTTATTTTCAGATATCAATGAGTGCCAAAATCAAAGTTTGTGCTCACAGCTGTGTGCAAATACAGATGGAAATTATGAATGCATTTGCTTCAATGGGTATTCAGATGTACAAGGAGTGTGTAGAGGTTAGTTGCATAAGCATATAAATTGATGCACAATGATTTTAATTCATTGTTCGTCACCAACAGATATCAATGAGTGTTTGAATGGAGTGGCCAATTGCCATCAGGTGTGTGTGAATGACGTGGGAACTTACCACTGTGCTTGTTTCTCTGGGTTTGAGTTGAACACTGACAACACCACATGCAGTGGTAAGTGCAAGAAGTGAACTATGTGCCTTTGATCACAAACCTTGAATTGTACTCTCCTCCCCTCCCCCCTCCCCCCCCCCCCCCCCCCCCCCCCCCCCCCCCCCCCCCGTGAGCAGTGAGCCCTGGGAGTGAGTGCCCTAGCAACTACACCTGCATAGCAAACCTCTGTGCCTTTGTAAATGGCTCTGCAAATTGCCAGTGTGCATACGGTTATGCACTGGACAACAAAAACTCAGCAGTGTGTTGGTAAGAAAAAGGGGACTTGATGCAAAGATAGTGAACAATGATCTATGTGAATTTCAGATTACAATGAGTGTTCGAAACCCAATACATGTGACCACAACTGCACAAACTTCAATGGATCTTACTTGTGTTCTTGCATGGCAGGATACACTCTGCAGGAAGATGGAAGAACATGTACAGGTAAGATTACATTTGAGGCATGCATTATCTACATATGTTCTACATTGGTATGTACCCACCCCTCCCCACCATAAATCAGATGTACATTAAATGCAAAGGTAATGAGTATATTGTTAAGAAAACGTACACTAGTGAATGTCTTCCGATTATTATAATGCAATGAAAATTGATTATCTCTGTAGAACTTAGTGGAATGTGAGAAATTTTGGACATGGAAATTTACAGCTACGGAATTTAAGCATACAGTATTTTCGCTGTATAATGCAACTTTTATGCAAAAAGTTTTGTATATATGAAATTATTAAAAGCAAATATTCCCAACCTACAATAACCTAAATGTAAGGTGCTCAAAATGTGAAGTAGAATCTAGCAAAGAGAACTATTGGTACTTTATTTTTTTGTAAAACCATACTTTCCATCTGTTTTATTCCCCCACCCTCACCAACCCCTATCTCCTCCCCATCTCCTCATTCACTTCCCCACCCCCACCCACCTCTACATGCAGATATTGATGAATGTGTGCTAAACGCACGGTTGACTGTTCTGGAGTATAACAACACACTGTGCGTCTCACCCAGGGTGTGCAATAATCTCTTCGGCTCTTATGAGTGCACATGTCCACCAGGGACTGTGGAACCAAACTGCTCAGGTAAAGCTGGACCCTAAAAGCTTCCCATGCTCTGAGATCATACTTCTCTTGTGTTTTTGATTGCACTGCAGTCTTGCAAGTTTCAATTCCTCCCCACTCCTCTCTAAGACCTCCGAGTGCCAATGAGTTGACCAACTCCTTCAACATGACAATATGTGGGCTTTCTGTCAATACAGTAATGACACTATGCCCTTTTTTCCAGCACGTAATAATCAGGCCTTTTTTATATGTCCTAGTTCAGTGACACTCTAAAAGTCAAGTTAAGGATACTGACTGCTAATGTGACCCAACAGTACTGTTCCAATCATACATGCAACACAAGGTACACAATTAGGTTTGAGACACCCATGCAGTTTATGTTATTTTCACTATTCTCACCGCAGCAGTGGAAAAGGCATAGGTCAAGTTGATGTAACAAATGTACATCTATACGGCATTGCATCAACCACAAACTACAGAGGAAAGGACTGCATAGCTATGCAAGTCTATGTCACCAGTCCACAGACAGGGGTGCTAGCTGTGTCAGCACTATCCACTGCTGTGCAGGTATAGGCTGCTGCTGCTGGTCGGGAACATTATTTATGATTGATTTGTATTCTTTCCAGGCTGGCAACAGTGTGTACATTGACTCTGGCTTCAGTGTATTGATGCTGTCGTCATCATCAGTGTCCCAGTCCACTGTCCCTACCATCATCATGGCAACAACAATTTTGCAGTCCACTGTCCCCACCATTATCATGGCAACAACAATTTTGCAGTCCACTGTCCCCACCGTTACCATGACAGTAACAATTCCTCCCAAACCGGCACAAAAGCTATCCGTTGTCGGTGCTGCAGTGGGCGTTACCCTTGGAGTATGTGTGCCTCTTCTGCTACTCTTGGGAATTGTTGTTGCGAGGTAATTACTCAGTTCAGTACTGTGAGCAATAACTCTTAAACTGTAAGCTGTGTGTGATACATATACGAGGGCGGGGGGAGGAACATCAATCAAATGCATTCCATATGTTGTTTGCTTTTCCTTACAGTTATCTACTGAAAGCAAAAGGGACAGCAAAAGTTATGGTTATGCCTATGAAAAGTGGCGAAGGTTCCCTCCTTCCACATTCAAAATGGCAGTATCGTGAGACTTCCAAGCTCTAACTGCCCCGAAGCTCAAAAGCTATTATCTACGCTACCAAAGCTGTGATATTTGTTCTTTTAATTTGTACCAATGATTGTACATGTACATGTAATGGACTATGCATACTGCATGTGATATTTAAAAGTATTTTTTTGCAGCTTGTGATTGCATTCAGTGCTGAGAATAGAACTACTAACCGAGTTGACCACCTAGATAATCCATTCCGTACCGAGAGCAGAGTTACAATAATGTGAACAACCTGCGTAACTAGCTATAGCTCACACTTCGCAGGCGCGCACGTGTGTGTATATGTGTGTGTATGTGTGTGTGAGTATGTGTGTGTATGTGTGTAAATGTGTGTGTGTATGTGTGTGTATGTGTGTATGTGTGTGTACAGTATGTGTGTATCACAGCGAAACCATTACATTGAGACGGTAACGTCTCATCACGTGACCTTACCCGTCACTCAGATGTAGGCGGATACCGTTGATATCAATACCAACGGTCCGTCTGTGGACGGAGAGTGGACGGCAACGTCCTTCCCCTCCGTCGCTCTGTCACGTCTTTAAACGTTATAATCCGTCAGTCCGGGAAATCCACGGTTAAAGGCGGTTCGCTTTTTACCGCATCGTACCGTCGGTACGTAAGGTTGGATTTCTGGCTACCGGTACTACAGCGGTACCGCTTCTACTTTCTATCCATGCAGCTTTATCGTATATGTGCACCATCCCATTCACTTTTCTCAGGGTTAGTTCTTCAAAAAACTATATACAAATACAAATGCATATAAAAAGGGAAGAGCAAGTGTCAGTTTTGCTTGGTCTCCACATTAGGCAAAAAGCCGGATTCCGTTCTGTTGAAAGATAATTATGTATAGCATCAATCACATGAACCACAGAAGTACTTACTTACACATTTGCGCCGGTATTGACAATCTGCGCGCGATGACACTGGCACAAACGTGGAGCCACTCACGTCATCAAACGTTCATCTTGTGTAAAAAGTCACAGATGAGAAAAAAAGTGACCCTTGTACATACATACCTCATTGCGTTCCAACGCCAAAAAAAATAAAGGTGGCTGGGTACAATTAAATAACGTACCAATAATACGTTACACCTACTAATATGTGTTCGCGTTACAACCTATTCCTGTAGATGGAAGAAAAGTGGTTGTGATATCTTCGACACCCCAAAAATGGCACTTACGCAGCACTCATGTCTTATCATCAGTATGTGGCGAATCAACAAGTTTATTCGGATCCATAAGTTCCACGCCAATCTTTGAACCTGAAAGTTGCTATAGAGGAGGACAAAGGCCGATAGCGAAACGCTTACCATATCGTGCTCTTTGCTGCGCTGATGCACGTTGTACTTTGGCGCCAAAATAGGTTGCGATAAAATACCATCGGCTACACCACTGTTTCTCCCCGCCAAAAAACCTATTATTAATAGTCACGTGAATTGGTCAAGGGACAGTTATAGTTGAATTAACCAGCAACTGTCAATCAATTGCAATTAGCGAGCTTATACCGCTTGTTATTGGTATGCGATGTGTTGCCATGGCAATGAGGTAACAGTCCAGTACATGTATGTGCGATTTAAATCTTTTATCAGCCTTGAAATTGATTCATTAAGGTCCAATACAAGAATGCAGAACATACAACATGTACATGGAATCAGTTTTAGTTTGAGTGAGGATGGAAGACATAATCCTTTATCCCTACACATGTAAAGAATGAACGAAGTACTTCTATAATGTTGCACACAGCCACACACACATCACACAAACAGGCACACATCACACACAGGCACACATCACACAAGGCATACATCACACATAGGCACACATCACACATAGGCACACATCACACATAGGCACACATCACACAGAGGCACACATCACACAGAGGCACACATCACACAGGATACATAACACAGAGGCACCATCACACAGGTACACATCACACAGGCACACATCACACAGAGGCACACATCACAGAGGCACTCATCACTAAGGCTACAAATCACACATCACACACAGGCACACATCACACCAACAGGCACAAATCACACCAACAGGCACAAATCACACAGGCACACATCATACAGGGACACATCACACAGGCACATATCAACAGACACATCACACACAGGCACACATCACACACAGGCACACATCACACAAACAGGCACACATCACACACAGGCATACATCACACATAGGCACAAATGACACACAGGCACAAATCACAAAGGCACACATAATAAAGAGGCACACATCACACACAGGCACACATCACACAGGCACACATCACACAGGCACACATCACACAGGCACACATCACACAGGCACACATAACACAGAAGCACTATCACACAGGTACACATCACACAGACACACATCACACACATCACACAAACAGGCACACATCACACACACGCATACATCACGCACAGGCACAAATGACACACAGGCACAAATCACAGGCACACATCACACATAGGCACAAATCACACATCACACAGGCACACACAGAGGCACACATCACACAGGCACACATCACACAGGCACATGTCACACACAGACACACATCACACATAGACACTCATCACAAAGGCTACATATCACACAGAGGCACACATCACACACATGCACACATCACACAGGCACATATGACACACAAGTTACACATATTGGCACACATTACAGACAGGCACACATCACACAGAGGTATGCACACAGACACACATAGCACACAGCCACACATCACACACAGACACATATAGGCACACATCACTAAGGCTACACATCACACATGACACATAGGCACATATCACACACAGGCACACATCACACATAGGTTACACATATTGGCACACATTACACACAGGCACACATCACACATAGGCACACATCACACATAGGCACACATCACACAGAGGCATGTCTATATCACACACAGGCACACATCACACACAGGCACACATCACACGCAGGCATACATCACACACAGTCACATCACACACAGGCACACATTGCACATAGGCACACATCACACAGGCACACATATTACACAGGCACACATCACACACACAGGCACACATCACACACAGAGGCACACATCACACACAGAGGCACACATCACACACAGAGGCACACATCACACACAGCCACACATCACACACAGGCACTCATTACTAAGGTTACACATCACACACAAGCACACATCACACACAAGTTACACATTGGCACACATCACACACAAGGACACATAAACAGAGGAACACATCACACAGGCACTCATCACTAAGGCTACACATTACTAGAGGCAAACATCACACATGGGCACTCATCACACACAGCAATACATCACACAGAGGCAAGTGCACATTACTCAGAGGCATACATCACGCACAGAGCCTAGGCACACATAACACACAGGAACACATCACACAGAGGCATGTGTACATCACACACAGGCTACACATATTGGCACACATTACACACAGGCCCTGTGTGTAATGTGTGCCAATATGTGTAGCCTGTGTGTGATGTACACATGCCTCTGAGGGACACATGTATCATAAACAGAGGCACATATCACACAGAGGCACTCATCACTAAGGCTACATATTACACAGAGGCACACATTGACACAGAGGCACACTTCAACTCACAGGCCCACATACACAGTGGCACACATCTCACACAGAGGCACACATCACATACACACACAGGCAACTGGTGCCATTTATAGTTATGGAGTCCTTGCTGTAAAGATTCTTTACTTGATGACGAATCTGACTCAGAGCCGGAGAGGTATTCTATATGCTCTCCAGTCTGCCATAGTACCGGTACCCGGTACGTCTGGATAATAAGAAAGGATACAATTAGCTGCTAATAGCTAGCGCTCAGCACTAGCTATATCTCGCGAATCGAGTATACGCATATGCAGCTGCGCATATGCATACATAATCGGTGCACGTGTATGATATACGATACATACCTTCCGCTAGAAGCTGTTGTTTAGCTTGAAGAGAACTATCAGCTTTGGATGACGACTCTACTAGCATTTGGTGTTCAAAAAATGTAGATCTACACACGTATTCCCCGCAGTGGTGACAGTAACGTCACTTGCCGCTCATTTTTTGAATTCGGAAGGAGTTACTTGTATCACGTGACCATGCGTCAATAATAGTGGAGGACGCGGTACCGTGCGGTAGCGTTCGTCGATTACCGTTCATAAATACATGGATACCGTCACTAAACGTTTCCGTGAAATTTACGTGGAAGTCCGTCTTGATCGAAAGTGACGGGGCACCGTTGCAACCCGTCTCCGGATAGCGGTTTCGCTGTGTATGTGTGTGTGTATAGACCTGTGTGGGTTGGAGAGTCAAGAAAGTTCTCGCAAGTAGTCATTTTCGATGGTCATATGGAGAAATGAGCGGTCACCAAAGTTGTAAAAGTTACAATTTTTTGTTTCTGAGACTCCATCGAATGATTACTGTTGTGCATATCTAAAAACACAAGTATGATTTTGTGTGAATTATCCGTGATCTGTTTTTGTCTCAATATTCAAGAATAAGGGCTATTAATAATGTACAGCAAAAACCTATACCTAACTAGTCCAAGATGATACTTAACTTGCTGTAGGATTTATATCAAAATTGTAATCACTAAAAATGGCGGCCAATGCCATATGTGCATAATATGACATCAATAACAATAACAGCTCAATTTATAATTTCTGCAGGATATTTCTAACTAGGACAAAACACCTCAAGTCAGGGTTTTTTTCACATACACGGTCAGTTACTATAGAACGTAATACATGCACTCTGTGAGTGTAACGATTATTCTTGCGCCGTTTATGCTGTATGCCTATAAGAAGGATTGTACATGCATGCTACCCAACTTTATTATTGTATGTGCGTGCGTGACACACAGATAAAAAATACACTTACACACGCATATACATGCACTCACATATAGACAAACGCAAGCTTTCTATCCGCCCTTTATGACACGCACATACACACGCATATACTTACTAGTTTCGTTCCCAGTCTCACATTATCGCATAATGAATAATATACGTAGTGAGACTGGGAACGAGACTATACACTTACTTGCACACGCACATACATACACACGTACCGCCGGGCCAGTAGCGGATCTAGGGGGGGGGGGGGGGGGGTTTGGGGGTTTAAACCCCTCCCCCTCCCCCCCCCCCCCAACCCGCCATTATGAATAATATTATTGGCCAGACTGACTGGGTGCCCGCAAATTAGCACATTGTCACGTGTTGTACTCGATCACGAGCGACATATCTCAGCCAAGAAATAAGATGAAGCAAATGGTGTTGAACGAATTCTTTAGGTATTATATACCCGTATACACAGTGTCATGCACGGGTATGTGACTGTATTTCATACTACGACATGCTTGATCGAAGGGCCCTTGGTTCACCCCCAATCTTGGGCATTATGTACATAAAGCACACTGAATTTATATATTGGACGCACCCTTTGGGCCCCCCCAATCCTGTTTACGTTCCTCCTACATGTACACTTCTGTTAATGAGGCGCGGTTTACCGTTAAGCAATGGTGCCGTACTTATTCACAGCTGTTTCTTATTCATTACGCTGCAGACATAATAGTAGAGATATTCCCATGTGCCATTCGTCCGAGGCTATTCTACGTACCTTTCATAACTCTCCTAAAAGGCAAAGATTCTTGGAGTTCGTGCTTGATGTATATATTTCTGAGCCTCATGCATGTAAATATAATAAATAAAAGGCCTTTAAGACCAGATGGGTCGTAAGGTATGACTGTTTGGAAAGGTTTTACAATCTTTATGGTTATATATTTGCATGTCTCGATGCCATGACCAATCCAACTGGGTACCTCAACCTCCAAAAGGCAGGTGTGCCCCATGATGACTGGTGTTGGGATACACCCACTAGAATAAAGGCAGAAGGTCCAAAACAATCACTTGCTACAAGTAAGAACATACTTTCATTGATAGTATTACTTCATGGCCTTGATCCTCTCAAAGGAGTATGCATCAAACTTCAGAAGCATGATGCTGACATTGTAACTGCTTACAGGCATATTGACCTTGCTATTGAACAAGTATCTTACATGAGAGAAGATTTTGATAGTGTATGGAGTGAGTGGTTTGGAGAGGCTGAATCATTGGCTACTGACATAGGAGCAGTAATTACAATTCCTAGGTAAGTATCAACAGCATCGTTCAAATGTTCCAGCCGATTCACCAAGTGAATATTATAAGAGATGTTTAGGTATTCCATTCTTAGATAGTTTATTAAGTCAGATGAATGAATGAAAATCGAGTTGTGCAATCACTGATGTCTCTATGCTTTTCAATTATCTGCAAATTATGCACGACTGAAGGATTCAGACGATCTGGCAAAGCAGCTGCTATTTTGGGAAGTTGATATGCCAAGCGCTGCTTGTCTAAAGCAAAAGCTAGTTCGCTGGAAACTCTTTTGGAATGAAGGCACACGTGAAGACAAACCAGAGGATTTGATGGATTCATTGCCATATGCAGATGAAGACATTTTCCCAAACAGTCGCCAACTAATTTTAATTGGATGTACGACACCGATTGGAACTTGTCAGGCAGAAAGGTCTTTTTCAGTTTTGAGATGAATAAAATCACACTTACGTTCAACAATGACCGAAGAACGGTTGACAGGTCTAACCATGATGTCTATCCACCATGCCGAGTGTTTGTCGTTTTTATAACAGTTTCCGTTTGTCGCTACAAACGGAAACTGTTGTACCACGATTTGTGCAAGAAAAACCTAGGCGTTTGTTTTGCAAATCTATTTTGTTTGATGAGTCAAAATATTAGACTGTTTATTTTCATGTGTGTAATTATAAAGCAGTGTAGATTCAAAATTGTATCGGGCCGAAAATCTACAATGTGTTAAAAAAAGCGGCGGCATCTTTAGTTTCTTGGAAAAAGTACTGCATTTAAGAAGCGGCTGGGGCTACGCCCCAGACCCCTTTAGGGAGGGACCTACCCCCTCCCTACACCCTCCCCTTTTTAAACCCCCCCCCCCCCCCCCCCCCCCCAATATAAATTCGTACGTCCGCCCCTGCGTTACGGTAGTACCCACACATTGACAAGGCTTTTGGAGAAGGGCGTTTGCATGGATATGGGAAGGCAAGGTATATATGTATTAGGTCAAGCCTGGCAATGGGCATACATTGGGACACACTGGCATACATACGTTGGGACATTCATACGTTGGGACATTCATACGTTGGGGCATTCATACGTTGGGGCATACAATGAGTATGGGGAGGGGAGAGGGAGGGAAACAAAGTTGTAGGCATGCAGCTACATGTATATGTAATGGAGGACTACATGCACGTGTACATCATGCCATGCACTTCGGACAACTAGACAGTAGTTCCAGACTGCCTTCTAGTGTATATAAATAGCATAGGATTTCATGTGACTATATGCAATATTTTTGTAGTGCTGCTTGAATTCATATATCACTTTGGCTGCTACCTGTATCCTCGACTATTATTACATATACATACATAGAGCCATGTGCATGTGTGTGTGGTAGAGATATGCAGATCTTATACTTGTAGGCTTTTCTATGCGTAACTGCATGCTGTGACCTTTTGCTGAGCTGGTTACTACACATACCTGTGCCATCAGTTGCTTTCCAACCACTGGGTTTTAATGCAATTATGAAATGACATACAGTACAGCACTGTGGTAATTATGCAGGCTGTCTAGTGTTTGATTGGCAGCGTGAAAAATTAAAATCGTTGTGAGCTTGAGTTCAAAGTACAAGTGGTTAGTTAATCTCCTCTCCCTTGTCCTGTAAAACAGGTGTCATCACTCGCCACAATCATCTGTGTAACATGTTTGTTGAGTCTGCCATTGTACCCACCTTTGAGTGAAGGTAGAGTCGGGCAGCGGTGACCTAAGCCATACTCGGCCAGCAGATGTACTTGTCCTCAATTGGGAGAGATGGAAACATGCTGGTTTTGACATCACGCATACGGTTACCTCTCCCTTAATCCTAACAGCAGCGAGCCTGTCTGAAGGTGGTGCAGCGGAGGAGGCTGAGACCAGAAGGCATAAAATCAATGACCCTAGTGTTTGGAGCTGAGATGGGTGTATGCAACATACCCAAGCTATCTTTATGCACTGTATGTACATTTGTACATTTGCAAATGTATATATCGCTCTATATACAGAGCAAATTAGCCAAGCTTGAAATTGAGGCAACATCTCCATTACACACACATGCAACACACATACCTTGGCCGGATTGAAGCTGGGTTATACATGTGCATAATCTAGGGTATGCTTTTTGTTCTGGTCATGTCTTTAAAGTGTGCTACATGTGTTGTGTGTGAGATATGGGGTGTTGTCATGTACCATGGTGTAGGAGAGGAGTGGAGAGGCTGTTGACTGGAGAAGGGGTGGAGGGGGGGGGGCAGACCACAGTATGGGAGCGGCTATGTTGGAGTGATCAGTCATCCAGGTAGACCACCAGGTTTCATCAAGGGTCAGATTAGTGGTTTTGTACTACATAAACTTTACCATGGGTGCAGACCTTACTATTATGTTAGATAAGGATATAACACAGTCTTACTTGTACTTAAAATGTGACATGCACTATTATAACTAGTATGGGGCATAATTATTTAGCAATTATAAAATTACCCCCTTTTTATTGAAAGTTTTAGTTCCTAGAGGCAAAATTGTACTTTCCCATAAAGCTCTGTATAAAATGACAATTTCACACCTAATTATTGTATTCAACATCCTGTGATTCTTAGGTTTTACTAGATATCCAAAATGTGACTATTGGATACTATCCTCGCAACAATCTAGTGTTTTTTTTTAACACGGTCCATGAAAGAATGATACAACAAAGTGTGAACTGCACTATACAAAAAGTTAATTGTCGCTGGTGTTTTTTAATCCCAATAATCGATTTCTTGTCGTACCTTAATCACAGGTAGGGGCTTTGCAAGAATCGTGAGTCAAGAATCGTGAGTCAAACGCTCTACAGATGCTAGAAGACCTAATCGACTCGTACAATTTTCGCGGTCAAATGTACACTTTTTAATGGAATCTTATAGCCTTGATAGTGTGTTTATAAGCTTTTCATCTCATACATATCATTCTATGTGCAATCGTGTGTCAAGGAAATCGGTTTTCTACACTGTCCTTCGACCTGACAGCCCGAAAATACGATCGTTATGCGTGTAGGTACAGACATCTACATTGTATGATGACGGACGTAGTGATGACTGATTTGAACATGCCTCTAGCTGAAAAGCTACATGCTTGCACTTTAGTATGAGTTAGATATCACTTAGAAGCCGTTCTTTATTAGCACACATATACATGTTTGCACATCCTCCTCCCCCCGCGCGTATTGAGGGTATACATATGCATGCATCGATAATGGCCGACACTCAAGGTTTGCAACGCTGCAAACATAAGAAGGAGCGTGTAAATGGTGCGATTCCGGGATATGCAGTTCATGTTGCAAATGTGCGAAGCCTAAGGGTCGTCCCAGGAACATCCTGCATGCATGACATTGAACCTATAGGGTCAACGTGACTCGAAACGCCCGACCTAGTTTAGAGTTCTTAAGCTTGGAAGTCGAAATCCCGGATTATGAGTTTGTGGAGCCAGTTATTAGTGAGGTCAGCTCGTTACTGTACCGTCAGACGCTGGATCGATATCACCAAGAGCGGGAGCAGTAGGCAATTATCAGCAAGCACCGATGTTCGTATGCTCAAGTTGCTGGGTATGTCAGAAAAAAGTGTGTTCAGTGGTGTGAAGAGATTTCCCAGTGTAGATGACAGGAGAAAAGCTAAATTCAGGAATGACCTTAATGCGACTGCATTTCACCCGATCCAAAGAGTGTTCAGAGCAATGACTATAGGAATTCTGAAGATGCTACTTCCCGCTTGGCATGTGCCTGAACTGAAGAAATTGATTAAAATCCCAGATGGTGCTGACAGGGAGGATTCTGATGACTCAGATGGAGATGGGGAAAATGCCTTACCTGCTTTGAATGCATCTGAACTGGCAGTGACAAGAAGCATTGCACTTTCCATTGCAAACTGCCGTGGTACCACTACATCTGTCAAAGCTCGGATGTTGATGGCTCAGATGAGTGACCTGACTTCTAATTATGTTGAAAAGATGTGGTCTGATTCTGGGAGAAAGCTTTCACAGGCAATACTTAGACGTGTAATGTTTCAGGCAAAAGTGGATGCTGAATACCTTCACTGAGGTCTTCAGCTCACTCCCTTTTTAGTGACTCATCAACGAATAGCTAAAGAAGTTATCCAACTGGCAGTTAACACTGTATACTCATCAAAACATGTATCTCGTCTTGCATGGTTATCCAAAAAGAAGCCCTTTCGGTCAAATGAATGGAAAGACTTGGAACATGTTGATTCAATGAAGTCACTTGTGCTAAAAAATGATGTGCAGGAAATGTTCAAAGAGTATCTAGTTAAACACAACACTAGATGGCCAGATGTTCCCCACATGAAGGAGTCTCTCTTTTATGAGATCACCAGGAATATAACTGGTGGAGGAAAGAAGCAATGTGCTCGATCTTGTGTCGACTACATAAAAGTGAACTTTCACACAGACAATTTTGAACTTGTAGACAAAGTTATTGATGTGGTATATACGTAGCCTCTTGCACAAGTACGTGCAGTAGACCAAAACATTGGTTAAAACAAGAATCAGCTACCTAAGAAATGCGGTAGATCAGAGGTGAGTGATAATGGTGGCAGGAATAAACACCAGAAGATTGCAAGATCCTTTTCAGACATACACTGGCACACAGAGGACCTGACCCATTTGAAGGTGCCTTTGCTAAAAATGTACCTTAAAGAGCACAAGCTCAAGACCTCTGGAAACAAAGCAGACTTAATAGAAAGCATACATGAGCATATGAATAGTATTGTATAGAATTGACTGAAGTAAACAGGTGCAAACATTTAATTGCATTGCAAAGCTGACTTTTGAAACGCAAACTGTTCATGAATTTGTACCCTTAACTTCTAGTCTCCTTCATATAGGGTGTTTATGTAGACGCTGAGGATAAAATGAACCATGCACTTGCCTGGGTATTCCCATCAGTTTTAATTTCAGCACACACACACACACACACACACACACACACACACACACACTCACACACACACACTCACACACACACACACTAACACTAAATTAAAGCTCGCACGCAGAAACACGTGCACGCACCGCGTATGTGTGACACACACACGCACACACATACACACAAGCACACACATACACACCAATACGGTTCGCTAGCACACGTATATGTATACGTACATATACGTACCGCTACGTAAGGCAATTTACAAAATGAAATATTCAACAAGGCGGGGTGGGGTCATTTTGAGCGGTCTGGGAACTACAACCACAGCTTCACCTAGGGGTTTTATGAGTTCCAGAGTCATTTATAGCGCGAATGCAACAGATTTATGTTTTAGATATGGGAAACTACAATAGAGTAGTGTTGGTGGCCTGTGAGAACGCAGAAGAAAAAAGTGTACACTTTTGAGCAAACGGCTTGACCTGTCCATTTGGCACGGCTGTTACAATTGCATTGAAACGTGGACATTAGGCCCACACCCACTATGAATGTTAATTACCTAGCAACATGGCTAATTAACTCCCTAGCAACACATGTAATCCGGAAAGCAGGATTTTTAAAGCACACCTTTCACAATATCTACGATTTGATGGCACAGCTATGTGCAGCGAAGCATTTGAAACACAATGATACCAATTTCATTGCCTGTCTATTTATTCTAAAAAGAGCCATCCGGTTCAAAGATTAATGGTACAGCGTGGGTATCCACGAATCGCACGGGTTTGTGACAAATCCCGCCTTATTTTTTGTTACTAAAATATTGTCATAGGAGGTGAAGAGGTTGTTTCAGTTGTTTTTGTTGTCGTTAGGCTTTCACGCGCGCTCGTGAGTAAGTATTTTGTCCGCTGAATATGTCAATCTGCGCCGCCATTTGGATTTAATATTCATGTTTTAATCTTTTTCCTTGTCCTTGTCACTGGCCGCGGTACTGCAGTTGATCCATATAGTGTGGGACATTGAGGTAGTGCTCCTTCATTATGCTTTTTAGCTTTAGTTAATATTTTGCATGAATTGATTCAGCTCCCTGCTCTCCCATTAAGCCTGGTGTGTTGACATCCATGCACTTCACCATGTGATCCTTCAGGAGATGCATTTTTACAGTTCTTTTCATACCCCCAAATGTGCTGTCCTACCCCAGCTTGCTTCAACCACCTGTAAGGAAGTTAAGGGAAAGTTATGGTTATGTACGCACATACTCCTTTAATTTGCTGCTGCATGGATGTGGCTAACCTGTTAAGAATCCACGGGATTCCAAGCATGGATTTGATGGCAAGTCCTAGCTTGCTTCAGTGGAATGTTAATAGTGATCCCTGCATCATGGAGTAACTTTTCTTTCCTTTCCTCACTCAGTTCATCCTCAAACAAGATATCATAAACCAGAGCTCGTGCCATCAACCCAAGCTCAACCGCGTGTGAAGTTATCCCACCCGCTCTTCTCATGTCCCAGACCGGTAACAATGAAAGCACGCTATTAGTTTGTTTTGAATTGCTTTCACTCAGCAGTCTGCTCCAGTAGGGTGGTAGCTTGAATGCTGTGTTTCGAACACTACCTTTGTAAACTGTTGTCTGATGTTCGTGTTTCACAAGCCCGAATGCATTCGTCAGAATCAATGGCATGATTGTCCCGCGGATCCTAGGTTCGTAACGTTGGCAGGCCCGTATGTCCGTGCGTGCAGTTTGTGCACATTGCAAGTTTTTTGTCACCTCCATCCGTGCATGTGTGTGAGAAAAAGAAGTGGGTTAGTCCTGAATGTCATTGTGTCTAAATTCAGTCTAATTCATATCTAAAAGGTTTCTATTCGTCATTTTATAGGCATGCCCTGATACAGAAATTTGAGTCCAATTGTACAGTCCATGTATGCATATATGCCACTTTCCGTGAAAGTGAAGAGTGATTTACATGCAGGCCTACATGTAGATATAATTCTAGCTCCGATAGTATATTGTAAACCGGATGCTATTTGAAACACACCGTCATGTTTAGATGAATGCTGCATGAATGCTTAAACGTACGTCTGCCAGCCTCTTTCAACCTATTGCTGTATAGGATGGATCACTCACTTAGAAGCGTAGGCCTAGGAACGTAAACGGGATTGGGGGGGCCCAAAGGGTGTGTCTAATATAAATTCAGCATACTTTATACACATAATGCCCAAGATTGGGGGGGGGGGGGGGGGGGGGGGGCAAGGCCCCCTCTGCCCCCCCCCCCCCCCCCCCCCCCCCCCCCTTATCCAGTTCCTACGCCTACATACATGTATGTGTGATGCTCTGTTCATCCTCCTCCCCTCAATGATGAAATTAGTTTACTCTTGCTCCTCCCCTCTTCTACAGCACTCATGTCAGTGAACTGACAACATAGGAGTCCTATTTTATTACGGCACACTTCTAGAACTGGTTTCATCTGGCATAAGAAGTGGTTTCCAAGCAGCTGTACGTGCATCCTTTGCATACACCTGTACATGAATACTTGTTAACTCAAACACAATTCCCCTAAGAAAAACTGAACAAACATTCTACAGTGTAAAAAATACATGGAACGTTCTATACGAAAATGGGTCTTGTAGATTTTATTTTATAACATATGGGACAGTTTCCGCGAAAATTGCCCCACGGTTAAAATATTATAAAAATGCATCGCGTTTGAATCGCTATACCTTCCCAACGGATAACGCTATGGACTTCCTATTTTCGACACTTCATAATACACCATTTCACTATGAAATGTTGAAAATAGGAAGTCGATAGCGTTATCTGTTAGGAAGTTATAGCGTTTCAAACGCGATGCATTATTATAACATTTTAACCGTGGGGCAATTTTCGCGGAAACTGTCCCATATCTTCCGAAATATTAACGCTATCGGGTTTCTATTTTTAACACAACATACCACACTATTACTATATGTGAAAATCCATTTTGGTGTCTTACACATGCGGGGTACCGACGTTTCAAGGTCCGATACCCCGTAGGGTTCAAAACGGCCACATCTTCAGGTAGGAGTGTCCAAATCGGTTCAAAATAGGTACCTATGTAGAAGGGTCCTACCGCTATTGATTTGTTCTGTTCGTTAATTATCCGTTATGAAGATACAAGTGTGCAAAGAAATTGCATTTTTCCCGGACGTTACGCGCCATTAACGTATTACGACTGGCTTCGAGGACGTCCTCGTAATACGTTAATGGCGCGTAACGTGATGCATTTTTATAACATTATAAAATTATACCAATGGGGAAAATTTCTCATGAACTGTCCCATATATCAGAGATCAACAAATGATATCTCTTCATTCATCCTGGACAATTGCCTCCTTGTCTCCACTAGCTCTGTGCCAGATGCAAGTGAAGTCCAGGATGGAATTAAATGGAAGCTTAAAAGTCAATAGAAGCATTGTCCACGTTAATAGTATACTGGTATAGATCTCTTTGGACGCCATGCTAGTCCACATGTATGCATATACACACAACCGTTACGAATTCTACATGACAGTGTAGGTTGCATCGCAACTTCATGATGCATTCATGCAGCATGCAAACGTTTGCTGCACTTGTGCCCTTATAAGAACATGACATGTTAAGTTCCTTTACAACTGCAGTAATTATGTTTCTTCTGAAGAACACATTGTTCAGATGACTTCACTAATGCTATTTACTCCCAGAACAGGAATTGTATCCCACATTAGTGTAGTACAAGTTTAAAATCCCTGTCGGTTCTTTAACCGTATGTGTGAGGTAATGATGGACCCACACGATGTGCATACACCTCCTGGGTTTGAATTCAGCATCTACATGGCTGGTTGACATTCATGTCACTAAATTGCATGTACAGTATTCAAAGTGATTCTTTGACAACATTGACATGAATCACACTGAGGATTATATGGTTGTGTGAGAATTAAGATTAAACAAAAATTACCAAAAGATTTAAACAACAGAAATAATTATTAATCCCAATAGAACGAACTAATTCAGAGCATCTGGTATGGACCTAAACTTTAAGCAAGAATACAGGAAAGTTTTCATAATTCTGAATATTTGTATTTGTACAACCCATACCTGCCAAAAGAATGTCATAAAAGGGACCTAAAGCATACATGTATGTTTGACTAATCAATACAGTTTTGCATGCAATATCTAATTCATGCATGAATGGTGCAACGGTTTTGTGCGCATGCATATACGCACTTGGTGTTCAAAGAGCTAAAGTAAGGATATATCAGAGATCAACAAATGATATTTCTTAATTCATCATGGACAATTGCCTCCTTGTCTCCACTAGCTCTGTGCCAGATGCAAGTGAAGTCCAGGATGGAATTAAATGAAAGCTTAAAAGTCATTAGAAGCATTGTCCACGTTAATTGGTGTTGATTAACTTCGTTTGCGATCCAGATCTGGTAGGACATACTGGTATATATCTCTTTGGACGCCATGCTAGTTCGCATGCATGCACATGACAGTGTAGGTTGCATCGCAACTTCATGATGCATTCATGCAGCATGCAAACGTTTGCTGCACTTGTGACCTTATAAGTACATGACATGTTTGGTTACTTTACAACTGCAGTAATTATGTTTCTTCTGAAGAACACATTCTTCAGATGACTTCACTAATGCTATTTACTCCCAGAACAGAAATGTGTATCCCACATTAGTGTAGTACAAGTTTAAAATCCCAGTTTGGTTTGTTAACCGTATGATGAACACACAAGATGTGCATACACCTCCTGGGTTTGAATTCAGCATCTATATGGCTGGTTGACATGCATGTCACTAAATTGCATGTACAGTATTCAAAGCGATTCTTTGACAACACTGACATGAATCACACTGAGAATTATATGGTTGTGTGAGAATTAAGATTAAACAAAAATTACCAAAAGATTAAAACATTATTAATCCCAATAAAACTAATTCAGAGCATCTGGTATGGACCTAAACTTTAAGCAAGAATACAGGAAAGTTTTCATAATTAAAGGTAGAGTTCAGCATTCAGTGTCACTGCCAGAGCATCTCATCAGTTACCATGCACCACATCTCTGTATTTCCTGGTTCTATACACAGGACATAATCTGAATATTTGTATTTGTACAACCCATACCTACCAAAAGAACGTCATAAAAGGGACCTAAAGCATACATGTATGTTTGACTAATCAACACATTTTTGCATGCAATATCAAATTCATGCATGAATGGTGCAAAGGTTTTGTGCGTATGCATGTACGCACTTGGTGTTCAAAGAGCTAAAGTAAGGATATATCAGAGATCAACAAATGATATCTCTTAATTCATCATGGACAATTGCCTCCTTGTCTCCACTAGCTCTGTGCCAGATGCAAGTGAAGTCCAGGATGGAATTAAATGAAAGCTTAAAAGTCATTGTCCACGTTAATTGGTGTTGATTAACTTCGTTTGCGATCCCTCTATCTGGTAGGATATATCTCTTTGGACGCCATGCTAGTCCGCATGCATGCATATACACACAACCGTTACGAATTCTACATGACAGTGTAGGTTGCATCGCAACTTCATGATGCATTCATGCAGCATGCAAACGTTTGCTGCACTTGTGACCTTATAAGTACATGACATGTTTGGTTACTTTACAACTGCAGTAATTATGTTTCTTCTGAAGAACATTGTTCAGATGACTTCACTAATGCTATTTACTCCCAGAACAGGAATGTGTATCCCACATTAGTGTAGTACAAGTTTAAAATCCCAGTTTGGTTTGTTAACCGTATGTGTGAGGTAATGATGGACACACAAGATGTGCATACACCTCCTGGGTTTGAATTCAGCATCTACATGGCTGGTTGACATGCATGTCACTAAATTGCATGTACAGTATTCAAAGCGATTCTTTGACAACACTGACATGAATCACACTGAGGATTATATGGTTGTGTGAGAATTAAGATTAAACAAAAATTACCAAAAGATTAAAACAACTGAAATAATTATTAATCCCAATAGAACGAACTAATTCAGAGCATCTGGTATGGACCTAAACTTTAAGCAAGAATACAGGAAAGTTTTCATAATTAATTAAGGTAGAGTTCAGCATTCAGTGTCACTGCCAGAACATCTCATCAGTTACCACCACATCTCTGTATTTCCTGGTTCTATACACAGGACATAATCTGAATATTGGTTTTTATATACCCATACCTGCCAAAAAAAGTCATAAAAGGGACCTATAGCATGCATGTACATTATTACGTTTCCGGTACGCGCAATAGAAGTGTAATGCCTGCGTTGACGTGTATGGCTAACTACAAATTCAGTGCCTTACAGCTCCATGACAAATAACTCCGATTCTCAGTGTGTAAGAAGCAATGTGTAAACGACATTTCAGGCTTCTAGAATATCAAACAATTTGAAATCTTGAAAAAAACATGCGTTACGTCCCTTTTCGCGGAAACGATCCCACATATATGTATAAAGCTGAGATCTTTCAAGACGTAGGGGTACCCCAGTCGATTGGAATACACAATGCACTACCAAATACATTTTCAAGAAAAACAATTCGATTATATATAGATGGAGTAGAAACATGCAGTCCTACAAAATTGCGATCATGCCATTCAGGCACTGAAATACATATAGATAAAGCGGACACGATACACATATTACAAACAAGAGCCCGTCGAGTACAGCAGACTACGTACAATACTATTTTTAAAGCTTTAAGCAGAATAACCGCTGCGTTTATAACGGCAGTCCTTACAAAGACGTAGGCACGCCCAAAAAGGTCTTTATGAGGGCTTCTTCACAAATTAACGACATACCGTACTTAACATATTAGGTCTTTGGCGCATCGCCTGCTACCCAAACACAACAATGTATACTGAAAAGGATGAGGATTTTCTATCTCTTACTTCCAGAACCCACCCTTCCAACACATACATGTATAGAGGTGTGAATTGCACTATTGAGCATTGCCCGCTTACAGAGGTCTATGGGGCACGTGAATCCCTCTATATATGATCGCTGACCCTGTTTTTTCATTGCTTTCCTATCTTACGTCAAGTTTACAAGGCTATTTTATTTGGGATGGCAACTTATTACTCCGAAACAATCACCATGGAAAAGGATGCACGCTCAAACCTGTCTACCCCGAATGATTGTACAGAAGATAGTGACGTTCATGAAAAGCCCAGAAGATCGCACCATGCAGCAGCTGCTGCAAAGGAGAAACGACACAGAAACCATGTAAAGTCCCAATTCGATCTGGTGGACTGGAGAAAAGGGCTAAAGCGATTCGAGGAGTTTGGACTTGGACGTGGAGTAGATGCCACTGACCCCAGCCCTTTCGCGAACAAAACGGCATTCCACGTTATCCCGATCGATTCCGAAGACTGTGATATGATCTTATGTACGGACGAGGGCGGTGCCGTTCACAGCATCTTCCAAAGCCTTGAGACATCAGATAAAGATACAATTCAGCTCTCGGCAGACGTCACCCTACCACAGACCCCCATTCAAATCGGAGCAGCCGTAGAATACTCTCGGAGCACAACGCGGAGAGGTTACACCATTGGCAAGAAGGTGATCACTCGCAGCGTGGAGTTCAAGACGGACCCTCATCTGAACGACGAGGTCAGGGGTGGAGAAAAAACAGAGAAGTCTAAAAATATAAATTACTTCGAAGCGTGGATTACCAAACAGTGTCCTGAATGTAAGGTAACGGAGCTGGTAAAACTTATACTTAAGTGGAGATTCACCCATTACATCAGCAAAATTCATCTCGGGGCTGCAGAGTACTATACGATGTCTGAAGTGTACTATAACAGCCTCGCCAAAGGAAAGTCAGGTTTAGGGATGGACAAAATTGCAGAGCTTGCCGTATCGACATCCAAGAAACATACGAGCTCGTCTCACGTTTCCGAAATGAAGCGAATCGGATTCATGAGCGACGAAGGCGTGGTCGAGAGAGGTAATTACCAGGAGGGGGTATTGGATGTCCAACTCACGTCCATTGCTACCCTGATTACTGAGAACAAGGACTTGAGGGATAATTTAACTAAAGCTCTTCATTACTACATCGCCACTCGAAGCTACGGCCACATTGGTTACAATTTGAAGGATCTGGCCAGCTTGCGACCTGACCCTTCGGAAGATGAAACGGACTTCGACCACAACGCCATTACAGAAATTCGAAACATGGAACGCCCTCCAACCCGTACGTATGTAGAAGATAACTATAATGGCATGCACATGCACAATAACCCTGTAACTTAACAAGTAACTAAAAAATTCTCTATGAGAAAGTTGGTGACATACTGATAGAATTAGAAGGCAATAGAGGTGTCAAAAAATGCAAAAGTCCTATATTGAGCACACTAACAATATATGGCCTCAATTGAACTAAATATAGGACTACAACATTTTTCTTTCTGATCAGACCTGCTTTTTACACGCTATTGCCTTCAAATCATATATGCCGCCAACCTTCTTATAGAGAATGCTTTTAGTTACATGTTTGATTGTCATAACCTATAAGGCCCGGCCCCCCCCCCCCCCCCCGTATATAGAATGCCATTTGGAGTAAATGTACCGGTACTCTTATTGAGTGAAATTAATAACGAAATGATTTGAGAACGCTAGGCTAGTCTGGGAACGAGAGTACGCCGACACGGTAGTTCAGAATAGTTGTAGACATTTATAATTACACAATAATAGTCCCCTCCGCCTTCTTCGTCTCCTCCACGTCCTCCTCTTCCTCCACGTCCTCCTCTTCCTCCACGTCCTCCTCTTCCTCCACGTCCTCCTCTTCCTCCACGTCCTCCTCTTCCTCCACGTCCTCCTCTCCCTCCATGTCCTCCTCTTCCTCCACGTCCTCCTCTTCCTCCACGTCCTCCCCTTCCTCCACGTCCTCCCCTTCCTCCACGTCCTCCTCTTCCTCCACGTCCTCCTCTTCCTCCACGTCCTCCTCTTCCTCCACGTCCTCCTCTTCCTCCACGTCCTCCTCTTCCTCCACGTCCTCCTCTCCCGCCTCCACGTCCTCCTCTCCCTCCTCCACGTCCTCCTCTCCCTCCTCCACGTCCTCCTCTTCCTCCACGTCCTCCTCTTCCTCCACGTCCTCCTCTTCCTCCACGTCCTCCTCTTCCTCCACGTCCTCCTCTCCTCCACGTCCTCCTCTTCCTCCACGTCCTCCTCTTCCTCCACGTCCTCCTCTTCCTCCACGTCCTCCTCTTCCTCTACGTCCTCCTCTTCCTCCACGTCCTCCTCTTCCTCCACGTCCTCCTCTTCCTCCACGTCCTCCTCTTCCTCCACGTCCTCCTCTTCCTCCACGTCCTCCTCTTCCTCCACGTCCTCCTCTTCCTCCACGTCCTCCTCTTCCTCCACGTCCTCCTCTTCCTCCACGTCCTCCTCTTCCTCCACGTCCTCCTCTTCCTCCACGTCCTCCTCTTCCTCCACGTCCTCCTCTTCCTCCACGTCCTCCTCTTCCTCATGTCCTCCCTTCCTCCACGTCCTCCTCTTCCTCCAGTCCTCCTCTTCCCTCCACGTCCTCCTCTTCCTCCACGTCCTCCTCTTCCTCCACGTCCTCCTCTTCCTCCACGTCCTCCTCTTCTCCACGTCCTCCTCTTCCTCCACGTCCTCCTCTTCTCCACGTTCCTTCCTCCCTCTTCCTCCACGTCCTCCTTCCTCCACGTCCGCCTCGTCACTCCCTCCACCTTGTGTTCTGTCTTGTTCCCCTCTTTGGTCTCGTCCACTTCCACGTCTGCCAGCACCGTCTCTACCCTCCTCAACTTGTCCTCCACCGCCGATAACAACTTAATCGCTGCCTTCACCTCCTCCACGGCCGTCAACACCTCGTCCTTCACCTCCACCACTATGAGCTCCTCCACTGCTGCAGCTTCACGAGCTCCTCCTCCATCACTGCTTGCCCCGCCACCATCACGAGCTCCTCCATCTATGGGGATTAGGTCTCTCACGTCGTTTTCCGTTAGTTCCATGAGGTGACCAACTGGATGTGAGCATGGCGTTATCGGAATTACTTATATATATAGGCCTGATTGTAAATTGCATAGGACGGACGATAAAAGGGCTGGGCATGAGCTGTTTGATATGGAACCAATATTCTATACTGTATACTCATTTCGCCGCGCAAATAGATTAGGACTCTTCCAATATCGTTGCCTTTTACCAGCGAGTTTCTTTTCTGGATCTGCTTGATAGCTTTCGCGTTCAGCTAGCGGTCCATTTCTTTTCTGGCTCTGCTTTGTAGCATGCCTAAAACATCGGCTCGAGTTTGGAGGCATTTGACACGTCGTTTCGTTTTATTCAGTCTTTCTCTGACGTGAAAGCATTTTGAGAAAAACAATTTCACTAACAAAAAGGTTTCACACCAAACGACGATTGAAGCACCAAAGAGACTGAGTGTTAATTCTCTAGTTGGGTCACTATTTATACATTTATTTTGATATCCATATTGCACGTCTTACACAGACCGTATATTGTTGATTTGTAAATCATTTGCTACTGCTCCTGTACTTTTCTTGTTTGGTATTGACAATTCTAAACTTGTCAAGATTCTGCTATTTGTAATGATACGAGTTACGGCCCAATACAATTACATCGACTATTTGATCACAGAATTAAGGCACTCTGCCAGGCTGTAGTTCCAGCAAAATCCGAAGCTCTTGGTGAAATTTCCATTCTTTAAAAGTGTTCTTATACCGAGGTATGGGTGGTCAAGGAGGATAATTGAGTGGGCAGTACCATTTTGTTCTCTACAACCGCCCGGTTTAGCGACATTAAGAAATTACTCGGTTTTGTCTTCTCGTTCAATTCAAACAACTACCTAATGGATCCGATCATCGGGAGTCTTGTTAGAAACGGGTCGCGTGTTTTTAATGACATTCATAGTCGTGGCTAAGTCCTGTGTGGAAGTTTATAGCGAAACTTCCGATACGTGACAGTTTTAGCGATTTGGCGCTGTGGCCTCGGACCTCTGACCTAATTGCAATTGTATACAAATTTTTAATAGACTTGTTGATGGATGAGTCGTTTTGAATGAGTGTCACAGTTATATTTTCACTCCCGCATTTTGCTTCATTTATAATAATGTTTTTCATCCAAAATACAACAGTACTTGGAAATTAATTTCGGGATTTGATGCTAATACTTTACAATAGGGGCCGGCGATCTCATTTGAATCTTGCCGATCTTGCTGTTTAAAAGCATTCTGCAAAACCATTTAAAGAAGCGCTTGTCACAACATGCACCGTAATTGAAGATCTTTTGAAAGAATATGTGGTGCACCTGACATTCAGCCATACGTTTCGTCGTTTGTTTCCCATGCATTTCATCATCTATATATACGATCGCCTCTATTTTATTAGTTATTTGGCCCTTGAAATCAGTACCTGATAGTCTCAAATCGTCCTCATAGCCATGTAAGTACCATCCATGTACATCCCTGTGTGAATCCCTCTGGCGCTTAAAAACGTTCTGTAAGTGCTTAGCCTATCGTATTTTTACAGCGGGGTAGAAATGAAGACCTTTTGTAGCGTGTGAGCCCACAGTGATATACTGCTCTCAAACACCTGCATGCCCGATTTTTGTAAACATACCTATATAGGTATATACAGTAGTACATGCATATGTCAACAGCCATTTTATCTGATCTGATATTAGTACACGGACTACGTTCTTGTGACGATCTCTTGCGGATTGTGTGATCGGTTTTGAATGTATTTCGATCTATTCCTATGATATATACATGTACATGTACATGATATTAGTTATCAGAAACTTATCAGTCTATTGATTGTTGTGCGCATGTATGTTGCAATGCGCACTAGTACAGGTAGCTGATGACAACAGATGACACACCCAAATATATGAAGTGTCATTGGTGAGGGTAGCGTGCATGAAATATAGGAAGCATTTCAACATTTGATTATATTCTCTTTTTCAGAACACAGCGACACACACAGGTACGCAATTTTATGCGGCGGTGACAAGCTTTTCCTGGACATTGATAAACAGAACCAGATCATAGCTAAGAAGCTCAGTGATGGTGGTTTAAATTACTTCAATCTACGATGCACAGAAATTGCCGGTGAGTTTGTTATAATGGACTACAAGGATTTTGAAAGGGAGCAAAAAATAATTGAATCGAACCCTATACCTTTACTTTGCGATTTGTGGCCAACACCTCGCTACTTAAAGGTCAACACTCACCTCGGATTTAACTTCGGGCCGTTGTACATGGTGGACAGCGTGAACGAGAGGCAATGCCGCCTGAAAGTACGTCCTCGGCTGTTCCACGAGTACAGCCACGTGAACATGAACGATTTTACGAACGGAAAGGACAAATTCTACATCTGCACATCTAGGCGGCATGGAATAACTGGTTACCTATACGTGAAGGACAACGATCCCCCTGACATTCCCCCTGGCAATAATTCCCCTGACAATCCCCCTGACAATCCCCCTGGCGATATTCCCTCTGGCAATCCCCATCGCAATCGCCGTGGCAATCGCCCTCGCTACACCCTCGCCTGCAAGCCGTTCATCGGGGGTGGCAGCTCAGATGGAAACATGTTCTTCAGACTAGTGAGATATGAGAGCATGTACGCTCAAAACTATGCAGCTACTTCTCATTAATAACTAAACAAGAAACTATAGAAACAGTTTGTATGCATAGTTATTAACGATAAGCCAGTGCCTACAGATATACAATCATGCATGTATATAGTATACATTCACGCAGAATCGGCTCTATAATTGTGTACACATGCGGCGTGAGTATATAATTGTACTCCACATGCAGTTAGCGATACTAATGTGTCACCACTTTCAATGTATTATTATTATTATTAAAATGTTCCAGAGCCCAGTTCAATTCCTAGCTATTTTCTGTTAAACCATCTACGGCTGTCATACTGACAAGGAGATATGCTATAGCATGGATGCCAGGCTGGTGTAATTGTGTAATACCATGCATGCACGTATAATGCTGAAAAGAAAGCCTCTTCTTTGTGCCATGCATAGACAATACAATATATCAAAATTGCATGTCGTAATTTATGAATGACCCCTGTCTCAAATGAATCAGATGCCTAACCATTTTATCAACAGTACAAACTTTCATCGCTCCGGCATGATTAAACTAATTTGCATGGCATGCATATAATCTCTAACAAATGGATCGAAAGAACCTAATATAGGTTTCTGCAAAGATTATTATTAATTACTTACATGGATGCAGAACACGCGTCGTGTACGTCCATATAAAGTCGTTGACGCTATATCCTCTTCACAAAGCAAGGGAGCCATCAACCGAGTTTTGCTTGTTGCAATGTGCTTTGTCGTTAATGGGAAGCACACGACTGACTGACTAATCGCATGCTAGGAGGTTTTTATATAAACACTGACAAACAAAGCAGTTTTGGTATGCATGATTCCGTACAAATTGCCTCGTCAATTCCTTTGGTAAAGTCACTCATATTCACTATCTGCCTGTACATGTGGAACAGCCAAGGACGACGTTTTAGGCGGCCTCCCCAGGTCCGACGGCCCCAGGTTAAATCCGCTGTAATTAGTTTCAAACTTCAAATAGCGAGTAAGTGGCCGAAAATCGTATTTACGATTCGGTGCAATAATTTCGTTCGTGGTTAAAGCATCTTAATTCATAACAATTTGGTTGCATATGCATGCATAACTATTTCACGTTGGATGGTTAGCTCGTCTTTGCAAGAGTAGCTATTTCATGAGTTAGCTTTCTTCCCCTCACTCCTCATTTCCTAAACAAAAGAAAGAAAGCTAATGATGAACTCGCTGGAAGTTTTGTCTGTAATCATTAAATTTTGTTTCAGAGTGCATTAGGTTTAGTCTCGTCGTTTGAGCAATGTTTAAATAAATTGCGTACAGGTGTGTTTCGTCCAGCTCTGCAAAGAGAATTCATGACTGAATGTATGCATTGTCAGGATTTACCTCCCTATGCCCGGACTTCAAAGAGGAGATGTAAACAAATTAATCCAGTCTAAACTAGCTTGAACTGAACTATTCTGATTTGCACTAAAGGTGCATATTTTGCATTATTCATCCAAAAATAGAGCAGTATACGTTTTAGTTCAGACAGCTATATAGTGTGTTAAATTTCAAACACCTATAACGCCATAATGCAACATAGGGGAGACCGGGACTAAAAGTCACAAATTTGGTATTGAATAGTGCCCTTATTATTAGGCTCAACCTTCATCTTGATCCCTCTGAGTTTCAAGTTGCCATTAAATGGTGGCTAGGCCTTCCTATCAGTCAAGGTCAGCTTTGTCCCCAATGCATGTCCCATTCTTTGGATCAATTTGGTCACCATGCTCTGTCATGTAAAAATGGCCCTGATGTGGTTTCCCGCCACAACAGAGTACGAGACACCCTTTTTGAGTTCTGCCAACGTGCATGCTTGGGTGCACAGCTTGAAGCTGGAAGCAGTCTGGGTCATGAAGCACGACAAACGCGTCCTGCCGATGTCCTCATCCCTAATTGGGAGTTGGGCAAGCCTGCTGCAATTGATCTTTGTGTCACATCCCCGCTTAATTCAAATACCCTACAAGTAGCGTGTGTGACACCAAATTCAGCAGCAATGCAGGCAGAACAGAGGAAGCACCACAGTAACGATGCAAAATGTGAAGAGCTAGGGTGGGTGTGCATCCCTTTGGTTGTAGAGTCCTATGGAAGTTGGGGACCAGAAGCTCAACGTTGTCTCTCCAGACTTGCAGGAAGATTAGCCACCCAACTGGGGCAGCCCAAGTCCTTAACAACTAATCTGATTTATGGCAGATTAAACTTGACCCTGATCAGAGCCAATTCCAGGGCCATTCTATCTAGACTATATGTTTGATAGTGTGTAATGAGTTTATAATAATTGTATTAATAATGTTGTATATGTATATGAGTTCTGAATATAGCATGACATTTATTAAAACATATTAATTAAAAAATCTAATAACAAATAATCTTCAATCATCTAGCTACATAATGGCTATCCCAGTTTTTCTACTAATCTATTAATTAATTAATTCTAATTGAAGCAGTGCATTTGTGACAACCTTCCCCATCGCAGGGTAAGAAGTCACACAGGTTGACTCTGCTGAGGCTGTAATAATGTATGCATATGTAACAGTAACTTCAGCATTAAAATCTATTCAACTTTAAATATGCTCAGGTGATAAATCAGGCATCACACTAGAAACAATACAGCAGTTTATAAAGTTAAATCAACAATTATGACAAATATAGCTTTCTTCACCAGGTGTGCAAGCTTCACTTTTCGAATAAGCTTCTGAACATACCAAACAAAACCAGTCTTTTTTTTAAGGCCCCTCTTCTCTTCAAATTGCACCTTAGCACGCTGTTTTCCCTTTTCTGACAATCTCTCTTGGGGACTAATTGCTTCGAACAGCTCTTTGGCACACCCCTTTCCCTTCTTTGAAGGTGTTTTTTTGCATCTCTTCTATTTTTCTAGCAAAGTCTTCACTGGTGAGTCAGTCAGAATTGAGGACTTGTGTGCATTGCTAGGGGTAGCCGCGCGTGGAAGACAGCTACAGGGATGTCGTAGATTGACATTGTATTCCCCGGATGGCTCAATATCCATGAGTCACAAGCACTACTAACATGTTTCTTGAGAGGTCCATAAACAGAGCGATCGAGTGGTTGCATGCGATGTGAACAATGAGGTGGCAGTGATAGCATGCCAACACCATTTTCCTTCGCATACTCATGATTATCCAAAATCAGCAGACAAGGTCGTTCCTAAGTGCATCTGGCATAATGAACAAAGTGCTTCAGATAAAAGACAAAAATATCCTCTGTCATCCAACCTGATGGATTAGCAGCACCGTTACTTCCTGTTGGACCATTGGACACAAAGCGATCATAAAAGTGAACGCGAGGAAATACAAAAAACGGAGGTATACTGTTTCCAATAGCTGAAACTGCAAAGGCAACTGTAACTAAGTTACCACGTTCAGCAGAGGTTATGAACCCAACCTGTTTCATTCCACGTTTAGCAACAATCCTACATGGCTTCTGCACAGTTGTAATCCCAGTTTCGTCAGCGTTCCAAATACCTCCAGGACCAAATTTGTTACGCTGCAGTACAACTGTTAAATTGTCAAAAAACTGGTTTACAATGGTAGCGTTGAATCCGGAACCCCGCGCAAGGCTAGTAGCTTCTGGCTTACGTAATGACAACGTAGGGTGGCGCTTTAGAAATCCAGAAAACCAATCAGCACCAGCTTGTTTGTTTTCTACCCATTTAGCAGCGAAAGGTAGGCTATTTGCTGTAGCCAACGGATAGGCAAGCTTTCGTATTTCCTTAGGCGAAAGGCCTTGATACATGCTAGAAGCTGTTAATATATATTCGACTAACTCCTCCTCCAAAGCGTTCAGAAAAACTGGCCGACCGCTTTTAACTGTGAACAGTAAATAAAGACTCACCGTTTTCTTCTAAAGCGTCATCTCCGGTTAGTCGTTTACAATATCGCGACAAAGTTCGGTATATTGTTAATACCACCATAGATTGAAGACTTTACGGAACGTAAGGTCTTCAATCTATGATACCACACATCTTAGAAGCACTTCTGATGGATGCTTCATTCTTTTTAACAAGGTCAACAGCTCTTACAATGTCTTCTTTAGAGTACGAACCGGCCAGACCTGCCAACTCTCACGATTTGGTCGTGAGACTCACGAACGATTTTCGACCTTTTCTCACGATCTCACGACCAAGTCCCTATTTCTCACGATAACTCATGTTTCAATATATTAACATTTATATCAATATTCAACAACTTTTGTACAGTCCTTAACCGCGTAAGTACAGTACGTACGTTAAGCGTACGCGCGCGTTAACGCGTATTGTTGTATGCTTGCTTATTTAAAACAAAATGGCCTCATCCTGGTTCAACTAAGCAGGGTATAGTGAGTCAGAGTGTGTTGATTACGATCGTGAAGATGCCGAAACGGTCCTTGACTGTACTATGTCTTTGGACGTTTGGTGACTCGGGTGACTCAGACTCCGTCATGTGCATGAGATTCTTATTTTGCACAAGCTGAAGCAAGAAAGAAAAGCAAGGCTACCAGTGTCAATGCCACTTGCGCTCGGAAGCGTCCTCATCCTGGGGCAGCTATGTATCGCATCAAATTCAAATCTGAATGGAAGATGAGTTTCCTTGGATCACTAGTGCGAGTGATCCATACAGGTAAGGCTACCCACCAAATATACCAAATATACCACTTGCATTTAATAACCGTTTACACCTGCTATCAGAACTCTATTTCCTGATTCTAAAGTGGCCTCAGTGTATCATTCTGCCAGAACCAAAGCAACCGGCCCCCCACTTAATTTCTGTACTGGTGAAGCACATGAAGTGCCATGCATTTTCCCTAGCCATTGATGGTACTAATGATTGTGAGTTACAAAAGATGAACCCTATTACTGTGCAAATGTACAACAACAGTGTAAGTAAAGTTGTGACACATTTATTAGATATGTAAACGACTACTAGTGCTACAGCAGAAGAATATTTAATGTCATGGATCACAAATTAGTCTCATTCATAATTTTCCAATTGTAAGACACCCAGCAGGAGTTCACTTCATCTTGATGGATCACTGTCATCAATTATGGTATTAAAGACCCACATCTGTGACCATCTTGAATGGAAACCTACAAAAGAAGTGCTTGAAAAAGCCAAAGGGGTACAAGGCAGTACAACAGAATGAAGAAGCTGACTGAATTAAAATTGTTGTGCATCTGTTTATTGCGCGTGCACCTACTTATTGCGTGTGCATTTTTAAAATTTAGTCTGGGGATGGGTAGGTTGCATATTCTCACGACGGTGGCAAGTTGGCAGGTCTGCGAACCTCTATCAGTCTTTCGAGTATAAGCTCGCATGATGGAAATATTTTCAAGCACTTTTCGAACAAATGGACATTCGGTCTGTGGTTTGTGTGCCTAATTATCCCAACCCATCAAGTGTCAACTATCCCCACTAAGGCCCACAACACATACCTTTTTATAAAGGCTAATCATAATTAAAAATACAATTTTGACATTGATAAATGGGAAGTTTAATCCATGCACATAACTTAGTACTAACTTATTTCATATATTCTCTCAACCTAATTTTTGAAATTAGCTACATAGCAAATGGAAAAAATTTACTCAGAGGTATAAAAAACACAAATTCAAATACAACGTCCGATAGATGTGAGCAGCATTTCCACAAATTCATAGGTAGTCACTAAACTATAATACCTACATTTGACCTGTACATGTCCAATTGATGCCGTCACCCACTACCAAGATAAAATGCTGCAACAACTAACCCGTGTGACTTTTAGCCCCGGTCTCCCCTACATATTAACTACAGTGTATTAGTGATGTTAGTCAATAGTGTGGCTGTGGTGTAATAATAAGGTACTGAGCTTTCATGATTTGGGGTAGAGGTTCTAGACCATGTTCATGGAGCGACTGTGCGGATTCTGAGCCTTCAATCTGGTCGCTCTTTTGCACCTTGATGTCTGAAGGTGCTGCCATCGTATGGGTACACGTACTGTTACTCCAGCGGACTTGAATAATTGAATACCCACGTCACGCGTTATAAATTAATTGAACGGGATGTCTATGGGAAAATGTTTACAAGCGCCAACAGTTCCTGTACGGAAAAGAAATCTTAAATCTACAGGATGGATTGATATAGTAGTTATAATAATACACCTTTTTTATGTTTTGGTATCCGCTGAAATGTGCTCATAGAACTTTAAATACTCAATTTTGTGTCATTTCTATACTCTTTGTATCTGGAGCATGCAAAATTTCGTTCAATTGTTTTTTAAATCACGCAGACTAAAATACAGGACGGAATATAGGTGCAGAAGTACTGAAACGTATTCTAAAGTAGATGATATATTTTGGAACGTTATATACACGAAACTTAACAGGGGCACTTTTGAGAACCCTACTTTAAATTGTGGGACCGATGTACGTGAATTATCATTATCATCCTTAAAAGTCACGCTACAAATCTCCTCCCCCTTGTCCTGTAAAGCAGGTGTCATCACTTGCCATAATCATCTGTGTAACATGTTTGTTGAGTTCTGCCATCATGCCCACCAGACTGAGTCGTGTTACCGGAAGCCCGTGCATGCAGATGCCAACCAGCCGGAATCTTGCAGTTAACAGAAATATCAACTAGTTTCAACGTTTGATGCGTGGCCAAAGTGCAGCAAAAATGAGACACGCTTACACGCCAGTCTGGCGTAGCACAGCCAGGTTTATTTTGCGGAGGGTATGCTACCGTACGCCAGATTACTTACAAGTACAATATTTATACGAGTACAGTTCGTTGTCCCGTTCAGGTATCGGACTGGTAGAAGCGGGCCAGGATTGAACGTGTGTTGGCTGATCAAAGACAGGCTGAGGTGCAGTTACAAAGCTCAGTTGCCACCTCCGACTTCGAAGCATTTCCGCAAATGGTTATCTGTTGGGACCGATCTGAGATCGCTTGCTTACGTTAGTAAACTAGTTCGTGACGTCAAGTACGACTTACTGCGTTACGTAATGACCGCGACCGCAAGTACTGATTACTTTTTCTTTGACAATTTTTAGCACTGTTTCTTGTAGTGCAAATGCCATGCATAAAGTATACATGTATATCATTATGATTTTTCGAATTTTCTCTATCCACTGATGCAATCGGAAAATATTCTCTCGATGTATTAGAATTTCTGGATATGTTGTAAAAAACCAGTTCAACAAAGCTCATCCAAATACGCAGGGATTCTTTGCTGGCATCAGTGAGGAGAACATTTGTTCCATTAACCTGTGGTTGGCTACATTTAGGTAAAGGTGAAAATTTGTATTATTATGATGATACACTATAGCTTCATTACTTTTTGTTTGTGGACTGAATTAAGCTGGGCTGGAAAAGAAGTTAAATTGTCTAATACAAGAACAAATTGCACCTGAATCAGTTGTGTGCATTGCATTGCTTCAGATGCAGTGGTATAGCAGGAATACCTCACCAGCAGGAGGGAAAGGTGGTTTCAACGTCATTTCATTCAGTAGCTCCTCTATCTTGCCACAAAATGAAATTTGTGTATCACACACACACACACACACACACACACACACACACACACACACACACACTTACACACACATACATACAAACACACATGAACACACACACACTTTTGATTTGCTGGGATATACATTATTCACTCCAAATATGAAGAAGTTGATTGGGACCTTGTGCCCCAGTGCAAACACTTATGCATACAATCAGATATTATTAAGTGAACAGCTGTAACAGAGAATGATACAACCCAACTTGTACAGTGGATTTCATGATAGTTGTACAAAAAAAATGTTTTTTTAACTGTTTTGCATTTGCTTGAATTTAATTGAATCGCAAAATGACTAAGGAAAATCTGATTGCACACAAGTGTTTTGTTATTGTCTGACAATACCACAGGAAATGGATGATAGTTGATTTACGTTAATTGCTAAGATATGTTAATATGTATTGACCCCTCTCCAAAAATGACATTTAGAACGATTTCTGCCTGCCCAGTAAATAAATTGAAACAACATTCACTATATAAATAGAGATCAACACTACCTATCGCTTGGCTGAGTCGGTTTGTAAACCAGGTAAAAAAGGTAAGGCGTTATACTGCTTGAGACGCCATTTTAAATCCTCTAAGGTTAGCATCGCCATTTTGCGTTGCGCTCTTAAAAACCTGCCAGTGGGTACAAAATGCCACAAAATGTGCTTACACTAGGACCACATATGTTAAAACATTTGTATGGCTATGGTGTCAGTATTGCACTTGCATACACATTGAAAGTGATTTTGATCAACACAGTATAAGACACAGCACTGCATGAATGGTGAGGCAGATAATTCTCGTCTTGTAAGCATGCATGTATATATGCACTTGGCGTGCAAAGAGTTAATCCCCCCCCTCCCCCGGCCTTCACACACACATACACACACACACACACACACACACACACACACACCTACATCTTTAAAGAACTGGCCCAGGCACAGAAATCAACTAACTGACCAACAGATTAACATAGTTAACCCATTCTTGCCCACAGTATGTGGTGCACAGTGATATATGTGTATGTGGTGTGCGTGTGTGTGTGTGTATGTGGTGCGTGCATGTGTGCATATAGTGTGTGTTGTGAAGACAATGTATTAAGTATACCAAATACATTGTCCATGCCATACAGTGTATGAATTGCTAAAGCTTTGCACCAGTCACACAGGTATGTACATCTACACCCCCACACACTCACCCTTCCACACCATTCCTCAGATGAGAGTGTGGCTGAGGAGGACCAGCCTCCAGCTCGCAAGAGGAGGGTGGATAGGTCCACTGATGGATGATCAGACAGATGAAGAAGATAAGGTAACACACACCACAGTCCAGAGCATTCCATTCTTTATCACCCTGACATATTTTCCTTTCTCCTGTAAAGAGCCTTGTCCCTCCTCCCAGACCATCCTATCTCATCCCCAGACCACTATCCCAACATTCCTACCAAATGGTATGGGGGTGCTGTAATATAAGAAAGGGCACATTGTGACAGTGTACCGTTGCACTTTAGGTTCACAAACAATTTGTGTGTGTGTGTGTGTGTGTGTGTGTGTGTGTGTGTGTGTGTGTGTGTGTGTGTGTGTGTGTGTGTGTGTGTGTGTGTGTGTGTGTGTGTGTGTGTGTGTGTGTGTGTGTGTGTGTGTGTGTGTGTGTGTGTGTGTGTGTGTGTGTGTGTGTGTGTGTGTGTGTGTGTGTGTGTGTGTGTGTGTGTGTGTGTGTGTGTGTGTGTGTGTGTGTGTGTGTGTGTGTGTTCTAGACAGACCACCAAGCTCAGCAACAACGACCAGGTGCAAGATGGTCCAAACAGATGCAGATAGTTTGGCTGTCAACCGTTTCCGCGGTAGGACCATGCATGAAAGTCATGAAAGTTGGGTCTGAGAACGAGATACACCGATCACTTAAAAACTAGTACTGCATTGAGCAGTGCACAAATTACCGGTATTGTTAAAAGCAAATTGTCCGCGATCAAGCCAACAAGATGGCAGGTGAGTATTTACTCCAGCGCAGAAGGCGGTTCTTAGTTGCAAACTTTATCATAGTGCTGGGTGTGAATTGTAGCTTAGTGTCGATCAAAGGGTAGTTTAGGCCAGATGCTTGCACAGAGAACGTAGCGAAGCCGTGTAGCCATTGCAGTGCAGTTACTAACCTATATGTTCGACATATTGACAAAGAATGCATGCTGTGCTGGGATACTTGCCGTGCTACGTGCGTGCGTGCGTTTTGTGTGTGCATGTGTGGGTGTGTGTGTGTGTGTGTCTGTGTGTGTGTGTGTGTGCGTGTGTGTGAGTGTGTGTTGAGTTTGTTTGTGTGTAACTGACGTGTTATGCGTCGCCTCGGCCATTCATGCATCGCTGTCTATTCTCACGGCTTGCACGTTTTCTTGACCTGTTTCTCTTCCCGCCTTTCCATTTTCATCGACTACGTCTCCATATCTCGCACTATCATCCCCGCATAGAGCTATGTGGGAGGGAGGGAATGAAGCCCCTCCCCTTGACCTCCTACGTCATACCCCCTCCCCCCTTCCCACCTGTTCCCTTCACCGGAGGGTGTTGTGATTTTGTGCTGGCTCCTACGACGATGATGGTTAATAACGAGAATTTTAACCACTCAGATTATCTTCCCATTAACCCTTAGCACTCGACTCTAAGGTGGAGCTGAGGATGATCTACAACTTACCCATACATGATTTGGATGGTATTGGACTGGACCTTGGCATCTCTCAAAACACACTCAGTGTCATCCAAAAGAACAACTGCGGTGACGAGACCTCCCGGAAGCGAGAGATACTCGGCCAATGGCTGCGTCAGGATATCAAGGCGTCATACAGGAAACTTGCTGAGGTGCTGAATAAGCATGACCCACCCGAGGTGCATAGCATAGAGAAACTGGCCAAGAACCTTGGTCAGTTTGTGAATTGTTTTCTGTGCATTTGCTAATGTGTTGATCTGTGTATGTGTGTGTGTGTGTGTGTGTGTGTGTACATCTGTTTTTATATTTGCATGTGTGTTTTGTTTGTGTATGCTGTTGTGTGTATGTGTGTGTGTGTGTGTGTGTGTGTGTGTGTGTGTGTGTGTGTGTGCACCCAACAGGGTGCTGTGTGGATGCACTGATTCCTCCAGGCCAGCTTGTTGCCGCACCACCTCCTGCTCCTTTGAGTAAGTGGAGCAGTGCCTTTGTGTACGTGTGCAGTAAAGCTCTGCCCATGTTATGTGGTGAAGTCTGTGTGTGTGGAAAGGGGGGGGGGGGGGTAGTTGATGTATTTGTACATATGTTATGATGGTGCACATTATGATGATATGCGTGTGTGTCATGTGTGCCACTACATGTGGCTGCGGTGTTGTGATGTTATGTGCGGCTATTGTTTGCTAGATGTGTTACGTTTCCATTTCGTGTGACGTCTATGTGTGGCTGAGACTGTTGTGTCTGTTTTCGTGATGGCATGTATGCTTTAACTCTTTCACGGGCAACGGAGCAATATTGCGCCACAGGTGCTATACTAAAGTCACTCTGTTTATTACACTTTGCAGTCAACAACATATTGATCAGTTGTTTCCTGGTCATATTGTGTAAGTTGTTTGCTAACTACGATTTCCTGCAACACACAACACTATTTATTTTGCACAACATGTGTACCGTAATATTTGGCTTTGCCCGTGAAAGAGTTAATATCTGTTCATCTTATTGGGAGTAGATATTTTCATGGCAGGAGGGTGCCATGTATTTATACTTAAAATGTTTTTTAAAATTTGGTTTGTTTGCAGAACCTCCATCATTTCAACGTCAACAATCTAAACCTGGTGAGCAATGGTTTGCGTGTCTAACTAGTCACGTTGTATTAATCTGAATGTATTCATGTACATGTAACCAAAGGGTTGGTTTCTGCACTGTGATTTCAAATGTTACTGTTTGTTTTATTAACTTACCAGTTCATATTGTAGGTTGTTACAGCAAAAGGTGCCAGACACATGTTGCATGGTAACAATCACTCGTTTACAGCCATCTATACACCATTATTATAACCACTGGCAATGTCGTGCTATACACGGCCAGGGCTTCGTACGCGTATAATCGGTTAAATGCATGGGAAACAAACAACGAAACGTATAGCTGCGTGTCAGGTGCACTGTATAATCTTTCAATATGCACTTCACTTCACTAATGCATCACTTCAATACTAGCTCTGATCAGTGTAGTATATCATGCCTGTTTACTCCCCCCTTTTGCAAGTTTGCATTACGGCTTGTTTCAGCAAAAGGTGCAGCAGGTTATAATGGACACACAAATGTGCTTATACACTGGGACCACATGCAGTACATGTACATGTATGTTAAAACATTTGTATGACTATGGGGATACATATATGTCAGTATTGCACTTGCATGCATGTTCAACGTGATTTTAATTAACACAGTATAACATACAGTCTGCCCTCCTTATAAGCTCCATGTTTGTTCCCTGAGCTTAAAAGGAATTTGAGCTTGTAATGAATGTTGTTTTTTTGCATGTACCTACAATAACAGTATGAATTTAATTATGCTTCAAACACATTAGCTTCAAACACATTAGACAGCATTGTGTCCTGCAAACTCACTAGATGCCTAAAATCCTCCTCTGAAAAGATGTTCCCACAAACTGTAAAAACTGTCCTTTGCCCCAGGTTATGAATTAATTTAGGTACACACCCCTGAGCTTGTAAGGAGGGAACGAGCTTAAAAAGTTGTGTGCTTATAAGGAGGGCAGACTGTACAGCACTGATCGAGGCAGATAATTCTCGATTTGTGCACGTACGTATATATATATGCACTTGGTGTTCAAAGAATTAATTTTTTCCTTTGTCTTTGATTAATTGGATCTTTTAATCAATTGCATGTTTTGACCATTTTGACATAAGGGACTTGAATCATTGTTGGAATCAGGGAGTGGAATGGGGTGAGAGGGTGGACTTTTCATACAGGTGGGAAAGATGAAATATTGACAGTAATGAGAGTGGACTCATTGATAGGAGAAGTGGCACAAAGGGGAGTGGCACAATAGGGTGGAGGTGTGGCATTGGTGCAGTGCTCTGGCCTCTGTGTAGACACACTGGTCAACGTTTCTTTGTCACCAGCCCACAAATTGTTAAAAGCATCTCTAGAACCTTTTAGCCTTGTCCTGGCAAGTGTACTCACCTTTGTGGCTACAAGGATAGAATGAGATTGCACCTCTGCTTTACAAGTACTGGTTTCAAGTTTTCCTAATGTAATAGTTATAATTTTTTAATTTTGGCGCATTCAGGAACGTATTGATTCAGACTGTGGGAAAAAGCTACAGTCGGTAGCATGTTTTAGCTTGTGTACTACATATAAAATTTCTGTCATTATACTATTACGTTCTCTTATTCCTCCGGCACCCTCTGGTAATCTATCCTAACTATGTATTGGTAGTTGCAGCTACCTTTGAGATCTGTCATACAGTAGCGGCTCACACATCTCGCACATCAGTACATTCACACATCAGTAAAAACACCTGGAAATTGTAGAAACAGTTGGGTCATTTATCACGCTGTTTGCCACCATGAGCTCAATTTTTTTACGAGTTTGTTTAAATAGTTAAGATTTTTAGAGTGATGTTGTTGCCAATTATGAGGCGTTGAAGTTTCTGCAGTATGTAATTCACTTTGTATGTTTGTGTGGCCTGTTAGTACTACGATAACTAAAATAAGCAGGAACATAGAATTAATTATGGGCTGTTAGCTGCCTCCCACGCCATTGCTCGTCCCAAACTGCAGCCACCAGGATGATCGGAAGCATCTTCTTCACGGAAATGGAAAGCGGCAGAGATCGTCCATCCTATTATAGCTGGAACCAGTGCTGATGCCCGGATGCCCCATAGCCCCCACAAGCCCGCTGTGCCTGAGGAGAAATGACAGTGTTTGTCGAGGGTAGGGCAGGATGGCAATGTCGTTCTAGTCAGATACAAAGGTGTTCCACCATGAGAGATCCATGCTGAACTAGCTGTTGAGATGTACCAAGTGGTGGCCTCCTGAGGCAAATGGGCTTGACAGGAGGTTTATCATATGCCGAAGGAATGAGTAGCCCAGCTTTACTTTGCAGGTGTGCTGAAGAAGGCCTGTCATGCAAAAAATGGTCCGCAGCAATAACTAGTTCGGGCGGACCATTTATAAATCATTAATGGTCCACCTGGACCATTTTAGAATGCAATATCTGGTCCGACGTGACAACAAGTGGTCTGCTTTAGCTCGGACCCTTTATGGCTGCCAAAAATCCCGCGGATCATTAATGGTTACCACAACTGGTCCTACCGACTGTTCCCTTAAGACCTCTAAGTGGTCCTGTGGTATCAGGCTGGCCCATTGCCTTATACCATATGCAATATTTTCAGCAGTGCTTCAAAGTGTTGATGCAAATGAACAAGTACATGAATACAGTATGTGCACATAGAAAATGCAAAATGAAATGCCACTGACTTAATTCTAAAGTTTCACACTGAAAACAAGGCCATTTATTTGACTTTACTGAAACAGGCAACTTAATACACTCCATGTGGTAACACATGGTACAGGATGAACATTGAATCATTTGTGATTTATTGCTGTTCAACCGACATACAGTAAACAGGAACATTTTCACTTTGTAGTATAGTGCACCTTTTTTCCTGCTTTCATAAAGTAGGAAATGGTGTATTTTCTTGTCTTACAATTGATTTCAACAAATGTTTTCGCATTTCATTTTGATCAAGGAACATGCTGACTGTGTCTAAACCAAAACAAAGTGCTGTTTTTAAGGCCAATGTAAAAATCTGATGTTGCACATTCATTATTTGAATAACACGTTCAGATTTGGGGCATTGCATCATACCTGCTATCACCACCTTGCTTTTGTCTGATGGAGATGAATGCTTGCAGCAGTCCATCCACTGAATGCATCCAGCACTAACACCAACTGTAAAAATAGCAACACCCCGTGAAAACTATTGATATTAATAACTTGAACAAATTCAGTTACTTCTGGATCAAAGCCATATGCTGAACTTTTAATGCAGTCTTGCACCCCCCCCCCCCCCCCATAAAAGGGAACTGTTATTTTTTAAATCCTTTGATAAGTAGAAATAATATTGTTTGTAGCATTTGAACCAAGTATTTAAAAGCGTTGAAGACTTGTTAGACAGTTCAACGACTTCCATCTCCTTCACAGCTTGAAAATTAGAGCAACTGATTATAGTGGTTACAAATCTAAAGAAGAGCCAAAGTCCATCAAAATATGTATCACGTCTAAGGATTCCATTATCTCTGACCAGTGCTCTTCACAGATATCACAATAGCATACTTCAGCACAGCAGTAATTATGGTAATTACCACTTTCCGCAAAATACTTGAAGAACTAATGCCAGATAAGTCCACCTGATCTATTTGCTTTGATAAACAATGCTCTTCTGGTTTGATAGTAGCCATTTTCTTTAATGGAGACGTTGGTGCTGTTAAGTAGGGTTTCAAATGTGCACCTGTCACCTGCTTGTACACAATGGAAGGGTCATTGATGGATGATACGTTTTTCTGGATCGCAAATGGACCCTCATATTTGCTGTCCAACTTTCCCCAATTCATGCCACTGTTCTCTTAAGACCAAAATGACCTGAATTGGAATATCTACGGCATGTACCATGATAACAAAGTACATGATACCGCGCACAACAGCACGTGTACATGCGCTTGCACCCCTGTGCGCCTGGTGTGGTGGGATGTGATAATAAACAAGTTCTTGTTGTGGCTAGATAACGCGACACAACGTAAAACGTGGAACATGCATGGGTGTGTGCGCGATTGTAAAGGGTAAAAAAGTCCTTCGGCATGAGATCGGGGCGATGTAAGGGATGCAAGGTCCGGCGGGCAGGCTGCATGTGGCCGGCGGTCGAGATGTTACGTGCGTGCACGGCGGTTGTACCGGCGGGAAGCTCGAGGGGGCCGGGCTGGCGGACGGCGTAGTCCAGGTATGAATGTTTAGCGGGGTGTTCAGCGGGAAAACCCGCCGGCCGGCACGGTTGCTAGCGAGGAGGGCAGTTGGCTGGCCAGATTGGCGCGTTCGGCGGGAAACCCAGAGAACCAAGCTGCGGACGTCCAGGTGGAATGAGATACATACCTAGCTCACAGAATTAATGCTAGCGAAGCCCCTAAATGATGCACGGCTGGGGCGCCCTTGGCTTGCACGGGGCAAGCGCGGGTCTCTCCCAAGCATGCCACTGATGCAGCTTACATTATTAGACTTACTAGGTCTCTCCTGCACCTGCTGGTTGAGTTGCATGTGCATTGATTTGAATGTGAGTCGCCCTTACATTTGTTTTCTCGAAAAGTGAAAGCGAAGAAAAAATACTGCACACCTCGTTTTCTTTTCTTTTTAGCTGAGTTTGGACACCTGCTAGACCCGGAAGACGGCTCTGACCTCTTGGCTGCAGTGAGGAGCGCTGCTTCACAGTGGAGGGACATCGGCCGCCATCTTGGCATCAAACTCCCAGAGCTGAACGACATGATCTTCATGAACAACACGCCAGTGGACTATCTGGAAGAGATGATGGAGCAGTGGCTCAACTTTACCATGCCTCTCAGGTCCTACACCTACACAGAGGACTTGGTAGAGGCTCTCAGGGCAGCCAAGCTGGAGAAGCTGGCACAGACCTTGGAGGACAACGAAAGGTTTATAAAAAAAGGAGAACTACAAAAAAATTGAGAGGGCAACACAATCTACATGTATGTACATTTAGCGACAAGTGCCTAGGTTCACGATCTAACTTTTGTGGAGTTTGTTATATGTTAGCTTTCTAATTCTTGGAGTATTTACCCATGTACCTTGCAGTTGACAGGAGAGAAGGCTGATCGAGTATCTGAGCAGTGGTAGATGTACAAGAGGGTGGGGTGGGGGAGGAGGGGGTTAAAATGAATAATTTACCACTATCAATCACACATTTGTCTAATTGTCTGCTATGAAAGAGTCCTCTGGAAGGGCTTAGAGTTGTACCTCCAGCTCTGCCTGCCTCCTACACTGCCTACCCTTATTGTCACTGTACTGACCCAGTGGTGTTCTGATGAGGAGGATGGGTACTGGGGTACTGACTCAGTGGTGGTCTTATGAGGAGGATGGGATATGGGGGTGGGGGTGAGGATATAGGTGTGACAGCGAAAGGTACATCTTTCTGTACTACCATTTCCGGGGTGTCCGATGGTGTTGGCTAAAGGAAATACGGATGTGTGTGTGAATGTAATACTATATTAACAGAGACATTACGCGACGCTCCTAAATTTTGCATACTAAATTATATTGTAAACACATGTCCATAATCCTACACTGTTTCTAATTCCTAATTTTGCGATGTGAACCTATCTTGTTGTGGGTACATGTAGTTTTTAATGCAAAGGAGAAAGATGTGTAATTTGTCACATAGGATTTGATATTTCATCCTGTAAAGAAAATTTCCTAGTTAAACATAAGGAAAGACGGTTGATATGCTCCTTCAAACAGATACAAACATACAATATAGACAAAGCAAAAATTTTTTTTTTTCTACAGCACCACCGCCATTACTTGAACGTCAAAGATCTGTAGATCCTCCCAAGAAATTTGGTGAGTAGTATTTTTGTGCTTATCACATCTGTGATGAGGGTGATTGCTGCTGAATATGCCATGGTTAGAATTTGAGTTCCCTTTGTACTTGATTCATTGCTCCCTTTATTCAAATATGTTTGCAGTGCATAACACTTTAATGAGAAATAGATTTTTAGAATCATTTATAGTTTAGTATCTTTTTACATTAAAACAGTAATTGTATCAAATATGTCGTTACATGTGATTGAAGGTCCATTGTATTTTATGTTGCTGTGTAACACTCTTTTGAGCTTTCTAAATGTATCAACATTTGCTAGAATCTATGTTTTGAGACAGAGGGACCAAATAAACATTTCTAAATGGGCAAACTCCATCTGAAGCCACACGCAATGTACATGTCAGTTCTTTAGCCTCAGCAAAGTCTGAGAAGAACTGTATGCTTAGAAGTTTTGCATTTACATACACTATACATTCCTGCCCTGAACTTTGTCAGAGCATTGAAAAGAATGAATGATATTGGTATTTCAAAAGCCTACAGGAATACGCTATGCAATTCGCAAGACCTGGGCATCTCACTGATAATGAATCCATTGTTCTGCACGGAGCCACTAAATTCATCACTCCAGAAGTGCCACAACTTGTAAAATGCATGCTTATGCTGTAAATGACTAAGCCTTTATTGCATTAGAATCACAATCTAACGAAAATGATCAGGCTGCGAGAGAAGTTGTTGCATTGATGCAGCTGAGTGTTTTTAAACTGTTTCTGATAATACACCTGACAAATTTCTGCAGACTTACATGTACAGTTATACACACTGCCATTCGTCCTCATTTGTCATTATTTCAGCTTCCTTAGGTCATCCCGGTTGAGTGCAATGGTGGAGCATGGATATGCATAACTCTACAAAGTACTTCAAGCACATGCCTAGCTTCTTTCTTTTCTTTCTTTCTTTGATTACTGTAAGGAGCAGCATTGAGATAGAATTAATTATTACACGATAATACAAATTTGAGGGGCAAGGGTGATGGAGTAAAAAGGTATGAAACGAGGATCATCATAACAGGAGAATGCACATACCTATATATTATATATAAAGGAAATCTCATAACATATATGCAATTTGCTGATTACAGCTGCTGGGTGAGTAAAGCACAACACTGTACACTTATCTTTCATTTTTACATTCTTTCAGTTGAAGCTGGAATGGGCCATATGCTGGACCCTGAGGATGTGGATTCTCTCTTTGGCATTGTGAAGGGTGCCAAGGCCAAATGGAGGGACATCGGTCGTGAGCTGGGCTTCACCTTGAAGGAGATGGACGAAATTGTGCAAAAGAAGGGGATTTCCCAGGACCAGGACTACTTCCAGGAGCTCCTGGACCTCTGGCTCAACTGGGCACCTCCCGAGAAACCCTTCCCCTGTACCGAGGACCTCCTGGATGCTCTTAGGCACATTGGGCAACACAGATTGGCTCTGAAGTTGGAAAACACTGAAAGTATAATGGGAATGAAGACTCTGGTAACTCGTGGCCTCCAACTGAATTCTTCACTCACCATTGTCTCTGGTGAGAGTAGCATTTTTATTAACATTTTTGGTCATTGTAATGTTGATGAAAGAAGTGTTAGCCTATGCCTTGAAGTTAATTTGTATGCAACTGTTTTTGGACTGTTAGGGCATATTGATGAGAGTGTGATATTGCAGTTTAGGTTCACAAATATTTGTCATGCGCTGTATGTGTGCATATGTCTGTGTGTGTCTGTGTGTGTATGTGTATGAGTGTTTTTTTTTGTATTGGCAGGTATTACTGCAGCAAGCAAACCGCCTATAGCACCAGGGAGTGAATTATTTTCTATCGCTGCTGATTTGCTTCCAGCAGAAGATACAGGTGCATGTATTATCAATACGATTAGAGGGGGATGCTCAAATAACTTCAAGTATATGTAACTTACAAGTGCAGCAATCCCTTTGCATGCAATAATGGCTACAGAACTAATTGAAAGGAAAATCACATAATCAGAAGGCAGGTGATGAGTGTTGGGACATACAGCTGTGCATGTACAAATGCTTGGTCACAGAGAACGGGATTTCCCAGAATTTAACTGTTTGGTCTGATAGGGCATATTGGTGACAGCGTGGTGTCGTACTTGAGGTTCACAAATGTTTGTTGCATGTGTGCATATGTGTGTGTGTGTGTGTTTGTATTGGCAGGTAATAGAGCATCAAGCAAACTGCCTAATGTACCAAGGATTGGATCAGATTCTGTTGTTGCTGGTTTGCCCCATGATACAGGTACAAATATGAAGATGAAGGGGAGGGGGGAAGGGGTGGGGGAGGGGGGTTAAAGTGCTCAAATCTGTTTAACATCATTTTGACGTACATGTAAGATGCGGCCAATTTTTTGGAAAGCAATGATAAATAAATAAATCCCTCTGAGCGTATTTTTTTACTGCCTATAGACATTTTAGTAATCTGGCCTTTTGATGGTTCTGTTTTTTTTTTTGCAGGTGTTTCACTGGCTCAAGCTAGTATAGGCCATAGTTCATCGGTTCAAGTGGTGGCAGAAATTGGTGTGTTTCTTTTTTTAAATTGTATACCATAGTCAATTGGACTAATCCTGGTTATTAAACTATGTATAAACACTACAAATTGATGTTGCATTTAGTATATAAGCTAAATTAGTGCAAATTCTGTTCTCAAAGCAGCTTGTTCGAATCTAAACGGGAACCGCTTCTTTGCATACAACTAATGCGAGAACGATTAATGTTGGTGGGAGGTTCCCCCGAACACGACCTGACTTACCAAAGTGTGAAACATATAAAAAAAATGACATGTACAAGCAGTAACGGCATCATTGCATACACATGCAGCTAAAATGCTAACTTTTTTGTTTTATTTATGCACCATAAATCCAATTGCAGCAATACTAATCATTGTTCGATGATAGCAGGCTGAGCTTGAGGATGCACTGTCCAGAAAAGTAACTTTAAGCAGCATATGAATGTTTAGTAAAGGCATCATTTGAGTTGGATGAAACATGCTTCTCCATCAACTTTCGCTATGTTTATTTGCAAAATTCATGGCAAAATGCGAAACAAACTCACTATACCACTTCTATGTAACATGGCAACAGCTATTCTGCCTTGTACACTGTAACCACATTGTGTATTCGAATGGTGAATTAGTAAGCCTGGGAACAACGTTACTTGATAAAAGAAATCTATGTCTCAAGTATGGAGCGTAGTTGAACCATAACTTGGACACTTAGCAGAATCATAATAGCTATCCCTCACAAGAAGATTTAACTTTCATGTGATATATGTTTTGCAACCAAAATACAAGAGGGAATTGTTGTATATTCTGCACTCCCAAAATTTCCCTGCGTGTTACGTAAAACAGTTAGGTGTTTTAAAATAATTTCAACTACTGAAAGGTGCAGACATCACAGAGGAGATATCTTTTGTGTGTAACTGTTTGGACTACACGGCCACATCGTGACCGTGTAATGTTGCACTCTAGATTCACAAACATTTGTCATGTGTGTGTTTGTGTGTGTTGTGTGTGTGTTTGTGTGTGTGCATGTGGTGTGTATGTGGTTTGTATGTTTGTGTATTTGTATGTATGTGTGTGTATTGACAGGTAAAGCAGCAGCAAGCAAGCTGCCTACAACATCAGGAAATGAATCAGTTGCTATGGTTGCTGATTCCCCAGCGGAAGATACAGGTACAAACATGAAGATTAGGGGGAAGGAGGGGGGAGGGGGGGGGTTCAATTAGTTTAAATAACTTAAAGGTGCCGCCATCCCTCTGCATTGGATCAGGGCACAACTATTCAAATATTTGGTACACAATGAGAGAGCATGTTTCTGATGGGTGACGTTGATAGCCACATCTCTGAATTATATCTCATTGCCTGTGGTGTCATGCAGATTGCCTACACAACAGTTCACCACCCAAAGCTACAGGATTGCTAGCATGAACTTGCCCAAGCCAACTTATACGATACAAAATGGCAACATGTCCCTTAAAGCATAACCATCAAAGGCCGTGTTGGTAATGGAAGGAGATCAGCATTCTGCATTTGTAGAACAATCGGGATGGCATTTCTCTTTGTACAATGGTTAATGTAGCCCTCTACAATATGGACAGTTGGAATTCTATTCTTTTTCTTTTTGAATATATTACGGAATTTACTTCATATACGTATACACCCTAGTTGTGAGGCACTGGCATGCGGCAGATTACAGAGTTGGCTAATTAAAATTTAGACTATAGCATAACGGAATATCGCAATCTGATTGGTCTATTGCAGGTACCATATTTTTCGTCGTTATAGCATAATCGCGTCCTCTAAATGCCAGAGGGCGGGTATTCAGAATACCCGCCCTCTGGCAGTTAGAATACCCGCCCTCTGGCAGTTAGAATACCCGCCCTCTGGCAGTTAGAATACCCGCCCACTGGCATTTAGAAGACCTCCGTATATTAGTAAGACACTGGAACTGAGGGATCTACGTGATTTAGAATACCCGAGGGCCCTGGGCTGTAGCGTCCCGAGCGGTAGCGAGGGCGCTAAGGGCCCTAGGTATTCTAAATGACGTGGATCCCGAAGGTTACAGTATAGCAACGCTCATGTTTACGTTTATACATGTAGTAACCAATGCCGTTATAATTATCCATTGCGCAAGCGCAGTTTCTGTGTAGCAACGGGATCTTTTCGGAATGGATATACTGAAAACGTAAACGTAAACATGAGCGTCTAATATTTAGATGGAACGCACGTTATGATTACATGAACATTAATATATTTGCAATTAAAACCTTACTCACACAATGAATGAATAATGTGCAACTTTGTCGTGCATGCTGCATGTATTTCAAAGCAGTGCTCTCTGCTGAGCTTTGAGCAACCTGTTGCATAATGGCTTCAAGTGGCAAGGTAAGCAAGATCTTTCTTTCCACAGACATTGCTTTGTAGTGGAATTACATGTAAGAACACTTTTATCTGGCTGATTAGGTCCATTCTTAATAATTTACTCCTTCTCTGGCGTGCTTCATTTTAATTTCACTAATTTAGCTGGATCAATGACCCCAGTAATTTTGTCTACAATCTCTTGAAGCTCTACCGATAATGATATTTTGTCTTCAGATTGATTGTACATTACTGACGAGTGGTCTTTGGAATTGGAACCACATGCATCGGCAGTGGGAATTATGGCGGGTTTTTCTACGCAGAAAGTGTCTGGATTGCTGTGTCAATGCTAAACGGTGTCAAAAATGAAGCTTCTGCAACTTCACTGTCACTGTAGTCATGCGATAGGCTTTGCAGTAAGGAGTTGCCATCAAAAGGAGTAGGAGGAGTATCCGTAAAAGGAAGAGTAGTCACAGATGTGCATGATTCCATACATGAAACGGTTGGCAAGGAATTGTCAGAAGTAAGGTCTAAGGCTACTGCTGGGGGATCGATACAATGTCACGAGTGAGGTCAAGGACTGCAGGCGTGTCAGTTTCAGTGGTTTGCAAAAAGTTCAGCATTAAAGAGCCTAGCTTTCGTTCCTCGGGTTGTCCTTTAGTTTCCCCCCACTTAACAACTTATTAACACCTTTCCTGTGTAACTAATCATATATTCATGACTTGAATGAATACACTTACGATAGAAGAATAGTAGCATAACACATTACGAGACGAATGAACTAGCAAACACAAATCAGTACATTACACTTGATATTTTTCAGCTATGTGCGTTATGATGTGGCCAAAAGCGACTAGTCCACCAAACTTTCGTCGCCACATATACTCTGGTAGATATGTGTCAAAAAGCTGAGAGTTCATAGTCTTCTCCTCTCTCATCATTCGCTTACACGCACTCCACATCCCTTCCACACCTTGAGTGTGGGCACCAGTGACAGGATCGACAAAGTGGAGAGAGTGGTTCACAGTCCACGGTTGCTGACAGTTGGCTGTATGCAGCCCATTCGTCGCTATGTACAATGGTCCCGGGCCTTACGTGTGTAGCAATAATAGGGAGCAATGTTGCAGCATCACGACGAGGGACCTCCACCATGAAACTATCTCCGCTCCCTCTCCTCTCCATGCCACCGAACACCCAATGGCCATCTACAACTCTGCCTCGGTTATATTTCCTTTTTCCAAATTTGCTTTCATCGATCTCCACCTCTTTACCAGGGCCGCCAATAACCATCGGATGATCGAGAAAGTACTGGATGCATACATCGCGTACGAAATTAAACCAGTCAACTGCGGTAGCAGAACTTATCTATATTGTTTGAGCATGTGCAATACCTTTAAGTGTCCAAAAATTGGTTATTGGGTACTGACCTGTAGCTCATCCTGTGCTTTGCCAACCGGAGTCTTAGTAGACCACAGGTGTAACAGCCTTAATTAGAATTACTTGGATCTCCAAATGACTGCCTACATAAATATAACAGCATCGTTTTATGTTCGAAACAGTAACACCTATCAATTTACCTTCAAAAAAAGTTCCTCGTCTTAGTGTGATCTCCTTCCTGCAATTTTTACGCGGACATCGCCAACCCATCTTCTCCGGATTATCCTTCCTCTTTACAAGGTGCATCGTGGTTCCACAGGGGCACAATCGGACATCACAATTGTAATGATTTGCATGGGTGTTATTCTAGTATTGTTCTATTCTAGTATTGTTCTATGTGATTGCTAAGCTATACCTCGGTTGTTCCATACCATCGACGAGCGCAGAATATATAATTAGTTACACAGGAAAGGTGTTAATAAGTTGTTAAGTGGGGGGGGGGGGGGGTAAACTAGTTTTTGCCTTTTTCTCTTTACGACGTCTGATTTGCGCTTACGTGATTTGCCTTCCAATAATATATCGAAGTCAGTTGAATGCCTATTCTTTCAAATTTAGCCACTAAATGCCAATAGAACTAGATCGAACAAATAGTGTATGCGGCTTACCAGGGGAATAGGTCACACAACGTCTCTTAACTACTCAACTAGCCAACTGCAACTAACTCAAGCTCAACAACGAAAAGGATCAACAACCAGTAAGAATACGGAATCACAAAAAGGACACTAAAGAGCATTGCGTTGCGCACAATAGTGCCCTCAGGCTGGTAGCAAACTAGTAATTAACACGTAGTAGATTCTCATGACATCAGTTGTACAGTGTAGGTAGCCAATATTTATCATCTGGATCTAGTTAATTACAACTGTATTACATAATGATGAATTCATCAGCTTAGCAATTCGTATTATTTTGCTTGGCGACTCGTGCGCCCCTTTCGTCATTTTGACGCCCCCTTTTTAAGGCCCGCTGGAAGGGGGGCCCCCCCCTCACCCGTGGCCACCTCGCCACTGCTCGGTTCTAGTGTCTAACTAATATTTAAACGTCTTACAGCTCCATGGCAGATACTCTAATTCTCAGTGTGTAAGAAGCAATGTGTAGAGGACATTTCTCACTTCTATACAATATGAAGGGAAAAAATAATATAAAAACATGGTTTAGGTCTCTTTTCGTGGAAACAATCCCATTTTATTTAATGTACACTGTGGTAGATGCAACTAATGATTCACATCTTTTTGAATGGTGCGATTTGCTAATTGTATTTATTGCACTTCAAATATGTACTGCATGTACATAAATAGACACTCCTGCCACATCCTCACAGTTGCTCAACACGAGTATGTCACATGACTATTCAGGGGCTATCCACAATTTTGCATGCACCTTGTACGAATAGTTATGTGTCAGCCAAACCATTAAAGTTTTGTCCCATTTATGTCACAAATCTTACGAGGGATCAAACAATTGGATAAGATCTTCTATTCAGCTATAGGTGGTCTAGGGGAGGCAGAGCTGTCCAGATTTAATTTTTTGCCTTTTTGATATACCATTGTCACGTGGTTACTAAGAAATGCCAGAAAATAATTAGCAATACAAAATTGCATGCATAACACAATGAGACATACTACTTATTACCACATTTGTATGAATCATTGCTGTCATGGGTGCTGTATTGCCTTCTGATCAAAAGCAATTGTTATGATTTATATGCCAGCTACCACTAAGTCTGCTGTCTGTCATTTCTGTCTTAGACAGAATGTAACAGGAACAGTACACATTACAAACATATGTGATCACACACTGTTGTATGGATTGATCACCATGAGTTCTTCACACACACACACAAACACACACATGCACACATACCTTTTCACATGTACCTGCACTTGCACCTCAGTTATATACAAAAACATGTAACGTTTCCTATCAATCTACTTTACCTTGCTAAGTTCTAGATACTACATATTGAATGATAGTAGACACTTATAACTGATGCTTGTACTGACATGCATATACAATACCTTCTAGCGAGACAATGGACTGATGGATGAGAAGCATTGACTGCAGAGTCATGTTGTGCATTGGTAATAACCCACTATTTGACAATTTAAAATAGATAAACACTGCAGCCAAAAAGCACTTGGGAGGGAGTCGCCCCCCAGCGAGGGAGCACTGTAAGCTCCCGTAACCCACAGATATTTATTTTTTTCTGTGTGTGTTCTGTCCTAACAGACCATACCCTATTAGACGCATTCCCTACTGCATAATGAAGCATCTGCTCAACATTTATTCCCACTCCCCACACTTCTATGAAGTGAATCAAGGCATTTGCGTGACTCGAGAAAAATGTTTCACAGCACACATGTGTTGCAGGCATTATTTCCGTATTTAATATGCTGACACCAAGCAGCACAGTACATACATGTAATTGTAGTTACATCCAAAATGTTTTCTAATCATACAAAATGCATCATTGAAACATCCTTCTCTTCCTACTTTTCTTCCTACTTATGACATTATTTCCTATCATTGTGCAGGAGCATGAGTGCAAGTTCTATTAATGTGTCTGTTGGATAGTGCAATCATCAATCACTGGAGTGGGTCGGGGTTCAATATTTTCTCTCCATATCAATAGATTCAAGTGCCCCAAAAGTGCAAGCTGATGAAGGGCCACAAGAGTCAAAAGGAAATGTGAAGAAACCAGTTGAAAATGCACCTTGTGAGTCCTATTTTGATTGTCACTGCTTTGTTAATAGTCTTGAAATGTACAATTATAAGTAACATTTCACATACAGTACTTATGCATGAAATGGAACTGTGTGGTCCATTTTAAATATTTTTTTATTCTGGATTCCATGAAAAGGTATGTACACTGTAGTTCACTACTGCCAAATGCAAACATATTTTTAAACTAGTATTATGAAAAGGGGTATGTACATGTATGTATTGGCAAAGAAGATATTCTGTAGCAGCAAATCTTGTGCCAATCTAGAGTTTTGCACCCACACACTCACACACACATGCACACACACACACGCACACACACACATGCACACACACACGCACACACACACCACACACACAACACACATACTTTCACTTTACGTTTTAATCCACCTGTATACTAGTTATCTAGTTATCCTATACATATAATGTACAAAGTTATCTAGATTTACACAGTGCATTTCTGTTACTTTCCCCTCAAATTCAGATCTCAAAATCAAAGAGGTCAAAAAAGACCGCTGGAGTAAGTTTATACATTTCACACACTATCAGAAAGTATACATAGGTATAAATGTACAGTGGGGAATAGATGAAGGTTCAGTAAAGGTCAAATTATTATGAAACAATCCATTCATGACAGTTTTTGTTCAAAAGATGCTGTTATTGTATCAATGTGTACCAGGGGCATTATAACAGTCAGACATAGGACATTTGGCAGTCCAATTGTGCCCAATGTCCAATCAAATCTATAATTGATTGATATTATGTGCAATCAATATTTGTGATGCCTAATTGATGGGAAAATGGTGGAACATAAACACAAATGATTGGAGATGTGTTATGAAGATAACGCTGGTGTGGAAGAGGAAGCTGGATGTAGTATGGATTTAATGAAAAAGGCAGGTAGAGTAGGTTTGATAATTGGCAACGATAATACGAAAAAGAATATCAAATGCAGGCCTGGCGCTGTTGCGAGTTAGACAAAAGAACAAACCTGGCAGTATATTTGTAATGCGATGTTTGCCGCATGTACGAGGAACATATTTGATCGATGAAAACTATACAAGCACATGCTGTTGAGCCACTAAGTGTTTTAGACCTTTTAGACAACGCTAGTGTGTTAGGTGTACAAAACATGCCAGTTCTGGTAGAAGGTACCTCAGATGATGCTTCAGTGATCTAGTCAGAACTTAATGGTGAGAGAGGACAACTACAGAAAGTTTGGCCATGGCTGTTTTGGTCCTGGTGGTGTTTTGCTCACAGATTAGAACTAGCTTGCAAGGATGCCTTTGTGAGTCCTCTGTTCAAAGGTGTTAAACAAATGCTAACTTCGTTTGTATTACATTTACGAAAATTCACTGAAGAAATCAAGTGATCTCTTGCTGAAATTTCCTACCAACAGTGGTAGTGTACCTAAAGAATGCAGTAGAACCAGGTGGATCTAACACAAAAGAGAGGTTCTGTAGCGCATTGTAGACAGGTATGGGAACCTGTATTTGTCATTTAGGTGCCTTAGTAGATCTTCCATTAAGTCAGCTGATAGAGCCAAGTTAGGGGGATTATCTGCATAAGTGGAAGAGGCAGAACATGTTGATAAGCTGTGCAATGTATGCCAAAGAATTGAAGCCACTGGCATTCCTTAGTTTGACACTGCAGAGTGGTGAAGCTGACATTGTTAAGTGTATCAATAACACAATAATATCAGCTAGTGCAGCATTCACATCACTGTTGCAGAATAACCCTAACGAGTGGTCCATCGTTCAGCTACATGCAAGAAGATACCTCTCAATTGGAACAGACAGAGTTACTGTGGAATCTAGTACAGGTTATACACATGCCCTGACTCAAGTAAATTGCCCAACATTCTGATGTTGTGTGAGCTGGTGTTTAGCCTTCCATTCACAACAAGTCGTGTTGAACAGATAGAGTTAAAGGGCCCTCCCTTTCTGACTTCAACACTGATGCAGCTGTGACCAAGTGAGGAGGGGGAGAGTACTAGTTGGAGAGTTAATCATAGTGCAGGAAAGGATTACAAGCAACGACACAAATAGGAAACAAAAACATCTACAGCTGCAGAATTAAAAGGCACAACTATGAGTACTATATCACTGAATAACATATTTACTAATGTTTTGATAAGTACAGTAACATCAGAAAGTGTTATATTTATGCATGTCAGATCACATTTGTCTGATGTACTACCAAAACCTAGTGTGGTGTGACATTTGTCTTAACGCTTAAGAAAAATCATAATTACCCCTGTGTACCATCTAATCTGCTGCAGTGGTCAGCGCAGGTGTTGGTGATCCTCATGAGGCCTATAAGATGGATAAAGATATACACGGAATAGCTCTAATTATCAGCAATACTGAATTTGGGAAGGAAACTAAACTTCATAATCGGTATGGGGGTGATAAAGATGAGAAAGCATTGCAGGAATTATTTGAAATGTTGCATTACAAAGCTGTGGATCTGAAGCACCTAAAGGCAGCTCAAATTGAAAGAGCACTTAGAATTGTCACAGGAGACACAAAGATGCTTGAAAACCTGAAAGCAAAAGATTGTTGTGTCTCACCTGACAATGATAGTTTTGTTCTTTGTGTAATGTCGCATGGTAAAGAAGGTGAGGTAGTACTAGGCACTGATGGAGGAAAATTTAAATTAACAATGATATATAAGATTGTCGGCAATTGTAAAATGCTTTCCAACAAACCTATGATGGTGTTCATTCAGGCTTGCCGAGGTGGCGATGTGCCACAAGCTGATGGTGACTGTGTTAAGAAACCTGCACATTTCTTCACATCATTCCCGACATTCGCAGGCCATTCCACCTTTAGATATGGAGATGGCAGTGGCTCATGGTATGTAAAGAGTTTGTACTCTGTTCTTAAAGAAAGGTACACCAAAACAGATCTTAAGTCAATGGTCACAGAGGTTCACAGCAAATTAGGGGATCATTTGGCTATAGATGATAATGGCGATAAACTTACTCAGGTTCCAGAAAAAAAAAAAAAACTGAGATTCAAAGTGTATTTTGAGTTGGAGCCACAATCCACCTCATAAGATGTGCAGTATTGGAGTTTAAGGTAGTGTCAGAATAGCTGATAGTGTATTGACGTTTTTGATAAACATTTGCAAGGAAAACTTTAGTAGTGATTCTATTTTCTAGTGAACAGAATTGTTGTACTGTATACTGTGTGCATATGCATCAATTTGTCACTGTGTGAGTCCTTTTTACTTTGGATGGTTAACTTACTGAGGGTCATGAATGTTATATTTAGTTTCCATTACAATTCAAATGACGTACTGAATTAATCAGATCAAGTCATTAGAGTCTAAACAATCTGTGCATATAACAGACTCCTACATGTACCTCCTGTTTGAAGACACTACTATCTAGGTTTGTACCATCTTGAATGGTTTAATCATTCTGCCACTTCTGCTTCAGCTGCCATTCCTGCCAAAACTATGGGTCTGAGAAGCTGGACGCTGTTTATATTAATGTTGTGTCAATAACAATACACTACACTAAGTTATGCAGATTTATTGTCATCGGAATTGTTTTCAATACATGTACATGTACATACAATGCTCTCACCCAAAATAGGACATCACCTAATTGAAGCGTTGCACTAATACTTTGCACAGTGTTGTCGTAGCATATTTCTGATCATTACATTGCATATCTTCTCACCCCTATAGTATAATAACTATTTATTAATTGAGTTGTTGCCCATGCGTATCTTTTTTACTCACCATATTTGGTGTGTTTCTTCTCTACCGCTTTTGAGCCTTGATCATCACCCCAACACATCTTAGAAGTGTGTCCTTTCTGCCCACAGTTAAAGTACTCCTTATTTAGAAACTAACATTTATCTGGTTGATGTGTGTTCTGCCCACAATGCCAACATTATCTTTGTCCACTGCTTACTCTCTTCCCTGTCTATATACTTTCTGGTACTCATATAAATTACTGGGTTGCAGCCTCCATACTCACAGCTATCTCCAAAATGTTCTGTAACGATTAATCATTGAATGCACAGTATAGGGCGAGCTTCATAAGTTCCGACTCAAACCCAATTACACTTTCCTCCTCACCTTGAGCTCTGCCATAAACACAAATGTCTCTGCAATAATATGTTTCTTGGGTGTTCATAGTGCTAGAGTACATGTTTGAGCTAACTGTTCGTATGAACACTCCTGCGGTTTCTCGGGGCTAATATACTCCTCAGCATCTAGTAATGTCTGCTCTCCAACAATGCTACATATTTGTCTACCTTCACTTTATTTGCTAAAAGTACAGCTCGATGTGCTCCAAATAGAAGGATACCATCTCCGACTCAGAAGAAAATTATTCTATTCTTCCCAGCTTTGACAATTCCACCAATATGTTGTGTATCAGCAGAGCCAACAACAGTAGCAAATTATTATAGACCTCTGTGTAGTACAAAATCAATCACTAGACTCAAAAAGAATACGCATGCATGCGCGACATCTTAAAATTGATAAATAAAATATTATACTACATGGAACGTTCTATACGAAAATGGGTCTTGTGGATTTTATAAATTTAAATCGATATATCTTCCGAAATATTAACGCTATCGGGTTCCTATTGGCTGAGTGTGGTAGAGTGTAAAAAAGAGTACTCTATAATTGAGGAAGTTGCGTACAAGATTCGCCATTAACAGCAGGGTGCATATTGTTCATGCCCTCTACCCAATGGTGGCACCTGCATATATGAAAGTTACTCCTTATTTAGAAACTAACATTTATCTGGTTGATGTGTGTTCTGCCCACAATGCCAACATTATCTTTGTCCACTGCTTACTCTCTTCTCTCGTCTATGAACTTTCTGGTCCTCATATCTTTCTGCATAAATTAATGGTTGCAGCCTCCATACTCAGTCAGCTTCGTAAGTTCCAACTCAGACTCAATTACACTTTCCTTCCCACCTTGAGCTATGCCATAAACACAAATGTCTCTGCAATAATACGTTTCTTGGGTGTTCGTAGTGCTAGAGTACGTGTTTGAGCTAACTGTTTGTATGAACACTCTTGTTGTTTCTTGGGGGCTAAAATACTCCTCAGCATCTAGTAATGTCTGCTCTCCAACAATGTGGAAAGGATGCTACATGTTTGTCTACCTTCACTTCATTTGCTAAAAGTACAGCTCAATGTGCTCCAAATAGGAGGATACTGTCTCCGACTCAGAAGCGATCTATTCTATTCTTCCCAGCTTTGACATTTCCACCAAATATGTTGTGTGTCAGCAGAGCCAACAACAGTAGCAAATTATTATAGAGCTCTCTGTAGTACAAAATCAATCACTAGACTCAAAAAGGATACGCATGCATGCGCGACATCTTAACATTGATAAATAAAATATTATACTACATCGCCAAAAAATGCTAAACATGTGTAGGAAACCCTTACTTGTGGCTTAGACACACTCCCTTTCCGTCAAAATCATCATTGATTGGCTGATGGTGGTAGGGTATTAAAAAGAATACACTATAATTGAGGAAGTTGTGTACAAGATTCGCCATTAACTGCAGAGTGCATATTGTTCATGCCCTGCACCCAATGGTGGCACCTGCATATATAAAGTTACTCAGACTGTCCTATCTTCTTTCTTGGACATTTTCATTTCTTTATGAACATGGTATATTTGATGAGTATCTGGATGGTATTGAAAACCTATTGGCTGTGCAATATGCAGTGGCCTGTATCCAGAATTTAGGGTTCTAGTAATGCATCTGGGCAGAAAAATGTCTGCAAAAGAATAGATACCGCACTACGGGGCGTCCGTCGCAACTGATGTTTGTATCTAACTAGGAGGTGGGTGTGATATGCCGTGAAAGCTTTGAGTGAACAAAATGTATATAGAAATATATACAAAACTAAATTAAAGTCTAAGTAAAGAACCATGGTAGATTTAGTTAGAGAGCAAATGTTTAGATGATGTAAATTAGTACAAAAATATTGGTCAATGATATGCGTGTAACCAGAGCTAGTAACCACAGTGCACTAACTGGGCGGCCTGTTTACTTGTATCGCCACATTGCACACTTTCAAGAAATTCTTTTTTGCTTCAATTCTGTAGACTTCATTCGCTTTTTATTGTGATGTATTGTATTACAGTACAAATAAATTTAAAAAATCCTACATCAAGAAAGTGATCTGTAGGATGTAGGATTGGGGGTGCACAAAGCAGGAAACAAGATACAGTACTTTTACATTGGGGGTTGATAGGATCCTACAACTAAACAGTGCAGATAAAGAAGGATATTTATTAGCAAAATCTATAGGACTGTTAGTTGTACGATCCTATCAACCCCACTCAGTGTACCTTGTTTCCTTGCTTTTTGCACCACCAATCATACAGCGATAGAGAATCTTTCTTTCCCTACTATATTTACCCAGATCCTCTGACGTTCACAAAGCGTGCACTAGCGTTTGGTGTAGCTTATACGAACGGCTAGACAGCACCTTCCATAATTAATATCATGCACTGATGCGATTGTAAGTTCTAACATGTTTTGTCATTCTTCGTGCGTCCCGTTCGGCGATCATTGTTATAGATTTTGTTCACTCAGCGGAAGTGTAGAATCGCCACAAAATATAACTATCAGCTCGTAATTTATTATTTCTACGATCACTTCCAAAGGGAGGTTGGGGTTGGGAATGGCCAGGTTGTCCAGTTCGACATGTACAGTTTGGACGTTCAGGGGCTCGTGGAAGCAAGGCCCATTCAGGGGCTCGTGGAGGGGTCCCCATCGGAGGCGCGGAGGAGGTCCGCATCGGAGGCGCGGAGGAGGCGTAAGGGGCCCGCATCGGAGGCGCGGAGGAGGCGTAAGGGGCCCGCATCGGAGACGCGGAGGAGGCGTAAGGATCCGCGCAGTTGGAGGGTTCCCGGAGGCGGAGAGGGCTCAGGCCCCAGATCTACCTCCGTGAATAATTGATCTTGATCATCTGTAACGTGTATAACACTCTGGTAAAGCACCCTCATCAGTGTCTAAGTACTTCGCTGGTAGTAGCCTAACTAACTGCCTTGGACCAACTGTGGGAAGGTTGCCCTCCTGATATCCGTCCAATTGTTGACTCTTTTCAACACCTTCAGTTTGGAGTGTTATGCACCCCAGAAAAATCATCCATAGTTATTGATAAGCACCGGGATAGTGAAGTTATTGTCGTCCTAAAGATTAACATGAAGAATGCATTCAATCTTTGCGTCTCGGCAGGCTCTACTAGATGAGTGAGCTACCATTTTTCCTGAACTCCTGCCATGGGTTAGTTGATGCTATGGGTCACACCCATTGTCGTGGCATTCTTTAGGGCATTTGTCCTCTGAGGCAGGGGGTAGCAACAGGGAGACCCATTGGGTCCTAAATTCTTTGCATTGGTCCTTCACAAAGTTGTATAGCTGCCATTGATGCGGATGGTGACTGCCTTGATCTACTTTTCCGACCATGATACTTGGATAATGGAGTGCTGGCTGGTAAGAAGTCATCAGTTTTGCTGGTTTTGTCAATCCTAGAGGAATGTGGTCCATCACTGTGCATTTTGGAACCCCCATAGGTGATTACCTATTTTGTGCAAATTTTGTTGCCTCAAGCGTATTGATGCCCTGAAATTGCTATCTACGCTTGCTGAGGTTGCAACCATTGATCCTCAGGTGGCTTTAACCCTGTTGTTGTTATGTGGGGGCTTTTGTAAGCTGGTCCATCTGGCAAGAGCCACCCCTCCAAGTTTGGCCTCTGAAGCTTTTTGATAGTGATGTCAGACAGTGTTTTAAAGATTGCTTTGTGTTGGACACCTCTGATTCCACATGGCAGCAGGTTCAGCTCAGTCTACGTTATGGTGGCTTTGGCTTGTGATCTCTTTCTCACCATTCAAGTGCGACAGATATGTTCTTCTAGCTTTGGTGACAGAGATTATCAATATTGTTTCCAGGCATTTTCTTTTTTAACAGCCAGGTTCTTCCATCTGCTGTCATTTCTGCAGAATCTGTTCTGGCCTCTCCTATAAACAGAGAATTTTTCCCCAGACTTGATATTCATCTGTTCTAGATATTTAGTATCTTCTTCAGTTGTCAACAAAGCTCATATATAGTCTGAGTCAGCCCCTCACTCAACTTTCTGGTTGTCTGTGGTACCATCTGCTACACTTGACCTCCACTTGGAACCCAATAAGTTTTTGGTAGCCTTAAAATGGTGGCTTGGCCATGATATGTCCAGGGGTTCATTATGTTCACTTTGCACAGACACTGCACTCGATCCTCTAGGTCATCATGCAGTGACCTGCAGACATTGAGGTGACGTAGTGATGCACCATAATCGGTTGCGAGATGCATTGGCCACAGTGCTCGTCTGGGAGTTAAGGTGGTTTGTGACCGATTAACACCTGATGTAAGGCAATCTCGCCCAGCTGATGTTTTGGTGGCAGACTGGGAGAGAGGAAGGCCAGCTGCGTGGGATGTCACTGCTACCTCACCACTCACCCCTGCTTTGCTGAATGAGGTAGGAATGACTGCAAGTGCTGCTGCTGCTTTTACCGAGCAGCATAACCACACTCCTATGATCCAACTAGGTTGGGTGTGTGTTCCCCTGGCTGTCGAGACTTATGGCAACTGGGAGAGTAAAGCACACACTATTATTACTCGTTTGGCCACTCAGCTTGCAATCTGTGCTTCTGTGCCGAAACGTAGGGTCATTGATGACCTTTATGGGAGACTTAGACTGGTGCTGTCAAGGTGCATGGCAAGAGCTATTTTGGCAAGAATCCTGCCCCAACCGTTTGAATAGAAAATGCTTGAACCTTAGTTAGGTTTAGGTACAACATGTTTTATAAGTAGTTATTATTTAGTGTGCTATTGTATTATTTGGATATTAACCGATTAACGCCGAGAGATGCATATCTGCGTGTTTACCGTTACAGAAGAATTCTTCCAGACCCTTTGAAATATTATACCAATTAGAAGTTATTCATGTTCACGGCTACATTTAATATTGTTGAAACCCTCTTTCCTACTACCAAACATTCCTCTGTTGCCTCATTTACTTGATTTTGGACAACTCTACTGCAGATAAACAAAAAAGATTCCGGCGTTAATCGGTTAAATGATGTTCATATGAAATAATAATGATTATTTTTATTTATATTTTGTTATGTAAATATCAATTAAACCACACAAGTGATTATTAATGCATTATTTGCAAACATGAAAAAAAGATTAAAAATAACTGAAACTAGAACCCAAATCATTCTGGGTCAGCCTCCCGGTGTAGGACAAGACCCAACCTAGCTAGAATGTCTCTTGCATTGGTCTGAATCAGGTTAAAACTCAGATCGCAAAGTACTTTAGACTGTGGAGAGTTGGTTATTATGGCTCATAATAATAACAACGCGTGTCTGGTTCAATGTGTTTCTTCAGCCACATTAAGCAGGATCCAGTCCTCGTAACTGTTTCCAGTTTGTCTGTTTGTGTGTCCTTTGTGTTATTGTATGTATGTAAAGTTTCTTATATGTGCATTGTTGTATATTATTAGTATTGAAAAATAATAACAATTAAGCTCTAGTATATTAGAAAACTTACTCTATATTCTGTAGCATAGCAACAAACGGTTGTGCCAATCTAGAGTTTTGCACACACACACACACACACACACACACACACACACACACACACACACACACACACACACATCAAACACACATACACTTCACTTTTTAATCCACCTCTGTATACTAGTTATGATACAATGTACAAAGTTATCTAGCCTTACACAGTGTACATGTCTTTCTCCTCAGATTCAGATCTCACGATCAAAGAGGTCAAAAAGGACCACTGGAGTGAGTTTATACATTTCACACACAGTCAGAAAGTATACATACATGTAGGTACAAATGTACAGTGGGGAATAGATGAAGGTTCAGTAAAGGATCAAGTTTATTACAAAACGATTCATTCACAACAGTTTTTGTTCCACAGTTATTGTATTAATGTGCACCATTTAATCTGCTGCAGTGGTCAGTGCAGGTGGTGGTCGTCCTCACAAGGCCTACAAGATGGATAAAGATATACATGGAATTGCCCTTATTATCAGCAATACTGAATTTGAAGAGGAAACTCGACTTAATGATCGGGATGGTGGTGATAAAGATGAGCAGGCATTGCAGGAGTTATTTGAAATGTTACATTACAAAGCTGTGCATCTGAAGAACCTAAAGGCAGCTCAAATTGAAAGAGCACTTAAAATTGTCACAGGTGATCTATCATTTGCTGGCCTCACAAATCATGCAGACATAAAGAAGCTTGAAAACCTGAAAGCCAACGATTGTCTTGTCTCACCTGAAAATGATAGTTTTGTTCTTTGTGTAATGTCGCATGGTCAAGAAGGTGAGGTAGTACTAGGCACTGATGGAGAAAAATTTCAACTACACAAGATATACCAGATTGTCGGCGATTGTAAAATGCTTTCCAACAAACCAAAGATGGTGTTCATTCAGGCTTGCCGAGGTGGCGGAGTGCCACAAGCTGATGGTGACCGTGTTGAGAAACCTGCAGATTTCTTCACATCATTCCCGACATTCACAGGCCATGCCGCCTTTAGAGACGGAGATAGCAGTGGCTCATGGTATGCAAAGGATTTGTGCTCCGTTTTGAAGGAAAGCTATATCACAACAGATCTTGAGTCAATGGTCAAAGAGGTTCACAACAAATTGCGGGATCGTTGGAGTACAGAAGGTGATGGCAAGAAAGTTTGTCAGGTTCCAGAAAAAAGAGATACACTGAGATTCAATGTGTATTTTCAGTTGAAGGAGTCACAATCCATCTCATAAGATATGCAGTATTTGGAGTTGAATTATGAAGGCTTATATACTGTCATAATAGCTATAGTGTATTGACTTTTATGATTATTTTAAAATTTTGATAAACATCTATGAGGAAAACAAACTTGAGTAGTGATTCTATTTTCTACAGTGAACTGAAGTATTGTACTGTGCATATGTATCAATGTGTCACTGTGCAAGTCCTTTTTACTTTGGATGGTTACATGTAACTTACATACTGAGGGTCATGAGAATGTTATAATTAGCATGCTTACATTATGTATTACTATTCTAATTACCTACTGCAGTATTGCATTCAGAATCGACCCACAAGAGTCTAAATAATCTGTGCATTCACGCATTTGCCCAGACCGCCTAACTTCTTGCCCGGACGTTTACAATTTTGTTACGAGAATTGTATATTTAACGAGTTCATGGATGGTGATGAAGACCTGTTTTTCTCTATCCGACTACTGGCTGTGCAATATACATGTACAGTGGCGTGTATCCAGGATTGACTTACATGTAAGTCCCGGAATCATCTCCAGACTTCAAGCTTTGCTTCTTCATGTGGCTGTAGCGCGCCAGCTCGCATTGCGATGTAGATGCTCAGAGTTTTATGGTTACATCAGCCTTCAAGCTATCGTTCCTAGTGATCAGGATAACAATGGACGACATTTTGACGTCCACCAATGCATCCCCTTCTCTCATGACTCGGCATTCCCTGTCCATTACTCTGATTCAGTTGATTCGCAAACATGAGAATGAGCTCGTGCGTTCCATAGATGCCGATAATGCAAGATGTGCAATTTTGTTCATCCCTAGATCCGTCTTGCCTTTGACGAGGCTCTTATAGTACTCTTCAGACATCTTAGAGTACTCTGCGCTCCGAGTTTAATTTTGCTAACGTAATGGGTAATTCCATACTCAATGATAAGTTTCAGCAACTGTTTTACTATTGCACTCTCAGATCCTTCAATTGGTAATCCAATTCCTGAATTTGTTTATTGGCGTTTCTTTCCCTGAACGCTGCTCTCTATTTATCACCTTTTTGCCCGTGACATAGCCTCTTCGTGTTGTGCTCCGAGAGTACTCTAAGGCTGCAACCGCCTTGGATAGGCGTCTTTGGCAGGGTGACGCATGCGGAGAGCTGCATGTTCTTTACATCTGAGCTCAAGGCTTTGAAAGATGCTCCAAAAAGCACCGCCCTCGTCCGTTATTATATGATCATGTCGTCGGAATCAATCGGTAGAACTTGGAATGAAGTTTTGTTTGTCAAAGGGCTTGCGTCTGTGACATCCACTCCAAGTCCGAACTCCTCTAATCGCTTTATAGCTCTTCTTTCCAATCCGCCGAAGAGCCCCTTTGATTCATCGTTTCTCTCCCTGGATGTGGTGTTCCTGGTGATCCATTGGATTCATTTCCTCCCCTATGATTTGGGGTGAAGGGCTCTGGACCATATATGCATGTAACGTGCGGATTCTGCGTGTCTGACTCGAGAGAAAATGTTTTACTGTACACACGTGTTGCAGGCATTGATATGCTGACACCAAGCAGCACTGTACATAATTGTACTTACAGCTGTACATCCAAAATGGTTTCTAATAATACATAATGCATCATTTAAACTTGTTCTTACTTATGACAAGCTGACATATTCTGATCATTGTGCAGGAGGATGAGTACAAGTTCTGTTAACGTCTCTGTTGGAAAGTGCAATCAAAAGATTACTGGAGATTAGTGACATTAAACAACAACGAAACTGCTCAGTTTTGTCTTCTCATTCGATTCAAACAATATAACCTAAACGATAATGCGGGTGAGGGTTCTCACAAGACCTTCATCTACATGTATTAATACATGCGTACCTCTTTTGAGTGTAGTGCAGTCTTCATGCCCACATATGAGAAATTCATGCACATGTACTATACATGTATGTGCAAACATGCACACAACGTGTATCACATAACTCTGCCAGGCCATCGAGTAATTTGGCTAGCTTATAAGTAGCTAGTGTACATGCATGTGTCTGAATGACATTAATATAACAAGTTACAATCTGAAATGCAAGATTTGGACTTCACAGTACCCTAATGAAGACAAAAACATTAAGGATTGCATGCAAAGAAAAGAAATATCGGATACACAGTCTGAAATTTTTGAGAGTTTATTGGTACAATGACACGACATTTATTCATGTGCAAAGCAATTCATTATTTTTGCTTTGTTCCTGCCTATGCCCTAAATTACTAATAAGTTATACGCCTACGGTATACGATTTCAATTTGGTGGATTACTTCATTTCTATCAAATGGAGCTCAAGTGGTGTGTGTGATGGAACTATTTCCCCACCACTACCTGCAGTTATTGTAATAGTATTTCCCGAGTTTCATTCAAAAAGCAAAACTAATTCTGTCTGCATTCCATTCCAAGGATCCCATCATTCCTACTTGAGCATTAAAAACATATGCCAGTCCTTTTCTCGAGTTTGCATGGTCACCATGACATTAATAGACATTATAATGCTTGGAAGTGTACTTCATACTTCAAGTATGCTGGGGCCGGGGCGTTTAGGGTGGTGATTTAGAAACAAAGGAGGCCGACTCTACTTGCCAAACCTTGAGTCCCGTGAGCTGTGTTTATTATACCAAATACCGGTAGACTCGACTCGCAATCGGCCGCGGCACATATAAACAAGCGTGTCTCAGACTCTTCGCTGAGATATTGTGGTACAACTTTGAAGGCACAACCTATGACACGCGATCGCGCAAGAGATGCCTTGTATTTCGCGTTTGTGGGAATTATGCGTTGATGCGTGTGGTGCACTGTGGCGTTCTAGCGGCTAGGGCTTCCCTATTCATATGGATCGTACATGCGGTGGGAAGTTGCTTGCACACTTCGTGTTTCGATCAAAATCCTACGCACGCGTGATCACAGAGAAGGCTGCATATAGCTTTCAGTTATAACGTATAACCTATACTTTGCGTAAAATACTGTCAAAAAAAACCTAGTCTCGCTGTTTGGTGATGGCTGTTGCTGAGTGTTAACTCATAGCTTATCGTAACAAAACGTACCAAGCTAGGAAACATCGTTCCAACATACTCCATGGACACACGACCGGGGTCGTGCATGTATGGTGCCATGTCTGAGAGTTGGCCGGGTAGTGGCATAGTTATAGTATCGTACAAGAAGCAAGGCTTTGAGGAGTGCTTGGGCAACGTTATGACGTTTAATTCATTATTAATAATTTATGGCTTGAACGGGTACTAGAATTCACATACTTGAATCTAGAAATAGACGTGCACATGGGGTAGATATGCTACTTGCACATATAAATATGCAAATATCTTTGGCTTCAGAATCCACTTTATAATCTTCAATAGATCGTCCACGCGGTAAAATAGGAAAGGAAAAATAGTGATCAAAGTATGCCAGCCATTAAATGTATGCAGTAAAACAAAACCCCGTTTTGAAATTGATGGGGGCAAATTTTTTACAGAACAGAAGATATACAAACAATGTGTTATTTGTCCCTGTATCATACTTAGGTTTATAAACTTTACTACAAGTCTTTGGTACTAAACTGTGCGCGATTGATAGAAATTACCCATAGACTCCATGTACAATAATTTTATTACGCGTATTACGGAATTCAAATAATTCATGTCCGCAATTGCTGGCCATGTGTAATGGAATAATTAAACAGCATAAAGAAGTGTACCACTGTACTGAAAATCTAAACAAAGGTGGCAACTCAATTTGCTGTTAAGAATTACTGAATGGAACAATACTGAGCTCTGAACATGTCAATTGGAAACGATATTTATGTTTTCCCGAACCGAAATAATTGGGAAAAGTGCACTTTTCGTTTGACTCAAAACATCACTGATTAGAAATTCGAATCACACTACCCTAACATAATAGCAATGGAAGACATGCTATAGGACGTCCTTTTAACACCATCACTTTACTGGTGACCCCTGAATTCTGCATATGCTTCAACAATCAACTGCGTTTAAGAATGAGGGTGTAAGAGGGCATACGTGCGCAACCTGTGTAAGAGTACATATGTGTGTAATCTGTGTAAGAGGGCATTTGCGTGCAACCTGTGTAAGAGGGCATATGTGTGCAACCTGTGTAAGAGGTGCAACCTGTGTAAGAGTACATATGTGTGTAATCTGCATAAGAGGGCATATGTGTGCAACATGTGCTCCATCTGATGCAACCTGCATTCATGAATGAGAGTGTGAGCCCAACAATTTCAACAGCCCTGTCACTTGTGCATACAATGAAGGTGTGCATGAACCTGCACTCACGGATGAGGACGTATTGTGCAGGGGTGTAAGTGTGCTGCAACCTGTGCCGAGGGTGTATTGCACAATAAGGGCCTGTGTTGAACAATGCAGGTTATGTGTGCAACCTGTGCTCAGGAATGAGGGTATAAGAGGCCACCTGTGTTCAAGGATGAGGGTGTACGAGGGGCACCTGTGATCAAGGATGAGGGTGTAAGAGGGCAATCTGTGCTCAAGGATGAGGGTATAAGAGAGGCCACCAGTGTTCAAGGATGAGGGTGTACAAGGGGCACCTGTGATCAAGGATGAAGGTGTAAGAGGGCAACCTGTGCTCAAGGATGAGGGTATAAGAGAGGCCACCTGTGTTCAAGGTTGAAGGTGTAAGATGGCCACCTGTGTTCAAGAGTGTGGGGAGTGGATGTAGTTGGTTATGCAGCCTTATACACCCACTCCCCTTATTCCAACCATCCATGCCCATCCACCACCCCCCTCAATTTAATTCAAATAGGCAACACAACACACAGAGAGAAGGTCTTCCTTTCATCAATCCTTTTGCCGAGATGCCTGTAATGAAATGTAATGAATATCAATAAGGAAGGAAGTAAACGTGCTGACCTTTAGAGTAGGCAGTGAAGGTGTGACAATCCAATTGGATGAATCCATTGACTCCCAACATCATCGGCGTACATGTTAAAAGAACATATGTATATAAAGGCAATAGCAAACGAACATAATTGTTCTGAAAAGAATGACACATGAATATTTAGAACTATGAATCTATGGAGTATGTCTTCCAATTTGTTTGCGTCTTATGTCTTGTATCGTTCACACACCTAAGAGCATTACGGACTGTTGAAGCGATTCCGACTGTGCAGGCGACCAGACATTGCTCTGGTCAGCGCAGGTGGTGCTGGGCAACTGCTCGGGAAGCAACAGCGAGATAGCCACTGGAATATCAAGATTAACCAAAAGGTTCATGATAGTCAAAGTCCCACCAGATATACATGTATACTGGTGTTTGTAGCTCTTTGGGCCCATAAGTGCTACGGACTTAGCATGACACGGCTATGCTGAAGGCAGCGCTCACAAGTTGCAATCTCAGCGGTCCCCTGGCTGCCAAAGACATATGTGTGACCCTACATATACCAACGGTATCTCGAGACAAGGTCCCACCGGCACCACACGAAGCAGTAACCGATGTTGCAATGCTCACAAGAGTGAATTTTTAATTTTTATAACGAAAGAATTTATGAAAGGGACATACTCCAGGCACACACCACCGTTGTAGAAGCAACAATGATGGTGACGCGCGCTACATAAAAGTTCAGAACTTACCAGAAGCAGGCGGTAGTACTTTCCATACAGCCATGTGTTCATCAACGCGGGCATCAGCAGCATTGTTTCTCCTAGACACAGCGAATCTGGTCGCTACATCGTGCATAAAAGTAACCGTAATTACTTTATTTACGATGCTCAACCAAGGCCTCGCTCACCTTTTGTATCGTCGAACTTCTTTTTAGTGCGAATTTATCGCTGTCACGTGGCACAAAGTTTAGATGACTACAGGGTGTACAATTAGACAATTTACGGTATCACTATAATTCTGCCAGCAATTTCGGACGCTCATTACGTATTCCTGACGCGTAATTGCAAACGTCCGTTAATTTTCCGCGCACGCGCTCGTTGAAATGTATGGAGTGACTTACACTATTTGTCCTCTATAAGTATTAAATGCATATATTGATTTTTCCAGAATTCAGGAAGATCAAAGGCATTGCCTTATATCGTTCTGAACTTTAATACAAATTTTTAGTCCTCATTTAGTAGTGTCCACATTCAAGTAACTGTATTTCTATAGAAATCTTAAACAAAGCAGTGTTTTTTTATGACTTTTATCATTTTTTCTGCGTATTGGTGAAAGAAGTTAAGTTTTCCAGAATTTGTAATGTTCATAAAATCATCAACGAAGACTTTTGACTGTAGTGTCCAAAGTCATTTTTAATCATCAACGTTCACTCAGCGGCCATTTTAATACTGATATTACCATTACGTATAATGTACCGTCCGTAATGACAGGTTAGAGCTGATAACTCGTTTTCCTACGTGTTAGAGGATCTTGATGTGAGTTTGTACGCTGAGAATCTGAGAACTGTCCATAATCGACTATAGCGCAAGTTAGTGGATCGAAGTTTGGAAAAGAACTACATGTAAAGGCGGGTTTACAATATGACGCTCGCCCAACGTAGCGTCAGCGTCAGCGCCTGCGTCGATGAATCGTCGTATTGTAAACAATCATCGTATGCCCCAGCGTCAGTTACGTGATGTGACGCTGGAATAGACTTGAGTTCTATTCCAGCGTCAGCGTCAGCGTTATTTTAGGAGTTATTTATAAAATTATTAACTTGATTTGACAAATGGATGAGAAGTTAATAGAGGCAGTACGGGGTTTTCCGAGTTTGTGGCAAGTTTCCGCCCGTGTCTAAAAAGACTTGAGAGCGAAAGAAAATTCGTGGAAAGAAGTTTCAACGAAGGTGCAATAGGTTATGATACTCCCCTTGTTCCCTCCTCCGCTGAAAAATGGGACGTATCCACATTTCTCTGTGTCTTCGTCGTCTTCTGCGACGCAACAAAGCAAGGATAAGAGCAATTTGCAAATTCTCCGACATGCTTATGTGCACGGTTAATTTGTGTTAATTTGGTTATTAATATGCTTTTGTGTTGCGTTTACATGAAATTGTAAACCATACTGACGCTGACGATTCATCGACGCTGGCGCTGACGCTGATGCTACATTGTGCAAGCGTCATATTGTAAACCCGCCTTAAGAGCTGATTTAGCTAGGCGGGAGTATACACGCAGTACAAGGCACCATCGAAGGCTAATCAATACAGGTATTCACCTTTAGTATGCCTTTTATAGCCATATTTAGAACGTGAGTGTTCGGCACAGCCAACTACGTATATACTAGTTCGATGTAACAGATACCGGGGTGCGTAGGTATCTCTGGTTTCAGTGTTTTGTACCAGGTTAAAGGTTTACTTACTGAAACCATGACTTAAACTGACTCTAACCCTAACTCTAAGCAAAAGTGTACAGATAATGTACGGATAACGATGTGCCTTGTGTTTGTTGTACTTTAGAAAATGGCCGGTCCCTATTTTCCGCGCGTTGTAGCGACCAGGAAAATGAAGGTACGTATTGTGTATACACCTTGATATTAATTCGTATTTATATGGCTATGCCCTAGAGGCATGTCGAATTTGTAGTACTGTGGGAAGGATACACCAAAGAAGAATCGTCATGGGTTCCTGAAACAAGCCTTACAGCTGTCGCTAAACGGTAGGTCAACGACTGTCTTTCCTCATCTTGTGGTTTTAGGTGTACATTCTCTGCTTTATAGGAGCTATTTCAATCCGCAACCAAGTGTTAGAGAAATTATGGATAGTGTATCTAACTTTCTGTCTGGTCCGTCTGGCAGTCTAAAATCAGGGCTATTTGTAATGTCAATTTACTGTAGAATTTAGAATGGATGTCTTCAAACACGTGGATTAGGGAAACTATCAAACAGTTGATTTCTCAGAACCCTTCTTCTCATCAGAGTGGGAAGTTTATGATCAACTGGGAGATGGGTGTCAAGTTGTCTTCCCAATAAGAATGCACAGAAGCTTAGATGGTCACCGATAGTCTACACCCAAGGTGAAGATGGAATGCTTGTTCACAAACAACAATCATTTTCATAAGTTGTTGTTTTGAATGTAGTTAAGAAGCATTTCTGAACGTTGCATACATCATTTTATTCTTTATGCATATGAAATTAATGATTTATGTTTATTATGTTGATAAATTTGACTATAAGAAAATTTTCTGATCACTGCATTGTACATTGCGTGCACATGCTAATCTTAAAGTACACACATATGCAATGCAGTCGGGACTTTAATGCTATAGCATAGGCATTGTGTGCATATACAGAAGTCATGGAAAAGTCCAGCACACAATGCTTTTGCTAACATAAGCCATGGAAGATACATATGTACTGTTGAAAGTTATGTGCATCACCAACACTGCACTAGTGCTGTTTGGTAAGGGAATGTACTATATGTGGTGTGGGAGTGTGGTCGTGGGTCCACCGCCTCAAGATAAGCATCAATGGCCATTATAAACACTTCTCACTGTTGTGGCAGGGGCAATGTATTTGGGGTCCATGAAGGGGCTAAAAGGATATAAATTCTGTAAATGGGTCAGTTTCCGAGAAAATGAAAAGTGGCTATAAAGTTATAAACATGCTTCACGTTTGAATCGCTAAAACTCCGTAAAGGTTTAAGCTATCAACTTCCTATTTCTAACACTTCTTGCCACACCACTTCTCTCTACGCACATTGATTTTGGTGTCTTACCCTTGCTCCTTGCCGACGTTATAAGGTACAGTACCCCGAGGGGTTCAAAATCCAGGTAGCTCCCTGCAGGAATGTCCAAATCACTTCAAAATCGATATGCACGTAAAGGAGTCCTGTCACTGTTTATTTCTGCAGATCGTTGATTTTTACCTTATCCGTTATGGATATACAGCAATGCAAAGTAAAGTCCACGTTTCCCGCTCGAATCGCGCCTTTCTCAGTCCCACTCGGGAGAATGGAAGCGGTTCAAGGATGAGAAAGGTGCGATTCGAGAGGGAAACGTGGACTTACTTTGCATTGCTGTATCTCCATAACTGAAGAGGTAAAAATCAACGATCTGCAGAATCAATAGTGACAGGACTCCTTTACGTGCATATCAATTTTGAAGTGATTTGGACATTTCTGCAGGGAGCTACCTGTATATTGAACCCCTCGGGGTACTGTGCCTTGTAATGTCGGCAAGGAGCAAGGGTAAGACACCAAAATATAGTTTCGTAGAGAGAAGTGGTGTGGCACGAAGTGTTCTAAATAGGAAGTTGATAGCTTAAACCGTTATGGAGTTTTAGCGATTCAAACGTGAAGCATGTTTATAGCTTTTTATATATATAGCCACTTTTCATTTTCTCGGAAACTGACCCAAATGTGTATATGTTACGGCCCGATTTAAAACCTGACCCGCTTTAATACCGGTCGCCCGTTTTAAAGCCGGTCAACCCGTTTTAAAGCCGGTCGACCGGCTTTAAAACGGGTTGACCGGCTTTAAAGCCGGTGTCATAGGGTATACGGTCTGCATGGCCCAATTTTCGGTCCGGCGGACCGTATTCCCTTAGGGAATACGGTCCGCCCCGGACCCAACTCCCTAGGGAATACGGTCCCCAGGACCGAGTTCCCTGGTTGTACAAAACCAATTAACCGGACTCAATTCCCTAGGGAATTGAGTCCCCCCCCCCCCCCCCCCCCCCCCCCCCGGACCGTATTCCCTGGTTTTAAATATATGCCGGTCAACCGCCTTTAAAACCCATATGCAAAATTGACCCGCTTTAAAGCGGGTCGACCGGCTTTAAAACGGGTCGACCGGTTTTAAAACCGGTCAACCAGATTACAGCTTCCCTTTCTAGCTGCACACATGTACATTCAAATCTTATAACCATGTACATTTATTTGAAATCAGTTGCATAATAGCATCAGCCTCCAAAGACACAACACAAGGCAAGCGAGATAGGTCTGAACTAGCTCGATCGATACAGGGAATTCTAACTGACACACTTTCACCAATCACAAATGACAATGTGCTGTACGTGTTGTTTGTTGTATCTTTCTGCCATCTTATTGGCAGAAGAAAGGTACTTTCTGTCGGCTTTGATTCTGATCTAAAATAATAAAGAAAAATCAAACACTGATCTAAACAAAGCCAAAATAGTTTGACCTTTTTATGCTTCAGCGATGTGGACAGTGCATCTTTTCGTAAGCATTTCCTCTTTCCATTGCACTTGAGTTCATTTCCATTGAGTTCGTCGTCATTCTTTCCAGTACCTCCCTTTCAATCGTCTCACTTTCTGCTGCGCTAACTTCAGCATGCAAGGTGTCTTCGGCTTCATTGACGACATTCTGTGTTGTAGATCCTTGATGTGAAGAGCTCATCGAGCACTGGGCATCTTGCTCTACGTCTGTATTTGCATCCTCTTCTGATCGAAATGCTTGGTGCTGCGATGTGCTAATGACTGTTGCTTGTTCTGATGAAATGCCCACATCAATCCCTTCATCGGCCAAGTCTTCCTCTAACACAATTGCATTTTGCTGTGTTGGAAAGATGACAGTACGAGCTTTTTGACTAAACACAAGTTCATACAGAGATGCTCCTGTAGTATCATGGACTTGAATATTCATTGCATCTGAGGATAAAATTTTGTACTTAAATCTTTTAAAGTAAAATTTGAACTAAACCAATATAAATTTAAAAAATCCAACTTACAAACTATACGAGGTAGCCAATCACTCCAAGGCGGTGTCTTCATTCCACTTGAACTAATCTCAGCTGCCATCTTTTTGTGGAGGGTTTGATGTGCCCTTTCAACTAATCCCTGACTCTGAGGGTGTCTAGGACGACCACTAACCAACTAAATATTGGAGTTCCAACACTTAAGCAAGTCAACAATTACCATATTCACAAATTCTTGGCCATTGTCAGAATGTAAAATGCGAGGCACTCCAAAATAAGGGTATTTAGAATACCTGCAACATTTGAAGCAGTTTTAGCATCCAAAGCATATGCAAAATTAAACTTAGACCAGTGGTCCACACAGTACAGTATCCATTTGTTATTTCCATGCAGTAGGTGCCTCATATCTATAAAATCAATCTGCAAAACGAAAGTAAACACTTTAAGTAGACAACTGCCCACAGGCTGGCTATTTGTTTTACAGGGTGCTACACTGTGATGAAACTAGCTCCCCAAATGAGATTTAAAAATACTGTAACGGTGACACAACAAAATAGACTGAAGGGCTTTATATAGAACAATGCAACTTTAAAAATCACCACACATAAAGGCCGTCAGATTTTACAAAAGGATTGCAAATGTAAGAACAATTCTGCTTACTTGCAACCTGCAAAAAAATCCATTTGCAATAATTGGCTTTAGAGGAGGAGTTGATAGCTGGGGGTTTCCGAAGCTGACATGATGGGCACAAAGATACAAATTTTTCTACCACGCTTCTTGGAATCCCGTGATACAAACTCTGCAACTGAGCTCAACCATTCCCATTCATATTCAGTAACAAGACTCTGTACCTTATCGAACGTCTTCTTGTACCCGCCATGTAGCAGTTCCTTTTCATGGACGTCACGAATGATGTCGTAAAATTCTTCAACATGGGCTACCCTTCTGTACTTATCAAGAGCGGTATTGTCCTCCACCAAATCCTATAAATTAAACGATACATTTGTCTCCATTTCAATGCTACTAGTTCTATAACTAATACATTTCGTGCGATGAATGGCTACTTTAGTGAGACTTTACCTGCTCTTTTACTGGAATGACAAGAACATCGCGAGCTCCTAGACTAGGGATGTTCAGAATCTGAAATCCTTTTTTTCTTTACAAAGAAGCGCATGTTCTTGTCCACGGACAATGGGTCTTTTATTGCCGCTTTGATTTTGTCTCCAAATTATTTATGGATAACCCCACTAGTTCCTCTTTTAACGGAGGGAAACTTCTCGGCAAGAAAGGTTCTAAACTCTTTCTCTCTATCGAGCTCCATGTCATAGCCAAAGGCCAAAAAAAGACCAAACGGCGAAAACGCACACTTCCAAAAAATTTTAGCCACGTGAAACTAATTAACCCGTTTTAAAGCCGGTCGACCGGCTTTAAAACGGGTTAACCGGCTTTAAATTGGGTCGACCCGCTTTAAAGCGGGTCAAAAGTTTTAAATCGGGCCGTAACATATACACCATATCCATAATTAAGGTGCCATGGCACCCTCTTGCTCCCACCTTCTGCTGCCCCTGCCTATAGGTGCCACTGTGAGGTACCATGTGGCCACAACAACCTGTGTTAAATGGATGTGGTGCACACCATGTACAGAATGGTACCAGCCTATGAACTAATCAGTGGAGTAAATGATTGTCTGTTGAAACTCAGCGCATCTTCAGAGTGAAAATCCAGGTGGACGTGGATACAACGAATTTAGTTTGACCTAGAGCCTCGTGATTTATAGACAACACTGCATGCATGTATACTAATACGAAGGCGTACCCGGCATCGAATTAGACCAGAGATGTACTTCAATCGATTAACAAAACGCTGTTCTGTTCACTAATTGAGCCAGAAAAGCCGGACACAACTGAATACTATTGTACATTTAATTTCATTGCGCGCACCTTTCGATCGACGTTTTTCTTGTAGACAGGAGCAGACTCTCGAGTCTGCAACGATGGATTATACTGAAGCGCTCTCTTGGGTTGTAGTCTAACCAGACGAAATCCATTTATTGGTTATTGGCAGGCACAACTTCACGGCCGTTTCAATGCATTGAAAACTTGGACATTAGGCCTCCGCCCGTGATGAATATTAACTACCTAGTTACCTACTAATTATCGACCTGGCAACCACGTGCGAATGGAATTCGCTTTGCTACTAGTCTTTGGTTGTAGTGATGCACATAACTAACGAACGGCTGGATAGTGTAATCTCTTGATGAGAACAGTGCAAGTCCTGTCTTGGCAGCAGTCTCCTACGCAACACTGTTATTGCGGAAGCTACCATACCCGTGTCGAATAGGGTACGAACTGCTCAACACGAGGCTTGTTTGCACCAACTGCCACAGAGATTATAAAATCGGTATAGTGGACAGATGGGTGTATAAATGTATAGCGTGTTCTAAGATGGACGCTTTTTCTGACGGCTGTACTAAAGCCCTTGAATATGGCATTTTCCAAGATGGCGGTTACTGGTTAAAATAAACGGCCGAGTGTAAGGGTCGCTTTGATGGTGGTTTTCCGGCTTCCAGTGTAGGACAAACGCTTAAAAAGTGTTGTTGCATTATGCCTTTCAGTCTTTGAACTTTGTCCTTGCATTTCTGTACATCATGTACCAAATATGTACTGGGTGGTGGACACTTTGTAATTTCAAATTATGGTCAACATGGACAGTGCTTGGCCGACATGTATCTATTTATATAGAAATCCACTGTGCACCTAGCATGCACTGCATTCTTGACAACAGACCCATGACCTCACCAACTGCTTTACCATACATGGTCACATATGGAAAGTCACTTTGAGCTTGCTTGACCATTGTACAGTAGTACTCTCAATTACTCATTATTGTATAATTGAGATTGGCATGTCCAAGTGAATTTTGCAAAGCATGTGGCCATCTGGCTGTGCATCAGCATACCATCTACAAAGACCACACCTTAAAGATGCATGATCTAGACATGACGGACTCAAAATTCATCATTGAGGTATACATTCACTGACCAGTACTGTGCATTTTAGCAAATACACTCTCAGCAAGCTAATAAGAAATCAAAAATTCCAGGCAGGCTGCCTGGAATCATGGTTCTAAAGACCTATGCTGAAGCCATTGCACCATGAAAATTTTATCATTAATTGAAGGGGGGAGTCAAAATTCTGTTTTATGCATACAGCCATGGCTACTGCAAAGGAGGTGCCATACAAATGTACGTGTACACGGGGTGCAAATACAGGTTTTAATTGCATCCTACATGATCAGTGCTTATGGTTCCAAAGCGAAATAGAAGATTTTTTTATAAGCACAAGGTACACAGGATCGTCAAATCCTATATATTGCCATGCACGTAGTACTCGCGCGGATGAATTATTGATGTCAACAGTTTTTGCGAAGGTAACAACTTCTCACAGAAAAAGCGTCCAGAGAGAGACTATTCACATACTGCGAGAACTGCACTTGGACGCTAGCGTGGTAAGAATTGGGGCTCTAGAATGTGGCAGTTGTGGCGTACTAGACGAGTTAAGCGAACATAGTTTGTAAATAAAATACGATCCAAATAATGCGCAATCAATATATACGTCGATCCATAGGGGTATAAAATGCGCTGGATTTTTTTATAAGGAGGAGATACCCTGGGAAACCTCGTGTTATAGTTTTTGGATTTTTAGTCACCGTCTGGATGGGAATAAAGAATCGCCAAACAAATGGCAACTTTTGTACATGTTTTGTGCCGATATACCGTAATGTTTACGATCATTCTCTAATTACAAACCTAATGTCCATTACGGAACGCCGTGACTTAAGCTTTCATACGTTAAGTAATTTGTTGAGTTAAATTAATTACAACACTGCATGCGTAATGACGAAAAGTAATTAACTCTTCTCTTGAATCTATCGCCTCAAACGTTTAGTACTAAAATTCTAAAATCAGTACCTTTTGCATTAAAAAAAAATTCACAATCATATACAAAATCAAACGGAGCAAGTACAGTTTCATGTACAGACGATCTATGGATGTCGAAATAGCTGGTAATGACGCCTCATTATAGCCACCCAATGTTTCAAAGCTTACCATGACTCACCAGAAACTGAAAATCAAAATATGAAATCAAACTCACGCACTGTACTTAATTGCTTAGCATGCCCACTCTATACGCATAGTCTACATGACACATTAACAATACGCGCAGGCCGTTTTTGTAAGGTCAAGCGGCACGGGGCCATTACAAAATAAGACAACGTTAACTTCAGGAACATAATTGGAAGGTAAGTATACTACGGTAGTGATCGGTCCATAGATTCATGCAGCAAAGGTAACTCACTGATTTTTCAGGTGGCTGTAATCATCAGGGATTCATCTGGCTAGTGAGGAAAGGATGCCTCACATCTCCAGCCACATTGTGGGTGATAACCTCAAAGGAGAGGTTGCCCCCTTTATATTTCCACTTCCTTCTGGTGGAGATGAAATCAAAGGGAGCTCCTTTAGTTTACATGTTAGATAAGGTTACCCACTTCTTACATGAAAATGAAAGGTAAGAGTGAAATACAAATGCTCTTACTTAAAAGCACAGTTGCAGTGCCGGCAGACTTACCTGGCATGAAGGGTTTATACCAGCCAGTGAAGGTGGATTCCAAGGCTATATGGCCTTTTACCATATCCTGAAGCAAAAGTCCCCATTAAAATGCATCTAATGGAGGATCATGCTGTACGGTGGGCAAATACCTACCATGCTGGCTTCAGCCTTTTGGGAAAACCGGGGGGGGGGGGGGGGGGGGGGGGGGGGGCTGAATCGATTCATGCCAAGTTTAATAGGCTTGGCTTGGCATAGTTAAAGAACATCTATTAAGCATTGAACCACAACTAGTAGCTGCCATCCCCCCTCCAGCTAAGAAAGTAAAGGATACATAGCTGTGTAATGCAGCTCACTTACAAGTACTTAATACCAGGAGAAATGTGAGATGATATACTGTTAAAATAATTATCATAATAATAAATACTTGGAACATTTCCAACAACCTAAAATTTTACTTTCTTTTGAAACATTAGCATAGCAGATGCAGCACAAAATTTTACGAACGGTGCATGAGGTGAGTTGGAGGCGTGTGGGGTCGACTCGACATTTTATGTTTTAAGACATCGCCATGAATTATCCGACGAAACTACCCTGGCAAAACTTGCACCCTGATTCCAATACTTGTTTCAGATAGCTACGTCACTTTTACGTACGGTAGTAGCATTTGCTAGTTCACTAAGCTCTGCGTTTTGACGTAAAAAATAATTGAAAATGGGGGGTCGATTCTATGCCATATCATTACCGCAATTTGTACCAGTCTTACCCAACAGCTAAACAACCGTTCCCAATCTTTTTGCATCCGGGTTTGCTTTATTTAGTAAATATCACCTGCAAGATCTTATACAAAGGATTCCCCAATAGATGATGCAGAAACAATGATAACTGACATATGCATATGTGCAGCAGGGCTCATCACATAAACCATATAAGTTCATCCTTGCATAGTACACAGAATCAGATGCATAGAAAACACATATTTCTTACAGGTAATATATGAAAGGGGAGGCCAGGAAGGATGTGGGGTGGGAAGCATTCTGATCTCTATATGAGAAGTGATGTCTTTGTTCAAAATATTACCATGCACTATAAATGTTTGCTGCTTTTTTTATACTGCTGATTATGTGTAGGCAGAAGTATGGGGATGGAGTGGGAGGGCTAACGGCTTTTAGCAGGCTTTTAGTATTCTGATATCTTTGTGAGAAATGACAAGAGTAACTAATTCATAATTTATTTGATGAGCATGACAATGAAATGTAAGTTGGAAATACATATTATATATTATACTTACTTCTTCTCAAGATAGGTGGAGTCTTGCCCAAGGGTACAGACCACACCCAGACAACACAAGTAACTAGCAGCTAGAGATATTTAACCCATTCTTGCCCAGGGTACTGGCCACACCCAGGCAACACAAGTAGATAGATTTAACCCAATCTTGCCCAGGGTACAGACCACACCCAGACAACACAACTAACCAGCAGCTAGAGATATTGAACCCATTCTGGCCCTGGGTACAGACCAACCCGGTTAATCAGCATCAGCTAAATTGATTCTTCCTAATGTGCACCCCAGCAAAAAGAGCTGGGAGTATGTGGCGCGCGCGCGCGTGGTGTGTCATTGCGCATATCGGGATGAGGTATCAAGATGTAGGAACGGACCGTTAACGTACGCAGTCGTAGAAATAGGTAGATACACGCCGAGCGCACGTTCACGCCGATGAAAGAAATATTGAACCAAGGGCGCATTACTAGCAACGACACGCTCCTCCCACTCACACAGGCACCAATTTGCACTATAAGGGCGCGCCCACCATTAGGAACATATTGACTTCTAAATAATATTATTACGTAATAGCAAAAGTAATTAATTTTGTTGTTGATTCTCCTGCTCGCAAAATGAAAGCGAAATATAAAAGAATGCATTATTTATATTTTAAAAATTAATCCAACTGCGTTAATATTTTAAACAATCAAATACTTTACATGCGTTTTCAATGTACAGACGTGTATGGATGTCCGAAATTGCTGGACATGATTGACTTTTCTGGTTCGGCCCGGGAGCCGGCTTTGAACAACGTCATGTTGGGACAGTTGGGTTACTGGCTCCATCTTGACCATTAAAGATTGTCAAGGTTTCAAGGGGACATGTTTAATATAACAGAATCCTCCTTCGTTTTAATTGCCACACGATAATTAATAAAACCGTTAAGTTTATTAATGCACAGCATGTTAGCAAACTATTGGTAGTTACTGAATACAAGGGCGGATGTTATAGTTCGCATTTATGAATCTAATTAAAACTTCCCTGTTACGAAAACTGCAAGGAGAGAGGGGAGGGGGTGGTGGACAGTGTTCGTTCGAATTTGTCGAACCCCCTTCCCCCCACGGATCCGCCACTGCAACTTGGGTGACATGGGTGGGCGGTTTGCCGTACGTTGCCATGTCGCTGAAGGCTGAACCTGTGGCTCTCTCTTTTCAACGCTTGCGCTGTGTGTAGACTGTGTTGTATAAACTATAGAGCAACCTTCTGAGACAAATGAAGGACAAGTGCCATGGTTGTTATGCAAGAGTCTGCATATTTCTCCCTTAGAGTGGTCCAGGGCTGAAATAATTGTTTAACTTTACGAACAAGATAGATAATAGCAATTTGATTACAAAATAAATTCACAAGGATCAAAATCTCGTAGAACGTTACATGAACTGGTAGTGTCTAAGCGCTTCATATGGTAGGACAGGTAACTGTTACACAGATGAAATGGCGGTTTTCTTCTCTCCTCATCAATTGCATTTTGGTATCAGAGGCGATGCTGAGGCAGCTGCCCATGCAGTTAAATTTTATCTCCACCATCTCTATGTTAACCACCTGCTCTTCAAACTTGATGTCAAGAATACCATCCGAAGAGGATGCTGGAATCTGTTCATGACTTCGTATCTTCCCTGTTTCCTTTTGTTCATAAAGCATACTCATCACCATCACTTTCCTCAGATAAAACCTAAAGAGTTAGGTGGGTGACCAACCCTCTTGGACACCTTTTGTGCCTATCCATCCACAAGATGTGCTCTCTTTAAATCAGAGCTATCTTGACTATGGCACCATCAGGGGCCGTTTTAGAGCCATTTGTCTACTGTGTTCACCATCCTTCCTGTGGAGGGCAATTAGGTTTGCACCAGGCAAAAAAAGGGCTATACTGGAATTAGGTGTTTTCCATCAAGTACAACTTTAACAAATGATGTGAGGGCAGAGAGGAGAGCCTGGCCACTTCCCCTAGCAGAAGGGCTAATCAAGAGTGCAGTCAACCCATCATTACTTCCAACAGAACCCGAATTGGGGAGTGATCGAATGGCTCCAGCAACTTCCTCTTCTGAAATTGAGATCACCTGTGGGGATACATGTCATTATTTGATAGACTTCACTTTGCAATCACTTTACAATCACTATTCAAGTCAGCAGAATCAAACCGTTATCTTTGCCACAATTCCTGTAACATATAGCAGCTTTCATTTACTAAGCCTTGTGTATCCTTTTTCTTCCTATCATAGACTAAATTATTACTATTATTATTGCTTGGCATCACACTGATTTGTATTTAATCGTCGGCACTTTGTGAAAACCTACTGTGACTGTACATATATCGGTTTTGCATCTGGATAGTGACAAAATGATTGATAATACCGACTTTTGCCAATTTTACTTCAATCCGGTAGCCTGTTTCCAATGCGACAAAGCCGGTTTCAATGGATCAATTTGTATATGGCGTCCTAGATAAATGATTTGTAAAAATGGCGGAGCAAAAGAACAATTATGCTTCCCAAATGGGAGGACGTTTCATGATATCATTATTATTAAAAATATAAATGCCTGAACTTCTGTAACATTTTATTGTTTTTTGACTTTCATTCAACATAGCGCGTGAGGCAATCTCAAACACAAGAAGTACAAGCAACGCTACATAATTACTGCTTGTATTTGTTTATAAATGCCAAAATTGCAGTAGTAGCAAAAAAATATTACCTAAAACAATTAGACAGATCTGAAATCTACATTATATAAACTTTTAGACGAAAAAAGTGGACTTTCACGATCCAGATTTTGTAATAAATATATATATTAATTACAGTACACCGCGCTTTGCACTACGCAATTGTGTTTCCATGGTAACGAGTAACTAAATTCATCTGGAAATGATCACGTAACTCAGAAATATCATAACTTTGGCCAGGACATGCGTAGCAGTTGTAAAATATGACATTGAAGTATGCATTTATTCATTTACTCATTGGGTTTATTGAGCCTTAACACCCCTGAGAAAGTACTAATTTGATGTAATTTAAACATCGCGATTTTCCACCATATTCACATCGGTTTATCTCCAAGATACATTAAATACCTAACGTACATGTATTATTTCTTCCTGTGTTCACCCCAATACCCATAGGTCTCTACCGCCCCAACCCAACCTAGCTCTCTGCACTTGTGATCATTGGCATTGTGGTTGCAGCTTCGGCCTCACCAGCTGCTGACCCACTTGTGGCTGCCGCTTCATTCAGTGTACTTGAGTTAAGCGGAGAGACTACTGTTAAGTCAAATGCAGCTGGTTTGCCAATGGAATAACCACTAGCCAAGAAGAAGCATGGCATGAAGAGACCGATAACAGACTGGCGCGGTTGGCCGGAGATGAGACGCGGCACAGCTGGTCAAACTGTTGGTCATCAATTCTGGTAAATAAGTTTAATAATCAAGCAATCTCACACGCGAATACTTACTCTCGCCTTTGCTCTGAGGGGACAACCTATGAATGTGTTGTTGTTTTCATGCTTTATACATTTCTTCCCCACCTGATGTTATCTTTATCCTATTGGTTGTTTTAAAGGATCATGAGAGACCAACAATCCCATTGGTTGTACAATACTGTGCACACCTGCACTAGAACAATTGCTATTAATTCATTACATCAGCCCATGCATTATGACAAGATGCAGCACAAAGCTAATCTGTCAACTTGAAAAGTGTCATCATTCTCAGCAGCTATGCTATGTAACATACACACACCAAAGCAATCTCAGCAGGTGCTATGATGTTTGGAAGGATGAACTATAACAGTACTAAATCTTGATAAGCTCCAAGGGAACTTGCAAAAAAAAAAGTTGAAGAGACCATCACCCAACTTCGTAGAGCTTGTTGAGAGCATTACAAGTATGCAATTCTGTTTTCAGGGGGTGTATGGAAAATATATGAGGTATCAAATTTTTGAAGGGGGGGGGGGGGGGTTCAAAAAAACATTTAAATCAGTTTCGATTTTTTTTAAATTCATATAAGCTCGCACTGAAGGTGGAGGGGAGACCTGGTGTCATTTTTAGGAATTTTCGTGTCTAGCACTTTTTATGGCACCCCCACACCTCACCCCCTCCCCAGTAAGCTCTTATAGTCCGGTCTATAGCTGACCAGATTAGTTCAAAGTCTGATTTAATTAGAAATTCACTGAAATGGTTACAGATTTAATTTATCATGAATTTAGGTCCCCGTGTATACTTTCAGTACTATATGAATTGATCAGATCATTGTGCTATTGTGCTTTAGATGCACAAAAGGCGGGAAGGTGATGGATGTGCTTATAGATACTTGGTTTGCAGCATGACCAAGTGTGACATCATAAATCCATAATCATTTGATCTACCTACATACTGTCATCTGTTAAGTGAAGACCAAGAAGAGGTGAAGGATAACAGAAACATGTTTGATGCTCAAGGTGATAGAGAGACTCCAGCAGGCCTGACAGAATATTTGATCTGTAGTCTTTCTTCTTTTTGAGGAGGGTTCTTTTTGAGGAGGGTGGAAAGGGGTGTAGCACTTGCGTGTAGATCACGCTTGCGCGTAAGTATGTTGTGCAGACCTGTATACATGTATTAGCATGTATGCTGTTATATTGATGATCATTTTGCTCACCTGCGGCCCGACGCTACAATGACATGTCTATATAATTGACACGTTATATATATATATGGCAAATTGAATATTCGTGCATATTTGTCACGAATTGAAATTAAAGAAAAACTGTCAAATCACATGGACAGTGTATTATCACAAGTATCCCATCTTCCCTGACACACACACACACACACACACACACACACACACACACACACACACACACACCTGTGATTTCCTGGGGTAGAGAGCAGAAAGGGTCAGGGTAGTCTCGTTCCCAGACTCATTTACGCAATTATTATACAAAAGCATAATACATTATGCGATAATGCTTACGTAAGTGAAACTGAGAACAAGACTAGTGTAGGGTCCTGCAGCTTGTGAATACTACATTTATCCCCAATATGAAAAAGTTGATAGAGACCTTGTACCCCAGTGCAGACACTTCATGTGGACAATCAGATCAGTGAACAGCTGCAACAGTGAACAACACAACCAAACTTATAGATGTGTGGTACAATTTGATATGATATTGAACCATAGATAGTATACTATCTATGATTGAACACCATTCAATAATTCAATAATCCAGTTGCACATAGTCATTGGCATGGCTCTTTTTGATGGCTTAATCCCCTCACCACCCACCCCCACCCCTCACACACACCTACATGCATCACAACTTTAAAGAGATTTAACCTTCTTGCCCAGGCACAGAAAATTAGCTGACCAACAGATAAACATGTTTAACCCATTCTTGCCCATGCAGAGTATGTTGTGTACAATGATAAGTATGTATGTAGTATGTGGTTATAATAGTACTCCTGGACCTATCCACCCTCCTCTTGTGAGCTGTGAGCTGGAGGCTGGTCCTCAGCCACATTCTCATCTGAGGAATGGTGTGGAAGAATGAGTGTGTGGGGGTGTAGATGTACACACCTGTGTGACTGGTGCAAAGCTTTAGCAATTCATACACTGCATACCGATGTTGACCAGACAGGTGAAGAAGATAAGGTAAGTAACACACACCACAGTCCAGCGCATTCCATTCTTCATCACCAAGTCTGTAAAGAGTCCTACCAGATCATACTATCTCATCCCCAGACCAATATCCAAACAGGGCACATAGTGACAGTGTGATGTCGCAGTTGTCAGAGGCACAAACAACTGGATATGCAAAGTACACACCACTAGCAAATGTACATATAAGGACACACAATGAACTAAAGCATAACTAGCAATGTAAAGGCACACACATCTTAATGTAGAGGCACACACAACTTTTAATGAAGAGGCACACACAAATATGACACACATACCTATTGATGCAGAGGAACACACATTGATAGGTATGTGCGTCTCTGTATGTGTGCCTCGCATTGCTATTTGAGTGTGCCTCTGCATTACAAGTTGTGTGTGCCTCTGCATTGCTAGATGTGTCTGCATTGCTATATTTGTGTGTGTCTCTGCATTGCTACAGTTAGATTGTGCCATTGCATTCCCAGTTGTGTGCGTGTCTACATTGCTCCTCTGCATTGCTAGCTGTGTGTGCTTAGGTATTGCGGGTTGTGTGTGTCTCTGCATTGCAGTGCATTGCAAAGATGTGTGTCGTTTCATTCGCTAGTGGTGTATGACTTTACATAGCCAGCTGTGTGCATTGCTATAGTTGTGCTTCAGTGCATTGCATTGTGTGTGTCTTTTTTTTCGGTTCTCGAGCGTGCTGCCTTGTTAATTTTTGCTTGACTAGTGGGATAGCACGCGTACCTTCAGAGGAACTTATTGGAGTTTGCTCGAACAAGTGTTACAATGCAAGCTCCATTAGTGCTCCCGCATGACCGTATATTAACTCATTGCGCAGTTTTATTTGGTGGGTGCGTACCGAGCGTTTGGAATAGAGGCATTTATTGTACATACAGTAGTGCATGTTTCCCGACAACGTTGGAACTTATATGTATACCATCCTTTATGAGGTATCGTTTCAATTACTAATTTATAGTCACATACCGTAATGTTCTAATTACAAACCTAGTTTCCAGCAGTACCTACTTCACTCCGACCAATATGGATGGACAAAAAGAAGACAAGAAAGGTGGCGTACAGTGTGACGGACATCAAAACCTCTGACGGCTGCGGGCATGAAAACGAAGCCAAAAGACAAATAAGAACACTACTCTCTACTGGAACAGTTGATGTATTTGCTCCATAGGACATACATGTAAATGTAGCTCTGATATTCGTACTGTGTTGATACATGAACAATGTTCCTTTCATGAAAAAGGTAATATAGCTATGGAGGTGTTTTCTTTCGATCGATCGGCGCCACTGTAGGGGCTTAGGATAAAGATACGAGAGCTCTATATATTCTTCCTATATTTGAAACGTGTACGTACTTGCATTGTACAACTATACGACGCTGCGTTCTATTGATTCGTTTCAACACCAGACATACTCACACACACATGCATGTCACGTTACAAACGTACTTTCATCTATTCGCCACAATGAGATCCGTGATCTATAACAGCAAATCTCATGACAGAAAGGTTTCCATCGAACCACACCTCCAGCCCATCACAGGTGAGACATTCCCTGCTATGACAGCAAACACAGAAGATGGTGCTCGGTCAGACATTGCAGCTGATGGTTTTTGGGGTGGTCGATTTGAGCGGACATTTTTTGATGTCAGAGTTTTCAATCCGTATGCCCCTTCTAATCAGACTCCCACACCGTCCAGTTGCTATCGAAAACATGAAAACATTTAAAAAGAGAGAATACGACCTTCGAATTCGGGACATTGAGCGAGCTTCATTCACTCCAATCGTCAACAGGAGGCATGGATAGCATTGCCACTACCACCTACAAACGTTTGGCATCACTGCTAGCTGACAAATGGGGCACATCATATAGTCAGACAATGGGGTGACTTCGTTGCCGTCTATCCTTCTATCTTTTACGTACGATCATCCATACAATGTACGTATCAGAGGAGCGCGATCAAATCAAGGACATGCTACTACACCTCCTAGCCTCTATTGAGCTGACAGTCAGCGAATCTCTGATACCTATGGTGTAGCATTATTGACAAAACTTTTCATTATTTCTCTATTGTGGTGTATGTACATGTAAATATAATCATAGTCTCGTAAAAAAATTATATATATATTTTTTAATAAATAAATAATAACATATTCGTATACACATACGTACACACACACACACACACACACACACACACACACACACACACACACAAACATACACACACACACAAACATACACACACACACACACACAAACATACACACACACATCTATGCACATGCACGCACACCACACATCTGCAAACGCCCTTGCTCTGTGCGCGTTCCTATATTCCCATTTCAGGCCAAACATAGATTAACAACCGAATGGGAATGGAAACGCTACATGAATATCCATTCCGCAATAAATGTTCCATCATCGTTTCGCATGAATATAATTACTGTACGCCCCTTTCAGTTGGGTCTGTGAGAACAAATCGAAGGATATCTGGAACGAAAGGACGTTAGTACAAGGTCTTACACTCTAGTAAGTACCTGCATCAGTGAGTATGACTAGTTGGATTCATTTCTCAGCATTTCGGGCTTCGTCCCTATATTGTCGAACCTAAGCTTATTAATAGCGCGCGTGAAGCGTAATGTTTTGTTGGACTATTGTACAACCTTTTCCAAAAGAGTTACGTTACTTTCAATGGCAAAACAAGTGCATATGTGCGTGTGATCGTACTGAAGTTGTATCTTTCATTTTAAAGAGTTCTACAGATTCTATACTAGTTGAAGCTTTGCATGCAATTTCTTTCACTCTTTTTCATGGAAGGATCACAAAGATATGGTTTTTGAAAACAGGCCAATGTATAGTATGTATTGGCAAAGTCGCTTATCAGTGAAGCGAAAGAATGAGACCAGAAAACCAGAGCCTACTCCATTGACAGTATCCATTGATATCTCCTACTGGAAGAATGTTAGGGTGGCCCATTTAAAGCAACAGCTAAGCGGCCTGACTTCTGTTGTGGAGCCAGTCCTTCCACCAGTTAGTCACAAATGAATCGTGATTCCCCCTCTTACATGCATGCGTACCTGTACAGGTTGGCTGAAGGTGTTGGGAATGTGGGGTTTTCAACAGTCCAAGTAGACAAAGGTGGCATCTCCCTGCTATCTCGCACTGTGGTACTTGATCAGAACATGGGATGGCATGCACAGGTATGAGCCTTTGCATAACACACATACATAATACATGTGAATACAAAGACTCCAATTACCAGGTTGAGGGAAAAAAATTGATGTCAAGCCAGAGTGTCTTTAGCCTGATTCCTCAGTCGATGTCCTCCATTGCTGATGTCAAAACACTTCTATGCTGTGTTGATGGCTGTAAATTCTGTTGTGGAAATGATGATGTTACATACATAATGTCCAACTATGGAAGGATTATGAATGCTTCAGGTATGTAATATTTTAAGTGTGCGTCTAGCTCTTAGGTCATGTCAAATTTATCACAAACATTGATTGTACCTTGTACATTGATTATCATGTCATACATCAATGACCCATATGCATAACCTACAGGCACAGAGTGTGTTGCATATCTCGACATCATACATTCTGCCATTCGCCATGCTGAGTGTGAGTTCCTAGTGATACCAAATGAAAATGGTGGTCAGCGCTGCCACAGATGTACAGCATACCGGAGCAACCTAAGGGCCTTGCTAAGTGAAACATGACACTGATGCCAGCCGCACTGACCCTAGCAGTCATGCTTCATTCTCACGCTTAAGTAGTCCTGAAAAGTTTATCAGTTACCTTCAAGAACATGAGCTACGAAGAACCTGCCTATGTCAAGTAACCAATCTCAGAATGAACTGCAATCAGTAACTGAGGAGAGAGGCATATCTGTGGGCAGTGGTCTACACGATTATCTGGTACAGATAATGCAGGACAAATGCTGAGGCAGTCTATGAAGCCCATCCACCTGGTACCTTTGGACGTGTGTTCTGGGAGACACAGATGCAGGCTGCTTGTTTGAATGATGCACGGCAGATGCGATGGGACCCTGTCTTGGTGCGGTGGTGCCTTTAACCTTCGCCATTTGTCCAGCTCAGCATACGAAATGATAAGGGAACTGGCACTATCCAGCTCCCATCACAACAAACACTAAGGGACTACACCTACCACACGAAAGCTGTGGTTGGACTTTCTGCTGAAGTTGACCAGGATCTGTCCACTGTTGCCAAGCTGCCGTCATGTATGGAGAGGGACAAATGTGTCATCATCATTTTTGATGAGATGCATTTATGCCAGGACCTTACTTTTGACAAGCATAGAGTTCAGTAACCTGTCATTTGAAATGTAATTTGTTAATACTAAAGGGGCATGGTCTGACTGGGTTCGTTCACATCATGCAGAGACATGAACCCCAGTATGAGACCAATAATGACATCAGGGATCCTTTAGCCACACAATGTTGGTTCTGATGATCAGAGGATTAGTAAACAGATGTGACATTATTAATAGTGCATAAAACAGTTGCTCCACCCCCACCACTCCCCTTTTGCTACACCATTGCTTAATTAATTACAGTTCTGCCAACTGGGTGGGGTGAAATGAATCAATGAGGGGGGAGGGTGTGGGGAGGCAACTATCAGTCAGCTAGTATCCATAGCATGTAGGCGAAATTACGTATTGTTGAATTACGCGTAATTTAGCCTTCAGGCTATTAATTGGGCGTTTCCAAACTATTTTGGAAACGATATCCTTCTCTTGACGTTTGGGGGGAGGGGGGTTTACACATGACTGCAAGAAAGTAGCGCACTGTTCAAACTCTATCCATGCAGGGATTGCAGCATGCCAGGCAGCCTTACATCATGGTCACCCTGACCACTATGCCGGACTGAATAGTTTCCAGTACGGAAGATCTATGCACATTTCTGTGGGTACTTGTCCAGTGCTGCTGTTTTACGACTTGTACAACTTTTTTTCCCAGTTGCCACCATGACCTGGATGCTCCAAATGCAACCTGGTAGCACACTACACACGCATACATACACACACACACACACACACACACACACACACACACACACACACACACACACACACACACTCACACACACACACACACACCACATACACATTCCAGAATACAGGAGAAACCAATCAAAACAGCTCACAACAATATAACATAGATGTAGGTCAGAGGTCATCAACAGTATAGTGTCCAGTGCCCACCTGACTATTCTTGAGAACACATCTCCACCATGCAGCATGGTGGCCAAGGTTATAAAGTGCTACCAGGGTGCATTTGGAGCATCCAACTCAGGTCATGATGGCAACTGGAAAAAAAGTTGTACAAGTCCATAAAACAACAGCCACAAAAGTGCAAAGGCTTTCATATCAAAACATAGCCTGTTCCTACCCACCACCACAAGATTATACACTGGGAGGGGAACCAACCACGTTTGCTCTCACACACACGCTTGTGCGCACGCACACACACACACACACACACACACACACACACACACACACACACACACACACACACACACACACACTATGATACACACACCACACACATCTACGTCACACACACTCACATGGACACACACACACACACATTCCAAATTACAAGAGAAAACAATCAAATCAGCTCACAACAATATAACATAGATGTAGATCAGAGGTCATCAACAATAAGTGTCCAGTGCAATTGCCAAGTAGCTCTTGCAGTATAAGTTAATGATATATCTTCTGTGGATAACCTCAATACATCTGGCAACAGCCTGGTGCCCACTAGTGTTTGAGGGCATAATGGTGGATCCCTGCGTGTCTGTGTAGCTAAGCAGTATGCCAGCTCTTGAGCATCCACAGGCTTCTTGCACTCCACGAAAGGTCCACCTACCCCGCTCCCTTGTACATCCACCACTGCGATGAGCCTCCTCTCCCGTCAGATGTATGGTTCATGGGTAAATACTGAATAAAAATGCAAACATTAACCAAACTCCACAAAAGTTATGATTGTTCTTGTCGCTACATAGATTGTGTCGCCCTCATACCAGATTTGGAGGGTTGTAGGCATACTGCTTATAAGTATTATGCGTACGACCCTCCAAATCTGGGCCAGGGAGCGGAGACCGAAATCGAGCAGAGAGGCTGGAGAATTGGCGGATTGCTATACAGTGAGTACGTGTTCCGGAAGAGGGGTCAATTCCGGTAATTGGAAACAGTTCGGCACTACTTCCAGACCATTATTCCGTTTCAGATGGAGCACAGTTCATTATAAAGATGAACGGACGATATTTCTATTTAGCTATGCGCTGGCCACAAATTGAATTCGATCGCGTGCAACATTGACACTTACGTGAGCCCAAATTGCTCTTCTCGTATAAATAGAAATGAAATATAATTACAATTTCTACTTCACTCCGATCAATATGGATGGACAAACAGAAAACAAGAAAGGACAAAAAGAAGGCAAGAAATGTGGCGTACAGCGTGACGGACATACAAAACCTCTGACCACTGCGGGCAAGGAAACGAAATCAAAAGACATATAAGAACACTATCTCTACCGGAACAGTTGATGTATTTGCTCCATAGGACATAGCTCAGATATACGTATTGCGCTGATACATGAACGAGTGTTTTCTTTCATGAAGAGGTTATTATATAGCCGGTTTCTTTTTCTTTTTTTTTTTACGATCGATCGGCGCGGCGCGGAAAGTGGCTTAGAAGAAGTTATATTCTTCCTTTATACGTAATTGCATTTTAGAACTATACGAAGCTGCGTTCTATTGATTTGTTTGAGATTTACACGGCTTTTGCTGGGAGAGACGTGTGTACCGCCCTTGCCTCTGCTTATTTGGTCTGAATGAAATGTGAATATCGGAACGCGCGCAGAGCAGGGGCATTTGCCAGTGTGCGTCAATGCGCTTAGATGTGTGTGTGTGTGTGTGTGTGTGTGTGTGTGTGTGTGTGGTGTGTGCGTGTGTGTTTGTGTTTGTGTGTGCATGTGTGCGTGTGTGTTTGTGTGTGCGCGTGTGTGTGTGTGTGTGTGTGCGCGTGTGTGTTTGTGCATGTGTGTGTGCGCGTGTGTGTTTGTGTGTGTGTGCGTGTGTGTTTGTGTTTGTGTGCGTGTGTGTTTGTGTGTGTGTGTGTGTGTGTGTGTGTGTGTGTGTGTGTGTGTGTGTGTGTGTGAGGCACCCCGCGCCGTAGGCGCCAACTGAGGCTGTAGACTCACAAGGCACCTCCCGCCGCTTCGATGATATTGATCCTATGGGACCGACGTAGTTGGTCCTATATCGACGAGGTAATAGCATTAATGTGTGTGCGTTTGTGACCCTGTGACATGCATGTGTGTGTGAGTATGTCTGGTGTTGAGCTATTGATTGGGGCTATGCATGCTTCGGGGACAGAGCCCAAACACTGACGCATTTCTGAATCAGAAAATTTGAAGGCTAACCATGCAGCATATTGTAATAATAATAATATTATATTATAGAAGACAGTATATTTCATTCAATGACTTCGCTACCATGGCACAGCATGTCACAAAAAAATTTAATCCGGCCGCAAAGTTTTATCCTAGGATAATTTTTGGCAAGGTACCACCAGACTGCAAGATTTATCCCACCTGCCATTTATATCCCACCCCCAAGTAAACCTTCGTTAGCAGAATGAGGCACATGCGCTATATGTAATATACAGCATGTATGTGTAGTTGAAAGCCCCTTTTTTTTCTATTTTGTGAAGACAACATGCATGGACTCTGAGTGACACAGCTGAAAATGAAGACGATCTTGTGCACCACGTGTACCTGTACCTGAAAGACGGCGCGTACTCAAAACAGTGCTCGGCGTCGCTGAAGCGACAGATTCGGCTGCGATCGAAGAGATTCAAGTTAATGGAGAGCTGCATTGCAGAATGTGAGAACTCACGCGTCGTTAGTCACTGGTGTTGTATAGCTAGCTGTGAACCCGATGACGTGTTGTATAGCTAGCTGATCAATGTGACGTTAGTAGCTAGCTGCCACCGTAAAGTACCACGAATAAGCCTCCCCCACCCTTCGCCCCTAACAACATCTCCGTACATGTAACATCGAAAGTTTCCTCAAACGTATTCAGCATTTCAGAAACAAAATTGGTACCCGTACATGATTATGAAAAAAGATACGTTGAAGCGTTCGCGATTACGAAGATACGGACGTTTTATTAAACACGTGCCATATTTTATTTTTAGGGGCGGAGGGGGAAGAGCTTATTGGTGGTACTTTACGGTATACTTTCCATTCATTACGACAGGCAGCAATTGGAACCTCAAAAGATGATTTCATTTCACTTTACGATTTATGAATGAAAAGACTAATAGCATGAAGCCAACGACACAAAGTGCCAGGAGCTCGGATGGACATGCATTCCTCTAGCTGTGGAGACCTTTGGACACTGGGGGAAAGAGGCTCAGGCTGTTGTTTCCCGTCTTGCTTCATTTATAGCCATCCATCGAGCTAGTCCCAAATCCAGTGTCCTAAATGAAATCTATAGTCGCCTCAACATGTCCCTGTAGCTAGAGCCATCTTAGTGAGGGGGTCAGCAGCATAGGACCCATGCGAGTAGCGTAGGTATTGGTAGGTAGAATTGTAGTGCATACAGTGTATGTAATAATAATAATAATGTGATATTTTATTGTATCTTGTATTCCTGTATTCTCTTGTAAAATAAAAATAATAATAATAATACTTTTGTGTATTCCCTGTAATAGTGTTATTTTATTATTTGAATAATAATGAAATAATAAAAATAGTCTAATAGTCGCTTCCTTACATATAATTATTGCTATTGCAGAGGGCAGTAGTTATAGTATTTAATATGATACAGTTCTGTGAATGGTATCATGAGGAATGTGAACGATCCATACCGCAAAATACGTTGCATGGAAGTCAAAAGACATGTTTGCATGGGTAGTACAGAATTTGAAATACATGCAGCATAGAGTAACAAACATGAAGCCTGCATTTTGAGAAGTGCAGCTGAAAACACAGGCATAACACCAACAGAGCAATATTGTGCCGCAGGTGCTATACTAAAGCCACTCTGTTTATCTAAACAGTTAACACTTTGTAGTCAATAACAGCATATTGATCAGTTGTTTCCAGGTCATATAGTGTAAGTTGTTTGCTAACTTTGTTTTCCTGCAACGTACAACACTTTTTGTTTTGCACAATATGTGTACCGTAATAATTGGCTTTGCCCACGAAAGAGTTTTAATTAGTCCTTTTGCACATCATCAGTTTTAGTTACTATCCACTAAATTAATCGTCTTATCATTTTATTATTCAGTGTGTGCTCACACCTTTTGATAGCTTGATAGCCCATTCTATTCTTATGGGGGCTGCGTTATATATTTACACATTATGCACCAATTGTATTTATTATACACCGTGGGGAGAGGGAGGGGGAGGGGCTCCAAAACATTCATTCGTAAGAAACATTTTTCATCATTCCTGCAAAAACAACGAAAGATAATTATTGGCATGGTAGGGGGAAATTGGCAGCCAAAAATAGTTAGGACAATTTATGGCAGGGTAGGATTATAATTGGCAGCCAATATTTATTCTAGGATAAATATTTGCTGCAAAAATCTATCCCATGGGACAATTTATTGCAGCAAAAATTAATCCTAGAATACATTTTTGGATACGATAATTTTTGCCGTGACAGCACCACTTATAAATGAAGAAAGCAAACTCCCCTCATTTCTTTATTCATATGTGCTAAAGTAAGGATATATAATATACATAAATCAGTATACCCTAGATAGCTCTGTGTTTTCTTTGCTTTCTTATCTTACGCAGTTTACAAAGCTATTCAATTTTCGATTTTAGGATGGCAACTTACAACTGTGACAAAATCACCTTGGAAAGGGATGACCAAACTGCACGTTCAAATCTGTCTGCCCCGAATGATTGTACAGAAGATAGTGACGTTCATGAAAAGCCCAGAAGATCGCACCATGCAGCAGCTGCTGGAAAGGGGGAACGACACAGAAAGCATGAAAAATCCCAATTCGATTTGGCGGACTGGAGAAAAGAGCTACAGCGATTCGAGGAGTTTGGACTTGGACGTGGAGTAGATGCCACTGACCCCAGCCCTTTCGCGAACAAAACGGCATTCCACGCTATCCCGATCGATTCCAAAGACTGTGACTTGATCTTATGTACGGACGAGGGCGGTGCCTTTCACAGCATCTTCCAAAGCCTTGAGACATCAGATAAAAATACAATTCAGCTCTCGGCAGACGTCACCCTACCACAGACCCCCATTCAAATCGGAGCAGCCGTAGAATACTCTCGAAGCACAATGCGGAGAGGTTACACCATTGGCAAGAAGGTGATCACTCGCAGCGTGGAGTTCAAGACGGGCCCTCAAACGAAGGACGAGGTCAGGTGTGGAGAAAAAACAGAGAAGTCTAAAAAGATAAATTACTTCGAAACGTGGATTACCAAGCAGTGTCCTAAATGTAAGGTATCGGAGCTGGTAAAACTTATACTTAAGTGGAGATTCACCCATTACATCAGCAAAATTCAACTCGGAGCTGCAGAGTACTATACGATGTCCGAAGTGTACTATAACAGCCTCGCCAAAGGAAATTCAGGTTTAGGGATGGACAAAATTGCAGAGCTTGCATTATCGGCATCCAAGAAACATACGAGCTCGTCTCATGTTTCCGAAATGAAGCGAATCGGATTCATGAGCGACGAAGGCGTGGTCGAGAGAGGTAATTACCAGGAGGGGGTATTGGATGTCCAACTCACGTCCATTGCTACCCTGATTACTGAGGACAAGACCTTGAGGGATAATTTAACTAAAGCTCTGCTTTTCTACATCGCCACCCGAAGCTTCGGCCACATTGGTTACGAACATACACCGGAGCTTCTGGCCAGCTGGCTACGTGACTCTACGGATCATGAAACGGACTGTGGCAAGACCATTGCTCCCACCATTACAGATATTCCAAAAGTGGAGGATGAAACGGACAGTGTCAAGATCGCCATTTCAGAAATTCGAAAAATGGAACGCCCTCCAACCCGTACGTATGTAGATGTAGCAGATAGCTATGCATGCATGGCATGTAGTCGATCGACGCATGCACAATAGAGTGTATAGATACGCGCCCTATAACTTAATACATGACGGTTTTAGCGATTTGGCGGTCTAGCTCGGTCCACCTAATGTAATTTGATTTGCATGCATATTGATGGTCGTTTAAAATGAATATTATGTCTTCTAGTCTGTGTCAGTTATAAATTCACTCACTCACCTTGGTTTGCTTTTATTTTGCTCCATTATTAATATTTTTTTCCTCTAAATACAACAGTATTTGGAAATATACAATGCATTACGGGGTTTGATGCTATGCTACAATATCACGTTTCATTCTTGCCGATCTTGCTTTTAAAATGCACTTACAAAGTTTCTGAAAAATTGTTTCAAGAGCACTTGTCACAACGCCGTAAGTGAAGTTCTTCTGAAAGATATACGGTGCACCTGACACTCAGCTATACGTTCGTCGTTTGTTTCCCGTGCATTTAATCTTCCACGAACGCCTGTATTTTATCAGGCCTTGAATCAGTACCTAATGGTCTCAAATCGTCCTCATAGCCATGTAAGTACCGCGCCATGTACATTCATGTGTGAATCCCTCAACGTTCTGTAAGCGCTTTTTTTTTTTTTTTACAGTAGGGTACAAATTAAGACCTTTTGTAGCGTGTGAGCCCTTACTTTGACAGTGAAATACTGCTGTCAAACACCTACTGTACATACCCAATTTTTTTAAATGTACTTATATAGGTATACAGTATAGTACATGTACATGTATATTCAACAGCCATTCTATCTGATGTGATATAAGTACACACAAACTATGTTCTTATGACGATCTCTAGCGGATCGTTTGATACTTTATTCTATATAGGTTTTTTCTGTAACCCAGAGTTTGATTCTTGTATATGATACAGAAACTTATCAGCCTGTAGATATTGTGCACATGCATGCTGTAATGTAGACTTGTATACATGTAGTGTAGGTGGAGTTGATGACTGCAGATTAAGTGTCATTGGGAAGGGTAGCGTGCATGAAATATAGGAGGCGTTTTAAGATTTGTTTTTATTTTCTTTTTCAGAACACGACGACACACACAGGTATGCAATTTTGTGCGGTGAAGGTGCAGACACTCTCTTCCTGGACATTAATGAAAAGAACCAGGTTATAGCTAAGAAGCTCGATGATGTCGATCGTGTTTTAAATTACTTCAATTTGCGATGCACAGAAACTGCCGGGGAGTTTGTTCTAATGGACTACAAGGAGTTTGATAAGAAGGAACGAATCATTGAATCGAACCCTGTACAGTTACAATACGATTTGTGGCCAACGCCTCGCTACTTAATGGTCAACACTCACCTCGGATTTAACTTCGGGCCGTTGTACATGGAGGACAGCGTGAACGAGAGCCAATGCCTCCTGAGGATACGACCCCGGCTGTTCCGCGACAGCCACGGGAACATGAGCGATTTTACGAATGGAAAGGACAAGTTTTACATCTGCACATCTAGGCGGCTTGGAAGAACTGGTTACCTGTACGTGAAGGACAGGCCGAAAGTGAATAAAGATCGCCCTAAATACATCCTCGCCTGCAAGCCGTCCATCAAGGGTGGTGGCTCGGACGGATACATGCTCTTCAGACTAGTGAGATATGAAAGCATGTACGTTCCGGCCCCTGCAGCTACATGTGCACCTCAACAACCAAGGACAACTTGATTGTAGTACTATACCCACGCTATATGTACACTTCTGAGTTATAAAGCCTTCTTGGTTATAGTGTTTTTAAATGTTGTAAAGATATCGCAATTTTGTGTGTAAGCTGAGTCCCATTAGTAATGTGAACGCCCGACCATCATAGTAAAGCGGGGACCATCTTACTAAGAATTAAGATACTTTTAAAGCTTCTTACTTGTCGTACTAATGCAAGATCGCTAAATTTTGGGTGTTGGATTGAAATAAAATACAGGTACTATTTTATAAAAACAATAGGATCGGATAAAATGAGGAAGCTCCATTCAATGCACACCTCATCTATATTGCTCATCGCCAGATCATCTTGACTCTTAATCATGACGAAAAATAATGTTGATCACAAACAAGCGGTTGCATGCTTTATATTTGATACATGTACACACAGCAGTGTCTTACTTCCTGGCCATAAAATCGCTTTGCATTTTCCACATCAGGAGGAATGGGGAAGTGTGCTTCCAAACTACAAGTAACTTGCCTCTCTTCTATCTACCATGCAAGAGCAACTGTACGGCGCAATTATTGCCTGGATAAAATGCTGTTTTAGTTTCTCTCTCCTGCGCTCTTCAATCATGTGCTTACGGGGTTCACGATCATCACAGGGGCGAGCATTCAAATAGTGCAATTTATCTGGTTGTTGCAGATACCAAGGTTCCCTCAGTTTCTGTATAATACATTCATTGCATTCTTTCTTTATACCCATATTTGTGTATATATATTTTTTATCATTAAATAAAAAGAAAATAATAATACATAAATTAACACCTCTGACCTTTATTGTGGGTTCTGGTTCTTCGAAAGCTATTGACTTACGCACGGTGAACCGACCGAACCTGCCAAAACTATCACGGTAAAAGGTAGTTGAGTGTACTGTGGTTTTTTTGGTACAGGGATTAATGGGGATTGAAATCCACCATTTTGGTGTCTTTGGGGGTGGGGAAATTAACTCTTTCGTGGGCAAAGCCAATCATTACGGTACACATGTTGTGCCAAACAAAAAGTGTTGTGCGTTGCAGGAAAACGTAGTTAGCAAACAATTTACACTAATGACTAGGAAACAACTGATCAATATGTTGTTGACTACAAAGTGTTAACTGTTTAGATAAACAGAGTGGCTTTAGTATAGCACCTGCGGCACTGTTGCCCATGAAAGTTCATATTTGCGCAATGAAGTTTGGTTTTAACTGAGCATTTAAAATATAGTTTTACATTCCTTTTGGTTTAGAAACTATGTTTGATTTGAATGCATGCTCGTATGTAAAAATATGAATTACATACAATATTTTCTTTACTGCTAACTGTGTACTGGGTGCATTGAGTTCTAATGGCATTGCACAATGGATGCCTCACTAGTTAATAATCTAACCATTATTGGAGTCATGGGACATGTATGAGTATGCATTAGGTGTGGTACATAATTTCAATATTTCACTACAAGACTGTTGGATTATTATTCTTTACTCTCTTGACTGGAGGGGGGATAGTAGCTACCGATCAGTTGTGGTTCAATGCTTAGTAAGTGTTCTTTTACTATGCACATCAGGTTCTGCAAGCAGTCTTTGATAGGAGCAAATGTCAAGCAAAGTCGATTGAATTTGGCATGGATAGACTTGGCCCCCTTTTTACCCAAGAGGCCCAAACCAAAAATATTACATACATGCATTGTGCAATAGTTAGCTTTTTTTAATTTTAAATAAAACTGCTTAGGCTTCCAAGTCTCTCTTATCAATCTTCGTGTGAATGGGCATAGCTTTTCCCTAGTGTGGTGACGATTAATTGATCGTAAAGTACAACTTATACATGTACATGTTGGCTACACCACTCTGTACTGATTTATATACTATATGTGTATTTGGCCTTACCAAGGGGGTTAAATCTCTAGCTAGGTTGCTAATATTGCCATCTTGGTGGTTTCCTAACTGTTAGGCACAATGACATCAGAGATTTTACTGCCTCATTGCTGACGGAAGTTTTTCATAATGTTGCAACAGAGCCAACATTACAACCTCTCAATGGAGAAACGTTTTCTTACCGTACAGCCAACACAGATGCAGAGGCCAGGGCAGACATTAGAGCAAGAGGATTTTGGTCAAAAGGCCAAGATGCATATTTTGATGTAAGGGTTTTTCACCCTAATGCATCTAGCTACATTTCCAAACCTCTTTCTGCTCTCTTTCGTACCCATGAGCAAGCCAAGAAAAGGGAATATGGGCAACGCATTCGTGATGTTGAACATGGCGTCTCCACACCCCTTGTTTTTTCCGCAATGGAAAGAGAAGCCACCATTTTCTACAAACGGTTAGCCGACCTACTTTCTGACAAACAAGACAAGGCATATTCCCTCATTATGGGCTGGCTGAGATGTCGTCTGTCTTTTGCCATACTGCGCAGTGCTGTCATGTGCCTGCGAGGAAGTAGATCTTCATACCACCATCCAGTTTATTGTGATCTGGCCCTAGCAGTACATGAGGCAGGCTCGTTTGATCACATTTGTTAGTGTGTATTTATTTTTATTGTCTGTTATATTATGTTGTTTTCTTGTATTATTATTTGTTTGTTATGTACACTGTGTTATACTCTTTGCTATTGTTCATGTGCTATAGGAATGTTCGAGATGAAAGGTTGTGTTGTATAGTATATGACTCTCGCCTTTGCTCTGAGAAGAGAACCTATTCATGTGTTGTTGTTTTCATGCTTTATACATTTCTTCCCCATCTTAAGTTGTCTTTATCCCATTGGTTGTTTTAAAGGATCATGAGAGACCAATAATCCCATTGGTTGTACAATGCTGTGCACACCTGCACTAGAACAATTGCTATTAATTCATTAGATCAGCCCATGCATTATGACAAGATGCAGCACAAAGCTAATCTGTCAACTTGAAAAGTGTCATCATTCTCAGCAGCTATGCTATGTAACATACACACACCAAAGCAATCTATGATGTTTGGAAGGATGAACTATAACAGTACTCAATCTTGATAAGCTCCAAGGGAACTTGCAAAAAACAAAGTAGAAGAGACTATCACCCAACTTTGTAGAGCATGTTGAGAGCATTACAAGTATGCAATTCTGTATTCATGGGGTGTATGGAAAATATATGCGGTATTAAAGTTTGGAAGGGGGTTTGACAAAAATATTAAAATTAGTTTCAATTTTTTTCATCTAAGCTCACACTGTAGGTGGAGGGGGAGACCTAGTGTAATTTTTAGGAATTTTCGTGATGTTGTCTAGCACTTTTTATGGCATCCTGCTGTTCCTCACACACCACATCCTCCCCAGTAAGCTCTTGAAGTCCGATCAATAGCTGACCAGATTAGTTCAGATTCTGCACATAAATATGCAAGTAATCTAACTACTCATGCTCGAAGAGGGATACAGTTCTGGACAGGATAGCTCTAGCGTTAGCTCTGATGAGAGCCAGGCTGAGCCTACCATACAAACTGGTTAAACAAGTGGTGTAATTATATTTATATAAGTTAGTGCATATTTTGTTATAAAAATGCCTTATTTTTAAATCGCTGTCGAACGGTACACGCTATTGACTTCCAATTCCAACAATTCATACAACATGCACCATTTCAGTATGTAAGATTATATTTTGGCGTCTTGCACAAGCTCTGTGCCGTCGTTACGAAACCCGCTAACCCATGGGATTCTAAAATGCTACATCTTCTGGTAGGAGCGTCCAAATCGTTTAAATTCGGTGTGTCCGTCGCTATTGAGGTGTTCATGTGTTTTATTCTTACTTAACCGTTACGGAGATACACCTGCGGCAAGGGCGAAGACAGCTATTTATGAGTGGGGGGGCTAAACACACAAATTATTTTTCATGGTTATGTCACGTGTACACAATGAAATTCTTCGTATTATGGCACTGTCGATTTTGCGAGACATATCAAGTCTAAAAAGCATCAAAGTCATTGAGCAATGTCTAGAAATTGTTCATGAAATCACTAAACTCGTCAAAAAATCACCTAACCGAGATGCAATTTTCAAGCATATTAAGGATGAAATCTCAGGTGATGCCGTTACTGGAACTCGTTTGTTATGCCCAACACGTTGGACCGTAAGAGCTGAAGCATTTTCTTCAATTTCAGAGAACTGCAGAGCTCTAGTGTTGTGTTGGGATGCTGCCAGAGAGGCTACAAAGGACAGTGAGGCCAGAGCTAGAATCATGGGAGTTGCTGCTCAAATGGAAAAATTCGAATGTTTTTTTGCGCTAGGACTGGGAAGAAAAATCCTTAACATGATTGACAATTTGTCACGATCGTGTAAGCCAAGCACATGTCTGCCTGTGAAGGCCAAAAACTGGTACAAGTAACTCTGAGTGCTCTGCAGTCAATACGAAGTGATGAACAATTCAGCTTGGTTTGGCAATATGTTGACGTAAGACGGTCACGTCTTGATGGAGCCATATCCTCTCCCGTCCTTACCAGACATAGAAAGGTTCCCAGACTACGTGAAAGTGTGTCTGAGCAATCAATTAGTACAATTCAAGACTATTACAGAACAATTAATGTATTTTCAAGTCATTGACACTGCGATGGGTACTATTAAAGACCGATTCGATCAGCGAGGTTTCCTCATGTTACAAAAGCTAGAAACCTTGTTAATTTCGCGATCGGCAATGGATAGAAGCACACTTTCTGATCGAGATCATTAGTGCGTATCGATCTGACTTCAAGAGTGCGACACTCTAGAAACGCAGCTACTCCTGCTTCGATCCGCTGTTAACGGCGACCACCTCACAAATCTGCAGTCAATCGTGGATTACCTAAAATCTTTGACACTTGAGCAGCGAGGATACTTCTGTGAAGTAATAAAACTTGTGAAATTGATTCTTGTCATGCCTGCAACTAATGAAACGAGCGAAAGGTGTTTTAGCGCACTGCGCCGATTGAAAACCTGGCTCCGCGCTACTACTGTTCAGCAAAGGATCAATTGGTGCATGTTACTTCACGTGCACAAGGATAGAACAGATCAATTTACATTACCAGATATAGTAAACGAATTCGTGTCTCATAACGCTAGTAGGAAGCATATGTTTTGAAATTTTGCATAGTTGTATCTCATGCTGAATTGCCCCGCACAAATTGAACAATTGCAATGATATTCATACAATTATTGTTATTGTATTCATACCATAGGGGGGGGGGGGGGGGGGGGGGGGCTTTTGCCCCCCTTGCCTCCCCCCTCCCCCCCTGTCTACGCCCTTGACTGCATGTGCAAATTTGATGCTCATTTCCAGCTAGATTTGCACAATTGTTGCATGCAGCTCGCGTTCCATTGACCCAATCCACAATAAATTTCGATATATTTCTTTGTTCCGCCCATTCTCCACTGAGGAGGTGTTAAGAATCCAAACTTTAATGAACTTGTGATTTTCTATGAATCCATGTATCCCAGGGGTGAGTGGAGGATTTTTGTTAGGGGTCCTATATGATATTAATAATGAAGGGGGGGGGGGGTGCGAGGAGCCCCCCCCCCCCCCCCCCCATGCATTAGTATAGCGCTCCCCCAACCCTCAGAAACTGAATTGTTTCTATGTGTGTTCTTTCCTAATAAACAATGCCCTATTAACCCTTTCCCTACTGCATAATAAAACATCTCCTCAACATCTATTTATTCTCAATCTCCACACTTCTATGATGTGAAAGTAGGCATTTTACATGACTGACTAGAGAAAACTGTTTCACAGGATACATGTATTCAGCTCAGTACCTGATTATAATTACATCCCAAATGGTTTCTCAATAAAAAATTAATGCATCATTGAAACATCCTTCTCTTGTTCTTACGTATGACAAGTGGGCGTTTTCAATATTCTGATCATTGTGCAGGAGCATGAGTACAAGTCCTGTTAATGTTTCTGTTGGATAATATAGGCATAATGGACTCCAACCTTTGAAACCCGGACATGTGTGACACCCCTAGGACATTGCCATCATTGCCATTGGACCCCCCTCTGGACACATCTCACTGCAATAGAACATCCCCCTAGGACATTACCATTGGACCCCCTCTGGACAACCTTTTTGGTCATCAGTAGGGGTGTACAATTATTTTTACGGAATAGCCCATTAGTCGCTCAACAAAAAGCCTATTGTTTGCAATAGGTCACGTGCACTAACGCATTTCATTAACTGTGGAAAAATGAAAACCCACGCCTTAATTAAAAGCTCTGAGCTCTTGTTGCCTACCGACTATGAAAGTTTACTTTCAATTACTTCTAATAGTTCAGTAGCCATGATTGCATGCAAAGTGATTGCTGCACTTGTAAGTTACATGTACTTGAAGTTATTCGAGCATCCCCCTCTAATCTTATTGATGGTACCTGTATGGGGCGAATCAGTAGCAATAGCAACTAATCCATTCTCTGGTGCTGTAGGTGGTTTGTTTGCTGCCGTAATACCTGCCAATACAAATAAACACACACACACATACACACACATACACACATACGCACACATGCACACACACACACACACACACACACACAAACACATAACAAATGTCAGAATCAAAAGATCATTACAATAAAAATGCAACTCTCACCAGAGACAATGGTAAATATTGGATTCAGTTGGAGACCACGAGTTACCAGAGTCTTCATTCCCATTATAATTTCATGTTTTCCAACGTCAGAGCCAATCTGTGTTGCCCAATGCGCCTAAGAGCATCCAGGAGGTCCTCGGTACAAGGGAAGGGTCTCAGGGGAGGTGCCCAGTTGAGCCAGAGGTCCAGAAGCTCCTGGAAGTAGTCCTGGTCCTGGGAAATCCCCTTCTTTTGCACAATTTCGTCCATCTCCTTCAAGGTGAAACCCAGCTCACGACCGATGTCCCTCCATTTGGCCTTAGCACCCTTCACAATGCCAAAGAGAGAATCCACATCCTCAGGGTCCAGCATATGGCCCATTCCAGCTTCAACTGAAAGAATAGATAAGTGTACAGTGTTGTGCTTTACTCAACCAGCAGCAAATTGCAGATATATTTTATATATAGGTATGTGCATTCTCCTGTTATGATGATCCTTGTTTCATTCTTTTTACTCCACCACTGTTGCTGTCAACCCCTCAATTTTGTATAATCATGTAAAATTCTATCTCAATGCTGCTCCTTGCAGTAATCAAAGAAAGAAAGAAAAAAAAGAAGCTAGGCATGTGCTTGAAGTACTTTGTAGAGTTATGCATAGCCATGCTCCACCATTGCGGGATGACCTAAGGAAGCTGAAACATTGACAAATGAGGAGGAATGGCAGTGTGTAAGTCTGCAGAAATTTTTCAGGTGTACATGTATTATCAGAAACAGTTTAATCTTCAAATAAAAACACTCAGCTGCATCAATGCAACAACTTCTATTGCAGCCTGATCATTTTCATTCTAATGCAATAAAGGCTTAGTCATTTACAGCATAAGCATGTGCTTTACAACTTGTGGCACTTCTGGAGTGACGAATTTAGTGGCTCCATGCAGAACAATGGATTGATTATCAGTGAGGTGCACAGGTCTAGCAAATTGCATAGCGTATTCCTGTAGGCATTTGAATTACCAATATCATTCATTCTTTTCAATGCTCTGGCAAAGTTCAAGGCAGGAATGTATAGTGTATGCAAAAGCAAAATTTGTAAGCATACAGTAGTTCTTCTCAGACTTTGCTGAGGCTAAAGAACTGACATGTACATTGCGTGTGGCTTCAGATGGAATTTGCCCATTTAGAAATATTTATTTGGTCCCTCTGTCTCAAAATAAAGCTCAAAAGAGTGTTGCACAGCAACATAAAATACGATGGACCTTCAATCACATGTAACTACATATTTGATACAATTACGGTTTTAATTTAAACAGATCCTAAACTATAAATGAGCCTAATAATCTATTTCTCATTAAAGTGTTATGCACTGCAAATTCAATAACACATATTTGCAAATTCTAACCATTTGCAGGCACATTCAGCAGCAATCACCTTCATCACAGATGTGATGAGCACACAAATTACTACTCACCAGATTTCTTTGAAGGATTTGCAGATCTTTGACTTTCAAGTAATGGCGGTGGTGCTGTAGAAAAAAAATTTTTTTGCTTTGTCTATATAATATGTTTATGTATGTTTGTATCTATTTGGAGGCGCATATTGACCGTCTTTGCCTTATGTTTAACTAGGAATTTTCCATTATAGGATGAAATATCAAATCCTATGTGACAAATTACACATCTTTCTCCTTTGCATTAATGTACCCACAACAAGATAGGTTCACATCGCAAATTTAGGAATTAGAAACAGTGTAGGATTATGGACATGTGTTTACAATATAATTTAGTATACAAAATTTAGGCGCAAGCTTCGTAAAATCTCTGTTCATATATGTTACACACTCAGAGTCATCAAACACCCGCAAATAAAATATCACATACACTCTAATCGCTACACAAAAGGATTGAACACGAGACCGCACACGCAACAATGCATTGCCTTGTATAGGATAGAATAAGTATGTTCTAGATCGTTCTAGAGCAGAAATAATACAAGTTGGTCTACTTAGACCTCACACCGTAACATCTCCCTTTTCAGGCTTGAAGTATCTCACTTCTTCAGCCTGTTGGATCTCAGAGGGTTATCCGGGCCATACTCCTTCCCAGTTGGTAGCCGTGGATTCCAGTAGGGTTGTTTCTGTGTGGTAGTGAGGTTAGGTTCTGGCAATGACTCAGATATTCCACCTGCCCTATCCAATTCTGAGGTTCCTGAAGAAAACACTGGTGCATCCCCTGGTTTCGCATCCTCTTGAGAAGCATGCCGAGGTCTCAACTGCTTCAGATGTCTCCTCCAAGCAAGGTGGTGATAGCAGGTATGATGCAATGCCCCAAATCTGAACTTGTTATTCAAACAATGAATGTGCAACATCAGATTGTGATGTTTTTGCATTGGCCTTAATAACAGAAGTTTATTTTGGTTTAGACACAGTCAGCATGTTGCTTGATCCAAATGAAATGCGAAAACATTTGTTGAAATCAATTGTACGACAAGAAATTACACCATTTCCTACTTTACAAAAGCAGGAAAAAAAGGTGCACTATACTGCAAAATGGAATTGTCTCTATTTACTGTATATGTTGGTTGCTCAGGAATAAATCACAAATGATTCAATGTTCATCCTGTACCATGTGTTACCACATGGAGTGCATTAAATTGCCCGTTTCATTAAAGTCAAAGAAATGGCTTTGTTTTCAGTGTGAAACTTTAGCTTCTTTGAATTGAGTCAGTGGCATCTCTTTTTTTTTCTATGTGCACATACTGTATTCATTTACTTGTTAATTTGCATCAACACTTTGAAGCACAGCTTAAAATATATACATGCATATGATGTAAGGCAGGACCACTTAGAGGTCTCTTAAGGGAACAGTCGGTAGGACCAGTTGTGGTAACCATTAATGATCCGTGGGATTTGTGGCAGCCATAAAGGGTCCGGTCTAAAGCGGACCACTTCTTGTCACGTCGGACCAGATATTGCATTCTAAAATGGTTCAGGTGGACCGTTTATGGTCCATAAATGGTCCGCCCTGACTAGTTATTGCTGCGGACCATTTGTTTGCATGACAGGCCTTCTTCAGCACACCTGCAAAGTCGTCAAGCTAGGCCGCTCATTCCTTCGGCATATGATACACCTCCTGTCAAGCCCATTTGCCTCAGGAGGCCACCACTTGGTACATCTCAACAGCTAGTTCAGCACGAATCTCTCATGGTGGAATACCTTTGTATCTGATATGAACGACATCGCCATCATACCCTACCCTCGACGAACACCTACATTTCTCCTCAGGCACAGCGGGCTTGTGGGGGCTATGGGGCATCCGGGCATCAGCACTGGTTCCAGCTATAATAGGATGGACGATCTCTGCCACTTTCCATTTCCGTGAAGGACATGCTTCCGATCATCCTGGTGGCCGCAGTTTGGGACGAGCACCTGCTACTGCAACAACCAGGGAATTTAATATGGCACCGAAGGCTCCTGGTAATGCAGCCGAAAAATTGTAAAAAGCTTGGGATAAGAGACGGGCGTTTTTTTAGCGTGGATTTGGAATGTGGGTGAAAATTTGACTGCGCATACCCTAAACCCTAAACCCTAAGGACCTTTGGCCCTTCCATAAATACCATAGTCCTAATAGTCGCTAGCTATACTCTGCACTTTAGGAAGACTACCTCATGCACCTACTGCGCTGCCTATTCTACATTGAGGCATATCATGACTTTAATTGTGCACGTGCCAGGGGCCACCAACAGGGAAGCCGATGCATTTTCCCGTAATGCACTCCCTTCTTTACACAGGTTCGAGGAGCCAACCCGTACCCACAGCCCACCTGGTCGACGCCTTGCTATACTAGCACAAACATACAAAGTGAATTAAAAAATTCAGAAACTTCAACGCCTTATAATTGGTAACAATATCACTCTACTATTCTTTTTATAGTTAAACAAACTTGTATAAGCCAATTGGCGAACATGGTGGCAAAAAGCATGATAAATGACCCAACTGTTTTTACAATTTCCAGGTGAATTTAGTTATTTTTACTGATGTGTGAATGTACTGATGTGCGAGATGTGTGAGCCGCTACTGTTAGCTGCAACTACCAATACATAGTTAGGATAGATTACCAGAGGGTGCTGGAGGAATAAGAGAACGTAATAGTATAATGACAGAAATTTTATATGTAGTACACAAGCTAAAACATGCTACCGACTGTAGCTTTTTCCCACAGTCTGAATCAATAGGTTCTTCAATGTGCCAGAATGAAAAAACTATTACTATTACATTTGGAAAACTTGAAACAAGTACTTGTAAAGCAGAGGTGCAACCCTTGTAGCCACAAAGCTGAGTACATTTGCCAGGACAAGGCAAAAAGGTTCTAGAGATGCTTTTAACAATTTGTGTGCAGAGCGTGACGACGAAACATTGACCAGTGTGTCTTCTAAGAGGCCAGAGCACTGCCCCCAATGCCACACCTCTACCCACTCCCGTTTGTGCCAATTCTCCTATCAATGAGTCCTAAATCATTACTGTCAATAATTCATCTTTCCCACCTGTATGAAAAGTCCACCCTCTCACCCCATTCCACTCCTCCCTGCTTCCAACAATAATTATATCTCATGTGGTCAAACCATGCAATTGATTAAAAGGTCCAATTAATCAAAGAGAAAGGAAAAAAATAATTCTTCGAACACCAAGTGCATATATACGTACATGCACAAATCAAGAAATATCTGCCTCAGTGCTGTTTGTTATACTGTGTTTATTAAAACCTTGTTGAATATGCAATACTGACATACATGTAACCCCATCGTCATAGAAATGTTTTAACATGTATGTGGTCCTAGTGTACAGAATAAACACATTTGTGTGTCCATTATAGCCTGCTGCACCTTTTGCTGAAACAACCCATAATGCAAACTTGCAAAAGGGGGAGTGAACAGGCATGATATACTACACTGATCAGAGCTATGCATTCTTGTTCTTGGAGTATTGAAGTGATGCATTAGTGAAGTGAAGTGCATATTGAAAGTTTATACGGTGCACCAGACACTCAGCTATACATTTCGTTGTTTGTTTCCCATGCATTTAACCGATTATACGCAGAAGTGGAGTATGAAGCCCTGGCCGTGTATAGCACAACGTTGCCACAGCGGTTATAATAATGGTGTATAGACGGCTGTAAACGAGTGATTGTTACCAAACAACATGTGTCTGGCACCTTTTGCTGCAGCAACCCACAATACAAACTGGTAAGAGTGTGTGTGGGGGGGGGGGTGGGGGTGAACTGGTATGATATACTACACTGATCTGGGCTATGCATTCTTGTTCTTGGAGTACTTAAGTGATGCATTAATTAAGTCACGTGATGTGAAGTGAGTCATCTAAATAATGGGAACATAATTACCTTTGTACATGTACTTATTAGGTTACTAGTGGAGCAAGCATATGCATGCATTATAGAGCTTGACTATTTGAAGTCACAGTGCAGAAACCAAATCTTTGGTTACATGACTACATTCAGATTGATACACTAGTTAGACATGCAAACCATTGCTCACCAGGTTTAGATTGTTGACGTTGTAAATATGGAGGTTCTGAAAACAAACCAAATGTTTACAAACATTTTAAGTATAAATACATGGCACCCTCCTGCCATGAAAGTATCTACTCCCAACAAGATGAACAGATATCACCTCTTCCACGGGCAAAGCCAATCATTACGGTATACATATTGTGCATAAATAGTGTTGTGTGTTCTGGAAAACGTAGTTAGCAAACAACTTACACTACATGACCAGGAAACAACCGATCAATATGTTGTTGACTGCAAAGTGTGATAAACAGAGTGACTATAGCACCTGTGGCGCAATATTGCTCTGTTGCCCGTGAAAGAGTTAAGACACACATGCCATCACGAAAACAGACACAACAGTCTCAGCCACACATAGACGCCACATGAAATGGAAACATAACACATCTAGCAAACAATAGCCGCACACAACATCATAACACAACAGCACATGTAGTGGTACACATGACACACACAAATATGCACCATCATAACATATGTATCAATACATCAACTACCCCGCCCCCCCCCCCACACCCTCTACACACACACACTTCACCACATAAAGTGGGCAGAGCTTTACTGCACACGTACACAAAGGCACTACTCCACTTACTAAAAGGAGCAGGAGATGGTGCTGCAACAGACTGGCCTGGAGGAATCAGTGCATCCACACTGCACTCTGTTGGGTGCACACACACACACACACAGACACACACACACATATATACAACAGCATACACAAACAAAACACACGTACATGCAAATATAAAAACAGATGTACACACACACACACACAGATCAACACATTAGCAAATGCACAGAAAACAATTCACAAACTGACTAAGGTTCTTGGCCAGCTTCTCTATGCTTTCCATCTCGGGTGGGTCATGCTTATTCAGCACCTCAGCAAGTTTCCTGTATGACACCTTTATATCCTGACGCAGCCATTGGCCAAGTATCTCTCGCTTCCGGGAGGCCTCGTCACTTCAGTTGTTCTTTTTGATGACACTGAGTGTGTTTGGAGAGATGCCGAGCTCCAGTCCAATACCATCCAAATCAGATATGGGTAAGTTGTAGATCAACTTCAGCTCCACCTTAGAGTCGAGTGCTAAGGGTTAATGTGAAAATAATCTGAGTGGTTAAAATTCTCGTTATTAACCATCATCGTCGTATTAGGAAACAGCACAAAATTCACCGGGGAAGGGAAGAGGTAAGGGGGGGAGGGGGGTATCACGTAGGAGGTAGAGGGGAGGGGCCTCATTCCTTCCCGCCCACATAGCTCTATCATAAATAATATATATTATCTATGATGGAACTATTCGTAAAACCATAGATAATATTTATTATCTATGGTAAGACAATCGATGCGATGGTTTGTAAAGTGCAGGGTTTAGCGGTAAGAGAACGCACTACAGTGCTCAGAAGGCTGAAAGAGGCGGGCCTGAAGTTAAGCCAAGCAAGTGCCAACTATTTTGCAAAAGTGTTCAGTATGTAATTTCGGAGAGGGGCATTGGGATAGACATTAGCCTGTTAATTGCATGATGAAGTCATTAGCCCGTTAATTGCATGATGAAGAACTGGAAAAAGGGCATAACGAAATGGAAAAGGCACGGATGGCTCGATTGAATGTTCAACGACAAAAGTAGATCAAGACAGAGCTCTCGTGCTTGTGACGCGCGAGCTCCTTTTATACGCGTGTTTTGGGCCCGATCGGCGTGCGCCCTGCGCCAACATCACCTCCTTAATTGGCATCCTGCGCCTACTTCCCCCAAGTCTGTTTGTACTGAGCTTCGTCCAACTAACTTCTGAATCCGCACTTTATGAATCCAAATACATAACCTCTCAAATATAAGTGCTTTACCTACCAAGATTTAAGTTATAACGACCAAGTCAGTGTCCTTGTAAAATCCCAATCTAGTTCTGTGCTCTGGTTTGACGATGAATTGGTCATATAACGGTCTCTTTTGAAGGTTCGTGGTGAAATAGACAATCCACATGCTCGTGTTATGCAGTAATTTAGATACTCTACCATGCAGTAACAAAGTGGTTGCTACAAATGTGTTTATATTCTGTTGGGGGCCAATATTTTCTTTTGACAGTTTCAAACTATATCGGATATCTCTTTTTCCTTTCTTTATCCGCTGGAAAGGGAAGAATCTCTTGTTTGTCCCATTGCTGTATCTATTCTTGCAATGAAATTTACACGCGCTCACGCATGGCATTTCCGCTTAATAACTTAACCGGCTTATGTTTGTACATGTTCTTTTTGTAAAAAAAGGCACCTTAGAAAATAAGCAATAATATTTCCGTCTTCGTATATGATGTTAACTAACGCGAGTTTCACGTGATGAAACGAATACGGCACAGTTCAATGAAAGGCACGCTGTATGTACATATACATCAGCCTGCAATGGATTAGACAAGCGGGCTAGTAAAGGCAACGCTTCGTTATACAAGTAGTATTTAAACCTCGATGTAAAAACGACGCCCACTGAGCAATTAATCCCAAGAGCGTAGTCTCGTACCCAGACCGCTACAGCAGCGGATGGATTACATCACCGCTACGTGGAAGTAGGGTCTGGAGAATCTCTCGGCAAAATCGCGGCTCCCGCCGTTCGAATCTGAATGGTACATTCGGATTGCAAGCATGCTAGTTGTTTATTTTTCGCGTGATAGTCACGCGTTCGTAATCATGGATTCACAGACGAGATCACCTTGGCTTTCAGTGTGTATCTTCTGACCAGCGAGCAGCTTTATGAGTGGTTGCGATGTCTTCGTGTTTTTTTTTTTACCAACTGGAAGCAGAGATAATCTCTGCTGGAAGCGGGAAGTCTCTGCAGAGATAATATACATGTATAGAGGGATTGGAAACTCATCACATGCGCCATTCAATGCAATAATATGCCCGCGGGCTATGCGTGCAAGTGCGAATCATACTTCAGAACCTGTCAAAAGTGGTGGATTCGGGTCGACCAAGGCAGAAAGAAGCTTTTTTTCCCCATAGTAGGCATATGCTTTGTCCACTTTTACGCATTCTCTGTGTTGTTTGACAGTTATATAGTTGGATTAATTAACTATTTTCCTATCTGCTTTGCTTCAATGTTTGCATTTTAATAGGATTTTTTTGCGACAAATTGAGATAGAGGCTACGTTCAAACATTTATAGCTGCACCTAGCTGTGATACGAGTTAAAGGTGGGAGTATCTGCAATGGTGCATGAATATACTATAAACCACAACAGCCACAACAATAACACTAGCAATGGCAAGAAAACGAAGCACTAGAAAAGGTAATTGAGCTTTTGGACGATGATGAATCCATGATGGAAGGTAGCGATGATGAAGAGGTTTTAGTGGAGGAGAGTGTGGAAAGCGACTTGGAGGATGGTAATGATGATGGTGGCTCCTCTGTGCCTCTTGATGACCAGGAATTCTGTGGACCAATAGCAGATGATGGCTGAGAACACAAACATGTATATGTACATGCGCATGGCTATCCACACATCCCTCATAACACCCTAAGTGTACACCCATGGCTATCCACACATCCCTCCTAAGTGTACACCCATGGCTATCCCTCAGTGTACACACATGGCTATCCGAACATCCCACATAACGCATTAAGTGTACACCCATGGCTATCCACACATCCCTCGTAACACCCTAAGTGTACACCCATGGCTATACACATCCCACATAGCACCCTAAGTGTACACCCATGGCTATCCACACATCCCTTGTAACACCCTAAGTGTACACCCATGGCTATCCCTCAGTGTACACACATGGCTATCCGAACATCCCACATAACGCATTAAGTGTACATCCATGGCTATCCACACATCCCTCGTAACACCCTAAGTGTACACCCATGGCTATACACATCCCACATAGCACCCTAAGTGTACACCCATGGCTATCCACACATCCCTTGTAACACCCTAAGTGTACACCCATGGCTATCCACACATCCCTAGTAACACCCTAAGTGTACACCCATGGCTATACACACATCCCTAGTAACACCCTAAGTGTACACCCATGGCTATCCACACATCCCTAGTAACACCCTAAGTGTACACCCATGGCAATCCACACATCCCTAGTAACACCCTAAGTGTACACCCATGGCTATCCACACATCCCTCGTAACACCCTAAGTGTACATCCATGGCTATCCACACATCCCTCGTAACACCCCAAGTGTACACCCATCGCTATACACATCCCACATAGCACCCTAAGTGTACACCCATGGCTATCCACACATCCCTCGTAACGGTACCTTAGTATATACTTACTTTTCACATGTATGACAACTGTTCCACACTGCTCGCGTCACAACTGTCCTTGTAAGCCTGTACGTCGCTGTTGAGTACTATGATATTATGCTCTTGTCATCTTTCTCACACGAACGGAATGCACTAGCGCATAGCTGAACTAACGGATCTGCCCGTTTACACAAGTAAAATTAAAATATCTGCAAAAATTAATTCCTCGGCCGTATATTTCAGTATAGGTTATATTAAAGAGTTAATTGGTACCTCTACATTGCAATGAATAGCAACTGCTCGGCTCGCGCACAAAATCATAACAATGAATGAAGATAGCCTCATTTGTGCTGATAGCTCTTCCGAAAATAGGAGTGGAATCTGGAGTGTTTCGTCGCACGAACCGTCGTCATCATCTGCAGTGGCGGATCCAGGGGGGGGTCTAAGGGGTCTAAAGACCCCCCCCTCGGCCCGACCAGCTATGAATAAATTAACTAATGAATACTTAATTACATGATTGACGAGTTGAAAAACGAAGCGTTTAGTGAACGCGAGTGAACTGATTAGCATTCGACCCAAAGTGTGTGTGAGTGTGTGTGTGTGTGTGTGTGGGGGGGGGGTCTAAAGCCAAGGCCCTCCAAGCGTGTTTAATTAGTATTACTGCTGCGCGATGGAATGGTGCGATCAAGAAGTAATTAGCGATCAAAAGAAGATAGTTTACCTGGTAGAGCTAAATCAAGTAGGTATATAATACTATTAACGGTAAAACGTGTGTGTCGTTTAGACCAGAATACAGTCACAATGGCTTTGCGTAGAGTTTTCTATTCGCTATCCTTATAAGACCACGTTGACTCACGCAGGCTTCTACGCGCGTATATTAATCAATTCCCCCTTGCTAGCTATCAATATTGAATACACTTTAAAAGTATGCTTATTATCATGCTAAATGAACGCAAAAGTGAAAAAGCGGCTGGGGCACTGGGGGAGCTTAGCGCTCCCCCAGACCCCCTAGCTGTTACGGGAGGGGGCACGCCCCCTCCCGTACCCACCCCCGCTTGTGAATATAATTATTAGACCCCCCCTTCCAGAAATCCTGGATCCGCCGCTGATCTGATATCTTATTCCTTAGCAGCAGCAGTTGCGGCGATGGTGAGAAAACAACACGTACCAGTCCCTTCATTTTCCTGGATGCCACGCCGCCAAGTTCCATCCACTGCGTGAACGACGCCCCGCCTATTATCTGTTCAACACCGAAAACGTGCTGCCCAAAGCAGTGTTTGCAACAACACTTGGAACAAGCAGTTTTCAACGAAGGAATCAGTGTGACCAGACTCAGTTTTTGTTAGATATGTTCCATGTCACTAAAGGAGGCTCGACTCATTTGGTGAACGGAGAAAAGGTTTGCCGAAATGCATTCCTCGCTGTTTTTGGGATTTCAAGGAGAAGATACCAGCAGGTGTTGAAAGAATATTTGCGCGGCAGTATTAAAGCTCTCCGCATGCCAACATCCAGAACAATCACGGCGAAAACAGCGGACGCGGAAGCGTGGATGGCAAAGTATTTTGAATCAATATCGGATAGAATGCCACACAACGGTCAGTTACACCTGCCGCATTTTTTATCCAAAAGAGACGTTTACAACATCATGAAACGGCAAATGGAGAACCAAAAATTACCGACGATATCTTTGCAACACTTCTACGCTACATGGGCTATGAAATTCAAAAATGTCGTTATTCCTAAGGTAGTCTTAGTTCATGTATTTCGCGAATACATGTATTATATGTATATGCAGGCAATATTGTATTTATCAATTCATATTTTCCTTTAGACCAATTTGTTTTCAAAGTGTGACCTATGTACAAAATACACAGAGGAACGAGCAAAAGGTGGCCGGGACAAAAAGAGCATTGAAGATTTGCGAGCAAAATATGACAAACATCTTGAACATGTCCAGTTAGTAAAATTAATTAATATATTTCATGGGTTTATGTTTATGTTTGTGAATATTACAGGAAAGAAAGAGGAGTGTACTACAATCATAGGCACAAGGCGCGTAACAATCCCAACAAATACCTTACAATAATTATCGATGGAATGGACCAAAGCAAGACTAATGTTCCATTTGTGTGTCAACGAACAAAGTCAACTCAAAATCTGTGGCGGCTGCAGTCTCACATCACTGGAGTTCTTATTCATACAGATTCATCATGGGGCAAACAAGTACTCGCCTTCGTAGACCTCTACCAGTATCCTCATGATAGTAACCTAACTATTAATATCCTGATCAGAACTCTGAATGAATTGGAAAAGCCACTACCACCTGTTCTTTATCTCCAACTGGACAACTGCTTTAGAGAAAACAAGAACAAATTTGTAATGGCATTTTGTGCCTTACTAGTGAAGTTTAAGTTTTTTTCTAAGGTATGGTGTAATTTCCCCAATTTTCACTTAATTATGAATCAATGTCATGTGTCCAGGTGCGCATAAACTTCTTACCTGTTGGTCACACCCACGAAGATGTTGACCAGTTCTTTTCTAGGATATCCGAAGGGTTGCGTAAAAATGGAGCTGAAACATTCTATGGTACAAATACATACTATTAGTTACACACGACTTTTCATATTGAATTTCTATTTTAGAATTGCAGTCTGTGATTACTAAGAGCTTTACTCCAAACCCAAAAGCTATACTTGTTGAGCATTTACTTGATGTTAAAAACTGGATGATTCCGCACATTCAGGAAATTCATGGCCACACTGAGCCACACTGTTTTAGATTCACCCAAAGTCACTGTGGTGAGAACATAGTGATGCATTATAGGCAATGGAGTGGGCAAGCATGGATCCCTGAAACAGGGATTCAAATACTAACCGTAAGTTATTTAACATTTTAATTTATGTTCATTACACAACACCATACACATATACATGTAGTCAATACCAATCAACAATTTGCAGTTCTGTGAACCATCATTTGAGAAGCTGGATCTTCCACGGCTTCAGCAGGATCTACCAAAGTGGAGAGACTGGCTGAAACCACACTCTAATATTGAATGGCAGGAGTTTTTTAGCATTGAATTACCTAGACTTTCTCATTTCAACCAAAATGAACAAAGCCTGTCTATTCAAGACATACTGATATGCAGACCACTGGATCCGAATATGGTCCAAACTGAACATACTGAAGCAAATCTTCTACTTTTTGAAATGTTTGAAGCAGAAGAGTCCCAGCCACATGTGAGTTCATGATGAGTGTAATTAAATGTATTAAATAATGTACTGGGAGTGCAAAAATGTACTCCTTAACCTGGGATTACAAAAGTGTACTCCTTAACCTGGGAGTACAAAAATGTACTCCTTAACCTGGGAGTACAAAAGCGTACTCCTTAACCTGGGAGTGCAAAAATGTACTCCTTAACCTGGGAGTACAAAAATGTACTCCTTAACCTGAGAGTACAAAATTGTACTCCTTAACCTGGGAGTGCAAAAATGTACTCCTTAACCTGGGAGTACAAAAATGTACTCCTTAACCTGGGAGTACAAAATTGTACTCTTTAACCTGGGAGTTGCAAAAATGTACTCCTTAACCTGGGAGTAAAAAAATGTACTACTTAACCTGAGAGTACAAAAATGTACTCCTTAACCTGGGAGTACAAAAATGTACTCCTTAACCTGGGAGTACAAAAGTGTACTCCTTAACCGATTATACGCGGAATTGTAATATTTTTATCGCATGGTATCAGAATAATTCCGTACTGTACCGCATGGCGTGGAATATTTCATAGAGAATTTAGCCTGATCTTGTGAAGATTCGTTTTGCGACTTGAACACTTTTGAGCCAGAGATGATCAATAATACTGTCTCTAATTGAGCTACATGTAGGTATATGTATGTAGCTGGTAGCGCGTAGCTGTATACGCTGAGTGGACTTAGTGTTGTGTGTGGGTGCATACATGGTTGTACGCTGAGTATACTTAGGAATGTGTTGGTAGCAACGGTTGTAAGCTGAGTGCACTTAGTGATGTGTTGATAGCCATGTATGTGCGCTGAGTGTGCAGTGTTTACGCTTTTATATGCGTTAGGTTATCATGCTCTGTGTTCCTTCCTTACACGAAGGTAGTAATATATTATTATACCCTAATCACTCGTTTACGGCCGTCTATACGCAATTACTACTGGCAATGAGTACATGCTATACGCAAGGCTGCGGACGCAAATTTGCGTCTTCCGCGTATAATCTGTTAACCTGGGAGTGCAAAAGTGTACTCCTTAACCTGGGAGTACAAAAATGTACTCCTTAACCTGGGAGTACAAAAATGTACTCCTTAACCTGGGAGTACAAAATTGTACTCTTTAACCTGGGAGTGCAAAAATGTACTCCTTAACCTGGGAGTACAAAAATGTACTACTTAACCTGAGAGTACAAGATTGTACTCCTTAACCTGGGAGTGCAAAAATGTACTCCTTAACCTGGGAGTACAAAATGTACTTTGTACATGATAAATTCTTACAAATGTATCACAAGCTCAGCAATGCATACTTTTCTAACACATAGGTATACACTGGACCATATCAAAAAGTGACAGGGACTACAAGCAGAGTTATATCTGAATGTGACATCAGTGGGCTTGAAAATGGTCATCTTGTGGCTTTGAGGGGTGATACTAATAACCTTCTCATCGGACGTTGTATCACCGTAATGGAGGATGAAATTGAGGTGTCATGGTTTGATGGTTCATATACAACCATTTGGCAGCCTTCAAAGAGGAAAGATCCAAACAACCCAAGAAAACATGTTGATTGGACAGATAGAGTCCCTAAATCATCAATCATTCTTTACGATTTTACATTCACTTCTACAGGCCGACTTAGAAAAGCCACTGTTGAACATTTAAAAAGCATACTGTCATAAACTCACAAGTAAATGAAAGAATTTAAGCACAATTCACATACCTTAAATAAAATTAATGTAATTTTGTGTCTTGATTGCGGTACAAAGAAATAATCAAATGATGCAATAAACAAACAATGTGCACAAAATAAAACAAAATACATTCAAAAATGCACCAAAATACATAGATTCAAGCTTTTCAATGGTAGTTCTTCCAAATCAGAATAGTTCAGTTTAGATCAGACTGTGTTATCGGCTCTGTTGAATTTGTGGATCGAAGCGCTCGACGCGTTTCCTACAAAGTTGCTATTTTAAAAAAACATGGAGGATCTCAGAGCTGGCCTTGACAACCTGTTATTCAACAGCTAATCAGAGTCCCTAGAAAACCACATACACTGGTTCATTCAACAGGGCAATAGCTGGCTACTGCTGGCAAAGCTGTTATTCAACAGCTCATAAGATGAATGTCCCTGGATCAATGGTGATAACTCAAAGCACTGTGTCCCTGGTAAACCACATGTATGTGAGCACATACCAACTGATGGGGGCAAAGGGTTGTGGTGGGTATACACATGCAATGCTACCTAGAATTTCTGTTGGATATATGGCCCAGTACAATTTGGCCTATGAGAATAGCAGTTCTAATAACAACTGCTGAAGCTTTTGATAACATTCTATTTGTGTTATTGCACGTGCAAGAAAGAGCATATTATTATGCATGAGTATACACCAGTGATTGTAATGGCTCACAAACAAGCATTCTGGTTGTGCAATGTAATTGGCATCATTTCTAACAATTGATGTCTCTAACCACATCAGGAAGGATCTGTAAACTACATCCCAAAGAAGCTTTATGCATCTCCAGAGAAAGAAAGTACTTCATCCATTGTACAGTACTTGTAAGTATATATATATTGTGTGTGTGTGTGTGTGTGTGTGTGTGTGTGTGTGTGTGTGTGTGTGTTTGTGTTTGTACAAGCGCTGCTCTGTGCTGATCTGTGATGATTAGATTAACAACTGCTATCTCATCATCATTTGTGGTGCAAAGAAGGCGTACATATGGCTTCTGTGAACTCCCAGATGCTTCTGGTGCACTGTAAGAATATTGTGGTGTGTGTGTGTGTGTGTGTGTGTGTGTGTGTGTGTGTGTGTGTGTGTGTGTGTGTGTGTGTGTGTGTGTGTGTGTGTGTGTGTGTGTGTGTGTGTGTGCGTGTGTGTGATCTTTCTTTGATCTTTGATCTTAAGCAATGCCCATATCCCTTCCAGTTCTCCTGGATATGGCTTCTGTTTACTCTCAATAGATTTTACCAGCTACTGGTGGCCACATGTATGTTGATTTGTCAACTAACGTTCCCCATTATCTCACACAATTTGGCCAAAAAGGTTGTCAAGGATGCTATTGGTTGCCATTTGCTTCTGGACACTCACCTGCACCGCTCTGTCCAAGGATGTAGTTGTATACAAGGACTACTCTGGCGTATACAAGGGGTAATCTGTTAGGGTGTGACTATTCCCTCTTTTATGGGATATTCCCACTTCCGTACTTCAAGGTGTTGCTGGCAAAAACGTCAGAGACAATTATTATCCAAATTATTAGTGTGTTGTTTTGTGTGTATGACATCACAGGCGTTTGCGGCCATATATTTTGTGGACAAAAAGTATGTAATCCGAAAAATTGAAATGATTGCGTAATGCCTATAGCAACGCCCTTGACAACCTGGAGAGCTGAAAACGTGAGCTGGTACAAAAGACAGGATGGCCACAAGCGCCATTTAAAAGCAGATTACAAAAGAAGCTACAGTTTCCTCTTTTTGATGCAAGTCATTCGGGCCAGCAATTCTTGCCACGGCAAGTTATGGCTGTTGAAAGCGGGTAACCCTCGACGTACCTTTCCTCTTCGAAGTGTGTTTTCCACGTTCCCAACCGATAGAAAGTTTGAATTCAAGCTAGAAATTAAAGATAACAGAAGGTACTAACTAGTTCTCGTATGTTCTTGTAGCCACGATTTTTTTTACCAGCGATACTTACTGTTGAAGTTTATCCTGAATTGCGGTATTATTATTTCATTCTTTTAGGAGGAGGCGCCACATTTTGTAGAGCTGCAATCAGTAAGTGCTCCTTAACAAATGTTTCACAGGATCTGTTACCGAATGGTACATCCTTTGCAAGGTGCATGAATGGATTGGCTTCTTTCTCACCCCATGAGACCGAATCCAATATGGGTTTGCCATGCCAATACGCTCTTTGAGCATATTTTATTCTTAGTTATACCTGGAAGGTCTTGTGTATATGGTTGCCAACTAACACACCACCTAAGTATTGTTGCCTATGGATGTTAAAAGATTGGAGGGCTTCATCTAATTGCTTGACAAAGGGACCAGCAAATTCCTTGTCAGTCACTTTGGTGCTGTTGATTATTTCCTCCTTCTGTTTGCTTGCTTTCAATCAGTGTTTGTTTAATCCTTACCATCTTCTCTACAGACTGTCTCATGTCTTCCACCTGCTGGACAATAATCTGAGTTTGACCTAAGCCACTGGATGGTACATTTAGTGCATACCAATGCCCTACATGGTAGCTCCAAGCTCCAGTGGTTGGCTCACGATCAATAGGCATATGGGACACCACAGCTGCTCCTGGATGATTGGAACTGTGCTCATCCAGTGAAAATCCCATTTGGATGGGAGGGGCAACTGCACGAATGCCAGCAACAATTTTGTGTGGATTTAAGTTTGCTGGTTGACCACCTGACTTTTGTGGTTGGTTGATTTGGTAAGAAAAGACCAGTGTAAACTTACATGTATGCATGTATGTATACATGCATCAATTCAGTACACATAATTATTTTATGGTACCTTCTTGCAAACAACTGTGTGCACTGTCCAATCAAAAGGGCAAAGTAAACTATGTACTCTTCAGATAATTTCCATCCATCACTTAACATAAGATTGTGGGTGAGTGGCTCATTATGTCATTGCCTGTGTTAATTGCACAGACTGAGTGTGCAAACTCTCTGCACTTGTATGAACTCCTTTTTCCCCTTTCTAGCCTCCGTCAAGAAGTGGCCACACACTCTGCATCGCTGGTTTACCTTCATTACGTGGATCCCCATACAATACTGCCCCTTTTATTCATAAAAAAACTCACGTCTAGATCACAGGTTTAAAAAAATCGTGGCTACTTCTGTGTGTTGTACATGTATTTCCCCATGTGTGCTGATGAGCGTTATTGCTCGCCAAACGTTTTCTATCGGTTGGTTCCTCCACTACGCAAGCTTAAAGTAACCCCCTCTTTTCCCGCCAAAGACACATGGGCGTAAAAACGGGCTGCGCATATCACTGATAATAATGCTTGTACTTGCGCGTCGATGGTTTTGTTTACAGATATGTTACAGCATTTACAGATGCTATTTATTTTTACTAAACGTCTCAAAGTAAGTATGATTTGTGGTTCGCAAAACATGAACAGTATAATGAGATACGATATTACTTTTGGTTTTAGCTCTTTGTAAATTACGGTATTGTCTAATTATCGACTTTTTGTCCAGCCGCAAACGTCCGTGACATTGGTGGCTGAACATTCCGAATCAATACGGATCACTTGCGATCAATTACGCATCATGCATCGGAATAATGTGCATGAAAAAAAAAGAATGAAACAAGTAAATAAAAACCTTCTCTATGAGAAAGTTGGTGGGATATAGGATTTGAAGGCAATGGTGGTGTAAAAAGCAAGGAAACAAGGTTCTGTAATAGTAAGGGAAAATGTCATAGTCCTATATTTAGCCCGTTTGTAGCATATACTATGTTCGTGTGCTAAATATAGGACTATGACATTTTCCCTTACTTTACAGAACCTTGTTTCCTTGCTTTTTACACCACCATTGCCTTCAAATCCTATATCCCACCAACTTTCTCATAGAGAAGGTTTTTATTTACTTGTTACCCATCATTTTGACGGAGCCCGTATTAGATACAAAATGATGCATTACACCAAGGGATGCAGTCTATGAATACATGTATCAAATTACATTTATACTTACAAGAAATGATGCACGTGGGGTAAAATCTATTCATATACCCCAGGGTGCGGGGTAGCTTGCAAACAATTCACTATTTTAGGCATCGTTTCTTGGAAAGATGATTTGCATAGATGTAATGAATCGTCTCAATCGCTAAAAGCATATAGAACTCACATACATGTACATGCATGCCGTTCCGATTGGGATGATCTGCATGTATATCTCATACAAGACAGTACATTTCAATCAATTGACTTCGCAACGGTCCGGTGCACCACTTATAAATGAAGAAAGCTAACTCCCCTCATATCTTAGTACATTAGTAATAGTACACATGAATATACTCCGCGTAAAAGTTCACTTCACCGCCTCGTCCTCGTCCTCTGTCTCCTCGTCCTCGTCCTCTGTCTCCTCGTCCTCGTCCTCTGTCTCCTCGTCCTCGTCTTCTGTCTCCTCGTCCTCGTCTTCTGTCTCCTCGTCCTCGTCCTCTGTCTCCTCGTCCTCGTCTTCTGTCTCCTCGTCCTCTGTCTCCTCGTCCTCTGTCATCTCCTCCCATTACAATAGCATCTCCAGCACCACCGTCAACTACCCTTACAACATCGCCGCCCTCTCCAACACCGCCATCCTCTGCATCCATGTTCTCTAGACTTCGGACTTCTTCCGCTGTAATATCCATGATGCGATGCGAGCATGCCTTTATGAATTGCTTATATAGGCCTTTCGAATGTTCTAGTTTGTTTGAAAGGCTGGGCTTGACCTTCTTCTTACATCAGGCCTAGCTAGGGAGGAGCATGCTAATAAAAGGCTGGACTTCACCTCGTTTGAAGTGGGACATTTATTCATTTTTTGTACAAAATAGATTTTTAGGTCATCCAGGGAGCGTTCACACTTACACATTAGAGCTTTGAACAGAGACATCACTAAGGAGCATGGTACTAGGAAAAGGCTGGACATCACCTTGTTCGAAGTGGGACATTACTCTAATTTTATACCAAGTCTGGAGTTCACCTTCCATATTACTTCATGATAAATAAACCATCCCATGAAGTTGGTAATGTTCACAGTAACAAAGTTATAATCAAATTTCATAGATGGAAAAACAATATATTCAACATGCATGTGTGTATACAAACAATACATTCACTGTTTGGAGATTAATTTTCAGTACATGTAGTTGATATTCAAGAGACCTCATCCATTAGCTTGTTTCATCACAGAGGGTAGTAACTCTGCCAATCACATCCACTCAGTCACCATCAGATATCACCTCAATATCAATGAAGTGATGCACCACGGCCACCACCCAGGACAACACCTATCCCAAACACTCCACACTCCACCTCTACAGGGAATGAGCTTTGAACAGTTGATTACAAAGCTATATGCACACACACACACACACACACACACACACACACACACACACACTGTACTTGGTGATCAAGAAATAATGATTCTTCCAGTTGAATGAACAGAAGCCATACAGAAGTGCTAAAGCAAATTAAGCTTTGGACAGTTTCTGAAGATCAGATATAAAACCACAACATGCAACAAACACCCACCTACCCACCCACTTACCCACCCACAACACACCCACAACATGCCACCTACCCACCCACAACACCACACACAACATGCACAAACACCCACTTACCCACCCACAACACCACACACAACACACCCATACACATCCACGCACACCCACACCTACCCACACACACACACACACGACCACCACACTACTTACATCTGTACACAATTGGGTGAAATACTTCTCCTGCCCCAAAAGAGATGCTAGGAATGTCTGTAACCTGATGTGATTTGAGACTCAGTAGAAATGACACTGTACAACCTGATGTTGATGTTGAGCCATTACAATAACTGGTGTATATCCAGAATACTATGTTGAGCCATTACAATAACTGGTGTATATCCAGAATGCTATGTTGAGCCATTACAATAACTGGTGTATATCCAGAATGCTATGTTGAGCCATTCATATGGAGAAATGGCCCATACATAGGCGGTCATCTTGCTTTTGTTTTTCAAATTGAATTTCAAACACGTTTATAATTTACGATAAATCAGACTGATTGTGAATCTGTGCTTTATAAGATTATACCATTAACCATTCGTAAACTAAAATCAAGACAAAAATTTAATTTCTACCGCGCATAATTTATTCATAAACGAAGTAGTCATTACGTAATACCTTGCGTCATCTTTCAATAAAGTTATAATTATTAAAATTCTGTCGGCTAGCTAGTGGGGGTTAACGATACAAACTTTAATGTCTGTAACGTAACTATCAATACAATTTGAATTACAATTATAATTGAACCGATACACAAATTAAAATTAACTTATCGGCTACTGCGCTTCACTTGCACTGGAGATGTGGAGCGCATCAATTAGGCACAATGATGCATGCAGGGATCGAACTATTCATGCTTTCATCTTCTGAGACGCAGGTGTTTTGGTGAGTATACTATGTGAATTTAGTAGCGTAGGGTATGTTCGGCAGTGGGTAGTGTTCGGCCCTATGTGCATATCTTGGAAGTAGTAGATATGGCCTTCTCCCTATACTAGTACAGTTGGCCATCTCTGTATAATGGTGCACATCTCCCTGTACTGTAACCAGTGGTAGCCTTCTCCCTTTACTCCCGAACCGTTAATTGCCCGTCTCCTTATACTGTTGGTCTTCTTCCTTTATTGTTAGACTGGTGGCCTTCTCCCTGTACTGCTGGTCTTCTCCCTATACTGTTCGCCTTGTCTTTATAAAGTTGGCCTTATACTGTTGGCTTTCTCCCTATACTGTTGGCTTTCTCCCTATACTATTGGCCTTCTCCCTATACTGTTGGCCTTCTCCCTATACTGTTGGCCTTCTCCCTATACTGTTGGCCTTCTCCCTATTCTGTTGGGCCTTGTTGAGTGTGGATATGGTCTACTGTTGGCCTTCTCTCTGGGTTATTCAAATTAGGGGCAAACCAGGGGGTGGATAGGGGGTGGGAGCGGTAAATCCCTACCCTGTCCATACCATACACTGTATATGGACTACAACTGTTTACAGCGTACAAACTGGTACAGGCCTGCACATCCGGTGGGGGTGGCCAAAGCAACTCCAGCAACTTGAAGACATTACAAGCCATGCCCACATCCCAGGCTGCTCCCAATGTTACTGCTCTGAACGCTGTGACTGCACTGTCCAATCCAAACGGCCTGCTGATCCAGTATGATGTGTGGGATAGGGGGGGCACCTTTCTTGGGGAAACCCCACCCTTTGGAAGTGTTTGATCTCCGATTATTATATATACCTCACCCCCGATCTACTGTGAACACGACTTGTATTTGTAGCCCCGCTCACGCCGCATGCTATGTAAGTACATGTAGGTGCCACACACCCTGTATTGCAATGAAAATCAATGTGAGGCACGTGTGTGTGGGTGTGTGTGAACATATGTATTCATGCATACTCACATTCACACATGTATCACTCGCACACATACTCACATACATGTACATGTATATGCACACTGTCGTGTGTGTGTGTGTGTGTGTGTGTGTGTGTGTGTGTGTATTTGTGTACGGTTGTCACATCTTGGTCCCTCTCACAGCACCATTGGGGGTTCCAAGCCCTCAGCTTCTGGCACTCTCTTCTTCTGTCAATGTGATGTAGTTTAACCCCTCAGTTCCCAATGGGATCATCACAGCCTGCAATGTGTAAGCAGTTTCCGTACTGGGGAACGTCCGTCTCACTACCTCCAGTGTCCCGTGGTACATAACCTGCAGCCGTCAACGCAGTACAGCTTTGTGGAAGCAGCATGCACCACAGCTGGATGTCAGACTGGTGGTGTTACCAGTGTCACAACACTGGATAGTGGTACGTATACGTTGTGTATGTGGACCGTGTGTGTGTGTGTGTGTGTGTGTGTGTGTGTGTGTGTGTGTGTGTGTGTGTGTGTGTGTGTGTGTGTTGTGTGTGTGTTGTGTGTTGTGTGTGTTGTGTGTGTTTGCATGCATGTGTGTGTGTGCATGTGCACTTGTGTATGTGTGTGTGTGGGTGTGTATTTACATGTATGTGTGTGGATGCAGTTGTTTGTGTTGCAGGTACATGTACATGTGTATGATTTGGTGTTGTAGGTACATGTTTTATGGCCTTCTCTTCTTGCCTTGCGTAAAGAAAATGGCAGTCATCATTCAGTTTGTACACTTAGCAGACACAAGCAGCATTTGCATGCATGTGTGCCATGTGCACATGATGTGTGTGTGGGTTATGTGTTATGTGTTCAATTATATTCAACAAAGCCCGAAGTGGTCATTGACAACCACTTTGTATCTTTCTCATACCCTAGCATGGGCCAAGCTCCCCCCTCATCCTCAATACCAATTCCTCTTCCATATCCCTCCAATGGAATGCTCCCCTCCAACCCGAATATGTCATCACTGCCTACACCTTGCACCATTGAGTCCCCAGCCTTAAGTCCCAGTCAGAGATGTGGGCACCTCCTTCGACGGTAGGGGCCTGGCTACATTCAGCGGGCACATGTTCCTTTGTGGTTTTATTAACCAGGCCACAGTCCAGTTCCATACCTACAACCCCAGAAGCATTCTCTTCTACCAGATCAACAGTGTAATGACTGACTTCCTGGGGGTGAAGCTTCATGGTGGGTTGCCATGGTTAATATTTGATGTGGGCTCTGGACCAGCTGTCGTTGGATCCAACAGTACCAGAACCTTCAACGATGGTCAGTGGCACACTGTGAGCTTCAGAACTCATCGGTCATGTTGAGCTTGTATGTCGGTGCGATTGTCCCCTCCTGTAACCTCTGTGATGGCCAGGGGTACGTGGTACTGTTTGAGCAGGCCTCCAATACCTTCTACGTCACCGTGGATACGGTGCACATGGCAGCCATCACTGCCGACCATGAAAGTCTACTTTGAGGGATTTCCCAGCACGTCGAGCAGATATGGCATGGCAACCCCTTACAGCATGTGTCTTATCCCCTCCTGAATGGTACCTCGGTGTGTGTGATTGTGTGTATGTGTGTGTCACTGACTGTGTATACATGTACATGTATGTGTGATGTCATTGTGTGCATGTGATGTCATCCTCTTCCCCCTCCTTCCCCCAGCACCGGATGGATTTGATGCTGTGTCGGTGCAGAATGTGGGCTCCACCTACATGATTGTGTCTTGGGACTTGCCAACTGACAGTAATGGCATCCTCATCAACTTCAGTTTGTATTGCAATGGTGCTCTGGCAGGTGTCCTGCTGACACAAATCTTATGCACCTCAACTTAAAGTCGGACTAACTGTTGCAAAGTTAAAAGTGTGGAATCTTTAATAAGGCATTACTTTTCAATGGGAAAGCTCAATAAAGTGCGTACCGCCAGTGTATGACTGCTATTGTACATTTGATGCTTCCACAGTTTGTACCAGACTTTACCATACATGTAGATAGTTTAGAGATCTATGACGTTACCTCACTATGTGTAAGCTCTTATCAGGCCCATAGCCGGGGGGGGGGGGGGGGGGGGGGGGGGGGGGGGGGGGGGGGGGGGATCCCCCCACCCCCTTCTAGTATGGAACTTATTAAAATGCATTAGGCCCGAAGGTGTCTCGCTTTTCGTATTTGACCCGCTAAACGCGAGGGGGACCTGACGGACTTACCTCCCCCCCCCCCCCCCCACCTCAACTTAAAGTCGGACTAACTGTTGCAAAGTTAAAAGTGTGTGGAATCTTTAATAAGGCATTACTTTTCAATGGGAAAGGTCAATAAAGTGTGTACCGCCAGTGTATGACTGCTATTGTACATTTGATGCTTTCACCATTTGTACCAGACGTTACCATACATGTATACATGTAGATAGTTTAGAGATCTATATGTGTAAGCTCTTATCAGGCCCATAGCCAGGGGGAATTTCCCCCCCCCTCCCCGGTTCGATGCTTGACTTCCGCCTCTTCTAGTTACGGTATGCATTAGGCCCGAAGGTGTCTCTCTTTTCGTATTTGGCCCGCTAAACGCGAGGGGAACCTGACGGACTTCCCTCCCCCCCCCCACCGCTCTCGTATTTGGGCCTCCGGATAAATGCTTTCAGAAGTATTAATCGATCCCCCTCCCCCCGGCCTAACTTCCTGGCTACGGGCCTGCATGCTTATATGTACTAACGCTCCGGTATAGTACAGTTACACAACCATTTTAGCCTATTACGGACGTAGCTACTGTAATCATGTACATGTCACATTCATGCTAACCTAGGACTCTGAGACTTGCAAGATGCTTCCGTAAGAAGACTGGGTGGTTGTCATGCCCAGGCACTCCTGTGTTCTATAAGTGGCAAACTCCTCTGTGTAATCGCCACCTCCGTCTTTGCAACATATAATCTCAATTAGTGCCCACTCTTACAAGGGGTCATGCTAAGTCAGTACATATTGGTCATTACAACATCAAAAAACAACCAGGTCTGGGCACGGCTGACTGACGATAGAGTGGCACGTGATGATCGTGGTAGGGCACATCGAATGTGGGATGTATCTCACTAACCATTCAAGGGAAGTGCGATCGATTTGAATGCCCTAAGCTCTGAAAAAATATTGATAAATAAGTTCATTGATTACTCTCATGTAATCCGTGAGCAGGTAAGGAAAATATCATTTGGTTTGGAAACTATTGATGACTGAATAAGGAAATGAGAAAAAATGAATGGACATTGGAAACCTTGCATAATTAATGTGGAAGTGCGGATATAGATACTTAAGTTCCGAAAAACTACACAAAATATGTCAATTAGTCCCCACATTGCAAATCCGAGAGCAGCTAGTCAATATTTGGGTTTTTTCTGCGGTTAGCTGCAGTTTTCTGAATGCGTCCATACATTTTCTATGGACATTGAATTACGCAATGACCGAATACCGCGTAATCCTTTTGACCGCCAATTTCTCGATATGTACAATAACTGGTGTATATCCAGAATGCTATGTTGAGCCATTACAATAACTGGTGTATATCCAGAATGCTATGTTGAGCCATTACAATAACTGGTGTATATCCAGAATGCTATGTTGAGCCATTACAATAACTGGTGTATATCCAGAATGCTATGTTGAGCCATTACAATAACTGGTGTATATCCAGAATGCTATGTTGAGCCATTACAATAACTGGTGCATACACATGGGGGAAAATGGCCTACTTGCAATGCTACGAATAGAGTATCTCAGCTGAACTTCAACTATCAGAAGTGTAACGTAGGTTCTCACACAGTATAATATCAAATATCAAGACTGACTAGTTGCCACGCAACTGCCAATATATACACGTATAACACAACCAATCACAATACACGCACACAATGACCAATGATATAATACTTTATGTTTCATATACGCCACATTACTCTCCCCTTAACTCCTTGCATATATGTATAGTAATAGTTTTGTTCAGTGTGTATAATACTGGCCATATCTTAGAGGAGGATGACGATCCCTCTGAGATCTGTGGAGGTGTACCGGCTGCTGTGGTATCTCATCATCAGCACCTACATACCCACCGATTGAACGTTCAACTCCACCACAATCAAACCCCAGATCAAATGATGCATCATCTGGAAGGACTGCTGGATCGTCTTCATTTGATTGTTCTGAGTTCCACTTTTCCGGATCGCCATGGCACATCTTCATCCTATTGTGGTGAACTATCTGAGTTCTCGTTGTTCCAATCAGTTGAATCTTGTAATTCACCGGACTGACTCTGTCGATTACAGTGTAGGGCCCTCTCCACTGTGAAGACAGTTTCCTCGTCTCGCCAACCTTCACTGCTGGATTAAAGAGCCAAACTCTATCCCCAACCTTAAAATTCACCTCAGCACAATGCTTATCTCTCCTCTCTTTCCTTTTCTTCTGAGCAACATCCAAATTCTCTCTGATCACATCATAAGCCATCTTTAAGGTTGTCTTCACCTCCTTTATATACTGGGGAATAGTACCATCACCCCTCTCTCCTGTACCAAAACGACCCAACATAACATCAACTGGTAAAACAGGTGAACGTCCAAAATTGACAAAGTATGGTGAGTATCCTGTGGACTCATGCAACGATGTCCTGTATGCAAACACCGCCTTCTGCAAATGTTTGTCCCAATCATCTTGATGCTCCCCTACCATCTTAGCCAAAATTGCTTCAACAGTGCGATTGAATCTTTCCACCTGCCCATTTCCTTGTGGGTGGTACGCGGTTGTTCTACTGCGTTCAATCCCAAGCAGCTGACACAGTCTTTGATTGACTTCTGCATTTAGGTTACTTCCTTGATCACTATGTAACTGTTGAGGAACACCGTACCGACATATAACCTCATCCATCAAAATGCTGGTCAAAGTGAGACCATCAGTAACTTGCAAAGGAAATGCTTCCACCCATTTGCTGAAAACATCTGTAACAACCAAAATGTACTTGTTACCTTTCCTTGTAACAGGTAATGGACCCATAATGTCCCATGTTATCTTCTGAAATGGGTGGCTAGCACTGATAGTACCCAATGGAGCTTGAGGACAGGGTTGAGGATTGTTTCTTTTCTGGCATGTCTCACATTCTCGTACCCATCGCTCAACATCCGACTCATACCCCGGCCAATAAAAACGATGCCTCACTCGCTCCAAGGTTCGCTTTACACCCATATGCCCTGCTCTGTTATGCAGGTGCTCAAGAATTGTTGATCTCATTTCTAATGGTATCAGCATCTGAATGCAAACCTCTGAATCCCCGGACTCTTTGAATCGCCTACATAGCACTCCCTTATGTATGAAGATCTTTCCATTCTGACGGGTAAGTCCTGGAGGTGGTTTACCATCCTTCACTGCCTCATACACCAATACCATGTAAGCATCCTTGGCTTGAGCTTCTTTGATCTTGGCAAAGTTGTCTGAAGACTCCACCTGAGAGATAGCTGCAGCCAGCTGAATTGATGGTGTCCTTGACAAGCCATCAGCATTCCCATTTAACTTGCCTGCTTTGTGCCTTACAGTGAATCGAAACTGTTGCAGGAACATTGACCAACGTGTGACACGCCCACCCACATCTCTCAGGTTGTTCATGTGCACTAGAGGTTGATGGTCAGTTTGCAGTATGAAATCATGTCCATACAAGTATGGATAAAACTCCTTAACTGCCTTTACTATAGCAAGGGCTTCACGCTCAATAGTCGAGTAGTTGCGCTCTGCTTTCGTCAATTGCCTACTCCAGTAAGCAATAACCTTCTCGGTCCCATTGTCATCAGCCTGACTTAAGACAGCTCCAATAGCTGAGTCAGAAGCATCTGTTGCTAACAAAAACTCCCTATCAAACTGTGGAAATGCTAGGACTGGTGGAGTGGTCAATCTCTCCTTGAGTTCCTGGAAAGCCATTGTACACTGTGCAGTCCAGCTGAAAGTTTTAAGATCAGTCTTGTTCGTTAGTTTGAAGAGTGGAGATGCTATTCTGGAATAGCCCTGAACAAAACGACGATAATAATTGGCCAACCCCAAGAACTGTCTAAGTTCCTTCACATTATTGGGAGCAGGATAGTGCAACACAGCCTGTATTTTCGATGGATCAGGTTCCACGCCATTCTTCGAAACGATGTGACCCAAATAGCTCACCTTCGATTGAGCAAAATGACACTTGTTGGCTTTCAACCTGAGCCCTGCATCTTGAACCCTCTGGAAAACGTTTCTAAGCCTATCAAGATGTTCAGAAAACGTTGCACTAAAAACAATGATGTCATCAATGTAAATTAAACACTGGTCATTTGTCAGCCCCGAGAGTACACATGTCATTAATGTAGGATTATGATGTGTGTATTGACAATATAAATGCATTGCGCATGCGTGGTGCTTTGATTAGAGTGGTTTTTGCTAAGACACATTGTGGCGACCTTCGTTTCTCCTAATACGTTATCCTACATATTTGGCGACGAGGGTGATGAAGAATGAATGAAGCAGCGATTGCGGCTGTTACCCAGCGTTTTCGTTTTGACCGCTTTGACGCAAGCGGAGAGGAATGGGAATATTATATACAACGCTTTGAGACTGAGTTAGCGTTGCACAACCTGTTAGCAGGAGATGCTACTGCGGAGGCCCGCCGAAATCTCCTCCTATCCAAAATTGGACCAGACGCGTTTAAGGTCTTGGTAGACCATTTTCGCCCGGACGCAGTTACCTCCAAAACGTATGCCCAATTGAAAGAAATATTACGAAAGCACTACAGGAAAGACACTTGTATCTTGGCTGAGCGTGTCAAGTTTACTATGAGACATCGAAAGGATGGCGAGACTGTATCACAATTTTTGATAGCACTCAGGGCTATTGCCGGAAACTGCGACTTTGGCGAATCATTGAACGAGCGCCTCAGAGACCAACTCACGATTGGGATCAACGATGATTTTTGGCAACAGGAACTGTTCCGCCTCCATACTACAAATGACACAACCCTTCAACAAGTTGAAGCCTCAGCTTTGATCTTGGAACAGGCTTCAACACAGCAGAAACAAATAAGGTCAATGGCAAAAGGGGAGCAAGCTACAGAACCCTTACAAGTTCACAGAGTAAAAGGAACAAGTCAAACACCAAAGGTGAAACAGAAAAGAACTCCAAAAGAGCTCGATGACAGCATAGACTGTCTTAGGTGTGGTTTTCGGAAGCATGGGAGAGGCGAGAACTGCGCTGCAAAAGGATCAACTTGCAATGCTTGTGGGGGTCCAAATCATTTCGCAAGAGTGTGCTTGAAAACAGGGAATGCCTCAGTTATACACAGGAGAGAAAAACATACACGGAAACTTAACACTGTTGGACATGGATCAAGTACAGATGGTCCAGAGGAAAGTGACATTGATGACATTGACAGTGACATAAATGTTGTACATGTAAGAGCATTAAAGGGACTCTCAGCAAGACTGACGATAACAATCAACAAACACAGGGTAAAGATGTTATATGACCCGGGAGCAGCAAGATCCATAATAAATGAACATATCTGGAAAAGGATTGGATCTCCTGCACTTCAGCCTACAGTCCCTTTGGTAGCATATACAAATGTTACAGTAAACACACGTGGGGAAGCAGTAGTGAAGGTTAAAGCTTTCGGCAAAGAGTTGAAACTGCCAGTGATCGTGATCAATCAGCAGGACACACCATTATTTGGTTTAGACTGGTGTGTTGCGTTTGGCATCAAAATGCCAGATGGAGTTACTATCAGAAACATCAAGTCAAAGGACAGTACAGGGGCAGTAGATAGTCAAAAAGATACAAATTTGAAGATGCTGTTAACAGAGTTTGATGAATTATTTGGAGAAGATACAACCACAATTACAGGGCATAAGGCTGTGGTACACCTGAAGGATGGTGCTGTTCCTAAGATATTTCCAGCTCGCCCAGTACCTTTTCCCTTACGGAAAGCAGTGGAAACAGAAATCGAGCGCCTCATCAAAGAAGATATTCTTGAAGCAGTGGACACCACAGTCACACCTATAGAATGGGCATCACCAATAGTTTGTGTACCTAAGCCAAATGGTAAAATTCGTTTGTGTGTCGATTTCAAGGCCACCATCAATCAACATGTTTATGTTGACCCGCACCCCCTTCCGAGATTTGAAGATATTGTGTCCAAGCTTGGGGGAAGTGAATACTTTTCAAAAATCGACTTAAAGGATGCATTTCTACAAATGGAAGTTGATGTTCCCTCAAGAAAATACCTGGTGGTAGCCACTCATATGGGGTATTTTCGCTACAAGCGCCTCCCATTTGGGGTATGCTTTGCACCTGCCGTCTTTCAGAAGACAATGGATACGATTTTAGCAGGTATTCCAAAAACAGCAGCCTACATTGACGACATTGTAGTGGCAGGGCAAAGTAAGGAGGAACATCTGGAGCTGCTTCGAACAGTGTTCACAAGGCTAAAACAGGCCAACATACGTGCTAAACTTTCAAAATGTGAGTTTTTGAAAACAGAAGTGACTTATCTGGGGTACCGTATCGACCGCCAGGGAATTCACCCGACTGAGGAACACATAGAGGCACTCCGCAACATGCCAGCACCCTCTAACAAGAAGGAGTTGCGGTCATTTCTGGGGGCAATAAACTATTATTCACGTTTCATTCCCAACTTGCAACCTATGTGTGCCCCACTTCATTCACTCACTAAAGACTCAGTTCCTTGGCATTGGTCCACAACCAGCAACAACATTTATCAGAATTTGAAACAGATCCTATCATCAAAGGATACATTGGTACACTACAACGAAGATCTACCTTTAGTACTAGTTACGGATGCAAGCAACCAGGGAGTGGGTGCAGTCCTTCTTCATACATTACACAATGGAACTGAAAGACCAGTAGCGTATGCATCAAGAACATTTAATGATCGCGAAAAACAATACTCGGTTCTGGACAAAGAAGCGCTGGCTATCATTTTTGGGGTAACCAAGTTCTATCAATACGTGTATGGTAGGAATTTCACGCTGCGAACAGACCACAAACCTTTGGAAAGAATCCTAGGAGCAAAACGGGAAATACCGAAAATGGCAGCAAACAGACTTCAACGCTGGGCACTTACTTTGTGTGCTTTTGATTATGACATACAGTATGTTAAGGGAAAAGAAAACATCCTAGCTGACCCGTTGTCAAGGCTTCCACTCAAATCTGCTGTTGCCCAGGCAGAAGAACAAAGCAGTTATTCATTACTGAATATCCGTCTGCAAGACTTGCCTCTGACTAGGAGGGAGCTACGGAAGCAGACAGCAAGCGATGCTGTGCTTTCCCAAATAATCAAGTACGTAGAGCGGGGCTGGCCGATAGACAAAAGACTGATCCCATCGGGATTATGCACCTTTTATGAAAAGAGAGACACATTGTCTTTTGAAGAAGGAATTTTGCTTTGGCAAGGGAGAATCATCATCCCAGACATTTTCCGAAAAACAGTTCTCTCAATGTTGCACGATGGTCATCCAGGAATTTGGGCGATGAGAGCATTGGCCCGGTTCTATGTGTGGTGGCCAAGCATAGATAAGGAGGTAGAGGAATTTGTTAAGAAATGTAGCGCATGTCAACAAAACCGACCACGTGAACCTGAGACCCTACTGTACTCCTGGTGTGCTCCCACAGAACCTTGGTCACGGATCCATGTAGATTATGCGGGTCCATTTGATGGATGCTTCTGGTTAGTGGCGATAGATGCTTTCTCCAAGTGGCTGGAAATTAAGCCCCAGACGTCAACAACTTCAGCAATTACTATAAAATCTCTACGTGAAATGTTTAGCCGATTTGGTCTTCCAAAAATGATTGTATCAGACAATGGACCTCAGTTCAGCTCACAGGAATTCCGGGAATTTTGTGAAAGCAACAATGTTATACATGTTCGCACCACGCCGTACCATCCAAAGTCAAATGGTTTAGCTGAGAGAGCAGTCAGGACTTTCAAAGAACGCTACAAAGCAGCCAGGGCAAACAAGACAGATGCAGACCTTGCTCTACAGAGATTTTTAATCTCTTACCGAAATACCCCTCAGAAGTCAACTGGCCGGGCTCCAGCAGAAATCCTTTTAGGGCGGAAGCTGCGTACAAAGCTGGACCTCTTAAAGCCAGATACTGCACGTCAAATTGATTACTCTTTATTGAAGCAGAAGATTTATCATGACAAGCGCAGTAAACCACGATGTTTTGATGAAGGGGAACTAGTGTGGGTACAAAGGACTCAAGGAAAAGGATATGATGAAGGGTGTATAGAAAAAAAAACTAATGATCATTCATATCTGGTGAAAAGTTGTGGGAAGATTCAGAGGAAACATGCAGATCAATTGCGAGTCAGGGAGTTACCAGAAGAGGATCTCATAAAACAGAATGGAAATTTACACACTAGTCAGAACACATTTGTAGAAGAACAACATCTAAATATACATACAGCACCGTACACACACACAAAAAGTTCTCAAGTGGTTGGAGCGCAGGATGCAGAGGAAGATGTGGTCAGTGGGGATGAGGGGATGGGAACCCCTATGTTGGAAGTGGGCACGGAGGGCGAACATGTGAGGGACTTAGATGACACAGATAATGGTGGTGAGACAGTTGATGGAAGCGGAACAAGGCTATCTGGGGCAGAGAGGCCTCCTGGAGATGGATGGCAGCCAGGTGACAGTACAGCAGGCTCATCTTCATCTAACAGGTGGCCCAAGAGATCAAGACGAGCTCCAGTGAGGCCATATGATAAATACCTGAACAACCCAAGAGCACAGTGAAAAAGGGGGACGAATGTAGGATTATGATGTGTGTATTGACAATATAAATGCATTGCGCATGCGTGGTCCTAATACGTTATCCTACAATTAATCTCTGAAAACTGGACGGTGCATTGGTCAGGCCAAAAGGCATAACGTTGAATTCAAAATGGCCTTCCATCGTAGAAAATGCAGTTTTCTCCTTATCGTTCTCTTCCAACTCCACCTACCAATAGCCAGATGCGAGATCCAACGTAGAGAAAATAGTAGACCCAGCCAAAGATTCCAACGTTTCATCGATACGCGGCAAAGGATAAGCATCCTTGTGCGTAACGGAATTCAATTTTCTAAAATCAATGCAAAACCTCCAACTTCCATCTTTCTTTCTCACCATGATGATCGGCGAAGACCAGGGACTCGTGCTGGGACGAATAACCTTGTTCTTCAACATCTTATGTACCTCTTCCTGCACCGTTTTCCTCAATGCCACTGGCTGTCGACGGATAGGTTGCCTAATCGGTGGCCCAGACGTCGAAATTCCATGCTTGACCTTAGACGTCCTGCCCAACTCCCCGTCTGAAAACAGCTCGCTATACTCCTCCAACAATCCTCGCAACTCTTTCATTTCCTTCGTTGTTAGTTCGCTTCCCTGCAGATCGACCTTCAACAAACTACCTTTACGGAGTTTCTCAGACGCACCACCTCGCTGCGCATGCCCTTCAACATCCTCCAACAGAAAAACATTACGCCTAGGGACGAAGTTTGCAATTTTGGTGCCTTTATGCAAAGTTACCTCCATCGGTCCGACATTCATCACTTGAATTGAAACCTCGCCCTGGTCATTTACTCTGCTAAGACTTCTGGCTACAAGAATATAGTTGGGATTCCCTACTGACTCTCCTCCTTCTACAAGCCCTTCCTCCCCACACCAAACTGGTCCGCCAAAATCGCCCTTCATTTTACCATGCAACAATAAAACTGAATGTGCTGGCAACTTTACTGTCCGAGACACCATTACCGATGACACCTTAAAATTATCCGCGACTCCGCCAGAGCTCGCGCGCACAGGTGAATCAATAAAAGGAACTTCTATTGCGCTACTACCCAACTGCAAACACCTCCTTTTGCAGTCAATCAACACGTCATTCTTCTCCATAAAATCTGCACCAAACAGACATTCTACTGTAAGTTCCCTCACAACAGTGAATTCGTGTTCATCCTTGAAACTGCCCAACCGTACCTTAAGGCTAAGCACTCCCATAACATCTAATGGTGAGCCATTGGCCCCCATCACCTGAACATTCGAATGACGAATCCTACCCTTTTCTGAATCAGACAAAACTGAAAAACGGACAACAGACACCGCTGCCCCCGAATCCAACAAACACTCTACCATTTGTCCCTCAAGCTGCCCCTTTACCCGCAGTAAACTACTAATATTGAATACGTAAGCTTGTAATGGTACATGTAACTTGCTGTGATGCTTGAATGTTTGGTGGACTACTTCCTTTCGCGCCAGCCCCCGTCCACCGTCGGTGCTGACCCGTTGAAGTTTAAAGTACACTCCCTTTTCCAATGACCTTCCTTTCCGCATAGGAAACAAGTGTTCCTTCTCCTGCCTCCACCGTCTTCTTGCGAACTGCCACGTTGAAGTTTAAAAGACACTCTCTTTTCCGATGACCTTCTTTCCCGTTCCACGCTGTTGTTGTCGGTCGCTCTACCAGCATCCAATTCTTTTAACTGCTGCTCAAACGATTCAAACTTCTTTGACATCCGCTCCAACATGTGCCTGAGTTGTTCAACTTCGGTCGTTGTTTCCTTGGGATGAACAGCATGTACCGGCACTTCCATAGTATCAGCGCCACCAAACCGCAAAGCTTCTTCAACGGTCACGGCTTCTTCAATAGCTTTATCGAGTGCAGTTGGACGACCTTTCAACATAACCTGGCGAGCGATGGAAGGACGAAGACCAGACAAAAATGTTTGCAGCAGCACCGCGGAACCCACATCTTCTTCAGGGTAAGCCTCTTTAAACGCCTTTCGCAACTGCGTAGCGTAGTCCATTACGCGTTCCCTGTCGTCTTGGTAACGGGAATTGAAATATCTACGTTACAGAAGCACCAGTTTTTTTTTTTTTTTTAACTGCTGTACTCACAGGTCAATTGTACTGGATAGCAGAAATTCTATTTCGCTGCTCCATGTGTATACCCACCACACCTCTACCCACACCAGTTAGTAATATGCTCACATAGCATGAATAATATGCTCACATAGCATGAATGAATGAATGAGAGTTGCTTAATAGGAACACAGTGCCTCAATAGTGGTCTCAGGTCATCCATCTCATGAGCTGTTGGTTGAAAACAGCTTTGCCCTATTGTATGACCACAGCGTATGTGGTTCAAGGGACTGGTTAGCTGTTGGTTGAAAACAGCTTTGCCCTATTGTATGACCACAGAGTGTGGTTCTAGGGACTGGTTAGCTGTTGGTTGAAAACAGCTTTGCCCTATTGTATAACCACAGCGTATGTGGTCCAAGGGACTGGTTAGCTGTTAGTTGAAAACAGCTTTGCCCTATTGTATAACCACAGCGTATGTGGTCCAAGGGACTGTTGGTTGAAAACAGCTTTGCTAGCAGTAGCCAGCTATGGCATGCCCTATTGTATGACCACAGTTATGTTTACTCAAAATGCACTGGTCCATGTTTAGCACAATGAGAATTTGATTCTATCTGCTCAATACACACATAGTGCTAGAGCTGATGTAATTAATACATGTACACATGCCTGTACATTCCAATCCAATTTACTGAACTAGTAAAGTGCTATTCTTAAGAATAGCCTTTTCAAGGCCACTCTTATACTCGCTAAGTACTATATCCTTTGGTTCGTACAGAGAATAGCGACAGTGAAAAAAGGAAGTGCGTACATGTACATGGAATATTACGTATGTGCTAAACTATACACAGTACACCAAGGCTTGAAAGTTATACTCTTACATCCCACTAAAATATTTTTATGGCCATGAAATCCAATGTAAACTGAAGCCATTCGGATTCAATGCACAGATGATATCAAAAATCACATGCCCTGAGCGATGATTATCACCAACCACGTGGCACAACAAGACAGCATTTCCTTTTATACCCCACCCCAAACTCTAACCCCTCTGCTCTATAGTTACGCATGCAATTGCATATGGGAAAATTGCCCCACGGATATATTATAAAATGTTATAAAAATGCATCGCGGGTGAATCGCTATAACTTCCCAACGGTTAACGCTATCGACTTCCTATTTTCAACACTTCATACTACACCATTTCACTACGGGAAAACTTATTTTGGGGCCTTGCACTAGTTCCTTGCTGATGCTACAAAGTCCGATACCCCATGGGGTTCAAAACCGCCACATCTTCAGCTAGGAGAGTTTAAATCGCTTCAAATTCAGTATGCACGTACAAGGGTCCTGTTGCTATTGATGTGTTCAGTTCGTTAATTTTTACTCCATCCGTCACGGAGATACAGCTGTGCAAAGTTAATGCACATTTCCCGCTCGATTGCACCATTTTTGCATGCAACCCGTGTTCCATTCTCCCAATCCACAATAAATTTTGATAACTTCTTTGTTCCGCCCATTTCTCCCTTAAACTCACGGCTGTTTGCGGCTGGAAACCTAGTGTATAAATAGAATATTGCGGTATTAGTTTACAACCTCTTAGCAACCAGCCTAGCAACCGAGTATGCTTCGAAAAGCTCGATATGTCTGGTATCGGGTTTTAGTGTATAAGGTTTGGCAAGTAGCATGTTGTGGGCCAGTCCTAGATGGATTTCGTGTCCCAAACACGCAACTTCACTTTTTGGTTCCTGTCTACTGCGCACGTGTTAGTTGCGTTGCGTTTACAACAAGCGGTTAGAGTGGTGTGCACAAAAGATCACTTTTTCAGCTTCCTGCAGTTTTCCCAGCGATTCTGCCTATTCAGTTGCGTTCCTGTATCATTACTCAACACGTGCAAAGAAACCAGGTATAATGAATGTTTTTTTCTCGAATACTATAATATGGCAAAAAATGTTCACTTTCGCGTAGTTTGAGCTGAGCGTTTGCGTATAGTCACGCAATGGACGAACATGCAGACCTTTTAACAAGGCTATGCAGGATTTGTGGTAGATGTTGCACATCTACAAGACGTCAAGTACCTATCTACAGTTGTACCTCATATGCTTCGGATCTATTTATTGTCTTCGAAATAAGTATCAGCAATGATCTGCCATCCACACATCCTACCACATTTTGCTACTCGTGCTACCAAACCATTTCATTATACAAGAAGGCACTAGATAGTGGAAGATCATACAATGTGAGCACTGTGGTATTTGATGGCTGGATGTCACACAGTGATGATGTGTGTAGGGTGTGTGAGCAAGGGAGGAAATGTTATAGGGGAGGGAGACCAAAGAAGATCAAGCTAGATGGTAGGCCTCCAGATATTCCAATTAGGAATTTAGTCCAGCATATTGAATTGATAGCACCACCCCCTCTTGTACCATTTACCGAAGAGCCACCAAAATTAGTTGGTAATGCAGCATCTAGGGAGAGTGCTATGTGTCCACTGTGTCTCGAAGTCCTCAACAGCCCAATTGAGTTAGTGACATGTGGATCTATAGTATGCTCCAAATGTTGCTGCTCTTGGCTAGAAGTCAGGCATGAGCTTGTGTGTCCCTGTTGTTATGAGGATCATTTGAAGGATGCTGCTACAATAAGACCACCATGTAGCCTTGTATTAGACACACTAAGCAATATCAGTGTTGCTTGCTGTCGATGCAAAAACAAAGTGCCACTGTCTGACTTGATACCTCATTTGCAAAGCTCATGCCAATATGTCCCAGTGGAAGGTGTGCTTCAGGAGATACTTGACAATCCTGTGACTGAGCCCCTATCTCCTGTTGAGTCAGCATTACAGTCACATTTTGTGAGGCGTTCACTGCTGCTGAGTCCAAAAAAAGATGTGCTAGTAGTAAAGACTTCAGGGAAGGTAAATATTATACGTTTTGATAGCTACATGTAATCATTTTAAATTGCATTTAATACATACAATTTTCATAGCCACTCCATTTGACACATATCAGTCAGGCTCTGGTTCCGACCAGCTCTGCATCTCACAAAACTGTTAAGAAAAGAACCAAGAGCTTGAGTGATCTTCGGAGTGTTGTTAGTGCTGGGGACACAATAACTCAGCTGTCCAGAGAAGTGGACTCTTGTACTCCTGAGGAAAGAGCCAAGCTTCTGGAAGTCATTTCTTCTCAAACAGGAGATTTTAGAGTCTCCATTTCTACCAAGGATGCTTTAGCAATGAAAACAGAACTAAACATTTCATGGAATAAATTAAGAGCCATGAGGAGGTGAGAAACTACGTGCAGCACAAAACTCTGTCTATAATATTCACCATTTTATCCAGGTGGTTGCAGATGTGGAAGATTGATATGAGCAGCGAAAGCCACATGCGTGTCAGAGCCAATGATTTAATTGGAAGCAACATTCATGCTGAAATGGTTCCCTTGTCATTCCAGCACAAAGATGGTGGGGAAGTGATAAAACAAGCACCAATTGCATCTATACCACATTTGTGGGATAGAATTGTCACTGTACTTGAGCAGAATCAGAGTAATGGGTAAGTAATAGCATATATTATTTTTTACTATTATCACTTTTTAATGCACTGGTTACAGTAAACTTACTTGGCACAATGGTGTCATTCCATCAGAAGAAATATGGATCAAATTGGGTGGTGACAAGGGTGGTGGAACATTTAAGTTCTGTTTTCAGATTTTGAATGTTGCAGCACCCAATTCCACAGACTGTACCAATGTAATATCCCTGTTTGAAGCTGCGGATTCACTCACCAATCTTCGCATTTGTCTTGGACAGTACATCCAACAAGTGGCAGACATTTGTACTCGAATATGGAGGTGAGCAAGAGTAAATAACCTTTTTGGACCAAAAATACATGTATAACTTATACCAGAGAGAGAAGAATTAGATTGTTCATTTGTGGAGATTACGAGTTCCTGGGCCGAATACATGGCATCTCTGGTGCAAGTGGTACTGCATGTACTGTTGCATTTGCACCACTACCGAATGCATGTACATCTTTTATAGGTCGTCACTGCTGCTTATGGTGTCTTATCATATCAGAGAATCTGATCCTACAGCCTGGTCCAGGTGTACAGCAAGCAGAATGCAGAACAATCGAGTCCCTTTGTGATGATCACTTGAGGTTTATGCAATCAGGAGGGAATTGTAAACATGCCAAGTCATTCAATAACGTCATCCATCAGCCTTTTTTCTCTACAATTCCCTTAACACAGGTAAAATCTTATTTATGGTGTTAACGGATAAGCTGATCTTACACAATCTGTTTTCAAAGGTATGCCCCCCAGGGCTGCATATTACATTGGGCACCTTCCTAAGGCTATTTTCATTGATGGAAGAGGAATGCCATTTATTAGATGTTAAAAATGCCTTGAAGGCTAGTGATTGTGGTATTAGCTACACTAGGTACCATGAAGCACAAATGAAAAGAAGGGAACTCATGGATGAATCTCAAGCAGTGAAATCCAATATACAGATGATGGAAGAGCTGCTACTAGTAAATGTTTCTCTATCACCTGAGGAGCTAGCAAATCATAAATCTGTGATTGAGAGTATTTGCAGATATATATGTGAAATGAAGAAGAAGGAAAGTGAACTGGTATGAATATAGTAACTGAGCACTCAAACAAAAAATGCAGACATCTTACATTTACAGGCAACTCAGCTAGCAAAAATCAACAGTGCACTCCAAAAGGAGTTCCACAAAGAAGAAGGTCCCTTTGTCAAAGCTCTTGACAATGCATTGGCCTCCTTCCACGTCCAGCGTCAAGCCTACTATAGTGGTTCATTTGTAGGCAATCACGTCCATAGAGCCCTAAAGGCAGGCTGCAAATTGTTAGCTATATGTCATGGTGCTTTTCTTTCTACTAGGTCAACAACACTGCAACACTCTGCAATAGCATTGTTAATGTAGCAAAACAGCACTGTCCATCACTTTTATGCGAAGTGGAAGTCATAAGCCAGAAGTATTTAAAAATGTTTACCCTCTTCCAAAAGTGCCATAGCACATATGATAAAAATGTGGTTACCGATGCTGAAATCAATACGCTAGGTATGCTTAATAAACACAAATTAATTTTATTATGATTTTTTGTCCACAGAACAAGATATCAACAACTTCATGCAGTTCTACCGAATTAATTTTCCCACTGCTACAGTAACCCCTAAAATGCACATACTGGAAGCTCATGTGGTACCATTTTTAAGAAGATGGCATATTGGTTTCGGCTATTTAGGGGAGCAGGGTATTGAAAGTATACACCCATATTTCAATACCCTTGGTCGCACATATAACTCTATTAAACAACCTGCACAGAAATTATTATTAATGTTAAAAGAGCACATGTTGCATGTATCACCAATGAGTGTAGCTGCCAGGCCTGAAGTCAAACACTACAGCAAGAAAAGCAAGCAGCTTTAAGTGAGTAAACATGTACTGTTGACATGTATAGTAATGTTATATTATATTTCAGCTGGGATGATACCTGAATGAACATATGTATACCTTTATGTGTAATATATAACATTTTGTGATTATGTGTGTATTTATTATCAGCATTTCATGACTTGTAGGTGGCTGCATTGGATTTGCAATATACGGATTAAAAAAAGGATTCATAGCAGTTGCTATGCATAGTCTGGTAGCTCATTTAGCAAACGTTTTAGTTCGTTTAATCATTTTCTTAGGAAAACTGCAGGAATAGCAACATAATCAAAATATGTTTTATGCGTTATGGTCCAACAACGCGTGAATTAATACACATTTTAAATCCGAAAACGCATACAATCAGAGTCATGGGACTGCTTCATACACCATAAAAGTTTCGAGATGTGGGTACGCTCCCACGCGATGTAAGGCATTGCAAAGTGACGTGCATCCATCGTATCTAAGGAGGTTGCTAGGGGAAAATTTTACGCGGCGCGCGCGTACTAAGTTTCCACCTATTCAATGCAATAAAACAGCCGTGGAACGGCTAGCTTAGTTAACTAAGCTAGCCGTTCCCAACTGTTTTTGTCTCACTCAGGCAGTGAGTCTATGCGGGAAAGTTAAAAGAAGAAGAACGCTGCTCAGTTCCAGACGATCGTACCAAATTAACGGACCCAAGTGAATGGTTGCAGTATAACCTTGCGCCTCCCACGTCGCCGGCAGTATTCAAAACGGCACGCGTAAGGCTATTTGCTACGCACTCACATCATCCTCTAGTCGTGTAATAAAGCTTTCCTATTTGCCATCATCTTGCTAAAATCATCGTCTTATATCTGCCACGCCCACTCGGCTACGATTGCAATGATTTCGGTCTCACACAACTTTCAGCTCACACATAGTACATGAACTCATGCTGGCTCCCACTTGTGCACACACTTGCATTGTTGCGTACATGGCCCTGTACACTATCGTATGGCATACTTTCTTATACACAACCACACACACACACACACACATGTACAGCGTACTTGCACACACCAGTTATACATGTGGCAAACAATACACCTGTCTGATGATGGTACAAACACTCTCACTCACAAACATTGTCACATGCACATGTCAATTCAACTGTACTTGTGCATGCCTGTACAGACCACTGATTCTATGTAAATTTGTGTACCAAGCTTTCTGTACATGTATCGTGTCTCCAAGGATTGAATACATTGTGTCCCCATCTGGTACTCTAAATGTACACAAACATTGCACACTTGCACACACACACCACTGTATAAATGTGGCAATACACATGCAAAAACGCTCACACACAACATATAGATACACATGACATACACCCACAAACACACACACATACGGACACGGACACACAGGTACACATGGACACACACACAACACACAGACAGACACACACACACACACACACACACAGACACACACACATAGACACACACACAACATACACACAGACACACACACACACACACACAGACACACACACACAGACACACACACACAGACACACACACACAGACACATACACAGAGGCACACACACAGACACACACACAGACACACACACAGACACATACACACAGACACATGCAGGCATGCACAGACACACACACACAGACGCACACACAGACACACACACACACAGGCACGCATAGACCCACACAACAAACTCCCACACGACAGACACATACACAGACACAGACACACACAGACATGCACAGAGATACACACAGACATGCACATGAAATACACAGACACACACACGACATACACACAGACATGCACAGACACACATGGACACAGACTCACACACACGAAATTCACAGACACACACATGCACAGACACACGACAGACAGACACACAGACGCGGGCACACATGGACACACAAGCATAGACACACACATGCACAGACACACACATGCAGACGCACACACATGCACAGACACACAACACGCACACACAAGATGCACACATGCCATACACACACAACAGACACACAGACACACAAGCACACAAAGACACATGCACGAAATACACAAACACACCTACAGACACACACATGAAATACACAGACACGCACACATACATGCACACAGACTCATACAAAAAAATTCATATAGACACACACACGAAATACACATAGATACACACATGCAGACACACACAGAGACACACATGCACACACATGGACACACAGATACACACACGACATACACACAGATACACACACGACATATACACAGACACACACATATACAGACACACATGTAGCTACATGTACCTATGTGTATGTACCGTCTCTAAAGTGTGAGCTCTATGTCATATACTCCCAAAGAATTGGTCCTCAGCCCCCATAGGATTGGTGTGCCGTACCACTGTATGCATGTGGCAAAGTATATTACTGTATTCACCACAGCACTGGGCCCCATGGTACAATATTAAAAAGTGTGTGGGGGAAAGGGGGGGGGTGGCTGATTTCTTTTGAGCAAAATGAATAATTAAATATACAAGTCTACATGTAGAGATGCACGAATTTTCATGATGCATACGATGTTGTCATCGAAAAAGTTGTTGTCGGCTATCATTCCTTGATGAGATTTACACAGTTGGCCAAAAATTGTGGTGTGTGTGTGGAGGGTCCCTGCAGCAACGTGCATAAGACTTTAAGTTCTTATACACTCACATCCATCTTTTTGTAGTTAAGTACAATTGTGTAATAAAGCTTTCCTGTTTGGCAAAATCCTTGATCCTTGAACAACTTCTTATCATTCTCTCAGCTAGGTGGCTTGTGTACCAGTTGCAGAGACTTGAGTCTCTCTTTGCCCATACAATATTTAGCTCACACAGAGTATTCATGTTGGTTCACACACCCTGATGCATGTGTATATGTTGTGCAAATGCATCTGTACATCCTGAGCGCGCACACACACACACACACACACACACACACACACACACACACACACACACACACACCAATATCTGTGTGTTTCCTCTGTATTGTTGCAAGCAGACGTATACTCTTCTCTCATCTAGCACTCTGTACAAGTGCTCGTCTGACCTGTAAAAAAGCCTTTTCGGAGTACAGTATAATGAATATCGTTACTAGCTTGCAATCGATATGTCTGTGTAAACTTACCTGACCTACCACGATCTGCAACGATAAGAGAGGTACAATAATTTCATCGCAGGTCTCACAGGCCTACTGTTTTCATCAGCACAATGTTGTGTGCCCCATGTCGCACTAATTGAATGCAGCGAATTAAACGAGTGTACATGAACTCAGATTGCTGTTCCTCACCATAAGTACAAAGTATGTAGTGCCTTGCTATAACCTTACGAGTAGTCATTTAATTTACTGCATACAAATTAGTACAGTGCGACACGCAACACGGTGCTGCCTCTTCTTGATGAAGAAGGATGTACCACGCAGTTTTTTTTCAAGGGCGATGGTTCTGCCTGGCGATGAATTACCCTATCATTGCTGATTGCGGTAGGTCAGGGCCCGTGGTAAGTTTACACAGACACAATGGATAGCAATATTCATCATTCCACGAGCACTCAAGATAAACAGAAGCCTCTTGAGCTTGTTTGCTAACCATTGCATGGCATATCCTTACATGTATGACTTGTCCCTTGTCAGGGGACAGTCCTATAAGGACACAATGTATGCATAAAGGACCACTCCTATGACACTACAGTGTACACGTTGCTACATGTACCTACATGTGTAGACATGTCTCATGGTCTCATGAGCTGTTCAATGGATAGATAAAAAAATGCATGTGCAGAGAAGGCATTCAGTGAGAGAAAATGTGTGTACCATCATTATCAGAGAGCACTACTGTTTTTTTCCACATGAACAACAGTGTGTGCTTTGTGTAACACGTGTCTGTGCACATGTGCGAGTCTGTATGTGCGTCTGTATATCTGTGTGTGTGTCTGTGTGCATGTGTGTATCTGTATGTGTGTCTGTGTGTATTGTGTGTGTATCTGTGAGTGTGTGTCTGTTGTGTCTGTGCATGTGTGTCTATATGTATTTTGTGTGTGCGAGTCTGTGTGCAAGTCTGCGTGTCTGTGTTTCTGTGTGTATGTGTCTGTCGTGTGTGTATGTTCCTGTGTGTCTGTGTATTTCGTGTGTGCCTGCATGTGTATGCATGTGTGTCTGTGTGTGCTAGTGTGTATTTTAATGTGTGTGTGCATGTGTGTGTGTGTTTGCCATATGTCTGTGTCGTGTGTTTTGTGTCCATGTGTGTCTGTGTATCTGTGTGTGTGTGTTTGTATGCGTCTGTGTGTATGTCATGTGTGTGTCTGTGTGTGCGTTAGTGTGTGTGTCTGTGTTTTTGTATGCGTCTGTGTGTATGCCATGTGTGTGTCTGTGTATGCGTTTGTGTTGTGTGTGCGTTAGTGTGTCTGTGTGTGTGTGTTTTTATGCATCTGTGTGTATGCATGTGTGTCTGTGTGTGCCTGTGTGTGCATGTTATTTCATTCATGTGTGTCTGCATGTGTGTCTGTGTGTGCTAGTGTGTATTTCCATGTGTGTGTGTGTACGTTCGTGTGTGTGCGTGTGTGTGTTTGTCATATGTGTGTCGTGTTTTGTGTGTCCATGTGTGTGTCTGTGTATCTGTGTGTGTATGTTTGTATGCGTCTGTGTGTATGTCATGTGTGTGTCTGTGTGTGTTAGTGTGTCTGTGTGTTTTTGTATGTGTATGTCATGTGTGTCTGTATGTGCGTTTGTGCGTTAGTGTGTCTGGGTGTGTGTGTGTTGTATGCGTCTGTGTGTATGCATGTGTGTCTGTGTGTGCATGTGTGTGCTAGTGTGTATTTCATGCATGTGTGTGTGCATGTGTGTCTGTGTGTGCTAGTGTGTATTTCCATGTGTGTGTGTGTACGTGTGTGTGTGTGCGTGTATGTGTTTGTCATATGCGTGTCGTGTGTTTTGTGTGTCCATGTGTGTATCTGTGTATCTGTGTGTGTGTTTGTATGCATCTGTGTGTATGTCATGTGTGTGTCTGTGTGCGTTAGTGTGTCTGTGTGTGTGTATGTCATGTGTCTGTGTGTGTCTGTGTGAGTGTGTGTGCGCGTTAGTGTGTCTGTGTGTGTTTGTATGCATCTGTGTGTATGTCATGTGTGTGTCTGTGTGTGCGTTTGTGTGTGTGTGTGTTAGTGTGTCTGTGTGTGCATTTGTGTGTCTGTGTGTGTATGTCATGTGTGTGTGTGCCTGTGTGTGTGTGTGTGCCTGTGTGTGTGTGTGTGTGCGTTAGTGTGTCTGTGTGTGCATTTGTGTGTCTGTGTGTGTGTGCGTTAGTGTGTCTGTGTGTGCATTTGTGTGTCTGTGTGTGTGTGTGCGTTAGTGTGTCTGTGTGTGCATTTGTGTGTCTGTGTGTGTATGTCATGTGTGTGCCTGTGCGTGTGCATGTGCATGTGTGTGTTATGCAAGCTTGGTACACAAATTGAAATGCAGTCTGTGTGTGCATTTGTGGTGTGTGTGTGTATGTCATGTGTGCCTGTGTGTGCATGTGTGTGCTAGTGTGTATTTCATGCATGTGTGTGTGCATGTGTGTGTGTGCTAGTGTGTATTTCCATGTGTGTGTGTGTACGTGTGTGTGTGTGTTTGTCATATGTGTGTTGTGTGTTTAATTTTGTGTGTCCATGTGTGTGTCTGTGTATCTGTGTGTGTGTGTGTTTGTATGCGTCTGTGTGTATGTCATGTGTGTGTGTGTGTGCGTTTGTGTGTGTGTGTGCGTTAGTGTGTCTGTGTGTGCATTTGTGTGTCTGTGTGTATGTCATGTGTGTGTGTGTGCCTGTGTGTGCATGTGTGTGCTAGTGTGTGTGTGTGTGCATGTGTGTCTGTGTGTGCTAGTGTGTATTTCCATGTGTGTGTGTGTACGTGTGTGTGTGTGCGTGTGTGTGTTTGTCATATGTGTGTCGTGTTTTGTGTGTCCATGTGTGTGTCTGTGTATCTGTGTGTGTGTGTGTTTGTATGCGTCTGTGTATGTCATGTGTGTGTGCTAGTGTGTATTTCCATGTGTGTGTGTGCGTGTGTGTGTGTTTGTCATATGTGTTTTTTGTGTCCATGTGTGTGTCTGTGTATCTGTGTGCGTGTGTTTGTATGCGTCTGTGTGTATGTCATGTGTGTGTCTGTGTGCGTTAGTGTGTGTGTGTGCGTTTGTCTGTGTGTGTGTTTGTATGCGTCTGTGTGTATGTCATGTGTGTGTCTGTGTGTGTGTGCGTAGTGTGTCTGTGTGTGCATTTGTGTGTTTGTGTGTGTATGTCATGTGTCTGTTGTGTGTGTATGTGTGTGCGTTAGTGTGTCTGTGTGTGCATTTGTGTGTCTGTGTGTGTATGTCATGTGTGTGTGTGCGTTAGTGTGTCTGTGTGTGCATTTGTGTGTCTGTGTGTGTATGTCATGTGTGTGTGTGCGTTAGTGTGTCTGTGTGTGCATTTGTGTGTCTGTGTGTGTATGTCATGTGTGTGTGTGTGCATGTGTGTGTGTGTGCCTGTGCATGTGCATGTGTGTGTTATGCAAGCTTGGTACACAAATTGAAATGCAATCAGCTGAATTGAATAGAATACATGTACATGTGCATATGACAAGTGAGAGTGTTTGTACCATCATCAGACAGGTGTATTGTTTGCCACATGTATAACTGGTGTGTGCAAGTACGCTGTACATGTGTGTGTGTGTGTGTGTGTGTGTGTGTGTGTGTGTGTGTGTGTGTGTGTGTGTGTGTGTGTGTGTGGTTGTGTATAAGAAAATATGCCATACGATAGTGTACAGGGCCATGTACGCAACAATGCAAGTGTGTGCACAAGTGGGAGCCAGCATGAGTTCATGTACTATGTGTGAGCTGAAAGTTGTGTGAGACCGAAATCATTGCAATCGTAGCCGAGTGGGCGTGGCAGATATAAGACGATGATTTTAGCAAGATGATGGCAAATAGGAAAGCTTTATTACACGACTAGAGGATGATGTGAGTGCGTAGCAAATAGCCTTACGCCTGCCGTTTTGAATACTGCCGGCGACGTGGGAGGCGCAAGGTTATACTGCAACCATTCACTTGGGTCCGTTAATTTGGTACGATCGTCTGGAACTGAGCAGCGTTCTTCTTCTTTTAACTTTCCCGCATAAACTCACTGCCTGAGTGAGACAAAAACAGTTGGGAACGGCTAGCTTAGTTTAAGGGAGAAATGGGCGGAACAAAGAAGTTATCAAAATTTATTGTGGATTGGGAGAATGGAACACGGGTTGCATGCAAAAATGGTGCAATCGAGCGGGAAATGTGCATTAACTTTGCACAGCTGTATCTCCGTGACGGATGGAGTAAAAATTAACGAACTGAACACATCAATAGCAACAGGACCCCTGTACGTGCATACTGAATTTGAAGCGATTTAAACTCTCTAGCTGAAGATGTGGCGGTTTTGAACCCCATGGGGTATCGGACTTTGTAGCATCAGCAAGGAACTAGTGCAAGGCCCCAAATAAGTTTTCCCGTAGTGAAATGGTGTAGTATGAAGTGTTGAAAATAGGAAGTCGATAGCGTTACCTGTTGGGAAGTTATAGCGATTCACCCGCGATGCATTTTTATAACATTTTATAATATATCCGTGGGGCAATTTTCGCGGAAACTGTCCCATATGACATTTGCTACGTCGTTGCACTAGAATATTCAAACCATGCATCTGACACAAGGCAACGCTGACGCAACGTTTCAGCTAATGTCATATGCAAACCCTGCTCAATATCTGAGATACTGTGCAGGTTACTACATCTACATTTACATACCTTTGAATAACTTTTTCGGTAGTTCTTTTTCGATGGCCTCGTTGGTTTTGCAGGGTACGCTTAGCCTTCCCGTACCGCACTCTCTTCGCCAAGCGAGCACATTCAGGACCCTCCCAATAACGTTTCCTTTCAGCTGACCGTTTCTTTTCAGGGTCTGCCTTGTAGGATGCCCGTGCCGATTCTAAAACATCGTCTCGAACTTGAAGGTATTTCGCACGTCGTTTCGCTCGTTTCTTTTCTTGACGTGAAGGCATTTTGATAAAAACAACTTCACTAACACGCACGATTGAATCACCAAAGAATTCTTCTTGCTATTTATACACATCTTTAGATACCGTAATTATGAAGTAATCTAATTATACAAGACATAGGCTGATAGTCGATTGTGTATCAGAGTATAACATCGATTAAAAGCGAGTCCTCCATCCGATTCTGAAGCTAGTGGTGAAATTTTGATCGCTTAAAAGTGTTCCTGTCCCGAGTTATGCGTTGCCAAGTAGAAGACCCGCCCCTTGTTCCGAGACTGGGTACGAGAACGGGCAGTACAATCTTGTTCTCTACAACCACGCGGTTCTGCGACATGAAACAAAAACGAACATACTCATTTTTGACTTCTAGATCGATTGCTAAAACAAGCTACACGATCCGATCGTCGGGAGTGTTGTTACAGACGGGTCGCGTTTTTTTAATGACATTCATAGTCGGGGTCAAATCCTATTCTAACGAAACTTCCGATTTATTTGCGATTTTAGGATGGCAACTTACAATTCTGATAAAATCACCTTGGAAATGGATGACCAAACTGCACACTCAAATCTGTCTGCCCCGAATGATTGTACAGAAAATGGTGACGTTCATGAAAAGCCCAGAAGATCGCGCCATGCAGCAGCTGCTGCAAAGTGGAAACGACACAGACGGCATGAAAAATCCCAATTCGATTTGGCGGACTGGAGAAAAGAGCTAAAGCGATTCGAGGAGTTTGGACTTGGACGTGGAGTAGATGCCACTGACCCCAGCCCTTTCGCGAACAAAACGGCATTCCACGTTATCCCGATCGAATCCGAAGACTGTGACATGATCTTATGTACGGACGAGGGCGGTGCCTTTCACAGCATCTTCCAAAGCCTTGAGACATCAGATAAAGATACAATTCAGCTCTCGGCAGACGTCACCCTACCACAGACCCCCATACAAATCGGAGCAGCCGTAGAATACTCTCGAAGCACAACGCGGAGAGGTTACACCATTGGCAAGAAGGTGATCACTCGCAGCGTGGAGTTCAAGACGGGCCATCATCTGAACGACGAGGTCAGGAGTGGAGAAAAAACAGAGAAGTCTAAAAAGATAAACTACTTCGAAACGTGGATTTCCGAACAGTGTCCTAAATGTAAGGTAACGGAGCTGGTAAAACTTATACTAAAGTGGAGATTCACCCATTACATCAGCAAAATTCAACTCGGGGCTGCAGAGTACTATACGATGTCTGAAGTGTACTATAACAGTCTCGCCAAAGGCAAGGCAGGTTTAGGGATGGACAAAATTGCAGAGCTTGCATTATCGGTATCCAAGAAACATACGAGCTCGTCTCATGTTTCCACGGCTGTTTTATTGCATTGAATAGGTGGAAACTTAGTACGCGCGCGCCGCGTAAAATTTTCCCCTAGCAACCTCCTTAGATACGATGGATGCACGTCACTTTGCAATGCCTTACATCGCGTGGGAGCGTACCCACATCTCGAAACTTTTATGGTGTATGAAGCAGTCCCATGACTCTGATTGTATGCGTTTTCGGATTTAAAATGTGTATTAATTCACGCGTTGTTGGACCATAACGCATAAAACATATTTTGATTATGTTGCTATTCCTGCAGTTTTCCTAAGAAAATGATTAAACGAACTAAAACGTTTGCTAAATGAGCTACCAGACTATGCATAGCAACTGCTATGAATCCTTTTTTTAATCCGTATATTGCAAATCCAATGCAGCCACCTACAAGTCATGAAATGCTGATAATAAATACACACATAATCACAAAATGTTATATATTACACATAAAGGTATACATATGTTCATTCAGGTATCATCCCAGCTGAAATATAATATAACATTACTATACATGTCAACAGTACATGTTTACTCACTTAAAGCTGCTTGCTTTTCTTGCTGTAGTGTTTGACTTCAGGCCTGGCAGCTACACTCATTGGTGATACATGCAACATGTGCTCTTTTAACATTAATAATAATTTCTGTGCAGGTTGTTTAATAGAGTTATATGTGCGACCAAGGGTATTGAAATATGGGTGTATACTTTCAATACCCTGCTCCCCTAAATAGCCGAAACCAATATGCCATCTTCTTAAAAATGGTACCACATGAGCTTCCAGTATGTGCATTTTAGGGGTTACTGTAGCAGTGGGAAAATTAATTCGGTAGAACTGCATGAAGTTGTTGATATCTTGTTCTGTGGACAAAAAATCATAATAAAATTAATTTGTGTTTATTAAGCATACCTAGCGTATTGATTTCAGCATCGGTAACCACATTTTTATCATATGTGCTATGGCACTTTTGGAAGAGGGTAAACATTTTTAAATACTTCTGGCTTATGACTTCCACTTCGCATAAAAGTGATGGACAGTGCTGTTTTGCTACATTAACAATGCTATTGCAGAGTGTTGCAGTGTTGTTGACCTAGTAGAAAGAAAAGCACCATGACATATAGCTAACAATTTGCAGCCTGCCTTTAGGGCTCTATGGACGTGATTGCCTACAAATGAACCACTATAGTAGGCTTGACGCTGGACGTGGAAGGAGGCCAATGCATTGTCAAGAGCTTTGACAAAGGGACCTTCTTCTTTGTGGAACTCCTTTTGGAGTGCACTGTTGATTTTTGCTAGCTGAGTTGCCTGTAAATGTAAGATGTCTGCATTTTTTGTTTGAGTGCTCAGTTACTATATTCATACCAGTTCACTTTCCTTCTTCTTCATTTCACATATATATCTGCAAATACTCTCAATCACAGATTTATGATTTGCTAGCTCCTCAGGTGATAGAGAAACATTTACTAGTAGCAGCTCTTCCATCATCTGTATATTGGATTTCACTGCTTGAGATTCATCCATGAGTTCCCTTCTTTTCATTTGTGCTTCATGGTACCTAGTGTAGCTAATACCACAATCACTAGCCTTCAAGGCATTTTTAACATCTAATAAATGGCATTCCTCTTCCATCAATGAAAATAGCCTTAGGAAGGTGCCCAATGTAATATGCAGCCCTGGGGGGCATACCTTTGAAAACAGATTGTGTAAGATCAGCTTATCCGTTAACACCATAAATAAGATTTTACCTGTGTTAAGGGAATTGTAGAGAAAAAAGGCTGATGGATGACGTTATTGAATGACTTGGCATGTTTACAATTCCCTCCTGATTGCATAAACCTCAAGTGATCATCACAAAGGGACTCGATTGTTCTGCATTCTGCTTGCTGTACACCTGGACCAGGCTGTAGGATCAGATTCTCTGATATGATAAGACACCATAAGCAGCAGTGACGACCTATAAAAGATGTACATGCATTCGGTAGTGGTGCAAATGCAACAGTACATGCAGTACCACTTGCACCAGAGATGCCATGTATTCGGCCCAGGAACTCGTAATCTCCACAAATGAACAATCTAATTCTTCTCTCTCTGGTATAAGTTATACATGTATTTTTGGTCCAAAAAGGTTATTTACTCTTGCTCACCTCCATATTCGAGTACAAATGTCTGCCACTTGTTGGATGTACTGTCCAAGACAAATGCGAAGATTGGTGAGTGAATCCGCAGCTTCAAACAGGGATATTACATTGGTACAGTCTGTGGAATTGGGTGCTGCAACATTCAAAATCTGAAAACAGAACTTAAATGTTCCACCACCCTTGTCACCACCCAATTTGATCCATATTTCTTCTGATGGAATGACACCATTGTGCCAAGTAAGTTTACTGTAACCAGTGCATTAAAAAGTGATAATAGTAAAAAATAATATATGCTATTACTTACCCATTACTCTGATTCTGCTCAAGTACAGTGACAATTCTATCCCACAAATGTGGTATAGATGCAATTGGTGCTTGTTTTATCACTTCCCCACCATCTTTGTGCTGGAATGACAAGGGAACCATTTCAGCATGAATGTTGCTTCCAATTAAATCATTGGCTCTGACACGCATGTGGCTTTCGCTGCTCATATCAATCTTCCACATCTGCAACCACCTGGATAAAATGGTGAATATTATAGACAGAGTTTTGTGCTGCACGTAGTTTCTCACCTCCTCATGGCTCTTAATTTATTCCATGAAATGTTTAGTTCTGTTTTCATTGCTAAAGCATCCTTGGTAGAAATGGAGACTCTAAAATCTCCTGTTTGAGAAGAAATGACTTCCAGAAGCTTGGCTCTTTCCTCAGGAGTACAAGAGTCCACTTCTCTGGACAGCTGAGTTATTGTGTCCCCAGCACTAACAACACTCCGAAGATCACTCAAGCTCTTGGTTCTTTTCTTAACAGTTTTGTGAGATGCAGAGCTGGTCGGAACCAGAGCCTGACTGATATGTGTCAAATGGAGTGGCTATGAAAATTGTATGTATTAAATGCAATTTAAAATGATTACATGTAGCTATCAAAACGTATAATATTTACCTTCCCTGAAGTCTTTACTACTAGCACATCTTTTTTTGGACTCAGCAGCAGTGAACGCCTCACAAAATGTGACTGTAATGCTGACTCAACAGGAGATAGGGGCTCAGTCACAGGATTGTCAAGTATCTCCTGAAGCACACCTTCCACTGGGACATATTGGCATGAGCTTTGCAAATGAGGTATCAAGTCAGACAGTGGCACTTTGTTTTTGCATCGACAGCAAGCAACACTGATATTGCTTAGTGTGTCTAATACAAGGCTACATGGTGGTCTTATTGTAGCAGCATCCTTCAAATGATCCTCATAACAACAGGGACACACAAGCTCATGCCTGACTTCTAGCCAAGAGCAGCAACATTTGGAGCATACTATAGATCCACATGTCACTAACTCAATTGGGCTGTTGAGGACTTCGAGACACAGTGGACACATAGCACTCTCCCTAGATGCTGCATTACCAACTAATTTTGGTGGCTCTTCGGTAAATGGTACAAGAGGGGGTGGTGCTATCAATTCAATATGCTGGACTAAATTCCTAATTGGAATATCTGGAGGCCTACCATCTAGCTTGATCTTCTTTGGTCTCCCACCCCTATAACATTTCCTCCCTTGCTCACACACCCTACACACATCATCACTGTGTGACATCCAGCCATCAAATACCACAGTGCTCACATTGTATGATCTTCCACTATCTAGTGCCTTCTTGTATAATGAAATGGTTTGGTAGCACGAGTAGCAAAATGTGGTAGGATGTGTGGATGGCAGATCATTGCTGATACTTATTTCGAAGACAATAAATAGATCCGAAGCATATGAGGTACAACTGTAGATAGGTACTTGACGTCTTGTAGATGTGCAACATCTACCACAAATCCTGCATAGCCTTGTTAAAAGGTCTGCATGTTCGTCCATTGCGTGACTATACGCAAACGCTCAGCTCAAACTACGCGAAAGTGAACATTTTTTGCCATATTATAGTATTCGAGAAAAAAACATTCATTATACCTGGTTTCTTTGCACGTGTTGAGTAATGATACAGGAACGCAACTGAATAGGCAGAATCGCTGGGAAAACTGCAGGAAGCTGAAAAAGTGATCTTTTGTGCACACCACTCTAACCGCTTGTTGTAAACGCAACGCAACTAACACGTGCGCAGTAGACAGGAACCAAAAAGTGAAGTTGCGTGTTTGGGACACGAAATCCATCTAGGACTGGCCCACAACATGCTACTTGCCAAACCTTATACACTAAAACCCGATACCAGACATATCGAGCTTTTCGAAGCATACTCGGTTGCTAGGCTGGTTGCTAAGAGGTTGTAAACTAATACCGCAATATTCTATTTATACACTAGGTTTCCAGCCGCAAACAGCCGTGTTTCCGAAATGAAGCGAATCGGATTCATGAGCGACGAAGGCGTGGTCAAGAGAGGTAACTACCAGGAGGCGGTGTTGGATGTCCAACTCATGTCCATTGCTACCCTGATTACTGAGAACAAGACCTTGAGGGATAATTTAACTAAAGCTCTGCATTTCTACATCGCCACCAGAAGCTACGGCCACATTGGTTACAAACATAAATCGGAGCTTCTGGCCAGCTGGCTACGTGACTCTACGGACCATGAAATGGACTGTGGCAAGACCATTGCTCCCAACATGGAGGATGAAACGGACTGTGGCAAGATCATTGCTCCCGCCATTTCAGAAATTCGAAAAATGGAACGCCCGCCAACCCGTACGTATGTAGATGTAGCAGATAGCTATGCATGCATGGCATGTAGTCGATCGACGCATGCACAATAGTGTGTATAGATACGCGCCCGATAACTTAATACATGACGGTTTTAGCGATTTGGCGGTCTAGCCTCGGTCCACACATAATTATAAAATGTAATTTGATTTGCAAGCATATTGATGGTCGTTTTAAATGAGTATTATGTCTAGTCTGTGTCAGTTATATATTCACTCACTCACTATGGTTTGCTTCTATTTTGCTCCATTATTAATAATTTTTCCGTCCAAATACAACAGTATGATGCTATGCTTTACAATATCACAGCAGATTAAGTGTCATTGGGAAGGGTAGCGTGCATGAAATATAGGAGGCGTTTTAATATTTGGTTTTGTTTTCTTTTTCAGAACACGACGACACACACAGGTATGCAATTTTGTGCGGTGAAGGTGCAGACACTCTCTTCCTGGACATTAATGAAAAGAACCAGGTTATAGCTAAGAAGCTAGGTGATGGTGATTTAAATTACTTCAATCTGCGATGCACAGAAACTGCCGGTGAGTTTGTTATATTGGACTACAAGGAGTTTGATATGGAGGAACAAAACCTTGAATCGAACCCTGTACCGTTACATTATGATTTGTGGCCAACGCCTCGCTACTTAATGGTCAACACTCACCTCGGATTTAACTTCGGGCCGTTGTACATGGAGGACAGCGTGAACGAGAGCCAATGCCTCCTGAGGATACGTCCCCGGCTGTTCCGCGAGTACAGCCACGGGAACATGAGCGATTTTACGAACGGAAAGGACAAGTTTTACATCTGCACATCTAGGCGGCTTGGAAGAACTGGTTACCTGTACGTGAAGGACAGGAAAGCGACTGGCTATCGCCCTCAATACATCCTCGCCTGCAAGCCGTCCATCAAGGGTGGTGGCTTGGACGGATACATGCTCTTCAGACTAGTGAGATATGAAAGCATGTACGTTCCGGCCCCTGCAGCTACATGTGCACCTCAACAACCAAAGAAAACTTTATTGTAGTACCATACCCACGCTATATATACAGACAGCATTATACATGTATGTAGACTTCTGAGTTATAAAGCCCTCTTGGTTATGCATGTGGCAATTTATGTATTCAGCTTCAGATTAAATAATATTAAATCTGTACTACTATATTCTCTCTGACTCTGTTGAATCGAAGCGCTCGACGCGTCTCCTATGTCTGAACAATGGCATTGTTGTACTATATTTCTTTTATTGATAGCGGACAATAGTATCAGCGTCTTCAGACATTGTTGGGTAATCCACGTTTTGAAGTAGTTGATCGTATCAGTTTCTCCTCCACTCCTGACCTCGTCGTTCAGATGATGGGGCGTCCTGCATACACTCCACACTGCGAGTGATCACCTTATTGCCGATGGTGTAGCCTGTGCTCCGAGAGTACGGCTCTTCCGATATGGATGTGGGTCTTTGGTAGGGGGACAACTTCCGAGAGCTGATTGTGTTATTGTCTGATGTCTCACGTACATACGATCATGTCGATCGAGACAACGTTGAATGCCGTTTTGTTCGCGGGGTCAGTGGCCATCCACTTCTAGTCCAAGTCCAAACTCCTCAAATCGCTTTAGCTCTTTTCTCCAGTCCACTAAATATCAAATTGGGACTTTTCATGCCAACTGCATCGTTTCCCCTTTGCAGCAGCTGCTGCACGGTGTGAGCATTGGGGTCCGTGGAATCCGCACTAGACAACTTGAAGTACTGTAGCTATAACACACGAGTCTCGGAAATCGTGATCAGCTTGAAAACTTTATTTCAATCGAATTGTTACGGCATGCATGCATGTACATTATGTGAGTGTACTGTACACTAGCCAGAAATTTCGGACATCGACCCATAACTCTGGCTAGGAGTTGAATATCAAAAATCTACTTTCACCGTTACAATAGTATTTGTAAGCTAAGATTTATCGAAACATAAAGAAAGATAATTATTATATCAATTAATTAACCTTCTTTACGACAACATATTTTCCTGTATGAGTAGAGAGTTAATATACAAAAATATCTCTTTTAGTATAATTTTTAGTTTCGATTCCATGTATTGATTGTTACGCATGCGCATTGCGGCAGGGTCATCGCGTTACGACTCTTACATCACTTTGATGGGGACCAGACACCTGACTTTCTAGTCCCCAGACTCGTGTAGCCCCTCCTTCCATTCTCCCGGGTACGTTTCTTGAGTTCGAAGCTCTTTTCGTTATGATTCATACGTGTAGGCTCGCCACCTCATGGTAATGGCCATCTTTGGCTGAAACCGATATACGGATGTACGTGCTATAGGTGCGCTTTCATTGGAAGACCTTATCAGGCGACGGGGCTGAGAATTTGACCTCATGATCGGACTAGGCCATGCTAGAGGAACATTGCCCCGAGGCTGTTTCTGAAGATAGGTACTTCAATATTTGACGTACGTGTACCGAAAAAGTGGTAACCGAAATAACGAGTAAAAATTGTGACGGAAGTGATGGATTGAAATTGTACGGGACATAGAAACGAAAGCTAGTTTGTATTGGTTTGGTAGTAATTGAGGACTCTGCTGTGCTTTTCAGGTAGGATACTAAATTATCTAAGCCATTGTGCAGTCAAAACCTAAAAAACTACACTTGTTCAATATTTCTGGCGGGCTGAAATAATGGTTGTTTTTCATATTTGACAGAGGTCAATACAACGTTTCACAGATACAATAAAAACAATGAAGAAGCATGCATTTAGATCGGAATTGGGATGTCATAATTAATCTGTTAGATGAGTAATTTATCCTTCCAATTCAAACTCTTTCAGCACCTCATACTTCTACCTCATTGTGTCCAGTTGTTGACAAGCCAAGTAGTTCTTATTGTTCCACCTCCACGGAAGCTAAGAATCCATGCACTGTGAACGATGCATGCATGTTTGCACAGACAATTGAAACTAAAGGAGATTTTGATTTCAAAGCAGCTTCTCAAGCGAAAGTTTCAAACTATAAGAAACAGAAAGGTCAAAAATGCCAAAAGGTACTGCTACGTACTGGAAACATGATGAAAATCAGGATGACGGATATGACGTTACAATGACCATTTATGAGTTCTTAGTTGACTATGTTACTGATGACCTGTACATACATTAAATCGTTATTTAGTCTTATATATATGCATAGATATGTGTACCCTACATGTAGTTACGTTCTGACATGATAACGTTCAATGGTTCAATAGCTGCAGTAAAGAGAACATAAATCGTCACAATTTTTTCTACGATCGCGCATACAGTACTGTTAACCTCGAAATGCAATGTTTGGAACGCTGTAACTTTTGAGATACTAATCCAAATATGATGCATAAGGTGTCGTTCTGCAGCATTTTTTGTGCTCTTGTAGAGGGTAATAAAACCGCAGCACAAAACACGATTTGAAAAAAATCTTGAAGTACCTACAGTGAAGACCACGTGAATCGTTTTTCACAACAAAACCACCGACTATACTTGGCACATTGTCAAGACATCTAATTGTGTGAGGTGATAGACAACTTCTTTTAAGTGCAGTGTGTACGTGTAGCTATTGTAGTGTTATTTATGAAATATACACACTTTAATACATATACATTTAAGTGTACATTAAGAAATTGTAAGTTATTGTTATTGTATTAGTTATTCCGCAGCTGGGTGCGTCGTGCATGTGCAGAGAAAGTAGCTGTTGCAATGAATTTGTATTGCTTAAGTTGGATATAATGAATGTCTTCAACATTATCTCCATGCAGGCAAGTAGCTGCAGTCCTCAATGAGTGTGATATCTACCCGGAACTATATAGTGTGTCTTGTTGCCATGGGACCCACCCCTCAGTATGATATCTACTTGACCAGATCAGCTCTGGAGTGCAGCAAAGTTACCCTCTGCATCCCCTGCTGTTTTCCTTGGTCCTCCATGCAGGAGATGATATCCAGGCTGCATGTATGTAGATGGAGTGTGTTGACTGCCTTGATGGCGCCCACACAGCTAAACTACTTGCATTGCATCTGGTTAAGGAGTTGAGACCACCAATGGGCCTCTAAGTGTGAGCTGTTCAGTATGAAGGGTCCTCAGTGCACCAATTTGGGACTACATGCACTGCACAACAAGTGTGCTGAGTTCTGAGTACTGCATTTAGTTTTTGTAGCTGCTGTCTTCATACTTATTAATTCTTTATTGTGTCTGAAGCGGAAGTGTTGCAAGCATTAGACCCAAAGAACACCACTAGCAGTAGAGACTTATTGCTGCTGGGTGCTGACATTAAGGAAACAGTATCGCACGTGCATAAAGTAATAATTTTAATAACAGTTCTACTAACTTACAATAGTTGCTGCTAACAAACCTACAGTTCTACTAACATTTACTCTTCCCATGATGGCCCTAGCCACTGACCTCACCAGTGACATGTTCAGGCGGCCATAGATTTTAGCCAGCATTTTGGGTTTGGGGGTGGCCTCGCCGATGGCAAGTAGAGAGGCAGGATAGATGTTCTACCTGACATTAAGCAGAGTCAAGATGCAGTTCCAGACCAGTAGAAGGAATGACTGAGATCCAAGAACCCGTTTGAGGGGCAGATCCGAGCCTTATTCACTGCTTCTCAGCAATAACATTTATACGCTATAGCCAACTGGAGCACCTGATTAGGCAGGACTCACCTCCAGTGGGAATGATGTGTTACCCTCCTGCTATGTGTGGTGTGTGTGTGCATGGTGTGGTGTGTGGTATGTGTGTGTGTGTGGTGTGTGTGTGATGTGTGTGTGTTTGTGGTGTGTGTGCATGGTGTGTGTGTTGTGTATGTGTGTGTGCATGGTGGTGTGTGTGCATGGTGGTGTGTGTGCATGGTGTGTGTGTGTGTTATACAACTATGTGTGTGTTTGTGGTGTGGATCTGAAATAACTTACTTCCTCCGTAAGAGAAACCAGCAATGAACCATCCTTAAACTTATAGATGTGTGCACGTGAAGCCTACTCTGAAAGTGAGGGTAGTATGGTTTCAATATCTTGAACAGAAACTTCGTGCATGGGGCCTAAGATATAGCAATTTAAGATATCCTGATGGTTTTTCAACAACTGCGCATTTGCAAACACACCATCCTGTAAACACGTGCATGGGGTTGTCACGAAAATTTTTGTCCGCCTGAAATTTTTTATCCTAGGTCAAAAACTTTTTATCCGTGCCTGAAATTTTTTATCCTAGTTCAAAATATTTCAGAAACTTTTTATCCGGCACTGAAATATTTTGTCCGCTCGTTAAAAAACGCACGTGGAAATGAAAAGAGCGATGTCTGGGAGCGATTCTTGCGAAGATGCCTTAGTGGATGATGTTTACGCATACGTGACTCAGAATAGTTATCCAATAGGATGCTCTGGCACGAGAAAGAGGCAGATTAGAAAAAGAGCGGAAAGATTTTCAGTCAAGGAAGGCCATCTATACTACACTTCGAAGAAAGGAGGAAAACAGGTAGAAACACGCGTACTTTCCACGAAGCATTGTTAGATCATAGTGTTTTGCGTAGGAACTTACTGTGAGGTATGTACAGAACCGAAAAGAGCAGATGCGGGTCGCTCAGGTTTGTCACGTGGACGTAACATCAGGCCATTTTGGGGTCGCTAAAACAGTTGCGAGAATCAAAGAAAGGTTTATGTGGAAGGGCATCCTATGTGATGTGAAGAGCATGGTAAGTATTTACTTGTTGTTTTGCTAAACATAAGGGATTAATAATCATTCACACACTAATATAGATTGCTGCTTGTGATGTCTGTCAGAAATCAAGTGGGAAGCCACTTTCCTCTCAACCTGAGCTGCACCCAGTCCCTATTCATTCACCTTGGTATCATGTGGGGATTGACTTCATTGGTCCGATTACTCCTGCTTTGTCGAGTGGCAATAGGTTTTTTCTAACCCTTTCAGACTACTACACTAAATGAGTAGATGCTGTGCCTCTTCCTAGTAAGCATGCTACGGGTGTTGCTGCTTCTCTGCTGAAGGTACATTTACATGTATATCGTAATATTAATATTCTGTTTGTTACATGAATGTTCTTGGGTATATATAGATTTTCATGAGAATGGGACTCCCTAAGCTGCTTACAACTGACCAAGGCAAGGAATTCAGAAATAACTTAGACAAAAAAATGACAGAGCTGTTGGGTATTAAGAGGCAGTTCACGACACCTTATTCATGCATTAACCATACACCATTAGGCCAATGGCTTAGATGAAAGATGGAATCAAACCTTGAAGAACATGATTGTCAAGTTTTTGAATGAGAAAAAGGAAGATTGGGATGTCTACATTGACTGTCATGTGTTTGCCTACAACACTGCAAAGCATGCTTCTTCTCTTTATTCACCCTTCGAAGTGATGTTTGGAAGGAAAGCAGTGTTGCCTATTGAACTGTCATTTAATGACGAAGGAAAAACATTGTTGGATGACTATGAGAATCATGACACTCAGCAAGACAGTGTATATATATGTACAGCATGTAAATTATGCGCATTTAAGAATTTTCATACTTTTTTAGGATTCCTGTCATGTATACTTAACCAATGCAAGAAAGGAGATTCTGGAGAACGTGAAAAGAAATGTGATGGATGCCCAAAGAATACAGAAGAGGAATTATAGCAGAAAGAGGGGCAAAGGATCTCATTTTGGCATTGGAGATAAGGTATTGAAGAAGGACTTTAGGCGCAAAAAACGAGCAGGGGGTGCTCTGGATCCGAAATGGCTTGGCCCTTATGAAGTAATGAAAGATATTGGAAAGGGCCTTTTCTTGGTGAAACGTTGTGACGATGGAAAGGTAGATCGTGCTCATGGAGATCATTTGAAAGTTTTTGTGGTACCAAAACAGATAGAATATTCGCACAAACCAACAGTTGAACATCAGAAATCACATATGTCGATGCAGGAGAATCACATTGTTGAAAACGATTCCAATTCTCATGAAAGCGCTTATGAAGATTGTAGTGGAGAGAGCGAAGATGAAATCATGCAGTATGAAGACAGAGTTTCACAGCCGAATGCTATTGATAATGCGACACTTCAAGAGCAGCTGTACTCCTCAAGTTTATTGCGATTATGGATGTCAGGAGCTTGAACACAAATATATGAAGCTGAAGAGGATGATGAATATTTTGATGTAAGCTACAAAGTTCTATTTCAACTATGTTTGTGTACTATTACATTTTATAACAGGAAACACTGCTGAAAGTACAAGAGGGAGAATACGCACTAAGCAAGGATCTAGCTGTTTCTTTGTGGACCGAGTTCAGAGAATATTATGGATACACTTCATTAAGGGAAGTATTCAGTGGTAGCTTCATTATTGTTAATGATCATCTGCATATGAATTTAAGCAATTTAGCAAGAACGTTAGCTCATACACTAATGCATCTTACAACATGGTGAAATCAAATGAGCTGATTAAGATTTGGTTAAAATCTTGTAGCACCACATTGAAGTCTGTGAATGTACTGGGAAACAAGTATTTTTTAATGGATGGATCAGATCTTGATGCGTTATGCCTATGGATCTACAGCAAAAGGAAATTTTGCTTTGACAAGGAAGTAACAAAGAAAATTTATTGCAACCAAGTGAACCTAAGAACAGCATTTCAGTACCTGAAGATAATGTGCTTCTGTGTTTTGAAGAAAATGCATCGGATGACATACTTATGAGAATTGTTGAAAATGAGCAGATTTCTCAAATTTGTTACATGCCTGTATGTAAGGAATGGCAAAAAGATCGTTGCAATTCACTTGGGCTCCCATACATTCATGGAAACATTGAACATCACACTACCAAAGTGATGGTTCCAGTGAATCTCTGTCCATCTTCAACAGCCAGAATTGTTGCTGATGGTAACTGTTTTTTTCGATCACTTTCATTTGTGCTTACTGGTTCACAGGACTATCATCAAGAAGTTCGCTTATTGGTTACAACCTACATGATTGATAACACGGGAAATCCTCAATTATCCAGCCTTATTAAGGATGGTGAAAGAATGGAAAACTACATTGAACAGTCAAAGATGCAGCTACTGGGTACATGGGCAACAGAAATTGAAATCATCGCTTCAGCTTTGTTACTTCAAACTACAATCTATGTCTATGGACCTTGTGGAAAGAGTAACAAGTGGCAAAAGCATGCATTTGAAAGTGAAGAAGAAGCAAACATTCATTACAATGAATGCATTTACATTACTAATATATCCAACCATTTTGAAACTGTTAAAAAGATGTAATTCTGTTTTGATGTGGATTAAATGTGCTTTTGTAGTTTGTATCAATAGTTTCAATACTGAACCAATAACTGACCATGTGCATAGAACATTTGGAGACCTTTGTAAATAGTGGGACAAAAGATTTAGAGTGGGACGGAAAGTTTCAGAAACTCACAGAAATATCATCATGAAGTTTGCTTATTGGATACAACCTACATGGTTGACAACTCAGCAAATCCTCAATTATCCTGCTTTCTTAATGGTGAAACAATGGATAGTTACATAGAACAGTCACATATGCAGTCACTGGGCGCATGGGCTACTGAAATTGAAATAATAGCGGCAGCCTCATTGCTTCAGACAACAATCTATGTCTATGGACCATGTAGGAAGATGAACAAATGGCAAAAACATACGACACATAGAGAGAAAACGGATGATAACCATTGCAATGAATGTATATACATAAATAATATTGGGAAACACTTTGAAACAGTTAAAAGGATGTAAATCAGATGTGATTAATTACTTATTATGTTAATTGCAATTGTACACCAAAAACCCATGTATGGACATTTTATATGGTCTTTGTCTTTTCTGTGTAAGGTTTACCATCAAAATGATTAAAAGAATGTCTTTATGGATAAATGCTTAATTGTTATGTTCAGTCTATTGCTTACCAATGTACTATTATATTATTGGTGATCTTACTCTAGATGAAAATTTATAAAGCCATATGTAAAGTTATTGTCTTAGTCTATTGCTTATCAATCTCCAATTATTTTCTTAGCGATCTTACTCTATCTCAGTGTAGTGGAGCTGGGGTTTGTAATGGGATTACGTACAAAGCGGTTTATTCGACCATGGAGTACTGTTCTCACAACTATTGAGACAATAAGTTTCACAGTAGGACAAAATATTTCTGGTAGTAACGTTCTCACAAGTAGGACAAAATATTTCAAGATAGGACAAAAAGTTTCAGAAACTTTTTATCCCTGGGACAAAAAGTTTCTGAAACTTTTTGTCCTAGGATTAAAACTTTTAGTCCCACGGATAAAATTTACGTAGGACAAAAATTTGCATGACAGGGCCTAAGATATAGCAGTTTCAGATATCCTGATGGTTTTTCAACAACTGCGCATTTGCAAACACACCCTCACAGCCATCCTGTAAACAAACACATTATTGTGACTATATATGCTTGAAAGCGTATAACTTACATGACACAGAAATTGCTGCATATGATAAATGTGACGAACACCACTATTCATTACAATGACAAAGTCATTCAAAAACACAATCCCTATAAGTGACTGTGCCATTGGAGCAAAAAATCGTTTGTCTGTTTTCCATTGCTATCCATGATAAATTTCCCTAGGTATTAAAAATGACATGTATTCATTATATACTAATAACATGTTTTGTACACCATACCTATACTCAGATGAAATGATAGGATATCATACAAGGTTGTTTGCTATATCAGGATTGGTTAAAGACATCTTGAGAGTATTGTCAATTGCATTGACATAAAAAGGAATGTTGTTGCTGGTTGAATGCTATGTAATATAGAAGTGTGTTAAATTAGTTTGATATTAGTAGACTCCAAATGTATACTGTAGTTGGACTGACAGACCCTGGAACTCGAAACTTCATACACGATGACACAGATGGCACAGAAGGATGCAAGAGTATAGAATACAAACTCTAAGTTTATTTGTCCCTGTAATATGTGGATAATACAGGATATGATGCCATGTAAGTAGTGTTGAACTAACCATTGGCCATGGACTGTGTGCTAATAGGTATGCCATTGCCGCCACATTGGACTTAAATGGTTTGTAATTTCCTTTGTTGTCAATAGTGGACATCAGCCTCATGATTTCTTTATAAAGACATACTAAGAACAATTTATATGTAGGTCAAGTATGGGCATAACAAATGCAACGTATTGATTACCTTCATCAGGATCCATTTCGTCATTATCATCACTGCTTGCTGCCTCATTCAGTTGTTCAAACCCAGCATCGATACAAAGTTTGCTAGGACCAGCAATGGTACTTTCGTAATCGCTATGTGACCGCAGGACGCTACTAGTGCACTGTGTATCTACAGCTCCGGGCGCGTGATCAGCTTCATCAACAGGCGGGTCGGGGATATTGTACAGAGAGTAGTCAACAGACACTTGAAGATAGTTCCTCACAGTCAGTGTTAAAGAGGTGCTCTCTGGTCTTTAAACGCTTATCGTACTTCAATTTAAAGGTGAATCACACAGTGCCGATTCCGTCGCCATTTCAATTCTTTGACGTCAGAAGGTCACGTGAGTGAGAAATGCCAATAGCACCACGACCAATTGGAGTCAAAGTAAGACTGCTGCTGTCACAGCCCTGCAATTTGGTGCATCACCATTACCATTGACAAGGAGAGCTAAAGGCGGCGTCGAAGAAACTGCCTTCCGAATAATGGCGGGAGTTCCCAACATTGGATCCAAGATCCCAATGTGATAAGCAATCACAGTAGACACAACAAACCACATCAAAATGCCCAATGTTGATTTAAGCCTTTCCACCCATCAAAATCCAACTTGGGAATGCGAAACTTTTCACTGTGGTAGATAATACGCCGGCTTTACGGTAACGTAAATTCCTGGCCGTGTAGCCCAATGCTGAGCAATTATTGCGTTCTACGTCACGTTGCGTCACGTAATGAGGAATGCAAACAACTCCCACGCGCGCATGGCGGTTGAAGGCGGCAATTTAGATGTGGTTGTAGCTGAAGTGGCGAGAGAGCTGGGCAGAAATGCAACTCAGAGTGATAGTTGAGTTCGTCAGTGGACGACATGTATTTGCTGTTTTACCCACCGAGAGAAACAGCAAATACATCTCGTCCACTGACGAACTCAACTATCACTCTGAGTTGCATTTCTGCCCAGCTCTCTCGCCACTTCAGCTACAACCACATCTAAATTGCCGCCTTCAACAGCCATGCGCGCGTGGGTGTTGTTTGCATTCCTCATTACGTGACGCAGCGTGACGTAGAACGCAATCAACAACAAGTATACACAAGGGTGTGGCAACGCCAGATGTGCGTGTATGTGTTCGTGTGTGTGTGTGTGTGTGTGTGTGTGTGTGTGTGTGTGTGTGTGTGTGTGTACGTATGTGTGTACGTATGTATGTTAAATGAGTGTACGTTTGTGACGTGATTTGCATGTGTGTGTGAGTACGTCTGGTTTTGAAATGAATCAATAGACGCAGCGCCGAGTACGCACACTTTTCAAATAAAGGAAAAATATAGAGCTCTCGTATCTTTATCCTAAGCCCCTACAGTGGCGCCGATCGATCAAACAAAATAAATAAAAAAACACCTCTATAGCTATATAACCTTTCATGAAAGTAAAACTCGTTCATGTATCAACACAGTACGAAATCTGAATTACATTTACATACATGTCCTTTGGAGCAAATACATCAACTGTTCCAGTAGAGAGTTGTGTTCTTATTTGTCTTTTGGCTTCGTTTTCTTGCCATCAGCTGTCAGAGGTTTTTGATGTCCGTCACGCTGTACACCACATTTCTTGTTTTCTTTTTGTCCATCCATATTGGTCGGAGTGAATTAAGTAGGTGAGGTAGGTTTGTAATTAGAACATTACGGTATGTGTCTATATCAGTAATTAAAACTACCTCATTAAGGATGGTACACTACAGTCACGGCTGTTTCGAGATGGACATTAGGTTGTTAATTAGAATACGCATGTATATTACGTTACAACTCTTACCTGGGTCCCATAGGAGCTCATTAAAATGTGGTTAATGTTCTATTTTGTGAAGATGCGTTTACCATAAAATACCAATATATATTTTAGCTGTTCTATATTCAGTTCGGCACTAAAAAACGTCAATGCGCACTATTGAGGGATGTTCTTTTTTCGTCCACGAAAGTCGCACATCTCACGGTTTCTTCGTTTTTATTTTGCCACTCCTGAAGTACTCGAACGGCAACTAAAATGCCTGAGAATCAGGTGTGAGATGCACCTTTTTGAAAAGATAGAGCCTTGCCCATTGTAAAGATATCAAGTTTATGTGCAGACTTATTTTCTGAAGCAAGAACAAACCCCTCTATCCCGGACTAGCTAGTCATGAATAAAGCGGTATCACGTGCGCTCCGTGCCTTCAATATAAAGCCATGGAATGTCAAGTGCAGAGATACTACAGGGTATGCGGACACCGGTTGTTGAAGACAACGTCTCGAGGCAATTTAGAGACAACCTATAACTGTGCTGGTTTCTCTGTGGAGCTTTTAAAACATGCTTTCAAATTGACACCAGCAACGACACTGCTGACTATCCCGCCAATTTCGTAGGCTTGCTATGTCCAAGGCAAAAGAAGCGGCAGAAAAGAAGATTCCATACAAGTGTATGGTAAAGCCATACGACTGGTCTCTGCACTGTGCCAGTACATGCAAGATAATACATATTCACATGACCTCATAAGTTTAATCACACATACATAAACACATATACAGGAACCCATACACTCATGGGATCCAATTAAAGGACATACATAAACAGAAACCAGGGCGACAACCAGGCATCACACCTAATGCCTTGCTTCACCATGTTAACACCATTGCACCTCCAAAGGTTGTGTGACATAGAAAGGAACCACATCTAGCCTCGACACAGGTACTTTCCGTCATGGACTTACTAACTTGCCCAATATGTGTTGTCACAGCCACTTAAGTTGCACTGCAATGCAGTAGTATGTGCAAAGTGCATTGCTGACTCCATAGCAACATCGGCAAGTACTCAGTGTCCATACGGTGAGGGTGCAGTGAACTTGGTGCCAGGTTTTGAGCAGCCTGCTCCTGACCTAACACAACGCCTTCTTTGTGATGTGATGGTGTCCTGTGATACATGCAATAGGGATGTACGGGCGGGTGACTATGACTCACACGAGTGCCACAGGTTGGGAGTTATTGAAGAACAGTGCGCTTCTAAGGTGATTCGAAGAATCCTATCTGAAAACACAAAGGATAACATTATACAAATCAAGACAGGAGGTACTGTAAGTGACAAACAATTTTTTTATACTTACACTTATTCCCATCTTTTGCAGCCACTGACTCTGGTACGTGTGACAAAGGCCCATTCATCCAAAAGTGAAGAGGTTTGCAGCAAAACTCTTAAGCGACGTGTCTGTGAAGTTCAAAGAGTAAGGAGCCTTCTGTCACCAGAAAGACCTGAAAAGATCCTTGAGGATAAGATCAGAGCCCTGGGAAGTGAAGAGAAAAAAAATGATACTAACAGAAGCAGGGTTAACACTTGATATTGAGGCAACAACAGGACTTGCAATGAAAGCTGCAATTGGCATGCCTTGGAACCAACTTAGGACTTTAAGAAGGTAACTAGAACTTGTTAATAAGATTACCTATAGGCTGCTATAGCATGCATGGATTTGATGGTTGATTTGAACACATACATCCCTGCACAAATGAAAAAGTTTACTGCTGTATTACTTTAATCAACTGCCACAATACAATTGAACTCCAAAGTAGTACAGTTTTACTAAGACATCGCAGCAACACATAACTCGTTTTCAAAGTGTGCATCTACATACACGTATTGCTAACATCGTCAATCAGACCGCCCCGGCCACCGCCATGCCATAGTATACATAAATCGGTCGTATTCAGCGCCTTGGTACGGCTCACAGAAAATAAGTCTGCTAACAACAACAACCAAATCAAATACAACCAGCATTCCTGTATACGTTTATACAAGTTTTTGTCACTCATGTCAGGCAAATTAACGAACAAAAGCTTTTTGAACCAAGCACTCTAAATGGAGCGCTATTAGTCACAGGCCCGTATCATGGCGTATATTTGCATAAAAATAATAAATTTTATGCCGTTTGAGTCCTCAAAGTGTGCATAACAAGATATTCACCTGTACTGCGCTTACCTTCAACGGATTACAAAAGATAAGCCAAATTCCAATGCCATGCGATAATGAGGGTCTAGTTACTTGTTACGTAGGTAAAAGTGGGGACGAGACCTAATGTCCATTTTTTCAATGCAATGAAACACCCGTGCAGTATGTTCAAAAAAAAATTGGTTAACAAATTCTCTATTTCAAACGCTCGGTAAGCACCCACCAAATAAAATGAAACAAAACTGCGCAAGGAGTTAATATACGGTCATGCGGAAGCACAAATAGAGGCTGCATTGTAACACTTGTTCGAGCAGACTCCAAGTAGTTCCTCTAAAGGTACGCTTGCTATCCCATTCATCACTAGTCAAGCAAACATTAACAAGACAGCACACTCCAGAACCCTTAATGCATTTTCTGTACACTCTGAATTGATCTATTTATTTTTAATTTACATGAAACAAGTACTGTGTGTGTGTCAGGGAAGATGGAATGGAGTGGGATACTTGTAATATTACACTGTCCATGTGATTTGACAGTTTTTCTTTAATTTCAATTCGTGACAAATATGCACGAATTTTGATTATATATAAGACATGTTGATTATATCGACATGTCATTGTAGCTGGTGAGCAAAATGATAAATATAACAGCATACACGCTTATACATGTATACAGGTCTGCACAACTTACTTAAGCGCATGCGTGATCTACAGGCAAGCGCTACACTAACCCCCCCCCCCCCCCCCCCCCCCCCCCCCCGGGGGTAAGTGTTCAATCGATTTGTGATTTTACTGAGGCATCGATTCTTGGAAAAATGAACGTAAGATGATATACATAGATGTAATGAATGTTTTTGTGTCTGTGTCAGTCGCTATAAGCATACAGAATGTACATGTACATGCCGTATCAATTCGATCGTCCTATAGGATTCCTGCTGATCATGAAGTGCGGGTTCCGATCCCACGACCTTATGCCAAGTATACTAACTTGTTATATTGCAGCAGGTTTCTCTGGCATACATGTAGGAGACAGTAATTGCATTCAATGTTATCGTTAACATGGCACCATAAATGAAGTAAGCATAATGCCCTCATTTATTTATTCATATATACGTGCTAAAGTAAGAATACATATACCCCTATACCCTACGCAGCTATTGTGTTTTCTTTGCCTACCGTACGGCAAGTTGACATACTTAACTCTTTCGTGGGCAAAGCCAATTATTACGGTACACATGTTGTGCAAAATAAAGTGTTGTGCGTTGCAGGAAACGTAGTTATCAAACAACTTACACTATATGACCGGGAAACAACTGATCAATATGTTGTTGACTACAAAGTGTTAACTGTTTAGATAAACAGAGTGGGTTTAGTATATATAGCACCTGCGGCGTAATATTACTCTGTTGCCCGTGAAAGAGTTAAGCTATTTTATTACCGATTTTAGGATGGCTGATGATACTCCATACTCATATCCATCTGCCCCGGATGTTAATGAAAACGACGAAAGATCGCAACACCACTGTCGGCATGAAAAGTCCCAATTCGATTTGGTGGACTGGAGAAAAGAGCTAAAGCGATTCGAGGAGTTTGGACTTGGACGTGGAGTAGATGCCAGTGACCCCAGCCCTTTCGCGAACAAAACGGCATTCCACGTTATCCCGATCGATTCCAGTGACATGATAATATGTACGGACGAGGGCGGTGCCTTTCCCAGTATCTTCCAAAGCCTTGAGACATCAGATAAAGCTACAATTCAGCTCTCGGCAGCTGTCCCTCTACCTCAGACCCCCATCCAAATCGGAGCAGCCGTAGAGTACTCTCGCAGCACAATGCGGAGAGGTTACACCATTGGCAAGAAGGTGATCACTCGCAGCGTCGAGTTCAGGATGGGGCATCATCTGAACCAAAAGGGGACCAGTGAAAGAGAAAACTACTTTGAAACGTGGATTAAAAAACAGTGCAGTGATCGTGATCATAATGATGTAAAGAAGCTGGTAGAACTCATCACTCAGTGGAGAATCACCCATTACATCAGTAAAATTCAACTCGGGGCGGCAGAGTATTGCACGATGTCCGAAATGTACTATAACAGCCTCGCCAAAGGCAAGGCAGGTTTAGGGGTGGACAAAATTGCAGAGCTTGCATTATCGGCATCCAAATAACATACGAGCTCGTCTGAAATGAAGCGAATCGGATTCATGAGCGACGAAGGCGTGGTCGAGAGAGGTAATTACCAGGAGGCGGTGTTGGATGTCCAACTCACGTCCATTGCTACCCTGATTACTGAGAACAAGACCTTGAGGGATAATTTAACTAAAGCTCTGTGTTTCTACATCGCCGCCCGAAGCTACGGCCGAATTGGTTACAATCATAATACGCACCTTCTGCCCAAATTGCTACAAGTCTCTTCGATGGAGAGTGTCAAAGACGCCATTACAAATATTCGAAAAATGGAACGCCCGCCAAACCGTACGTATATAGCATGGCATACACGATAGTCTTGTACCATAACCTCTGATACATTGTTGTGTAATATCTATAATCTCACGAAACAACTATTCGCAACTTGTTTCCAGACCCACTAGACGTAGCATTATACATTATGCGATAATGCTTGCGTCAGTTGGGTCTGGTACGTGACAACATGCATGACGACTAAACGATCGACGCATGCACAAAACTTGCATATATATACACGCCTATATTTGGCGGCAACTTAATAAATGACGGGTTTGACTTGTTTGGGGGTGAGACTTATCCAATCTAATAGCTGAGTGTTGCATTGCGTACCCATATTGAGTCACGTGTAGTTTGGTATTTAGTATTTGGTTTTCAGAATGTAAGACAACTGATCTCCGCGTCTGTGCGTGTGCATCACCCGTCCTTCAGCTGACTGCAGGTGTCAAGGTTTATCACACAGGGAGGAGAGAATGTTCTCGAAGCTCACGTTCTTGTGTGTTAGGGCTGAGAGGTGCTACAGCCGTATAGTTAGTGGTTTATACCCGAAGAGGAGTGAGTGAAATTGTGGGGTTCTAATTAGCATACATTTCTAATGATCTGCAACAAATTTCCCTTGATAGAGGGTTTGCCACCGGAGTTTTTCCAGCGAGAGATGCATAGACTCATATACGCTTTTTGTTTTTTTGTTTGTTTGTTTGTTTTTTTGTTTTGTTTTTTTCAGTCAGCGCATAGACGTAGAATTTGATTCTTGTAATACAAGTATTTGTTATCAGGAACTATTTAGACTGGGGATGTTAGTAGGTGGGATGATTATAGTGCACGTGCTCAGCAGATGACAAATATGTCAAGTGGCATTGGGGAGGGCATAGCGTGCATACTCGCGCACAAGGTCGGTATATACGGTAGCAGGTATTTTAACACATGATTTCTATTTTCTTTTTCAGAACACGACGAAACACACAGGTACGCAATTTTATGCGGTGAAGATGCAGACACGCTCGTCCTGGACGTTAATGAAAGGAACCAGGTCATAGCCAGAAAGCTCAGTGAGGTCAGCTAAGAAACGCTGTGTAAATTACTTCAACCTGCGGTACACAAAAAATCCCGGTGAGTTTGTTATAATGGACTATAAAGAATTTAATATAAAGGAAGAAAAGATTGAATTAAACCCGGTACCGGTAAGTTGCGATTTGTGGCCAACGCCTCGCTACTTAGAGGTCAACACTCACCTTGGATATAACTTCGGGCCATTGTACATGGAGAACAGCTTGAACGAAAGCCACTGCCTTCTGAGGGTTCGTCCCCGGTTGTTCCATGAGTACAGCGATGTGAACCTGAGCATGAGCGATTTTACGAACGGAAAGGACAAGTTTTACATCTGCACATCTAGGCGGCTTGGAAGAACAGGTTACCTGAACGTGACGGACAGGGAGACTAGATATCAACCTGTCAATCCCGCTGGCAATCCCGCTGTCAATCCCGCTGGCAATCCCGCTGGCAATCCCGCTGGCAATCCCGCTGGCAATCCCGCTGGCAATCCCGCTGGCAATTCCGCTGGCAATCCCGCTGGCAATCCCGCTGGCAATCCCGCTGGCAATCCCGCTGGCAATCCCGCTGGCAATCCCGCTGGCAATCCCGCTGGCAATCCCGCTGGCAATCCCGCTGGCAATCCCGCTGGCAATCCCGCTGGCAATCCCGCTGGCAATCCCGCTGGCAATCCCGCTGGCAATCCCGCTGGCAATCCCGCTGGCAATCCCGCTGGCAATCCCGCTGGCAATCCCGCTGGCAATCCCGCTGGCAATCCCGCTGGCAATCCCGCTGGCAATCCCGCTGGCAATCCCGCTGGCAATCCCGCTGGCAATCCCGCTGGCAATCCCGCTGGCAATCCCGCTGGCAATCGCCCTCGCTACATTGCCTGCAAGCCATCTATCCGGGGTGGCGGCTCAGATGAAAACATGCTCTTCAGATTTGTGAGATTTGAGAGCATGTACATTTCAGCTACGTAGATCTGAAAACAACTTAAGTCTCATTCTATCTTACGCTGCAGTATGGCAGAATTATAGAGTTTTTATCTGTATGTACTGGTTTACCATTAATAATTATGTATACAATCTGTTGTAGTCATACACCTTTTATGTCTTTTGTACGTATGTTTTATTATGTAATGTAGTGGTATTGTCTAGTACGAAAATTATGTCATACATGTAAAAGCGATACTGTATTATTATCAGTTATAAAGCGCCAGAGCCCTAGCTGTTTAATATGATCCTTTTTTCTGTAAAGCCATCAAGTACATGTACATGTACTTACAGCTGTACTGCCTGTACATGTATTCAGGGAAGTTATTGACAATAAGATACGTTATAACATGCATGCCAGGCTAGTTGAATGTGAGAATACCATGCACAAGTATAGGGAATATGCCGAAAAGAAAGTCTGTCACAGAAATTTCGGTCCGCCGAAAAGTTTGGTCCGACCGGTGTCATAGGCATTTCGGTCCGGGGAAATTTCAGTGCATGTGACTACTTTGAGCCTCCATGATCGTAATAACTTAACTCAGACATAATAAGACCGTTATCAACATGCATATGGGTACGTAACTCTACTGACTAGGCCCTAAGTTCATAATCCTTGCCGGTGTCATAGGGTATACGGTCCGGCCCAATTTACGGTCCCCCCCCCCCCCCCCCCCCCCCCCCCCCCCCCCCCGGACCCAACTCCCTAGGGAATACGGTCCGTCTAAAATATTGTACATCCAGGGAATACAGTCCGGGGGAGGAGGCGGACTCAATTCCCTGATAGAATGGAGATTTGATTTTGACGACCCAGTTTATAGCCAGGACAGGAGTTCTAATTGATAATGAACGTAAAGATTCTCATCGAAATCGCAACCGTTATGAGAACGATTTAACCACAGGACAGAAGTTCTAATTGATAATATTATAATGAAAACAATTTAAAACCAAGACAGAAGTTCTTTCACGACATCATGTAATTTATAGCTAATTTATAAACACAAGACAGAATTTATATGCAATTTAAACTCAAACAGAAGTTATATAATGAAACCAAGATAGAAGTTCTTTCACGACATCAGATGTTTAATGTAATGAATAGCTGATTGTTCGTACGATGTTTCTGGACTGTGTTTCATCCAGACAGAATTTATATAATGAAAGCAATTTAAACTCAAGACAGAAGTTATATAATGAAACCAAGATAGAAGTTCTTTCACGACATCTAGATGTTTAATGTAATGAATAGCTGATTGTTCACACGATGTTTCTGGACTGTGGCTCATCCTTTGCAGGAGCGTGATCATTAGCTACAATGTAAAGAATAGCTAGATTCCTATTTGTCACCTCAAATGATTTTGAAATCCTTTACCTCAGGGTAGAGGACATCCCAAGCAAGGGTATTTGCTTGTGGGCCCTTAAAAAACCTTCATCTATTGCAATCCCGAACAAGAAGTGTTGGACTACCTCTACCTGTGCGATAAATAAACATAAGAATTTGTACAGTGCTCAGTCTCAGACGTTCATAACATAACCTATACCATTCCACGGCCTTCTTGTTCTCAGTCTTAGTACATGTACGTGACGCGCATGCATGCACGGGATTTATTAAGATATGCTTAATCTTCCTTTTGCAAACCATGCACCATGTATATTGACAGAACGTGTACCACAGATTTAGCTCGGCAATGTCATAATATTTTTAATTGGTGATGCAGGATTTGTAGGCACCAATTTACTAAAAGTATGTAAATAAGGGATTTCGTATATTCTCGCAATTATCCAATATTATTTGACAAATGCTGTGCTTAATTGGTGCCTACAATTCATACATAACCACATTTTATTTCTCTCATAGCTTGTCTGTGAGTGCATTTTTATATGTGTATCAGTACATGAGTGCTAGCCATGCAGCAAATACGATGGTTCATGTCAAAAGCTTTCATAGAACATATACTGACATGTGTGTACACTGGAACACATGGTTGGGATTTCATTTTTCATTTTGTAACCGAACACTATAGCTAGATGAGCCAACATCGCTTGCGCGTCCTAATACCAGTTCAGATACTACGACTAGATATCCCCTATCACTGTAGCGTCTGCTAGTATCGGTCAGGTAGGATCTTGATGCAACTGAACTAACAGGCATACTGTTGGGGTGGATCACTGAACCCCAATCTTTCCTTCTACTGTCCCCTGTATAGACAGGGGCGGGATAAACTGTATGGTGTGGTGCAAGGTGCTATTTAAGACTTGTTATTCGTGTACTTTATACTTATAAGTGGTATAGACGCCGTACTATGGTATGGGCATAAAAATTATTGAGCATCTGGAGGCATGGAAAGAGAAGCGAGTAAGTTCTATACTGGCGCAGCGTGAGGATTGATATCGACGATTGAACGGATTCGTAGCTGTATTTAATTATCACAGGTACAGGTAAGATTAAAATACTATTATGCAGTTAATCGTTTCATGACCGTTACCCCGGTAGCGCTCTACTCAGTTTGGTCTATTAAACGCTCCTTCCTTACTTCGCAATCAGTGAACAGACTACGGTGAACTGACGAGTGTGTTGGTCACTTAGATTTAGCGATAACATGAATTGCTGTGTTTTCTGGCAGTCTAAGTTTCTACTCGGCTCTAAACTAGTTGCGTCAGGTCATGTTGCAAACCCATATACCAAGACTTATGTTCATCTGGTCCCATGGGTACTAGTAATAGGGGGAGGATGTAAAACTGTTCTTTCAGTGTGTTTCAAAGGTGCATTCTTACTAATGCACAACTGTCGGAGGAAGACTGTGTTTCTATTGGAGAGAATCTGTGTGTTAATTTAAGGTCAATATACATGTATCATGTGTGTTTGCACTTACTCTCAGATGATATATCCATTCTTATAGGGTGTAGATGCACACCTCTCCAAGGTGATTGGAGACCATGCATGTATTCTCATAGGTCAGTGTGCTTGCACTTACCCTCAGATGACATACACCTGTATGTATATGCACCTCTAAGACAGTGTTTGGCGACTGTGTGTTTCTACTGGAGGGAATCAATTTATTTAAGGTCAGTGTGTTTGCACTTACATGTACCCTCAGATGACGAAATGTAGGCACGTCTTTTTACAGCAAAAAGACATGCACACAAAGACAAGCCAGACAGCTTAAAGACATGTGAGGAGATGCTGTCCCTACAAGATATGTGATTTTTTGTTAAAACCTACACAAAGACATCCAGCCCATACAACACTACTAAAACAGTAAGTTATTATTGTAATCCTTAACTTCCATGAGCATGGCTTTTATCATATACAGCAACAAGTAGCTATCTTGCTAATGCTATTTGTCTAATACACAGTGACACTCGAGACTACAAAGACACAGGGCACACAAGCAATATTAACAGATGCCGCCAAGCTTATATTTGTCTGTCCTTTTTGGCTGATTTTACAGGTACGAAATTGAGTACACTCAATATATCAGCATGTCTCTTATGTTCATTTGACTAGTATCCCCCACTCATTCCTCTCTCATCCCATTTCTTTTTCTCCTCACACAGGACCTGGTGTATAGAGGAAGTATGCAGTCACACTTAGAGTGTGCCAGGTTGATTTAACCGCTAATTATGTACCAAGTTTTTGAGGGCCCATGCAGCTTAAAGCTATGTGTCCCTGTATCTCTTCTCATCTCCCTTCCTTTTCCTACCTCCTCCCCCTCTGCAGAAAATCTCTGGGCACACGAGCAGCGTTATTTGTCTGTGAAATTCACTTTTTATCATGTACATGATTGAAAAACACTTATGCATCATTCTCTAAACAATAATGGCTGAAGTGTACTAGTTTTATTTTCTGTTTTACAGGTACGAAATTGAGATTTATCCAGTACCCTCATCTCTTTTATGTTGTTAACTATTATATATTTTTATTTCTTTAATCTACTTTGTTTGCACTACGATTTGATAATATAAACAGTGCTGCATGTATAGTTGCCGACCTGCACGCGATCCTTTTCGAACCAAATGGAAACATAATATAAATAGTAACAGAACAGACCGAAGAAAAAGGTTAATCAGTTGTTACAGAAGCTGCAACATGTTTATAGTTGGCGACCGTGATCATTGTGGCTTTTGATTATCGAACCAAATGTGCTGTTACAGACCGATTTGAAACTGCATACATAGTTGACGACCTACAGCTTTTGCTTTTCGAACCAAATGTTACGTGCATGCAAGAGTTGGAAATACATATTTCAAACCAGGGAATACGGTCCGGGGGTGGGGGGGGGGGGGGGGGGGAACTCAATTCCCTAGGGAATTTAGTCCGGTTAATTGGTTTTGTACAACCAGGGAACTCGGTCCGGGGGACCGTATTCCCTAAGGGAATACGGTCCGCCGGACCGAAAATTGGGCCGGACCGTATACCCTATGACACCGGTAACATTAAGAAATAAAAAACGCTAAGCCTCGAAAAGTGGTGCGGCCATGGACCCATGAGAAGTTAGCCCAACATTCCGTAGCCGCATATTAAACACCAATTAAGAACATCGCGCGCCGCGGGCGCTGAGGCGCATAACTGTAAAATCGATAGACGCTCTAGTATATCTGAACCTGCGGCAGCAGGTTCAATACAGGATTGATTGAGGATTGATGAATATCATTACAAAAACGTCACTCGCGTCTGGAGGGACAACGGAGATACGGATCGCTTTATCTCTTCGTCGCGATGGAACGAGAACTCTATGGTGTGGAATCCGTGCCAAAAATAGAATTTTTTTTATGAGGGGGAAATTTTTCATGACATACCTCGTTAATCGTGCCAAAATTACCTCGCGGAACTCATGAGGGTGAAATTTTTCCTGACGTACCTCGCGGAACTCGTGAGGGCGAAATTTTTCCTGACGTACCTCGCGGAACTCGTGAGGGTGAAGTTTTTCATGATGTACCTCGCGGAACTCGTGAGGGCGAAATTTTTCCTGACGTACCTCGCGGAACTCGTGAGGGTGAAATTTTTCATGACGTACCTCGCGGAACTCGTGAGGGTGAAAATTTTCCTGACGTACCTCGCGGAACTCGTGAGGGCGAAATTTTTCCTGACGTACCTCGCGGAACTCGTGAGGGTGAAGTTTTTCATGATGTACCTCGCGGAACTCGTGAGGGCGAAATTTTTCCTGACGTACCTCGCGGAACTCGTGAGGGTGAAATTTTTCATGACGTACCTCGCGGAACTCGTGAGGGTGAAATTTTTCATGACGTACCTCGCGGAACTCGTGAGGGTGAAGTTTTTCATGATGTACCTCGCAGAACTCTTAACGGTGAAATTATTCCTGACGGAATATATTTTCATCACGGTTCATTTTGTTTGCATGACGTTATCTCAGAACTGTGGACTTGTAATCAGACGCATGCAATTTACACAACTGACAGTAACTTTGTGTCCAAATCAAGCATTCTAAACCTATCATAAAATGACAGAGTACAGTCACTGGGAAACATAGTGCAGGACTTCTAAAAAAATGTCAATTCCATAATTATGATTCATAGCCATTAGGTCTATCATTAAACACAGGTCTTCAGATTCATCCTCTGTAATGAAATCGTAGGTACACTGACATCTCCATCTTCCTCCACCTCTGGCAGAGGACCTTCATAATCTATGCCATATAACTGAAAGACAACATTTGTGCACCATTAAAAAATGAATGGTAGGTTAGAGAATATCTTAATATTACAACATACAATACATAAATATAGAAACACCATACGATATATAATGTAAATGTCAATAAGTTTCAAATGTATTAAAAAATATAATCACAAAGTAGAAATGAATCTTGAATGAATGTCACAGTGTATTTGGACACTGCCCTCACATATTGCTAGGGCTGCTTTCCTACCATCCAATTGGCATACATATGGTGAGGTGGTATGTCATTAGGGGTGCTAAAAATGTGAGGCTGATGCATAGGTGTTTACTGAGCACTAGAATGTAATTTGATTGGAATGTGAAATATCAAGATTAACTTAGTTTTATTGGAATGTGAAATACTGAACAAATAGCTCTCACTGCTTGACAGGCATATTGTTTTGTACACATTTTACATTATGTCTGTATTACTTGACAAGCTTCTGTACTATGAACAAGCTTAGTACACATTGCACCAGCTGAACAATGCAACTTTTATTACCTCTTAAACAGCTATTACAGCATTACCTCATCAACATTGCTGACATCTTCATTTGCCTGTAAAATCCCTTCCATCCACAGCTGCAGAGGGCTTAAGTAGTCTGCTGTACGAATAGAGTGGTTTATCCATGCCCCTGTCCACTGTTCAAGATGGTTATTGATGCGTGGAATATAAACCAAATGGAGGCAGAAGAGGTGAGTCTCATCATCTGGATCCAACACACCTATTGCCTCCATGTACAAGAAAAGGTCATGATAGAATTTTATTACACCAACATAAACATCTCTCCACAACCGTTCTATACGTTGGTTGTGAACACTTTTGCCAACTAGCATTGACCCCCTATTTGGTCCTCGCTGAGGATGGGTCAACATGAACCAAGCAACAGCAGTATTCTCTCTGCCCTGGTCTGATCGAACACGTCGTGGTAACCCATAATGTTCTATAGCACTAATGAACAGGTTCAGCACTGTCTGTGACTCATTGTTGGAACTGCAACTGAGAAAAACAGGTATTCGGCTATATCCATCAATGCCACCATGAATAACCAATCGCCACCTGCATGTATGCATTTCATAGGTATAAAAACAAATTGAGATTAGTTTTGTGTATATATATTTACTGTACATAGTTATTAAATGGTAATTAGGTAAACAACTTCAGTTTGAATAACGTTTACTGAACTCTAAGCCATGAAGGACAGTTACACTCTATGTACAAGAAGTATGTATACATGTGTTAACAATTACTGAATAATAAGATTGATCTCGCTTCTAAAGACTCCTTTTATCTCACTTTTTGATGAAGCATTGATAATCTAGCGTAACCTATATCAAAATGATCAGCTAGCGTTCCAGAACATTTATATTGCATAATTCTCTTCTTTAATTACTGCAAAGCGCAAAGCACCTTCAGAAATGCAGAAAGTGGGATTAATATAAAAACCTGTACTGAAACCCCTTATGTACATGTACATACATCTAGGAACTGTAAGGTTGTAAAATAAATTTAACAATATTTCTTCAGAGCAGAGATCAGAAAATGTTCTTCAAACTGATACAGTCATATATTATGGCATGTACAAACCTAAGAAGCAAAATAAATTTGGTGGAGTACATTACATGTATGCATGCATACACACAATAGTGGTCATAGATTATACTCAATAAGAATTATTCATGCCTCTAGGTTATTAGATACCAAACGACAAAACATGTTAAGACATCTTAAATCAATTCTATCACAATAATACCATATTAATTTATGGTTACCATCAACATGCCACAAAGCAAGTGGGGAACGGACACGCCTAACAATTGTTTCATTCCACCTAACAGCAAGACTGGCGGGTGAAATGCGGCTATCCCTGATTCTCAGTTGCTGCACATGAATATTAAGTGGCCTGCCATCATATGGTATCTAGAGTTTGGAAATTGTTGAAATACATTCCTTACAACTTCATCAAGCTGTGCATCTGATAATGTGCAATACAAATCTGAAACATACAACCCAGCATTTTTCATCCTACGTCTGATTGTGCGCACTGAAACACCAAAGAGCCTTGCAATATGTGGAACCTTAAAATGCAATTGCAACATATCGGCCAGCTGACTGGTATTAAGGAAAAATTTTGGTCTCCCTCTATCTCCAGTTCTCATCACAGCAACATGGATTGTAGCATTTTCAGCATCGTTATCAGCAGCAGCTAACATAACTAGCCCTTCAGCAACTAAATCAGCAACAGTATGTGCACCAGCAGCAATCAGGCACCTAAAATTGGATGGATACATTTATTAAAATCGTGACACCTTCTGGCAACTAAAATCTACCAAATTCAAACTTAAAAAAAATAAATTCAGATTCATTTGCCAAGGGCTATAGCTTACTTGACAAAACATACTGCACTTACTCATACACTGACTCCCTCACCCATGCCCTGCCGCCACTCCCTCAATCAATCCATCGTTAGTTGAGTCACATCATTCATTTAGTGACCCCATTGAATCACAATAGTGATTATATTACTTTTAATGTTGAATAAATTACTAAGTAATTCAAATGACTCAACCAGGAAATATGTTGTTCAACGATATGCGTAAAACTAAAGGATTGAAATAATTCAATAGAGCAAGAACATGCTAGCTCGCATGGAGCTAGAGCAAGATATTTTACCATAGAGAAATGGTGTAGTGCAGAGTGCTGAAAATAGTATTATAATACTGTATATAAGCAATTTTCCATGGAACACCTTGTATCTTAGAATCACTATAACATCCAAATAGTAAATACTATAGACTTTATAATACAAAATTTCTTCTATATGGATATGGCTAACACTTCAACTGTGACATTTAATTATTCATAACTAATTTAATTGCCGATGTTTTTTGAAATAATAACTGTGTGAATTGCCTTGTTTCTAGCGCGACGCGTCTGATGTTGCTTAACTTAGCAATGTAGGTTACCAATGCTATTTTCAAGTTGATTGGCATGTTTAAAGTCCATCTGCACCATTGTAACAAACCTTCAATCATCAAATTTGCATTGCATGACACGGGCAAGCGTACATCCGGAGTTATTCCATAGCAGTGAGCGTATTTCTGTATTCTTGAGTAGTGTACTTGGGTACTATGCAGCTAATCATCCCCGCTTTCAACGTGGCAATAACATTGACATCACTTTGTAGGTTTTTTGTAGCACGGATTCGGCGGTTTGAAACGAGCTTTCCGTAGCGCTTCCCGTTTCGAAGATGGGCGACAACGAAGTTTACATCACATTTCAATCTGTAACTATCGTGGCAGCTATAATTACCACGTTAAGGGTGTTTTTTGTTAGCTAATCCTGCTTTTGAACTGAAGTCACCATTTGCACTACGCAATTGTTTGGCAACTAAAGTCGTCCACCGCATTTCAAGGGTTAAAGAAACTTGAGGTCTTGAACTAGTATTTCAACTCCATGGGGATTGAAATCCACTTTTCTGCAGGAATAACTTCAAATCTGGTAGAGGAGTCCAGTACCTAATGAGATTTGTCCTATTCATTGATTTTAATGTTATCCGATATGTAGATATATAACCACTTCTCATTTCACTGTGGAATTTCTCATTCCCATTTCTCATCTGAATATTCTACAATTCATTTGATTAATTTTGAATCAAAAAGAAATATGCTTCAAAGAAGAATTTTTCTCATTTTGCAGCTTGATTCTTTGTATCATTCAATAAATAATGCATGTTCAATAATTTTGAATAATCAACAAAACAATACATGCAATTAATTTATGTTCTCCATCTTCTGTTCGAATGCTGATTTCATGGAAACTGATGTAGCTACAACGCTATTCCTCTTGAGTTCAAAGGCTTTCCATGGCAAATCTGTTTTTAAAAAACGAATCATAAATGAACCATTTATTCACAGCACTAGCATGTAATACTAACTTCACAAGGTTCTAGTGATAAAAAGACAATACATCAATATAATTCAATAATGCAGTCAGATACAATGCAGCTTTCTATTTGACATTTAAAAGTTATATTCGTTGTCAGGTACATCTGTTTAATATATAGTGATGAACAGGACAACGTTTGTTTTGAAATTTCAAATTAAAGATCTTCTCTGTAGTAACACATTTTAATGGATCCGAATTCAGTATTCTTTTTTTGAATTTTCAAACTTTGGAGTGTCTAAAGTATTTCAATTTAAGGAGTATAGGATTTTCTGTTGTAAATGTCAAATATTGGAGATTTATCCGTGTATGTTTTTAATGTGTCTGCAGCGTTAGAAATTTTGTAGAATCTATAGGGTTAGAAAAATAAAATTTTTTTACAGACAACGGGTTCTGTACAACGTGGAAATACTGCATCTGTTATGGGTTCTTTGCGCTCAGAGCAGATGGAGTATTGTTGTCTATTAATTTTGTGACTAGTTGTGCTTTATGTATTTATAATTATATTTATGATGATATTAAACACTTATAAATACATAAAGGACAATTAGTCACAAATAGACATAAGTTACTCACAAAAATACTTTGGAATCTATCATGATTCTCTGTGTAAAATTTAATATATTGAACGTAATTTATTTTTTGAAATTTCAAACTTTGGAATGTAAAATTTGAGAGTACTGAAGTCACTGCTTGACATTTCAAATTTAGATGTTTGAAAATTAAGAGTCCACAGAGATGTTTGAAATTTCAAAAATTGTGTATTTCTAGTTTTGAAGAGTGGACATTATGCTCTGTTAGAAAAGGCTTTTTGAAGTCTTACAGTGTATTAATTGATTAAATTAATGAGATATTTTTAAAGTTATATATCTTAGGAATGCACTGCATGTCTCTACAATATGTGAACTTGATATTTCATTACATTCTTTTGTTTGCACCTATAAAATCATTCACATTCATATGAAGCACAGCAATGTAAAAGATCTCAAATACTTTTCACATACCATATGCTGGGATATTTACATTCATAATTTTATTGCTTCTTGAAAGTATTTTGACAGCTATTGACAACTTAGGCACCACTGGGCTGTACAGCTAGATATATTCAAATCATGTACTTACCTATTGCTGGCATTGTGCTTAGCACAAAATTGTTCTCATTACTCAAGCCCAACAATAGTGACTTATAGACATCATCCAATGTCCCTTGGAAGAAATCACTTTGTTCTGGAGGGAAGTGAACACTTTCTGTTTGGGAAGCACTATCTCCAGAAAAAGCGAGCACAAAAGGAACAACTGTGGTATCAAAGAATGCTCCTGTGGGATATTAAATGTTATTCTACAACCATAGTGATAGTGTTCATTTACCTTTTGAATTCACTGATTTTGAACAATATGCCACCTGGACTGTTAGCTGCATTTCTTTTAACTCTTCACTGATGCGATGTATGCAGTCAACAGGTTGGAAGCAAACGATTGTGTACGCATATCTGTTCATTGCTGTGTTATGCTGACGAAGTGCCCTTACTATATCAGTAACCTAATGGAAATTCGAAACCATGAGTAGGAAGCAAAAATTGTAGCATAACTCACAGTACAATTTGGACCATCCAATGTAATAAAGGATAGTGCAAATCCATCGAACTGAGGCAACTTGGATGTATCTTCGACTTATAGTGATGTCATTTCTGTAGTGTAAAATGCCGCCATATTCCCCCTCTCTTTGGACCAGATGAATGCAGCATTTGCATTCGCTTCTGTTCTTTCTGTCTGACAGTTGTGTCTATGAACAAAAATGTTAGCAATGTACCATTGATCATTGAAAAACTTGCGTACTTTGCTGCACGACTGCAGTAATCAATGAATGAAGCAGCTTCAGGATTGAATTTCTTTCCGAAGAGGGCAGATAAATTTTTTTCACTTGTAAATTCTTTAAATCTTTCCTTGGCATCACCCCAATCTTTTGCTCCCACTCTCTGAATAAAGCTTTCCTTTATTTTCTCCAGAACCTTTAAGTCATGGGAGTATCCATTCACTTCATTCAGTTTTAATTCCCCTTTCTCCACCATTTGCAAAATATTCAGGACGTCTGATGGAGTTAGGCCCCGCAATCCCTTAAATTGGAAGCCTTTGATGCCTGCCTTATTCATTTTTTTGCCTTTGCCATCAGTGTGTGCTATACTGTGATACACCTTGTACGCAGTGTTTGGCAATGAAGCAAGAAAAAAAAATCATATTTTCGTCTAGCTGTTTCTTCTATAGACAAATTAATGCATTTGGAACCAATGCATGAATTAATTTACACAAATTCTACTTAATATAACTCACAGTCATCATTAAAGTATCTGCACAAGATGTTCTCCACTCCTGTGTTTTTTCTGGTGTTTCTTCATCTGCACATTTTCCTGCTATTGTATATAGACGCATTCTACAAAATTGTACCTGAATTGGAATTGACAAATTTCATCGTAACAGGTTTTGCATACAGCAATTTATCATCACCCTATTAAACAATTTGTTAAAGGATTGAAAATTTTATAAAATAACATACCTTGTCTTGTGTAGTCATTTTGTTTACAAATTCTGTTGCTCTATTATGCCTATGAGCAACATGCTGTGCTTGCTCGTCAGTCAGATTGACATAAACACTAACACTTCGACAAGTAAAATGTTTATCACTGGCAAGGGACTTATTTTCATTTATGAGTTGCTGCAGAGCAATCCGGGTGTGATTTCCGCCAATGCACTCATACATGTAGCTGGTGGCATTCTCTTTGTGGAACAATTCACCGCTTTTCAATTGTACTAGTCCAATAATAGGTGACACTTCATTCATTCGATTCGTTAACATTTCTGCTTTCAGCATTTCGATAAATGTTTCATCAGGTGTGCGGATTAAACGTGAAGTTGCAGGTGACACAAGTTTCATAACAGGGATCTGAAACATTCCTGCCAAATAATAACAAATATTCAATTACAATAATAATAAGAAACATGCCTAGTTTAGGAAGAACTATAATGTTTTATCTAAAGGAGACTCATATAAGTAAGTCTTCATAGGAGTGTGTTTCAATAGATGAAAACATTTACAATTCAGCAATAAGTTTCTTTAGTACTAAGTACTTCTACAAATTTATCATACTTTAAAGTACTTTTGTCAAAGAGAATTAGTTTGTGGTTATTAAATAAAAAATAAAAATATATATTCGAAGTATTCTAAACACTCAAACACATTTCAATAGTAATACTTTAATGGTGAAACCATGTAACAAAAATTTTATTAAATAACTGTGTATCACAATGTAGATGTATGATGATGATATATTATACATTTTTTGGACTTCAATTTTGTGACCTACAGAAAATTGCTGTGATTGTGTGGTATTATAGTAGTTAATTTATAATACATTTAAAATTAGATTATATCATGATTGCAATATCTGTTATATAACATATGCATTTACATTGTAGTATTCCTACATATATATTACAGCACAGTATATTAACATACCCAGATATCCATCTTTAACTGCATCATCAATTTTGGAATGTTTAAAATCCAACTCAGACTCCACTGATGAATGCTTCTGACAACCATCTCTTTCAGTTGAGGAATGCTGAACATCCACCTCAGCTTCTCTTGATGAACGCTTCCGACAATCATCTCTTGCATCAATTGAGGAATGCGGAACATCCAACTCAGCTTCCCTTGATGAACGCTTCCGACAATCATCTCCTGTCTCAAGCCTTGAGTTGCCTTCAGCACAATCTCCATTATGTACTAGGAATATTAAATTACGGTCATGTAATTTTTGAGATGTGGATTCCATTCCTATCATTTTATCACCTGGCAATTTTTAATGCTTTACAAGTCTTCATGCAACTATAGTAAATAATACATTGATGCAATGCATTTTCACTCCTACAATTATGGAATCCCATCACTAGTTCTTAACCATCTACACAATGTCGCTGATGCCAACTCTTTACCATAATCACCATATTTCAATCTAAGTAGATAACAGTTTATGGCTGGCATGGAGTAATTTGATGTTTTAGATGCTGAATCATGCTTAATTGCTGCAAAATTCTTTTTGCATTACAGATTCACTATACCTGCCAAATGGGGTTCACACGCAGATGTGTCAAGCTCATCAGATCTACTGACATCCAACAGCTGCCTTTTGGAACCTATAAGTGAATTCACTCAAACAGGAATGCAGCATTGTGTACAAATGTTAATTTGTGTTAAATTATTTCTCTTTGATAGAACCTTATGGTAAACTCATATAAACATGCAGTGCATTAATATTTATTCAAACTCGCCAACGAGCATCAATATGAAAGGTTTCAACAGGGGAGTGACAATCTTCCACACACAAAAAAGTCTCATACTAATGATTGATGCTAAATGTATAGATAACTGTTTCTTTCATGAAAGAGGCTTATATCTCGGGATCAGTGAGCAGAATCCATTCAAGGCAGCAATGCAGTACACGATAATAAATAATCACTTTAATACATGGCAAATACGTTTTAAATAAACTTCGTAACTATTATTTTATACTTTGCAATAGCAATGTTCTTTATACACAATAACAGAAAAGGCATACAGTTCAATCCTTTGGTGCTCACATTTCGTCAGTCTACATGCAGTGTTGCCTAACTGTGCATGCATAGAGTGAGACTTCGTCACGTGCGAGTTCTTATATGGAGGTAGCGTTTTAAGTAATACAGGAAGATAGGATTAACTGCAGTGTCTCCACACCTACCAGCCCCTAGTTTGAAGCATTATTACCCCCCCCCCCCCCCCCCCCCCCCCCACGATAAAACCAGCCGCGAACCCGGGATACTATATCTATGACCGTAAAAAAAGGTTCATATAGTTGTAAGGCTCGATCTGAATTATTATTTAGCCATACATTTCAACGCTGGCGTTACATTTCTATTGCGCGTACTGGATTTTTTATAATGTACAGTATGTGTTAGGTCCCTTTTCACGGAAACGATCCCATATTCTGTACAGTGTAGTTTTTTAAATGAGAATGAACGAATAGATCTACCAATAATTCCACGCTTACGTGGATCCCGAAGTAATGGCATAACTTCTTTCCACACTTTGCAAAACTTCTTAGACGTATCAGCTTTTTCAAATTTCCGACACATTGGGTTAGCCGCACTATTGAAAGCAGTGATGTCCAAACCTTTAGGGCGCGGCGTCCCTGGTATTGTTTGAAACTGGAAGGCGATGACACGGTTATAGAAGTTGCAACATTAATGGAAACCCAGTCTTAAATACAGTTGCGCTTATAGCAACTCAGAAGACGGGACGATGCTTTATAAACAACAAAGAAACAAACAGAATGAACACCTCAATCTAATTTAACCTACAACTTACAACGACGTATTCTTTTCCATCCTTCTGAAAACTTCTAACATCCACAACCGGTCCAACACATTTCTGATCGCCTTTTACATCAATCATCAATTTGTTTTCACCATTCATGATCACCAACTCCTTACGAACATCTGAAAACTCCAGGTACCACATTTCCAACAAACGCACTCAAAAAAATACCACGTGGCAGAATACGACGCACAAGATTACATCATATTAGTTAGCACATTCCATACGCATGCCCAAAGATTCACACATTCGTTGCGACCACACGTTCAGCATATATAAAATGCCCAAGGCAGTGTCCGTATTGTGCAATGATATGGAAAAAAACATAATTACATAGTGAAATAACTAATTTATTAAAATTGCTGTTCACATAACATGCAATTCCATGAAATTCATAGGATGTGATAAAACAGAGAACTTGACTGGTCACCCCCATCTCGCAAATAAGATGTGACAGTGGGGATTGTGCCTTTAAGAGTGACCAGCCATACAAACTGGTCAGGTCTTAACTCCAGGTATCTCACTACACTTCCCAAAAGGCTTGGGATGTGGTGCAACTCTGGCTTTCCTTAAAACAGAGAACTTGACTGGTCACCCCCATCTCACAAATGATATTCATAGGTTGTGACAGTGGGGAAATGTGCCTTTAAGAGTGACCAGCCATACAAACTGGTCAGGTCTTATCTCCAGGTATCTCACTACACTTCCCAAATGGCTTGGGATGTGGTGGAACTCTGGCTTTCCTTAAAACAGAAAACTTGACTGGTCACCCCCATCTCACAAATGATATTCATAAGTTGTGACAGTGGGGAATGTGCCTTAAAGAGTGACCAGCGATACAAACTGGTCAGGTCTTATCTCCAGGTATCTCACTACACTTCCCAAATGGCTTGGGATGTGGTGGAACTCTGGCTATCCTTAAAACAGAAAACTTGACTGGTCACACCCATCACACAAATGATATTCATAGGTTGTGACAGTGCCTTTAAGAGTGACCAGCCATACAAACTGGTCAGTTCTTATCACCAGGTATCTCACTACACTTCCCAAATGGCTTGGGATGTGGTGGAACTCTGGCTTTCCTTAAAACAGAAAACTTGACTGGTCACCCCCATCACACAAATGATATTCATAGGTTGTGACAGTGGGGAAATGTGCCTTTAAGAGTGACCAGCCATACAAACTGGTCTGGTCTTATCTCCAGGTATCTCACTACACTTCCCAAATGGCTTGGGAAGTGGTGGAACTCTGGCTTTCCTTAAAACAGAAAACTTGACTGGTCACCCCCATCACACAAATGATATTCATAGGTTGTGACAGTGGGGAATGTGCCTTTAAGAGTGACCAGCCATACAAACTGGTCATTTCTTACCTCCAGGTATCTCACTACACTTCCCAAATGGCTTGGGATGTGGTGGAACTCTGGCTTTCCTTAAAACAGAAAACTTGACTGGTCACCCCCATCTCACAAATGATATTCATAAGTTGTGACAGTGGGGAATGTGCCTTAAAGAGTGACCAGCGATACAAACTGGTCAGGTCTTATCTCCATGTATCTCACTACACTTCCCACCCTACTATTGCTAATAGTCAGGGACAAAACATTTGGGGAGTCTTAGAGAGTATGGCTGTGGCGTTGGTTCTAACTAAGTTGAGGTTCAGCCTTGCATTTGGCATCATTTTCATCATAATATAACAGGTATAAAATTAATACACATTCAACCGTACATGAACAATACATTTAAAATCATACTACCACTAAACAACATCATTGAAAGGAGAGGACAGTCAGGGTTGGAGGCAAAGTTCCATGCAGCATTCCCCTCTGAATGCAACTGAAAACCTTAGTTTGCATGAGGTATACTAGAGTGCTTTTAAAATTTAAAATGGGTCATAGCATCATTTATGTCGTATATATTATGACAGATCATTATTACTTTTTGAAATTTCAAAATCTCAATGCTTTTTTTTAACGTTTTGAAATTTCAAACAGGTCGTTTCATCATTTATGTAGTATATAAGATACAAAATGTATGACAGATCATTATTCCTTTTTGAAATTTCACAACCAATCATTCTGTGTTTGAATACTTTTTTTCTAATGTATGTGATTGGTTTAAGTGTTTAGATCTTTTTCATAAATTCTACGAGGAATAAGAGGAAAAATGATATAAATGATATTTTAGTAACCATTAATGACAAATTGAGGAACAACTAATGGCCAAATCCTATGACAATCAGTCATAACATATTTGAAATTTCAAAATAGCTGTGTATTGAACATTAATATGTCACTTGTTTTTTGCAACATTAGGCCACTGAAGTAGGAAATAATCCTGCAGATTCCAAAATTCAACCTGAAGAGTTTGTTGCCCTTGGCCTTCAACAATACAGTGATGAACTTCCTCAGGTTGCCCGAGTGTTAGCTCTGGATGGTGATAATGTCACTGCTGAGTGGTGGACCGGAACATATAGTGGCACCTGGATCCCATGGATGGTGAAAGGACAATCTCAGTTAATTGAAGTGCACAAGAACTGCATAGTGTCAAAAATTGCACTATCTAAATCAAACAGGCTTCACAGCAGCGCTGTTAAATTACTTAAAGAAGCATACAAAAGTTTTGAATTCATGTAACGTGTTTTGATCAATTCACTATTAATGTTCCTCAAACACAGTCGCAGTTTGAATGATATAACTTTTTTTGTCTTCTTTATTCAGTAGGGTTTGTGTTTGTCTTGCTGGTTATAATTTTTTTTTGAAAGATGCACATGTTATTTGAAGGATGTATTCGCACATCTGGTGAATGTAAGCTATAAAGATAATAATTTTCAAGAAATGCTTGAATCTTTTAAGCATTACGAGCAGATTTATTCAAAAAAGGCAAATGAGAAATTCCACGGTGAAATGAGAAGTGGTTATATGTACAGTTGAATAAATGATGTGCATCTTTTCCTTTTTGATCAAGGACTACTTATTATTACATGGACTGGAAGCTGGAGCCTGCCCGTAATAAGAAACTGGTCTGTCCATACCAGTGTAGCGGATAACAGACATCGGACATTTCCGATCAATTTTGTAACTTGTCCAGGCGATTTTGCACATGCTCAGTAATGATGTCCGCACCAATAATGAAGCGAGCAGCTGATTCTCCTCTGGTCCATCATCTAAGAACCATCTTAGTTGTTAAAAATATGGATCCTAATCAAGGTGGTTGACGTACGAGATAGTGAACAACATTTGTACTTGTTAGTGCACCATTTTGAGCATAGGTTTAACTCTTTCACGGGAAACAGAGCAATATTGCACCGCAGGTGCTATACTAAAGCCACTCTGTTTATCTAAACAGTTAACACTTTGTAGTCTACAACATATTGATCAGTTGTTTCCTGGTCAGATAGTGGAAGTTGTTTGCTAACCATTTACCTGCAACGCGCAATGCTTATTTTGCACTACATGTGTACAGTAATATAACTGGTTTTGCCCACGAAAGAGTTAACAAACTGCATTTATCAAACTTCAGAGTGTCATCTTTGAAGGACCACGTGACAACTGAAATGCACAAGCGAGCAACCACAGGACGCCAAATGTTCAGACACCAATTGGCATCTGACCATTAATCCAAACATGGCAGACATTAATTGGTGTTTGCCACATTTTGATTACATTAATGGTAAATGCCAATTGATGTCTTCCACTTCCAATCGGTTATTATGCATGTGTTCATTCTTCTTTGCACTATTCATTTAAGTGTAGCACAGATTGTTTGCAATGCTCTATGACCATGTCCGACCAATTTCTTACCATGTCGGGCCAAATACTGTAATGGACTGACATTGTGTCAGGCCAATTTTGGAATGTTACGGCAAATAATAAATAATTAATAGACAGCGACACAAATTCGGAGTCAATCAAATAATTAATAGGTTTGATACACTCCAATGATATACAGTAGCCCCTAAAAGATATGCAAGCCCCAAAAATTCCATCAGAATGTCCCATAATGATTTATAATAGTCTGCCCAATATGTGGAGAAAAGTTATACTGGTTCAGGTTGGTGCCCGATCAATCAGAATCAAGAGCTTGTGTGACAAAAGTTTACTTTCCAATAGCATTCTGAACTAGAAAAGCAGAGCCTATCTCATACATTTAGGTCTATTTGGGTATGAGACAACCTACAGTAGCGGTCACAAAAGAGTTTACGTTTTTTATTATGCCGTTGGCGTTGCACGGTTATAACGTTACCGTTCTCGGCCGTTCTGTTACCGTAACGTTTAAAATAACGTATGTCACTTTATGTGACAACGAACTCCGTGCATTTTAACGCCTAACAGTAAACGCCATTTTGTACACGGTTAGACCGCCGTGCCATTTTAAAGCCATATTACACGGCTGTTAGCCACGTGTGCAGTCAGTCAGAGCAATTGAAAATGGTGTTTTCCACGTATAAGAAGCTTCGGATAGTTTTCTTTCATCGTAAGGGTCTGAAGGCACCAGAGATTGGAAAACGATAATAGCGTTACCGTGCAGTACCGTTAAACCAACGTGCCGTTTTTTCCTAACGACCGTGCGACGGCAACGGCATAATAAAAAACGTAAACTTTTTTGTGACCACTACTGTAGGTATGGTGAAAAAATGTTAGGCAATCTTTTTCCCTGGCATTTAATATAAATGCTATGCACAAATATTACATGTAATGTACATGTATGTGTTGTATCCTGTGACACTTCTCCTTCTAAACTACATTGTTCAGCTGTTAAACTAAGGCAGTGGTTCAGTACAATCAAACAACAGCTTTGCTAACAATGTGAATACTGCTAGTTAAAAGCAGACATGCATGTCAAGTGCATTGTTAAAATCTGTCATATTCATATATGTTCATGTAGCCACAAAAACAATACTGTAAGATAATAGTTTATTGGTATCAGGTGCGCATAGTGACAACACGAGCAAGCCAGCATTATGACTGCAAGGGCAATAAGAAATGAAAGTAACTGCATGTGATGCTGGTATAATGAACCACGAGAAGTTTAGCATGTGTTACACACAATATATGTAAACATTGTATGAAAAACTCACTGCAGCTACAATAAAAATAAGAATGTACATGCACATGTGTACCTGTAAAAGCAGTTCACACTGTAAGATGGTCATGGGTATGACATGGTTGGTTCTGTAAAAAATAGTTGTTGTATCACCCGACATGTTCTCAGTGTGATAGTATGCAATGCAGATTCTGGTGTTGACATCTACAGTAGAGCATGACGAAGATTATAATACTTACGCTACATGAAGGCAAATTGTGCATTATTAACCTTAAAATAAACAAATTAAGATAATCATCCAATAACAGAATTTGGTACATATTAGCTTATGACAGCAATGGAGAAACACAGATTTTCATATTTCATATAATCAGCACATGTACATGGAGTTTGGAATGTAACTTAACACCGTGTCCATGAAATTAGACGACTTTTCTCGTCGAACTCAATATTCAGAAAATTAGTCTCATTGATTCCATTTGCTATATAAAATATATCATTAGAAAGCTAATGTTTCGCTGAGCTGTCATGAGTTTGTATCTATTTCCAGTAATAAGCCATACTGATCTATAGTGGAATCATTCCTGTTTTAGTTGCGGTACAACATTGCGTAGAACACTTTTTCCTAGGCCATTGTATTTGAATCTGGCTTGCCCACGAGACTTCATTTCGCATAAACAAAAAACCCAGGTAGTATCAAGCTCGTATTTAGCCACTTTCAGTGATAACTTGCAGCTGTAGTGTGAACGTCGGCCCCCGGACCATCGCTTTAGTCTCGTTCCCAGACAACATGACGCTTGCGAAATGTAAATAGACTAGTGTCGGGAACGAGACTAATCACACAATGCGCACATACACTACTCGTTCGGGATGCCACTTTCGTGCTATGATAAACACAGAAAGCCAGTGTGTGACAAGTGCAATGCCCCCCCCCCCCCCCCCCCCCCCCCGTTGCCATGATGGACTTCTCTATCACTGCTTGGTGCTATTGACCAAACTGCAAGCATGTTTTAGATGATGGTGACACACCCCCATATGCAACGTTTGAGCCGAACTATTTTGCTGGTTCGGCCCACACGAAGAAAAACATGCACCCAGAACACCCCACAAAGGTAAAAAGTGTAATCTATGAATGGCTGGAGAGCAGGAGAAAACAAAGAACTCGGCAAAGTAAAGATCTTAGCTGCTGGTGTCTATGACAGATAGCAATTGTAGAAGACCATTAGGCTTAGTAAGCTGCCACTTTCAGGAAAAATACTTGCAGTGTAGAAAAGTATTGGCAGCAAACCACAGGCATCATCTGCTGGTAGTTACAAGCGTGGAAGACCTTTGAGTAATGCAGGTGTTTCTGGGAGGAAGAAGGCTAAGGTGTGTTTCAGTGACTGTAATATGCAGGAGGACCTATCAAAGTGGAATAAACAAGAGCTACAGGCCTACTTAATCCACTACAATCTGAAGAAAAGTGGGAACAAACCAGATCTCTTACTTCGTATAAGGCATGCAACGAATGGATACAGACTGATACTGATTGTATTATGCATACTTATTTGGGCGTACACGTATATGTAGTTGATGCAATAATCGCACACGTAGGTAAGTCTGAAGAGCTGCCACTACTTGGGTTGCCATACATACATGGTAGGTATGAAATACATGCAATAACACATATACACTGCATATACATGTATTAGAGGACAACATGCACGACAAAAGCACATATCAAACACTACACGTTTATGCCACATGTATGACACAACCACACACACCATCACTAACACATACCTCACACACTCAAACACACACAAAGGCTGGACTCAACACCAAAATACCCACTAGTCTGGCCACCATCAGCTACTAAGCTTTCAAAACATACACCTCAAAGATGAGCATCACATGGGAGCAACCACTCCCAATAATAATTTGAGGTTTCATCAGGAAATTCAAACTGATATAATTATGTAAAGTCTAAGCAACCTGTCCTAGACATATGTACATATATAAAACACACAAACATACACACACACACCAACATCACAGGATAGCTTGTCTGCAAAAGTAGTATGTTGCTGTCCCCACACTGCAAACAAAGCAAAACATACTCTACCACACACACACACACACACATTGTATACCACACACACAGACCAACACACACAGGATAGCTTGTCTGCAAGTAGTATGTTGCTGTCTGCCCACACTGCAAACAAAGCAAAACATACTCTACCACACACACACACACACACACACACACACACACACACACACACACACACACACACACACACACACACACACACACACACACACACACACACACACACACACACACACACACACACACACACACACACACACACACACACACACACGCACACAGAGGCCAGAGACTAGACTCAATGCTCTTCAAGACCAGAATACCCACTGGTCACTGGTCTGGCCACCATCAGCTACTAAGCTTTCCACACATAGACCTCAAAGATAAGCATCACATGGGAGGAAACCACTCCCCTATAGGGCCCAACATCAGTAACATCAGTAACTTCAAAGGGATATCATTATGTAAGCTTTCAACACATAGACCTCAAAGATAAGCATCACATGGGAGCCACCACTCCCTTTTAACTGTAAAGGGATATCAAAGTCACCTGGGTTTTAGACACATGTACATGTAAAAAAACATACACATGCGCGCTCACACACACGCGCGCACACACACACACACACACACACACACACACGCGCGCGCGCGCGCGCACACACACACACACATACACACACACACACACATACCAACACACACATACCAACACACACATACCAACACACACATACCAACACACACAAACATCACACCAGGTAGCTTGTTGTCTGCAAAAGTAGTATGCTGCCCACACTGTAAACAAAAAGAAACATCACTCTACTACACACATGCCACACATACATCGTGTACCACACACACACATGCACGTACACACACACACATACCAACACACACAAACATCACACCAGGTAGCTTGTTGTCTGCAAAAGTAGTATGCTGTTGTCTGCCCACACTGTAAACAAAAAGAAACATCACTCTACCACACACATACCACATATACATCGTGTACCACACACATGCAAGTACACGCACACACATAACACACACACACATGCACGTACACACACAGACAAACACACACACACACACACACACACACACACACACACACACACACACACACACACACACACACACACACACACACACACACACACACACACACACACACACAGAGGCTAGACGCAATGCTCTTCAATATCAAAATACCCACTGGTCTGGCCACCATCAGCTACTATCGTCAGTCTCAATCAATAAGAGTTTGCAAAAGCTGATTTCACGATAAACTGTACAAATGACATATGCTTTCAAACTTCTAAACAACCCTCATTTTTAAAAAGTAGTATGACTTGTAACACAGAATTGTAGGGCACAATCATCACCTTCTGTGCTAATCAGTCATGTGCTGTTAGGTCATTGGTCAGAATGATCTAGAACATTCTATGGTGTATGTATATATAGAGTGTAATCTTATTCTGGGTGGTTTTTCTGTGCGTATTGATATGAGCTACACAACGAAAAAAATTCACCCTGATACGGAACCATTAGACGTTTACATTCCGAGTCACGGCCGATTTCGGGATTGATTCAAGACCGTAATAATTTACAGTATGAAACGGACTCGAAATGCCAAATAGGAACAGCTTGTAATTACAATATGCTACAAACCGATAACATACCGTAACGAATACGATTACTGCTCTGTTACGAGGTGTTTACCGTCTGTACCAGTTCTAACTGCCGACTGCCAAGTCAAAAATCCGAAAGGAGATCATATTTGTAAGTGCAGCAGCCTCACGATATTATTTCCACTATGCACAGTGCATATACATAGGAGGCAGCAGCTACGAGAGAGACCGCGAGGAGGCCAATATGCGTTCGAACGACCTTACTGTAACTGTTTCTGCGCGAAGTCACGCAACACACACAAGGCAAACATCTACACACAGCACACACAGTGCAAAAAGTTAGATATATGATACGGTATATTTTTGGTTATATTTGAGAATACGCCAAAATATATGCCTGAGTACTATATTTGAAATATAAGACGGCGTATATTCAAGAATCTCACTGTTTATATAGGCACAATTAAGTGTACAAAATATACCCCCGTAAGTATATTTATATCATACCACCGTGTATATTCAAGTTTCACATATTCTGTGTGTATATTTGTCTGCGAGTTATCAATTCCTGTATAAGCGTTCATAAGCATCTAATTACTAAGGAGCCGGCGCTTGCCTTTAGTACTTAGCATGCGACAGTCAGTACAAACCGAACTTGACACGCTCAATGCCGAAGTCGGAATTCGATAGTGATGGACATCTGCCTGTGTGTATATGTGTGTGTGGACATCTGTCTGTGTGGGACATCTGTCTGTGTGGGACATCTGTCTGTGTGTGTGTGTCTGTGCATATGCGTGTGTGTGGACATCTGTCTGTGTATACGTGTGTGTGGACATCTGTCTGTATGCGTGTGTGTGGACATCTGTCTGTATGCGTGTGTGTGGACATCGATCTGTCATGTGTGTACGTGCGACTGTGCATGTGTCCGTCTGTGTGTTGTGTATTTATGCGTGTGCGTGGACATGTGTGTCCGCGAGCGTGTGGACATGTACGTGCAAGTGTGTGTCATTACAATTTTGAAATGTTAATGTGTACCATTTATATTCTTACCATTATTGTTCAATTTGAAATGGATATACAGTACATAATGATATGGAAAGTATGGTATAGAGGTTGTGCAATAGCGTCATCAATAAATAGCAACCTTTGCTAAGCGCCATTTTGAGTGTCAAAAGCACACACGTGTCTATCCGTAATAGAGTGATTGGAGGTTCCTGACTAACCGTTTGAGCCATTTCGTGTGATTAAATGCAGCTAGAAAGTACGGCCAAATACTCTGAGTATTACTATTAGCTTCATGACACTGCCAAACAGCGTTACAAGGTAAAATTGGAGCTAGTTGGTGCGCTTGAAGACCCGTATGTTGCGTATGAGAGAGGCATTGTTAGTGTACATTGGAATAATTGGCCTCAGGTTCCGATAGCTGTAGCAAAGACTCTGCAGCATCAATTTTTTTTTACCAACTTCCTTTTTATCACCTCCAATGTTCTGTGGAATCTGTTCCTATCATGCACACGCTTCCTCTTCAAAGGGCTCTTCATGTGCTCGAATAAGGAAGGAACATAATCAGGGGATAGAAGGTTGTTGCTCTATTCCCCCGAAACAAAGTGTACGCTACATATCCACGAGTACTCATTTGGAATCCAATCTTTGAGCCGGCCCCACTGCTGCTATCCACTGGGACTTACGTTCTTCATCTTGAGGAAAATGAACGCCCGAACCTTTAATGAAACGATTACTGCATCCAACTGCACAACAAGCCTTGCCCATACAATTGCTTTTGACAGGCGGTTAACACAAATAACGTCACTTCGCTCCGCCCATTGCACAACCACTATTGTTTTTTACAATTTCACGCAGGCTTGTAAATGTTGTAACATTGAAGATTTCTGCCAGTTCAAGAAATAGGTGATAGTCTTACTTGTCAATAGGTTAGTGCTGTTATCGTTGTTTTTTATAACCAAATTTTAAAGTGCACCAATTAGAGTATGCCATTGCACGTGATGGCTAATTTTGGCGGGTTCCTGTGTGAGTGTGCATGGCCTGGAAAGGTACGTGACTTTGCTTATCACGTTTGTGTTATTTTGGGGATGCGTTTGTGATGTAGTACATCAGCCTCATCAACCTGCTGAAAGCAAGCCTAGTATACGGTAAGCGACTCACAATTTGTGTGCAATGCACTTTATTGGGGTTGGTCACCGGTTATTACAAGCGGCCGATTCTGCTGAGGTAAGTTACACAGTGGCAAGTATGACCATTTCAATTGATGCCAAATGTTATTGTTCTCGTCTTTATCAGGTCACATAGTACGTGGGGACCGCTGTCTCAAGAACTATGGGTTTCGGCTATCACAAGCGCGGGTCGATTGTGCTGAGGTAAGTACGCAATGGCTTTGCTACCTTCATTTTGCTTTTCTGCAGCGTTTCTATTCGAACTGGTAAGTATGCTGGGGGCACTAAAATGTATTTTTCTTTTGTGCGCATTTGGTTAGTCAGCACCAACAAGTCCATCGCTAGAGGTAAGTATGGCCATTTCAGTTGGCGCCAAATGTTATTATATTCTCGTCTTTATCAGGTCACACTAAGTTAGTACTTGGGAACCGCTGTCTTAAGGCACTATGGTGTTTGAATATTTGTGTTTGGTGTTGTACCACTTATATGTGCGAAGAAAAGTTTTATAAACCAAGCAGATGCAAAGGGGGAGTGGGGATGGGGGGGGGGGGCGGAGGACTGGTTTACGGAAGGTAAAAGCCCAAATTACGATAGTGCGCGGTTCACCAAACCGTGTAACATTAATGAAATTCAAAGGTTTGCTAAGATACCAGAAACCGCACGTGACTGACAATATTTCAATATACGCATTTGCTTATAATGTTCAATACGCAGACAGCTTATATTGCTGCTTATATTCGAATATACGTTATAATATACAGTGTCGCATAACAAACTTTTTGCACTGTGACACATGCACACAATCTGTAGTGTAGTATCTGTATCCCGCCAATGAATTTGTATAGAAAATGACCACAAGGAAATCATTATTCATAACTATTATTGAATACCGTAAATAAATGAACGGGCAAACGAATCAAAATTTGTGAAACAATGGCTGACCTCGAGTTTGTGGCTGGCCAAAGTCCTGCAAACCGTAGCGGTTTGTTTATTTTTGTTTGGTATTTATGTATTGATATTGTACAGTCACGGCTGTTTCGGTCGTGACATTAGGTTTTAAATTTAGATCATATTATTGGAATTACGGTATTTCCAATTTATGGTGGACTCAAAGCTCATTAACAAAGACCTTACATCGGAGGCAGTTTATTTACTATGTATTGCAGGAAAGCAGGATTTGTTAGTTGGAATAGGTTGAGTACACACTCTACTTCGCATCACATCTATGACGCATATTCACACAACGATTCTAACTTTGAACCAGCGCTCGCGCATATAACGGTAGTCTCGTGGCGGGAAAAATGTATCAACTTTGCGTTCGTATTGTACGAAATCGCGCTTATAAAAACGGCTACGATTTGTTCGAGGCTAACGATCTAAGCTTGGTAAGCTATAAAATGAATTCTAAACTTTACTACGCGCTTTCTATCAGTGGACAAAACCAATGGTTTAACGATGAATATTTGTCACACCGCACGTCAGTCTATAGTCATGGAACCCCGACATGGGTGTAAATTGGAAGACCTATGTAGAATTTGTGGATGCAAGCTTTTCATAGATCGCAAACAAGCAAAGGTCAAAAAGTCCTATCCATGCACATACCAATGCTCTTCCTATACGGAAGAGATTTTGCAAGCCTTCCATATCGATACAAAGAAGGATAGCCCTGAGATCCACCCCCAGAAGTTATGTAACAAGTGCTATTTATCAATGAAGCGTGTTACTGCTGCTGCTCAAAAGAAGACACCTTATAAGTGCTCAGTGGAGCCATATGACTGGTTTATCCATTCCGTGGAGAGGTGCAAGGTATTGTGTCCATAGTTCTACATCACTTGTATACGGTATACTTCATATAGGGCTGCAATGGTCATAAGCCATTTTATACAGCACGGTGGCAGAAGACAGGAAAGTTGGGAAGTACTCCAGCTGAAATTGTGGAACACATAAGAGCAGTAATGCCGCACAGGATAATACAAAGTCCCACACACCCTTCTCTAGCTCCCATATACAGCTACTATCTGCCATTGAGGAGCTGCAATGTCCTATTTGCTTTGATGTATTGCAACAACCAATACAGCTCCTATGTGATAGGTTTGTGTGTGCCACCTGTCTAATAGAGTGGGTCCACTTGGCTGCTGTCCATTGTCCATGCTGTTACACGACTTTGCCTCTGGAATGTGCACACATTAAGCCTGCCTCTAAAATGGTGCAACTGTTACTGTACGATGTAATGGTGTTATGTACATTGTGTGAAAGAAGCATCAAGGCCATTGAGTATGACACACATTGTTGCAGTCAAGTAAGCAAGCAAGAGATGCAACTAGTAAGTAAGGTGGTGCACAGCATGCTTGACGCAAGTAAAGAAAACTGCATTCGTATTCCTACCGGGGGAACAGTAAGCAACACACATGTAAAATAAAAAGTTTATGATTCTTTCCATTTTGATTTATAGCCCTTGACACTTGCTCGTGTAACAGCACCAAAGGCACCAGTTTCTGATCTCAGTGTGCGTACTCGCAAACGTCGTGTTCAAGAGCTTCAAAAGACACGTAAAATCTTGAGTGCTGGTCCCATGGATTCTGATATCCTACTCCAGGATGAGATCAGAGCACTGACCAAGGAAGAGAAACAACAGTTACTCCATGATGCTGGTATCACAGTGGATGTACAACCAATTCATGAGCTAGCAATGAAGTCCATGCTTGGGATTCCATGGTATAGGCTCAGAATCCTTCGAAGGTAAACAAGATTAGAGTGCTCCAAGTTTATGTGTACCCTAAATTCATGTATAGGTGGTTGAAGCAATCTGGTGTGTGCCTTGGCAGTGAAAGGAAGCAGCGTGCTCTTTGCAAAGAGCTGATTGGCGATAACTTGGAGGTAGAACTAGCTCCTTTTTCATTCAAGTTGCCCAATGGTGAAGAAGGGCTTCGTGGGGCTGCTTATGGGTACACACCAAACCTCACTAGTAAGATAGTACAGCTTCTTGAGCAGAATGAGAAGTAGGTTCCTATGTACATCACGTTTAGCTTCAAGCATGCACCTGTCTCATTAGGGAGGGCAAGCTCACTTGGCATGGCGGAATTATCCCCAATGATCAAATCTGGATAAAGCTTGGAGGTGACAAGGGTGGTGGCCTATTCAAAATGATATTTCAGATTGTTAATACACCAAAACCCAACTCAGTCCACAACACTTGTGTATTCTCCTGCTTTGAGGCCGATGATACAGTTACGAACCTGCATGTGGCACTGGACAGGTTTCGATCAGAGGTGGACCATATCAGCAGAATGAAGTGGAGGTGAGGCAGCATTTTCTGCAGATATTCATTACCTGCATTAATAATTTTATTCAAGAACCTACACACTGAAATTGTTTCTTACTGGTGACCTCGAGTTCCTTAGTATCATGTATGGACTCTCTGGTGCAAGTGGTATGTGAATACATGCATAAGCACCACTGAGAACAGTAAAGAATGCTTTCTCATATTCCAAAACCTGCAGGAAAACAGCCATGCTTGTTTTGCCTGATCACACTGGACCAGTTAGGAATGTCAGTTGATCGTAGGGGTTCTTGTGTCCCGCGTTCCTTGGATTCCATCATACTTGATCACCAAAGTTTCATTGAAGCTGGAGGCAATTTGAAAAGAGCCAAGTGGTATAACAACTGTATCCATGATCCTTTCTTTAACATTCCACTATCTCAGGTATGGCCGTAAGTGTATAAATATCTGAATGATCTGCGTATTGAAAACATTTAGGTTTGTATACCTGGTTTGCACATCACACAAGGAATCTTTCAAAAGCTCTTCTCACTTTTTGAGCGAGCCTGCCACAACCTTGATCTCAAACTTGCCATGCATTGGAAAGCTTCTCCCATGGCAAAGTCACAATATGATGTTTACTCTCAGACACTGAAAGACCTTGACAGTGCTCTCATTGAATTGGAGCAACTTAATCAGGAGGCAGAGAGTGTACAACAGCTTGCAACCTACAATGCAATTGTTGCAGGTGCAGTCACTCCTATTGTGGATGAGCTCCTGGAACTTGCTGGAAACTGTTACAAAAGAGTTCAAGTTCAGGTAGGATAAAAGCACTGCACATGTACATATTCATGCAGGTCTCTATATTATGGTCATAAAGGAGGAGAAGGTCAAAACACTCAGAGAAACCATTCAGATGGGTTTCAACCTTGAGGAGGGCCCTTGTATTAAGGGCATCGAAAGCTGCCTAACTTCATTTGGTGTGTGCCGCCAACGGTACTATGGGGGAATATTTGTGGGGAACCATGTCCACAAAATTCTAAAGGTATGCATGCGCAATGCTTTGTGGTCATGATATGCAATTATATACTTTATAGCCTGCCAATGTAGACACTCTCTGCTCATGTGTCCTCAAGGCAACTGAGAACGTGCCAGAACTAAAATTGGAGGCAGTGGCAGTTCATCAAAAGTTCCGTACAATCCTTATGCAGTTTTCCGAATGCCATGTACTTTATGACAGCACAGTACTGACACAAGATGACATACAACACCTTGGTAAGCACTTGATTGTAATTTGAATAGCAACTGTGAATGTATTCTTTTCACAAGGCCAAGCCATCAAGAACTTCTTCTGTTCATTTGACAGAGATTTCAAAAGAATTGCCAGAACCTTGAAAATGCATATACTTGAAGACCACATGCTGGAGTGGTTGTCAATGCACCAAGCAGGCTGTGGGTTAATGGGTGAGCAGGGTGCAGAGTCAATTCACGCGAAGTTCAACTCTTCCCTGCGAACATATTCAGGGATCAAGGACCCTGTAGCAAAGTTGAAATGCATACTGCAAGACCATTATCTAAGCATATCACCTCACATGACATCTGCTGTGCCACCCCCTAAAAAAAGAAAACATATGTGACATTTGATACCAAAGCTTATTCAACTCAATCTCAGTTTGCGTGCATATTCAAAGCTTTAAAAGGGTATGAACGAACTCGCGTAGTAACGTAGAAACAAGATAAAAAGCAACATCGTACCCTCCTCATCGTTTTGAAACCATTTATCTCGAAAAATATAAACGGAATTCGTGGAAAACTGAAATAGAATAAACCGCATCCGATGAGATATCACGCATTCTAGGTCGTATATAACCAGTTCTCAGCGATGAAACCAGGAAACACTGGTACCTTTATGTGCAGCTACGTCTTAACTTACATGTACTACCGCCATCTTGTGAGGAATTACCGACGGCTTCTCGACAGAGCCCTTTTTCTACAACGTACGCACCAGGTGGACTTAATGAACTCACGTTGCTAGGTACTTAAAATTCATAGTGGGCGCGGGCCTAGTGCCGATTTTTGAATGGAATGAAACAGCCGTGCAGTGTGTCTTTTTCTTTTCGTTTAGAGTTCTATTGAGACTTATGCAAGCGTAACCTAGACCGCCATTTTGAATCTATCAAGCATTAGTTGTTCGTCGAAAGTCTCTCCCATGTATCAACGGGGCAAAACCAGCACGAAGCGAATCGCTGCTCTGAAGTGATGGGTTACTAGTCAGTGGCGGATCCAGGAATTGGTAGCGGTGGGAGGCACAGGTGAGTGTATGGCAGCGTGTGAGGCGAAGCAGGAGGCGAAGCCGCCCCGGAGAGGGTGCGGGGCACCATCCAGGCTTCTAGCAGAGACATCGCTGCTCATTTCTCTGCGATTGAGCACCTCCACTTTGTTTGTGAAGGCAGTTGTTACAACGACCAGATGGAAAGGTTTGTACATATTTAACTTATGCTTGTGTGATGTAACAGTGTATCTATTGCAGTTGTGATAAAGGTCTACATGACCTTTACTAAATTCCAACGAAGTCCAGCGGTTTCTTAATTCAACTCCTAGTAACAATAGAATGCCCACAAGGCCATATACACTGCAGCAACAGCAAGAATGGTAGGGATTAACATATATTCCCAATGCACATTAACATCCTGTGTATTTTAAAGCCATCAGGTGTTTGCGACCAGTTCATGTTCATGAAAGTAAACATAACTGAACTTGGAGTTGAATCGACCATTGAGCAGCTTCTGCACATGGATCCACCATTTCATGTGAATCTACACCTCAGCAGCCTTTTGGATGGCAAGGTGCAGCAGTTCAAAGCTGTTGTGTTGGAACTGGTTCATACTGGGGACTACATAAAACTGCAACCACCTTTCTGTGAGGTATGCTATTTAATATCCATCACATAACATCTCATCTTTAGTCTCCTAACCAATAGTTGAAATATGGACAGCTCCTAAGCACCATTAAGTCCGAGACTGGACACACCATAAGTTGGCTAGTCTCACCCCCGCTGTTTTGGGTTTTCTAGGTCTAAACCTTTGCCACCCGATCCGTGTAAGCACAGGTGTTCAACCTCCAGAACCTGTGCTGTTGCGTCAATTATGCAAACCCCTAGCTATTCTAGTAAAGGATTTATATGTATGTGCATGTGTGTTTTCTGCTGCATGTGTAGTTTTGCTGCATGCGTGTAGGTTCTAATCAGATTTGGAGCAGTCAAAAGAAGTGCGAAGCTATTATATTCAACATCATGTCCAAATATTTCATTGCAGTATAAGTATTCAAAGCTTCCTTTAATTGTGACTTGTTCAAACTATATACCATGCCCACACTGTGCTTTTCTTTTGGTCAAGCAATGGTTCAGGTTTATATGAAACAACGTCATATGGCAGTGTAAGAATGCTTAGACACTTATCGAAGCACTAAAATCAAGTAAAAATACAAAAAATAATAGTTGTAGAAAGAAATAGTGCATCCACTGAGTCGATTACTTCGGTACCGCCCATGCATGCGAAAAAATGCCTGCTTTTAATTCAATGATTCAGTGTGACCTTCTGCAATGTGCATGATTGCTAAACAAGCATAATTATATTATTTATATTCACCGGCACAAATGAAGAACACAATATATAGTATAGTTGAGAGATGGTTTTTCAATATGTATAGAAATTAGAACAGGATTACATGTACTATGATTATACTGCGATAATGCATAATACCTGTATATGCATGCTGGCTCACAGTTGAAGATAATTATAGTGATATCTAAGTAGAAGCCACAGGCCTCATCACTGATATATAATTTTGCAACCACATGCACTGTTCAGACATATTCAATGTATCAGAGAGTTAATTTATCTACACTTACATAAGCATTATCATGATCATATTATACTGTTATCACGAGCCCAAAGGGACATAATTTGGGACAGAGCTAGGAGCCCAATGTGGGTCATTCTCCCCTAAATACATGCGCCCTGTTGGTCACTCGCAGAATGTGGCAGCCCATGCATGCAATCTCTGAATTGCACTGGAGCCAAATCAAAGTGCCAGAGTCATCAACCAGCTGGACATTTTGCCAAGCTGAAAATCAAAATTACTAACAAGCCCAATGAAACAATGTCGTACATCCTTGCCTCAATGCACATCCATGCTGTCTGTTTATTGTGTAAAAACATCAAGCTATTGGTATCAATCGCTTACCAGATCAACATTGGTTTTTATACCTGTGTATCACAAAGCGTCTTTATAGGGCATAGTCAGTACAGTTGTGATTGCAGGGTGATGGTACTGGTGTTTGGCTAGTTGAAAAAAGTATGGCAGATTGGTGAAAGAAGTACTGACCGGTTTCTCTTTGTTTTTTAAGTCATCTTCAACTTTAGAGATGATCATTGTTATGGAATAATCTGAATGTGTTGAAGGCATTGATCAGTGCAAATGTACAGTATATAAATAAACAATCCAAAACATGAAGCTACAGTTAATAAGGTTAACTCCTTGGACACTTGTAAATTACATCCAGATGGCCATATCCGTATGTAACACTGATTATTGCATACTTGACTTCCTCTCACAATGTTTTCATTTTTTGTTATTAGTAAACAATGTTTCAAGCATAGTTTCAAATAATCTTAACAATTTTTTATTACCCTCATCACTTCTGTACCCAAGCCCATTTATGTAATAAATATTTCACATGTAATGTAAATGGCAGAGAATAGCTGCATCCTTTATCATGTATGTAATTCAATAATCTTGGCATTCAAATGTTTCAGCACACAAAAATTATTCACGCTAACTCTTGTTGAGTGCACATAACGCCACAAATGAGGTACCCCAATATCAGCATATGACTTGCAGTAGTATTTGCAGAATTGGCTGCATTTCCAGACTTTGGGTGTTTTTCCTGTTTCTGTGATCATTCACTCAGAGGGCAACATTATGCATGCTGCTGTCATTTCCACTTTTTTAAACACATGATTACTAATCACTCTGTTTTATCAAAGTCTGAGTCTTCCAAGCAGTTTCTGTTTGCTAGTGAAATGTAAATAGCTTTTTCTACATCAATGGTTCACACTACATTTGCAAAATGCCAAGTCAGTGTACATGTACAGCTTTTTCAGTTCCACACTATGGCATTGTTACATGCACTATCTGTCTTCTTGAACTCAGCCATGTAAACTCATTTTCCTGCATTGCATATTTGCCTTGTCGGATTCTCTTTGTCTACCCACTAGCTTTCTCTTGATCTCCTCCACAAACATATTTATTATCACTGCATTACTAACATGATGGCCAAACCTTGGTAAGAGAACACGTTTTAAAACAAAATACAAGTTCATTAGTCTGTTTTGGTTTGATGTACTTGTCAGCCACATCTTCAATCTCCGAAGGGCATTAAGACCTCTTCCCAATCAAATTAGTTACCGGCATTACTAGTATCAGCTTCCCAAATATAGTCCAGTTTCACATGACAATATATATATATGTTAGCAGATCTTGCAATCACTTGGAAAAGGTTTCCTTCATTTGCTTTTATGTGTTGTCACATGTAACATTATATTGTTGTTATTGATGCTCTCAACTTTTAGCATTGGATCATTACCCTAAAATGACATCATATGTGCAGTTAATTTACACAGGCAAAAATTACTCATGTGGTTAAAATAATGATTCAACACCCCCCCCCCCCCCCCCCCCCCAGAGTATTCAAATGAATAGGATTGATTAATCTCCCATCTTGGATGTAAGGGAAGCACTCAATCCCATGGTTTATCATGAATTTACCCTAGACCTGTGAAATAAAAACCAGATCAGGGGTTGGGTCTGCATAACTGTTGCTCTGAAAAAGTGTGTTTAATTATAATTACTCCTATTTTAAGGACTGTAAATCTCACCCCAAGTTACAAGTGCAAGTATCTCAAGCTTTGGGACTCACAAATCTCAATTTCCTGTTGTATTGCGTAACCATAGCAATGATGTTGCCTTGCACTTGTTGATGTCATTCTTATTACCTGCTAGAGTACTCGTGCAGTGCTACTCAACAGTACAGAGCTCCACTGAAGGCTCCTGGTCCCTGAACATATCTCAAGAGGTGATTACTCTGACCTGGAGGGTGCAGTAAGGGCAATCTTCTCTTTTTCCCCTCACATACTCCCTCCCCCCCCCCCCCCCCCAAAGCTGACTGTCTGTTCAGAGGAAGGAAGGTGTATAGCATGCCCCTGATTGGATTGTGCTCTGATGCATTGGATGGAGGAGCGTAAAACCGTGAAAAGGAAAGATGGCAAAAAGCCAACCCATGGTCTGCCTGTAGGTACTAATATTGTAGGTTGTCATGGCAATGCTGCCCATCCCTCCAGTTGAGGAGAGGACTATCAGAGTGAATGATGCCCGTTCAACCTCACGAATACGAAGCTCATATTCTCTTTTTTTGATGTTTTCATGTCTTCTGTAGCAGCTGGATAGTGAGTGCGTGGTTGGAGGGAGTATTTGCGACAGTAATGAATCGGACAGACGCAGTTTGTGTTCGACGCTTTCACGACGTATTCAATGCTTTTTTTAAATAAAAATCAGCGAAACCATGACATCGATGCACAAATGAGAAGGGATTGAAAACTCTGATATCTAAAAATGTCTTTTCAAATTGCCATGAAATGCACCTTTATGTAAGGTAAAGCCATTCTCATCAATGGGTAGAGTTGTCAACCTGTTGGATGCACCTTTGTTTTGAGCCAGTCCATTGATTGTTGATGAGTGGAATTAGTTAGCTGGGGACAGAGGCTAAAAGCATTATCCTGCATGTTTTTTTTTGTTTGAACTACTCTGTGCTTCAACTTGCTGTTGAATTGTTTCAGTCAGTATTAGGAGCAATGCAGATGGTTGAGGGATGATGGGAGTAGAAATGGTAGATGTAACAGTAGTGTTGGGTGGAGCCACGATGGAAATAGAAGAGGGAGGTGTCGGTATAGCAGTAGCGCCATGATTTACATAACGGCCAAGACGTCCAGGTGTACATGAAGAACATAGGCTGCCTGATTTACAACATGCACAGTTGCTACTAGTGCCTTTAGAGCTGCAGCGGCAGCAAGAAGGCATCGAAATGGCAGTTTGATTAATTCTACTTAATGCCCAAAATGAGAGAGCGACAGAAGAGGAGGTAGGTAACACAGACCTGATTAATATCGTAAACGGCGCGAGGTATAAAGTGCTAGTGCGATCCTTCTTCCTTCTCGTGATAATACAACTGCGGTACGTCTTTAGTTATAATGGGGACTTCACTATAAATGAAACTAAGCGATTGATATAACGTAGTATCAAGTTTTTGTTTCGTATTATTTACCACATACCCTTCTCATTAATAGAGAGGATAAATTTCACCATCGGGTGAGTTCCATGAGGTACAGCACGACACCCTCACGAGTTCCGCGAGGTAACGTCAGAAAAAATTTCACCCTCACGAGTTCCGCGAGATACCTCAGAAAAAATTTCACCCTCACGAGTTCCGCGAGGTACCTCAGAAAACATTTCACCCTCAGGAGTTCTGCGACTGCTTAGAAGTTAGCCCAACATTTCTTTGCCGCACATTCCATACCAATTACCACGTATACTATGGCCGCACGGCCGCATTGCGTCATTAATTAATATCGTCAGATACGCTACTGATGAAAAAGATCTAGAGATACTGACACTTAGACTCTTTCTGCAAATCGTTACTGCAACAGAACGATGCTACTCTACACATGACATGCCTGTGTTTGTGCCATGTCATAGACCCTCTCCTTTATGGACAGGAGAGGTTCAAGTGTGCATACTTAGGGACAGTTTTAAGAGTTGCATGCCCCCAACCAAACAAACCAAAATACAGGTGAGGCTGCACTACTCAGACATCACACACAGCCCACATGACATGCTTGTGCATGTGACACACCCTTGGCCCCTCCCTTTTTTGAACAGGAGAGGTTCAAGTGTGCATACATAGGGAAAAATTTTAAGAGTTGCATATCCCTTATCAAACAAACCAAAATACAGGTGAGGCTGCCCTACTGAGACATCACACACAGCCCACATGACATGCCTGTGCTAGTGGCACACCCTTGGCCCCTCCTCTTTTTGAACAGGAGAGGTTCAAGTGTGCATACATGGGAACAATTTTAAGAGTTGCATGCCCCCAAACCAAACAAACCAAAATACAGGTGAGGCTGCACATCACACACAGCCCACATGACATGCTTGTGCATGTGACACGGCCCTTGGCCCCTCCCCTTTTTGAACAGGAGAGGTTCAAGTGTGCATACATAGGAACAATTTTAAGAGTTGCATGCCCCCAACCAAACAAACCAAAATACAGGTGAGGCTGCACTACTCAGACATCACACACAGCCCACATGACATGCCTGTGCATGTGGCAAGCCCTTGGCCCCTCCCCTTTTTGAACAGGAGAGGTTCAAGTGTGCATACATAGGGAAAATGTTTAAGAGTTGCATATCCCCAACTAAACAAACCAGTATATAAAGCCAAAGGTTATAATGCAGTGCTGAGGCATTGCAAGGTAAAGTGATCTTGAAAAACATGCATTCAAAACACTAATCATCTTAACACAGGTGAAAAACATCATGGATTATGACTGTCTACTTTTCTCTGTGCATACACCACAGCATTGATGTCTAGTGGTTGGTTGAATGGGTTATGTTTCACTACATGAAATCCATTGCATAGATTCTTTGTAGCAATCAAATTATGATGCTATACATTGGATTTGGTAAGATCATTACGTCTGTGCATTCATGCATAGATGCAGTTTGTGTGTGCGTGTGCATAAAGGATGTATTTGGCCATTGAGATGAGATATGCTTGGAAAATTCAAATGTTACAATCAGACTGGAAGTACAATGACACAGTACAGCTTTAGTGCTTACATGTGTTGTACATAATAAATGAACACATTACTCTTTTAGACTTCAAATCACAGTATGCAGAAGAATTCACATGATTGTGGTGCTTTTGTGTGTTTTGTAAGTAGAAGTATTCAAAACTTTACTGTGCGTCTAGCTCAGCACGTTGTATAGGCAGCAAGATTGCTTGTGGAAGGCTAACCATGCCTTCATACTCAGGTATTGTGCTACAATGTTCACATTGTGAATTGATTTGCAGTTGTATAGGAAATGATGGGTGGATTTAGACTTCAATTGGCTCATGAGCTGTCTTGTGGAGTGCTCTATGCACTGCAATCAGATGTAAGCTAATTTAAATTTGAAACATGCATGAAGTTTTAAATTAATTTTTTCGTAGCAGAGGTCTTCATGTGTCTCTATAACCATTGATGATAGTCATAGTGGCATACAGGATGATACTGCTAAACATGGGCAGAGTGATTGTGATGATATTGAGATTGATCAAACTGATCAGCTTGGTGATGATGGTGACATGGATGATGAAGATGATGCTGATGAAAGTGATGAAGAGAGAATGGCAGATCCCATTTTTTAGTTCCTACTTATAAAAATGAACCAGATCCAAATGATATATTTGCTCTTATACTAGGTAAGGATCACTACTTCAAGTACCTTCCTAGTTTGAAAAGGATGCCATACACGTAAGGACATTTGCATCACAAACTATGCATGCATGCATATGGATTTATTTCATTGCAGGGAAGAACAATGCCCATTTGAAAGGGAATTTATCAGAAAAGTTGTGAAAGAAATGGAAGTAAGTGTATAACATTTATTGTTTGTTACTTTTAAACTTAGCCTACAATAAGAGTGATCCAGTCTGGAAAAAAAAAGTGTATTTTCTCAGCACATTCTCAGAACATTCCTGCCATTGAAAAATGCCTTAAAGCTGATGCAAATTGGCCTTTACAGCATTGCTATGATATGGTAAACATGTTCAGATTGATTCAGCACTTGTTTTCCAGTCAACTCTGAACCCTCTAAAGGTGTTGGAGATATTTCTTTATATCATGGAGACTGAAAGTGATGTTAAGTTGACGGCATCAGTTTGTACCTCAAAAATCTACAAGATTATTGTGTGGCCAGAGGTATGACTGTAACGTAATTGATTCAAACTCCATGCAATAAATTATAATGTGCTACTTTAACAATTTTTACCTAGATCATTACTGCTCTCATTGCCATTAAGTTCAACGTCAGTCGTAAGCAAGCGATCAGTCACTTTCTCAATAACACACTTCCATAAAAACTTTGTGTATCAGTTTTGTGTCATTCCTTATTTGCACTTCAGAATAAATGTGAAATTTCAGACACCATGAAAATATTCTCATGCACAGCTTAATAATGTATTCATGGAGTGTTTGAAAGTCCATCGAAAACAGTAACTCATTATTAACTTTGACCCTTTCATTCACACTTTAACCTCTCCTGTTCAAAGAGGGGAGAGTCCAAGGGCGTTCCACATGCACAGGCATGTCATGTGGGCTTTGTGTGATGTCTCGTAGTGCAGGCTAACCTGTATTTTGGCTTATTTGGTTGGGGGCATGCAACTCTTAAAATTGTTCCTATGTATGCACACTTGAACCTCTCCTGTTCAAAAAGGGGAGGGGCCAAGGGCGTGTCACATGCACAAACATGTCATGTGGGCTGTGTGTGATGTCTGAGTAGTGCAGCCTCACCTGTATTTTGGTTTGTTTGGTTGGGGGCATGCAACTCTTAAAATTGTTCCTATGTATGCACACTTGAACCTCTCCTGTTCAAAAAGGGGAGGGGCCAAGGGCATGTCACATGTACAAGCATGTCAGGTGGGCTGTGTGTGATGTCTGAGTAGTGCAGACTCACCTGTGTTTTGGTTTGTTTGGTTGGGGGCATGCAACTCTTAAAATTGTTCCTATGTATGCACACTTGAACCTCTCAGTCCTATTCAAAAAGGGGAGGGGCCAAGGGCGTATCACATGCACAAGCATGTCATGTGGGCTGTGTGTGATGTCTGAGTAGTGCAGCCTCACCTGTATTTTGGTTTGTTTGGTTGGGGGCATGCAACTCTTAAAATTGTTCCTATGTATGCACATGTAAGATAATTAACGCATGCGCGGAAGATCCCGCACCACCCGACAGTAGCGGAGGAACAAGAATGCAGTGGAGTTCTAGCCGTCACACTACAGTCCATAAATGAAAGACTGCAGCGTCTGGAGCTGAGACTAAAGAACAGTGAGGCTATCACGGAGCGGGAGGAACAAAGGGAGCCCCGCAAGCCACGCTGCTGGAACTGCGGGAAAAGAGGCCATATTGCTCGCCTCTGCAGAAGCCGTGATTCAACCCAGCAACAGGGAAACTACAGACCCTCGGCGGCAGGGGCCAACTGCCAGAGGGACAACCAATAATGGCCCAGAACGACCTCATTGTTTCTGTATTATCCTCCCCTTGTAGTAGTTATTGTGTTGAAGGCGTGGTTTGTTCCGTTCCCGTTACATTTGTTATTGATACAGGTGCCGCAGTGTCTTTGATCAACAACTGTGTCTGGAACCAGATAGCCCGTGCTGGACATGTGGCAGAATTGCAACAATGGATTGGCAACAGACTGGTGGGTGTTAATGGGTCCCCATTGTCTACGAAAGGGTTTGGCTCTTTTGATATTGTCTTTGGGAATAAGAAGTTTGGTGCAACACTAATTGTGACTGGAGATATTACAGTAGGAGCTATCTTGGGGCTGGATTTTCTAGAAAATCACAAGTGTTGCATTGACTGTGGTGCCAAAATTCTAACCTTTCCTCAAAATAAGCTTTCAGTCCAGGTCCATCACGTTATGCCAGTAAAGGTCGAAGCCCCCATCGAGTGCCCTGCCATTGGACTGGTAACCCTGGAAAAAATTGTGGTCCCGCCATCCTGTGAAATGGAAGTCATGGTGAAACAAGCAAGCCCTGGTATTGGTACCTGGATGGTGGAAACTGACACTTCATGCCGAACAGGAGTAATGGTGGCTCGATCCTTGGTGTGTACAAACAGCTCCAGTCTTGTTCCAATACGTCTGCTTAATTCCGCAAACAATTCTGTTGTTCTTAAAAAAGGAATGAAGGTTGCCAGCATGAGTCAGCTGCATGAAGACTGTACTACCCAGAACATCTCGGCTGTAACTGAACATATCCCACTGTCCCAAGGAGATCAGGAGTCACTATGGAGCATGGTCTGCAAGGTGGGAGATCACCTTAACGATGGTGAGAAGGAACTCCTGTTTCACCTCTTAATGGAATATGCAGACGTGTTCGCGTTTAAAAGCGGCCAGATTGGTCGCACTAACATTCTGAAGCATCGCATTGACACTGGCAACACTCCTCCTGTCCATCTTTTGCCTCGACGAATCCCTCAGTCTCGTAGAGAAGAAATGGCAAAGCTGGTAAAGGACAGTCAGATAGTCCATGGTCCATGGTCCATGGTCATCTCCTGTGGTTCTTGTAAAGAAAAAAGACGGATCAGTTAGGTTTTGCGTGGATTACAGAAAGGTCAATAGTGTAACAAGGAAAGATGCATATCCTCTACCTCGGGTGGATGACACACTTGATACATTAGCAGGGTCGAGACTGTTTACTACGCTGGATCTGGCTAGCGGATACTGGCAAGTGGAGGTAGCAGAGGAAGACCAGCCCAAGACAGCATTCACCACACCAGAAGGCCTTTTCCAGTTTCGAGTGATGCCCTTCGGGTTGTGTAACGCTCCCGCTACGTTTCAACGCCTGATGGACAGAGTTCTCGGTGGACTGAAGTGGTCCAGTTGCCTCGTGTATCTGGATGACATTATCATTGTGGGAACCTCGTTCAGCGAGCACTTGCGTAATCTCGCAGGTGTACTCCAAAGACTCAGGCAGGCAGGACTGAAGTTAAAACCATCGAAATGTAAGTGGTGTCAAAAGAGCGTTACGTTTTTAGGGCATATTGTATCAGAAGAAGGCGTTGCTGCGGATCCGAGTAAAACAGCTGTTGTAGCAGGATGGCCACCTCCCCAGTCGAAGCGCGAAATGCAACAATTTTTGGGTCTGGCTAACTACTATCGGAAATTCGTCAAGAATTTTGCTGCCATCGCGAAGCCATTACATCGTCTCACGGAGAAGAATACTGACTTTAAGTGGACTGTCGAGTGTCAGCATGCCTTTGATGTGTTACGTGCATGTTTGAGTTCTCCCCCTGTGCTCTCCTACCCAGACTATAGCCGGAGGTTTGTTCTCGACACTGATGCCAGTGATATTGGCATTGGAGCGGTCCTCTCACAGGAAGATGCCACTGGGTCCGAGGTAGTGATTGCATATGCCAGTCGTACGCTGAGCCGTCCGGAACAGCGTTATTGCGTAACCAGAAAGGAGTTGCTAGCGGCTGTCGAGTTTATTCACCACTTTCGGCAGTACCTACTGGGAAGGGAGTTTACCCTTAGGACCGATCACAGTTCATTAGTGTGGTTGCGTAACTTCAAAGAACCCGAAGGCCAATTAGCCCGCTGGCTAGAAAAATTACAGGAGTATAGCTTTTCGGTTGTACACCGTCAAGGCATCAAGCACGGTAATGCAGATGCCCTATCACGTGTCCCCTGTCGCCAGTGCGGTAGAGAAAGTCATGAAACAACACCCAAAAGAGATGTCATTGAAGGAAGCGTGACGTCATTACCTTGCACTTCCTATACTCCTCAATGGATACGTCAGCAACAGTTAGATGACTGTTCTATTCGGCCAGTGTATCAAGCTCTGGAGTCCAAACTGATGCTGTCAGCAGATGAAGTCAAACCATGGAGCCGTGAGAGCCGCTTACTATGGCAGCAACATACATCGTTGTATCTGAAGGATGGCGTGTTGTGGAGGAGGGTACTAGGCGGTGGTGAGGGAAAGTTGCAGCTCGTTGTGCCTGCTAAGCTGAGGCAGGACATTCTGCGGAGCCTGCATGAAGGGGCTTTGTCTGCGCATTTAGGAGAGGAGAAAATGAGGAATCTACTGAAGGAGAGATTCTATTGGCCAAGTTGTGCAGATGACGTAAGTGAGTGGTGCTCATGTTGTGCAGTGTGCTGTTCCAGGAAGACCCATGCCCCCAAAAGAAGAGCAGGTTTGCAAACGCTACAGGTAGGGTATCCACTGCAAATGGTTTGCGTGGATTTATTGGGGCCCCTACCTGAGACAGAAACTGGGAGCAGATACGTGCTGGTAGCAGTGGATCACTTCACGAAATGGGCAGAGGCGTACGGAATACCCAATCAGGAAGCAGCAACAGTGGCCCGTAAATTAGTGGACGAAATGTTTTGTCGATTCTCACCACCGGAGCAATTACATAGTGACCAGGGCAGACAATTCGAATCTGAGCTGGTGAAAGAAGTGTGCAAACTGCTGGAGATTAAGAAGACCCACACTACTCCATATCATCCGCAGTGCAACGGGATTGTGGAACGCTTCAACCGCACACTTTTGGGCATGTTGGCCACTACGGTGGACTCTTACCCGTCCAGTTGGGAGCAAAATATTCGTCGGGTGTGCTTAGCGTACAATTCAAGTGTCCACGCATCGACTGGATTTAGCCCGTTCTTCCTTATGTTTGGAAGACAAGTCAAGTTGCCAGTGGATCTGATGTACGGTACCACTCAAGGGAAAGAGACTGCAGTAATGGAGTACGTGAAGAATTTGAAAGATGGCCTTTTGGAGGCATACGCTCTTGTTAGAGACAGATGCGAAACAGAGCATAAACGGCAGAAGAGCATCTATGACAGAAAGGTTCACGGAGAACCATATAGTGAAGGCGATCTTGTTTGGCTGTATACTCCAGCTGTACCATCTGGACAATCCCGGAAGCTGCACAGGCCCTGGAAAGGACCCTATAAAGTGGTGGAAAGGCTCGGAGACGCCACCTACAAGTTGCAAGGTACTAGGGGAAGGAGACCACAGATCGTCCATTTTGACAGGTTGAAACCCTGCCCACCTAATGTCAGGTTAGCTAATGAACCTCGTCCGGAGCGTCCTGCAGCAGACGAAGTCGTTCTACCTACCCCCAAACCAGGGGAGCAATGCGAGTTGCTAGAGGAGGATGAAGATTATGCAGCGCCCGTGGCCCCTCCAAATGAACTCCCTGCCGCTGGACCTGGCGATCAGCCCGCTCCCCAAAGGCGATACCCGGATCGAAACAGACGTCAACCTGACCGTTACGGACCATTCATCAAACATTAGAGAGGGAATAGTGTAAGATAATTAACGCATGCGCGGAAGATCCCGCACACACCCTTGATATATAAGGTATATTTTTGTGGATATGATCAGTTCTGATACCTGTGAGACTGTTGCTCTTACACACACTTGAACCTCTCCTGTTCAAAAAGGGGAGAAGCCAAGGGCATGTCACATGTACAAGCATGTCAGGTGGGCTGTGTGTGATGTCTGAGTAGTGCAGCCTCACCTGTATTTTGGTTTGTTTGGTTGGGGGCATGCAACTCTTAAAATTGTTCCTATGTATGCATACTTGAACCTCTCCTGTTCAAAAAGGGGAGGGGCCAAGGGCGTGTCACATGCACAAGCATGTCATGTGGGCTGTGTGTGATGTCTGAGTAGTGCAGCCTCACCTATATTTTGGTTTTTCTGGTTGGGGGCATGCAACTCTTAAAATTGTTCCCATGTATGCACACTTGAACCTCTCCTGTTCAAAAAGGGGAGGGGCCAAGGGCGTGTCACATGCACAAGCATGTCATGTGGGCTGTGTGTGATGTCTTAGTAGTGCAGCCTCACCTGTATTTTTGGTTTGTTTGGTTGGGGGCATTGACTCTTAAATTGTTCCTATGTATGCACACAGTGCTGCCGCGATATGGTCTGTAACCGATATCGTCTATATCGCGATATATCGCGATATGAGCGAAATATCGCGATATTGTATCGCGATATTGTACATGTAAATATATATTAACCGATCACATGTTCATTGCAATTTGCAATGGTTTAGTTATGGCTGCGTCAAAAGAACTGACAAATAAACCGTCCTTTCATGCTGTAGGCAATTATGAGTAATATATTGTAGGCACTAGCTGACCGCAAAATGTTTTTTTTTTTTTTTTTTTTTTTTAAGACAAATTTAATACCCGGCGTGGGAACATTTTGGGTGGCACAAAATAGCAATATCGGGTCATGCATGCGGGTGTCCAAAAAGGGCAACTGAATATGTGGCATCACCATGCATGCATATTGCTACAGAAGGCCGCAAAATGTAAGTCCTATACGTGTATAATATATATCATATGCCCGTGTACCCCTGCATGCCATTTTAATATCAAGTTAAGTTTGCCAAATAAATGTTAACTTGACGATCTTATCGTATCTAGCTTGTTCTTTCCAACTTTGCCCATTTGTTGCTTGTTGTTTTCAGTTCTGCATAACATGTTGCCCATTGTTTCAGTTCCGCTCATAATATGTTGTCCGCTGTTTCAGTTCCGCTCATAACATGTTGCCCTTCCGCTCATAACATGCATGTTGCCTGTTGTTCAGTTCCGCTCATAACATGTTGCCCGTTGTTTCAGTTCCGCTCATAACATGTTGCCTGTTGTTTCAGTCCGTTCTGCATGTAACACGTTGCCGTTTTTTCAGTTCCGCATAACATGTTGCCTGTTGTTTCAGCCAGTTCCTCATGACATGTTGCCTGTTGTTCAGTACTGCACTGATAACCGCCACTGCGACTGCACCCCCACCAGCAGTATACCACTAGTCCATGCTCAAGCTCAGATACAGGGTGTTCCGCGGTTCTTGACCGTCTCTGATAAAGTGACGAGGAATCTGTGATGACTAAGTTGCAACCCGCGGGGCCGCTAAGGTTATGAACTTGCTCAGTTGCTGCCACCGCAGGCAGAGTTTAGAGACTTCATTTCCAAGATTGATTATATAACGATGGAATGCTCTTACCAGAACGGCTAAATGCATATTCCTTATGCATAATATAATTAATGCAATGGCACGTGATTGGATTTTGCCGCTGCATGCATGCACAGTGCGCACTGCGCAACAGTATCAGTATGCATGTGTATGGTACTAATTGCATCTGCTGAATCTTAGTAAATTACTTCTTGTATATTTCTGTCTATCCCCGTGCTACTCCGTCTATTTCCGTGCACATTTGTATCGCGATATGACCCAAAAATATCCGAATCGCGTATCGCGATAATAAAATATCGCGATATATCGTATATCGCGACAGCCCTGTATGCACACTTGAACCTCTCCTGTTCAAAAAGGGGAGGGGCCAAGGGCGTGCCACTAGCACAGGCATGTCATGTGGGCTGTGTGTGATGTCTCAGTAGTGCAGCCTCACCTGTATTTGGTTTGTTTGGTTGGGGGTATGCAACTCTTAAAATTGTCCCTATGTATGCACACTTGAACCTCTCCTGTTCAAAAAGGGGAGGGGCCAAGGGCTTGTCATATGCACAGGCATGTCATGTGGACTGTCTCAGCAGTGCTACTTCACTTGTATTTTGGTTTGTTTGGTTGGGGGCATGCAGGTTATAATGATGGCCTTCTTTTGTTCATTGTACGTTATTATTAACTTTGTGTAGGTCTATGTACATTTTTATGCATACTAGTAGTAAAGTACTTTACTATATACTAGCGCGTCTATCGATTTTACAGTTGCGCCTCAGCGCCCGCGGCGCGCGATGTTCTTAATTGGTGTTTAATGTGCGGCTACGGAATGTTGGGCTAACTTCTCATGGGTTTGCACGCTGCAAAGATATTCTTGCAAGGGAATGACGTCTTTGTTAGTCTGCCTACTGGAAGTGGAAAGTCTCTTATTTGTGCTGTTCTACCCGTTTGCGTTTGACCACCTACGCGGCAGCGAAGGCACCATTGTTGTCGTTGTTTACAGTCACACTAGGAAGAAAATACATTGCATTCTAGGAATGAAAGATCCTATCATCATTGCCATGTCACCAGACAAGGCCAATATGTCCTACTGGGTGAAAGAAAGAGGAACTGTAGAGGAAACGTTTGCCCCACTTGCTGCAAAGTTATGTAATGAGAGAACCAAAATGCCCCGAGTTATCATCTTCTGTCGGCGATGTGAAGTCTGTGCATCAATATATGACTGTTTCCTCTCCACTCTGAAGCATGAATTTACTGAGCCGGTATCTGGCCTATAATGTTGTCCAAGTTCAGACTAGTGGACATGTACACTAGTGTCACCCAAATTTAAGGAGGTTCAGGAAAGCATTGTAAAATCATTCTCCTGTACAACTGCCTCTCTTCGCATAGTAGTATGCACTATTGCATTTGGTATGGGAGTCGTAGTGTTTATACTGTAAGCGATAAACACTTACGTCATGGTGGGTCTGGGTACGAGACTACTCTTACAAGGGGTCATGCTAAGTCAGTAACATATTGGTCATTAATACAACATCAAAAAACAACCAGGTCTGGGCACGGCTGACTGACGATAGGGTGGCACGTGATGATCGTGGTAGGCACATTGAATGTGGGGTGTATCTCACTAACCATTCAAGGGAAGTGCGATTTGAAGGCCCTAAGCTCTGAAAAAATAAGTTTATTGATTACTCTCATGTAATCCGTGAGCAGGTAAGGAAAATATCATTTGGTTTGGAAACTATTGATGACTGAATAAGGAAATGAGAAAAAATGAATGGACATTGGAAACCTTGCATAATTAATTTGGAAGTGCGGATATAGGTACTTAAGTTGCGAAAAACTACACAAAATATGTCAACTAGTCCCCACATTGCAAATCCGAGAGCAGGTAGTCAATATTTGGGCTTTTTCTGCAGTTAGCTGCAGTTTTCTGAATGCGTCCATACATTTTCTATGGACATTGAATTACGCAATGACCGAATACCACGTAATCCTTTTGACCGCCAATTTCTCGATATGATGTTTTTGTCGGATTGTTCCAAACCCTCAAGCGAACTTGCAGGCTAAACAATATGATTAACGTATCGAAAAGGATTCCCTGCTTTATACATAGAACATGTTTTAGTCTCCGAGGTTGTTCCTGCACGAAAATGCTTTCATGTATATAGCAGCGCTTTTTCAATGTGGAAATATGACTAAATACCCGTGCAATACAGGATACATGTATCGGCGAAGTCGGCTCTCTGTGAAGAGAGTTCAGAAATCGGAACCCACCTCTCTCATAGTTTCTGTTGGTATATCTATCTGGGAGAAAACTAGGGTGTCACAAATACAACAGCAACTGAGGGTAGCCACTCTATTCTCCCACCAGGTTAAGTTTCAGCCAGTCTTGAACTATATCATATGTGTTGTCTCATTTATGTACATTGGATTTTAGGGTGGTTCAAAGCAGAAAAAAAAAACATGAAGAGCTATAGCCGTTTCCAAATAGCGCTACGTATGACGGTTTCAGTGCAATGTATTGCGTTGCCAATCCCGTTCCGTAAGGTCTTCAATCTATGGCGTAACTCTGGAGAATTCATCACCAGTCGGTTGCCCGCGAACTCTATAGTGGCGACGAGGGTGGGATTTTGAAAGACATTGCATCGTCCATAGGAAAGATTGGAGAATTCGACGGAGCAACTAAATATTGGTGCAGCTACACCGAAATGTTAGAACATTACTTTAAAGTAGGGGACGAGGAAAAGAAAGATGCATTTTTGTCGTGCATAGGGAAAAGGACTTTTGGGTTACTTCGCGCCTTACTAGCACCAGCGAAACCAAAAGACAAAACTTATGAGGAAATGGTCGGGACCCTAACGAAATACCTAGCCCCGAAACTGATAGTCATAGCTGAGAGGTTTAGGTTCAACAAAAGAGACTAGAAGAAAAGGGAAGGAATCAGAGCGTATGTAGCCAGCCTTCAAAAGTTAGCCGAGCATTGTGCTTTTGGTAACAGTTTATCAGACATGTTACGTGACAGATTAGTATGCGGAATCAGGGACGAAGGCGTACAAAGTCCGACCTCACCTTTGCGAAGACTTTAGAAATTGCGGAGGTAGCAGAGAGAGCAAAAAGAGATGCTGCTGAATTACATGTAGGAATATCGGAAGTACATAAGATTCCTGCGCACAACCCAAAACGCTCCTTTGACCGAGTAGCTAATAGCTGCTATCGTTGTGGAGGCAACGGACATGGGCCAGATAGGTGTTACTTTAAGAAGGAGTTGTGCAGATACTGCAACAAAAGGGGACACATAGAATAGGTTTGTTAATCAAAGGCCAGCAATGTAAAAAGATCACGAAGAGAGGGAAAGGAGAGAAGACAATCAAGTTAACTGTGGTCAAGTCAACACAATGGGGAAGAAATGGAGTGCTAAAATCCGCATGTGCATAGATGTCATAGTGGAAGGGCAGATAGTGAGAATGGAACTAGATACCGATGCTGCAGTGTCCTTAATACTCCTCAACACCTACCAACAGAGGTTTTCACATATCCCCATGAAGATGACAAAAGCACCTATACAGGGGAGCAAATATGCCTCAAGGAAGAATTGCAAGTCAGAGTGAAGAAGGAAGGCAAAGAGTGGATATTACCCCTATTGGTAGTGGAAGGACAGGGACCACCTTTGATAGGGCGGAGTTGGTTGGGAAGTATCCCACTGGACAGGAAAATGATCAAAACTGTACAATGCAAAGAAGAGAATCAGAGAGCCTCAAGGCTGAAATTATACTGATGGAAAGGTACCCAACCCTGCAAAGAGAAGAATTAGGAGTTTCAAAGGGTACAAAAGCCAAACTGAACATAAGGGAAGGATGTACACCAGTCTTCCTCAAGGCTAAACCAGTTCCTTACTCCCTAAGAGCGAAAGTGGAAGCTGAACTAGAACGGCTACAGAAAGTTGAGATAATAACCCTCATACAGTGGAGTCAGTGGGCTACCCCAATTGTGGTAGTCCCAAAACCAGATGGGGCGATCAGGGGATTATAAAACAACATTCAACCCTGCTCTAAAAATCGACAAATATCCCTTTGCTCAGATCAAAAACATCTTCACTAGTTTGGAAGGCAGCACGGTGTTTAGTAAAATTGACTTAAAACAAGCCTACTCCCAAATCGAGCTCGATGATGAGGCAAAGAAACCTTTGACCATCAATACTCAGAAAGGCTTATACCAGTATAACAGGTTAGTATTTGGGATAGCGTCTGCACCTGCAATGTGGCAAAGGACTATGGATCAGATCCTACAAGGGATACTGAAGTCCCAATGTTTGTTGGATGACATAGTGGTTGCAGGGAGAGATGAAGATGAGCATTTCAACATACTTAATCAACTGTTGGAACGTCTGGATAAAAATAATCTCATCATAAACCCAAAGAAGTGTACATTTTTCCAGGAAAGTATCACTTTTTGTGGTCATCAGATGAGAAGGAAGGCTTAGATAAGACGCTGGACAAGATCCAAGCAGTGAGAGAAGCACTGAGGCCATGCAAAGTTACTGAATTACGGTCCTTTTTAGGGCTTGTGAACTATTATAATTGATCTCTCCCAAACTTGTCAACCAGGCTGACGCCCTTATATGCGCTGCTACAGAAACACACCACATGGAAATGGTCTACAAAATGCCAAGAAGCGTTTGAAGAATTGAAAGCATTGATCACATCAGAACAAGTATTGACACACTTCAACCCGGAATTACCCTTCACATTGGCATGTGATGCAAGTCCCTATGGACTAGGAGCGGTACTGTCACACACTATTTCAAAAGGAGTCGAACGGCCAATAGCCTTTGCTTCACGTACCCTAACAGCAACAGAACAGAAGTATGTACAAATTGACAAGGAAGGTACAGCTTTAATATGGGGGGTAAAACATTCCCATCAATACCTCTATGTAAAACGGTTCACACAGCCCACCAACCACTGACAGCAATTTTTAATCCAGAGAAAGGTGTTTCTCTTACCACGGCAGCTCGTCTGGGGTATTCTTGTGGGGATGCAACTTCAACATAGTATACCAGAACACAACACTTCAAGGTAATGCAGACGCATTGTCGCGCTTACCTACGAAAAGTCAGGACCTGGGGTCCAACAAAGAATAAGTGAAACTGCTAGCAATTCAGCAAATTGAACCATTACCTGTGACGGCAGAAGACATAAGAACAAACACTCAAAGAGACCCTACCTTGGCTAAAGCGTATCTGTTTGTGTCGCAAGGATGGCCCCTTGAACTGGAAGAGACCTGAAACCATATATGGACAGAAAGGATGAGCTGACAATAGAGCAGGACTGTTTGGTATGGGGGATGCATGTGGTAGTACCAAAGAAATTACAAGAGAAAGTGTTGGAGGAACTGCACGGTGGACACATAGAGGTCATCAGGATGAAAAGTTTGGCTTGATGTCACATATGGTGGCTGGGCATTGACAAAGACATTGAAAAGAAATCACCAGATCATGTGAAGGTTGCTCATTGATGAAACGGAACCCAAAGCTTACACCATTACATCCAAGGGAGTTCCCTGAAGGGCCTAGGTAGCGAATTCATATTGACTTTGCGGGACCCTTTGAGAACAGAATGTTTTTGGTTGCTGTGGATGCGTTTTTGAAGTTGCCCAAAGTAATGATGATGTAGGGAACAACAACAACCCAGACAGTAGACCAACTGCGGAATTTATTTGCGCGATGGGGAATTCCACAGCAAGTCGTAAGTGACAATGGACCACAGTTTGTGCCGGAGGAATTCACAAGGTTCATAATAGCAAACAATATTAAGCACACCAAATCAAGCCCTTACCACCCGACACTAATAGCCTTGCAGAACGGTTCATTCAATCTTTCAAACAGGCCCTGAGAACAGCACGAAAAGGAAAAAGATCGTTAGAACACAGAATGGCTGACTTCTTAATAAGCTACAGGAATGCAGTACATGCCACGACAGAAACATCTCCAGCACAGCTGATGATGAGGAGGACCTTATGAAGCAGAATTCACCTCTTGCGGCCAGACCTGAGGAGAGTGGTGACCAAACATCAAGCAGCCCAAGTGGAGACTCGACCGGCGGCCATAGAATGCAGTTTTGAAGAGGGGGATCAAGTGATGGCAAGAGACTACCGTTTGGCAAAGGAGGGGTGGCAACATACTACTGTGATGTCAAAGGTTGGTGTAAAGTCATACCTGTTGAAGTTGCCTGATGGACTGATTTGGAAACGACATTCGGACCAGATAGTAAAGGCAAATGGGAGAGGGCTGGTAGGATCTCACGACAGCTGGAACCCTGACTTATAAGAAGAAGATGCAGAAGAGAACAGACACAAAGACACTGTAGTAAATACTCCTCCACGTCCAATGGAACTGACCACGGGGGGATACCGGGAAGGTATGAACAGAACAGAACCTGGTGGACCCCCTACACTTATGAAGAGAGGAAATACTAAGTCACCAAGGAGAGATACTCTTGGTCTTGAAAGTCAGCAACCTTCAGATCATATATGCATCCTCCGTCTTAGAATCTTCCATCCATAAATCGCCCAGTCGCTGAACCAATGAGGACACGTTATGGTGGAGTGGTGAAGAAGCCTATTCCCTATTCGCTTCCAGGACTGAATTACAGGGGAGGAGTGTAATGTATGGGTTATGCTGTATATCTATGAGGGGGGGGGGGGGGGGGGGGGGGCTATGCACATGCGTGTTCTAGGATTTGTATTGATTCATCGCGTGTGGATAATTTTAGATGTTTGCAACTGTGGAGAATATATCACCAGTCGGTTGCCCGCAAACTCTATACTGTAGCGGTGTTTGTACTATATATGTTCCGCACAGATGCGTAACATGGCCGGTTACATAACGGGTCACCCGTTACGTAACCGGTCGGCCCGATGCATTACCAGTGTGTAATGCCACCTCTGGCTAAATACTTCATTGTGCCCATCGATGTACCAGAGAGTGTCACACAAAGCTTTCACTAGCCTCTTACCAAAACAATGGACCTCGCTCACTGCACTTCAACTTCAGCCTTTTGAACTCTAGCAAGTGCAGTATATTATATTACCTGTCCTTCCTATTCCTTTCTTCTACAATTTCTTGCTTTGTAGTGCTCGTTGAGACTGCAAGAGGACTTCAAAGGGATTTTTTCCCCGCGCTACTACTACCTGTACAGACCAGGCTTTTCTCGTACAGAATATTTAACAAACCTACCAAATGACTCAACAACTGGCCCTATGACTAAGTTCAAGTCGACCAAGTCCAGTTTATCCTTGCCGGTGCCCACCTCCGCTTTAACTAATATAAATACATCCATGACTCTATAGATGTGCTTGGAAGACGTGGTCGAATAGAAGTGTTCTGCTTCACTGACAAATACAATATTCCATGGAAGTATAGTAATTTTTCTAGACAAAAACACGTTCAAGATAGCCATTTTTATGTCTATGATTAAAATAATAATGTTACGTGACACGTGATCTAATAATGAATGAAAGCATGTTGTACCAAATAATGATGCGGGCGGGAAATGGAATCTTATTGTAGTGGCAATACGCTTTTTAATTTTCACAATACCGGTAATTTGTTCACTCTCTTCCCTGCTAAACGCTGTAGTAGATTTTGAGAAAAGCTGCTGAGTGTTCATGTTAATTATTGTAATATCTCGACTTGTAAACACACACAACAGTTATACAAGTACAGCATATACAACACCATACGCGGAATGGCCAAGTCCAGAAGAGAGGGAGTGACGGGTAGAGCCTCAATAGTCCAGCTATCTAACTCCGGGTTGCCAACTCACTCGTACTTACAATTCTAGCGCTTAAAAGAGTCTGCCTCACGTGCCTGTTAGTCTAGAAGGTTCTATTGCAGCCCCATAGTCTGCTGTTAATAACCAATTACAATTACTACACTTTTCCCACATAAGCCATAACGCTCCGGGGGTCGGTGAGGACGAGCGTCTGGGCAGAAGAGGGACAGCTTCAAGGTCGGCCACTGGAGGAGCCTCTTCTTCTAAAGGGTCAGGATCCGGCTCGACTTCTGCGATGGGAGGGGCTGGTGCCTGCGGTAATTCTGCTTGTCTGTCTGCCATTGTGACAATGGTTGGCAGAGGGTCCAATTCTGGCTGCTGAAATGTTCCAGAGTCCCTCTTACCCCCGGTAATCCGCTCTTTGACATGGTCAACATGATAACGGGTTTCTGTGCCATCATCCAACGTTACAATCAGTGTCAATGGACCCAGTACAGCAGTAACTTTTCCTGGTATCCGTTTTGGCATCCCTCTGTGGTTTAGGACATACACTTCTTCACCCATCTGAAATGAGCGTTGTCTTGTGTGCATGTCATGATTCTTCTTCTGTCTTTCTTGATTTTTAGTCACATGACGTTCCACAGATGGGAAAATGAAATCCAAGTGCGAGCGCTGTTTCCTCCCCAACAACAGCTCAGCAGGCGATCTTCCTGTGGTAGAATGGGGTGTTAACCTGTACTGGAAAAGGAACCGAGATAAGCATGTGTCAATATCCCCTGATGTCTTCCTTAAGGCATTTTTCACAGTTTGCACTGCTCGTTCAGCCAATCCATTAGTGGCTGGGTGGTAGGGAGCACTTCTAATGTGTCTGAATCCATTACGTTGAACAAAGGTTTGGAACTCAGTACTGGTGAAGGCCATGCCTTTGTCAGACACCAACACCTCTGGGAGACCATGACATGAAAATACTTGTCGGAGCACTCGTATGGCCTGCTGGGAAGATGTGGAGGAAACAACAGCAGCCTCCAACCATTTGGAGTGAGCATCCACCATGACAAAAATGATTTTACCCAGAAAAGGGCCACAAAAGTCCACATGAATGCGAGACCAGGGTTTTGTAGGCCACTCCCAAGGATACAGTGGGGACTTAGGTGGGGACCTACTATTTACTTGGCAAGCCTCACATGATTTCACCTTTGCTTCGAGTTCAGCGTCAAGTCCTGGCCACCACACCACACTCCTGGCCAGAGATTTCATTCGAGATACCCCTGGATGGCCATCGTGTAGAATCTTGATTATTGGTACCCTTCCAGGTGGAGGTACCACTACACGACTTCCCCAAAGGATACAACCATCTTCCACACTAAGTTCACTTTTCCTGCATTCGTAAGGCTTGAATTGTTCGTTTGACTGTGTTCTCCAGCCATGAAGCACCATTCTCCTGACCACCGAGAGCACCGGGTCTTTGTCTGTCCAACGTCGAATAGATGTAGCTGTAACCACCGAGCTCATGTCAGAGAAGGCCTGCAGCATGAGTATTGTATCCCCAGGTGTAGGGACCTCTTCAGGGGCCTCCGCTAAAGGCAATCTGCTTAGCCCATCAGCATTGCCTTGATTCTTGCCTGGTCTGAACACCATCTGGTAGTTATACGCACTCAGAGTTAGTGCCCATCTTTGTATCCTGGAAGAGGCCATCGTTGGCACTGGTTTTGTCTCACTGAAGAGAAACTGGAGTGGTTTGTGATCTGAGTACACAACAAACTGTCTACCAAAGAGAAACTGGTGAAACTTCTTAACACCCCATACTACAGCCAAACCTTCCTTTTCTATTTGTGAATAGTTCTTCTCTGCAGGTGCCAAAGACCGTGATGCATACGCTATTGGTCTGTCTGACCCATCTTCCTGCAAGTGTGATAACACTACTCCAATTCCATAAGGAGAGGCATCACACGAGAGGGCAATTTTCTTTGAGGGATCAAAGTGGACCAGCAAAACATCTGAGGTGAGCTGGAACTTAGCCTTCTGGAATGCAGCTGCCTGATCTGCTCCCCAACTCCACGGTTGGTGTTTGGTGAGCAGCTTTTACAGTGGTGCCAGTGTATCTGCAAGACAAGGCAAAAATTTTGCGTAATAGTTCACCAACCCCAAAAAAGACTTCAGCTGAGAGATATCTTCAGGCACTGGTGCATCCACTATAGCTCTGCGCTTTTCCTTAGTAGGGCTGATTCCCTCTCCCGAATTATGGTAACCAAGATACTCCACGCTAGGCAGCATAAATTTGCACTTTGTTCTCTTCAATTTGATGCCACACTCTCCTAATCTTGACATCACCTTCTCCAAAGTCACCAAGTGCTCCTTTTCAGTTGAATCTGCAACTAAAATATCGTCAATGTACACATGTACATGTGGAATACCCTGCAATATTCTCTCCATGGTTCGTTGGAAGATGGCAGGAGCAGACGCAACTCCAAATGGCATACGATTGTATCTGAAAAGACCCTTATGAGTGGTGAGAGTGACATACTCCTTTGATTTTTCATCCAGTGGCAGCTGTAGGTAGGCATGAGACAAGTCCAGTTTTGAGAACAATTTTCCTCCTGTCAGTGAAGCAAGCAGATCATTGATTCTGGGAAGGGGATACGATTCAACATTAGCCACACTATTCACAGTTACTTTATAGTCTCCACACAACCGCAAACTACCATCAGATTTTAGCACTGGTACAACTGGCGCCGCCCATTCAGAAAATTTCACAGGTTCTATAATACCATCCCGCTGTAGCCTTTCCAATTCTTCTTCAATTCTTCCTTTTAAGGCAAATGGGACTGGCCGTGGTCTGAAAAAGCGTGGCCTTGCCGACTCGTCGACGTGTATTTTCACTTCAACCCCCTTCACTCGACCCAGTTCTTCTTTGAAAAGATCTGCATAATGATCAAGCAATTTTTCCACACCCTTGTCGATCCCTGGGTTTCCTGCATAAAAAACAGACAGGTTATGCTTCAGTTTACTTAAACAATCACGCCCCATCAAGGATGGACAATCTCTTACTACCAGCAAATCCAATGAAAGCGTTTCGTTATCATACTGCACTGAAAGTGAAATTTTGCCCGTGATGTTAATCTTCTCTCCAGTGTAAGTACGCAGGTGAACATCTGTTCTTTGTAGTAAGGGACGCTTTTGTTTAGACCACTGCCTTCTGTAGGTGCATTCGCTGATGATAGAGGCCACAGCCCCAGTGTCAACCTCCATTGACAACTGAACGCCATCAGCAACTACATCTATGGTGAGTGGAGCTCTGAAGCCTTCTCTAGACAGGGTGAACAGTGTGTATGTCTCTTCCCCCTCTACAGGTGGTAGATTGACCTGCTGTACTGCTGCTGAGCCTCTGGTAGACCCTCTCCCCCTGCCCTTGGCGCCCGACACCTTGGGACTGCGACAAACACGAGACAAATGGCCTTGTTTGCCACAATTATAGTACACAATGGACGTATCTAATAGACAATCCTTTCCGTTGTGCTTACCCCCGCAGCGGTAACATGTGTTTCGTGACCTTGCTTGTACCTCCGAAGTCTTCTGTACCACGTTCACAGCCACGGTAACTGAGCGCTGGATCTCTGTGGCATTTTTCTCCGCCGATTCAGCTGACTGCACCAACTCGAAGGCTTTCTTGAACGTGAGCCCGGACTCGGCCAAAAGCCTGCGCTGTACACTCGAATTACGGACACCACACACGATGCGATCGCGCAGCATGTCGTGGAGTGTGGCCTTGAAGTCACAATGCTCGGAGAGTCTCCTTAACTCCGCTACGAACTGTGACACTGTCTCTCCTTCTTTCTGCGTCCTCGAGTTAAAATTGTAGCGCTGTACAGTTACAGACGGGGAAGGACAATAATGGTCACGCACAAGTTTAACTAACTCGGAGAAGGATTAATCTGCCGGTTTCTCTGGTGCCACAAGGTTGCGTATGACCTGGTACACGGCGCTCCCACATGAGCTGAGGAGAACTGCTCGTTTCTTGTCTAGTCTCGTACCCAGACCCACACTCGCAGTAGCGGATGGATTACATCACCGCTACGCGAGAAATGGGTCTGGTAAACAGCCTAACAAAAGTCGTTCTGGGCTCTTTCGCGCCAATAGTGACGTAATAGGTGTAGGTGTCGCGGCAACTCTCACTAATGGTGTAATTGGTCAATTAGTTTATAGCAACAAAATGAATAGATGCAAGTTGTGCGACGCTCCAGTTAACGTTTTAGAATGCAGGAATAGAAGGCAACTTGCTAGTACAACAACAACATGCTGCTGCAGAGCATTTTTAATGGGTTTAGCGGTCGAGACGACAAAGCGGAAGGAATCTGCGAGAGAGTATGAAACTGGGTATTTGTGTAAAAGGTGCTTCAACTCAACCACGAAGTACTTGACACTGCAAGAAGACCTGAAGTCAAAGATCTCCCTCCATCTGCATTCGCGATCGTGGTATACCACTGTTAGATCAGAAAAGCGAGGCACGAAACGATCTGCTGAGGACGCTCCACAAAGTGCTGTAAAGGTAAATTTGCACGAGGTTATACTAGTAGGGTAACTTTTATAGTTTGTATGATACAGGTTGTAGTGACGTCTAACCAAGGAGTCGTGAAGAAATATGCGTTGTCCCCAACCAGACAAGCTATTGGTTAATCTTTAGGGCGCAATGCTAAGGAAGCATTTGCAAAGCATTCCCTCGAATCCAAGACCATGAGGAAGCCCTTCTTCACAAGGATCCACAGGATGGTTGCTGCTGAAATGAAGAAAATCCTAATGGATACACATGTAAAGTGAAAGTAGAAGGGGCAAACAGTGATGCTTGGAAAGCAAGTACATGGAAGGACCAATACACCACCCTGAGTCGTATAGCACCTGTCCTCATAGGGATCCTAGATGCGTGCGTTCCTAACCAAAGTTCCAAAAGGCAATGCACAATAGTATCTTGTGTTGCAATCCTGGTGAAATCGCATCACAGGCTGAGTATTTTTCATCTATTGTCATCACTTATTCTTCATTTTGGACATGCAGGAAAACTGGTATGTATGATTTTATATTTGAATATAACACTTATACCATTTTATTTTTTAAAACAGGTGTACACCAGGCTAGAAAAAACTGGCCTATGTCTCTCACGTATGGGAACATGGACGTTGATTGACATGCTTGGATAGAGGCACAATGAAGAGGTTATGAAATGGGTTACAGCACTTCAGGTGCTTACACCAACCAGTCATGTGAGTTGTTTATAGCTGTACATGTATATGAGCCAGCCTTCCATAATTTTGAATAATCAAATGAGTTCATTCCTCTTGTCGGATACAGGGTTACATGTCGGCTGTCCAAATAGTACAAGACTCTGAGGATCAGCTTGATTCACTCTCATGGACATCTGAATTGGACTTTTCAATGCAGCCACTGCGTGCTTCCACTCCAATTACATCATCATCATTCAATTCTGACTACTCAGTGATCAGTTCGCTGATACGACCAGACATATCTCTTCTGTCTCAGTCAGTTAGTGACGAAATCTGTAATGTTGGTGGTGGCATTGCCTTAATTGATGTACACAGTGGTACAGTTGGTGTGTCCAGTGGTGCAGTTGGTGTGTCAAGTGGTGCAGTTGGTGTGTCAAGTGATCCAGTTGGTGTGTCCAGTGGTGCAGTTGGTGTGTCAAATGGTGCAGTTGGTGTGTCAAGTGATCCAGTTGGTGTGTCCAGTGATGCAGTTGGTGTGTCCAGTGATGCAGTTGGGGTGTCAAGTGATGCAGTTGGGGTGTCGGGTGATGCAGATGATGTGTCCAGTGATGCAGTTGATGTGTCAAGTGGTGCAGTTGGTGTGTCAAGTGATCCAGTTGGTGTGTCCAGTGGTGCAGTTGGTGTGTCAAATGGTGCAGTTGGTGTGTCAAGTGATCCAGTTGGTGTGTCCAGTGGTGCAGTTGGTGTGTCCAGTGGTGCAGTTGGGGTGTCGGGTGGTGCAGTTGGTGTGTCAAGTGGTGCAGTTGGTGTGTCAAATGGTGCAGTTGGTGTGTCAAGTGATCCAGTTGGTGTGTCCAGTGATGCAGTTGGGGTGTCAAGTGGTGCAGTTGGGGTGTCGGGTGGTGCAGTTGATGTGTCAAGTGGTGCAGTTGGTGTGTCAAATGGTGCAGTTGGTGTGTCAAGTGATCCAGTTGGGGTGTCGAGGGGTGCAGTTGGTGTGTCCAGTGATGCAGTTGGGGTGTCGAGTGGTGCAGTTGATGTGTTCAGTGATGCAGTTGATGTGTCAAGTGATGCAGTTGGTGTGTCAAATGGTGCAGTTGGTGTGTCAAGTGATCCAGTTGGGGTGTCGAGGGGTGCAGTTGGTGTGTCCAGTGATGCAGTTGGGGTGTCGAGTGGTGCAGTTGATGTGTTCAGTGATGCAGTTGATGTGTCAAGTGATGCAGTTGGTGTGTCCAGTGATGCAGTTGGGGTGTCAAGTGGTGCAGTTGGGGTGTCGGGTGGTGCAGTTGATGTGTCAAGTGGTGCAGTTGGTGTGTCAAATGGTGCAGTTGGTGTGTCAAGTGATCCAGTTGGGGTGTCGAGTGGTGCATTTGGTGTGTCCAGTGATGCAGTTGGGGTGTCGAGTGGTGCAGTTGGTGTGTCCAGTGATGCAGTTGGGGTGTCGAGTGGTGCAGTTGGGGTGTCGAGTGATGCAGTTGGGGTGTCGAGTGGTGCAGTTGGCATGTTCAATGATGCAGTTGATGTGTCAAGTGGTGCAGTTGGGGTGTCGGGTGGTGCAGTTGGTGTGTCCAGTGATGCAGTTGGTGTGTCAAATGGTGCAGTTGGTGTGTCCAGTGATGCAGTTGGGGTGTCGAGTGATGCAGTTGGTGTGTCAAGTGATGCAGTTGGGGTGTCAAATGGTGCAGTTGGGGTGTCGAGTGATGCAGTTGGGGTGTCAAGTGATGCAGTTGGGGTGTCAAGTGATGCAGTTGGTGTGTCCAGTGGTGCAGTTGGTGTGTCGGGTGGTGCAGTTGATGTGCTCAGTGGTGCAGTTGATGTGTCAAGTGGTGTAGGGGATGACAATGCCTTAGTTGATGTGTCAAGTGATGCAACAAGAGTTGAGGAAAGTGGTATTACAAAGTGGTCAGGATTTAAGCTTGTAGGTGACAACATAGATAAAACAATCAAACCTCGTGACATGCGGTTAAACAAGCAAGCTACATCTCTGCACTACTTCAATGTCTATGCTGTTAAAGATAGAATTGACTTTAGTCACCTTAGTAGTAATGCCACTATAATTTTTCCTGAAGACATAACATATGATCCTTTTTATCCTTCATCAGAAGATGATAATGGGTTAATTCATAATTTTGAGACCCTTGTAACCAGAATTCTTGTTCAATATGTCCCTGGACTCCAGCTCATATCTTCAAAGGTGAATTGCCACATTGAACACAAGTATTCAAAGCATATGTCACAGAAGTCAAAAGTGGTACGTCTTAATTTCTTTGTTTTTAAAAATAACATTACTTTATGACACAGATACCATTAGGAGTGCTGCTGAAAAACGAGAATGTCATTGATGACATGGTTCATATTCTTGATGCACTACACAAATATGTTCCTACGACAACAAGCAATAAGACTGTTCAAATATGTGAAGAAAGTGAAGCTATCAGAGCACTTGATATTGATATCCATCATTTCAGACATATATTGCTAGGCGGTGATCAACTTACAGTAGCAAGGATCAGAGGTACTCAGTGTGCTTTGTCTAATTCAGAAAATGGGAGTGAACGGCTTGAAGGATTTATACCAGTTATTGAAGATTGGCACACCAAGTTGTGCTATATGCAGGTAAATCTTTATGTTCCCCTCCACTGGGCAGGTGGTGTGGCATATGACTAAGTGTTGAATTGACCTGTGAGAACTTGTATGGCTTGCTTTAATAGACCTGAGAGCACATATATGGCTTGCATAGAATGTGTTGAGTTAGAGCTAGAGAAGGAATGGTGTAATGTTGTACACTGTGATTACAGTTTACTTTTATTGTCAGGTGGTTTGGAAAAGACTATACAGCACTTGTTCAGGAATAGATGGTGGGACTTTGTTCCAACTTAGAAATCTTATCACAACAGGAGAATTGTTGTTAAGGATGTTAAGAAAGACCTCAATTCTTGCGAAGAGTTTATGGAACTGATAACAAAAGCTCACATTCTTTCTGCTGCAATGATAGTGGCAGAAGTTCAAGACCTTCAAGGATTATCAAGGGTGATCTTGTCTAGTGAAGACCATTTAACCACACTAACGTCTGCAGCTAAGAAAGTGTGCAGCCAGTTTTGCAACGTTGCGTATTGTACTCGAGCTAGATCATCCACCAAGTCTACCGATCGAGTACAGGAATATGCAATGGAAACACTCTCACTAGGGCTGCTTCTTTTAGAATTTAAAGATGCTTTTAGGGAGGGAGATGGCACCAGGGTGATACGGTGTTGGAAGTACTTCCTTATCATCTTTCGCGTTACTGGACACAAGAACTATTGCCTTGAGGCTTTGCATCTTCTCACACAGTACTACTTCACTTTACCACCTCAGTATGCTGAACAGTGGTGTGGGGTCGATTTGTAAATAGTAATGGTGGACAAGGCAATAATATTTCAGCAGATCTACATATGGAACATCTGAATAGACTGCTGAAAGATGCTATCAGCCTCCTTGGTGCCAATAAGACACCTCAAGCTATACTTAGAGCAAGTACAGCACTAGGTGTGGTGAAAGACATCCTGTGTCAGTTTGATGAAACAACTGGAGTGTGTTTTACTGGCAAGCACACTCGTAGATCAGATGATGAAGACCTTACAAAAGTACTTGATGAGCTTTCCCAATGCCAGGTTTTTTCTTATAAATGTGGAAGAGCACATCATTTGTTTCCATCCATGGTATGCAACAAACTTTTAACATCAATGAATAAAACAAAATTTCAGAAGTGGATGACCAAAAATGTTTCTGCAATCCTGAAACAATCTACACTTTCCCGCTAAGACTACTATTTCTCATGCATGTTCAATAATATTTAATAATTACATTGGAAATGATTAACAATTACAATTATTGCTATGACAGTTTAATGAACATATATAACAACAATCGCACCCAATAATATGGCTACCAACAGTACAGTCAAAGTATGACATCAACATGGCTCGTCTGCACATAACTTTGTTACAACAGTAGCCTTCCATGTCCTTACAGACGATTTGCGACTTGAAATCTCCCCTTTTCCAAAACAGCAATGCTTTAGCTGGTAGGCAGTTTCGTCCAGCTCTACCACACTCCTGAATGTATGACTCCACATCAGACGGTGGTCCCCAATGGATGATTTGCCTGACATCAACACAGTTTATTCCCATTCCAAATGCAACTGTACATATTACAATTCGAAGAGACGCATCACTCTTACTAAAAGAGGCTACAATGGAATCTTGCACCAGCTTGCGTGTCACACTAGTGTACATGTCAAAAAGACGAAACTGTGCTAGATTTGGTGCTCCAACTGGTTCTGTTGACTCATCCTTCATAAATGAAAGAAAGAAATGGTACAGTTGTGAGCATTCCTCGTGTCTTCTGCAGAAGATTATCACTCGTGGCAGTTTGCGCCTCGATTTTTTCAGTGCCATGGCTAATGGTGTAAAGGCCTCTTCTATGCTTACTTTCTGCCGAACACTATATGCTATATTAGGCTTGTCTGGCGATGTAGAAATAATAGCAGGGTTAATGAGACCAAGAATAGCTATCACTCTGTCCCTTGTATGACTTGTAGCAGTTGCTGTCATTCCCATTATGTGTACATGTGGAGGAATTAAGCTGCGAACCTCTCCAAGAGTGCTGAATTCCTTTCTGAAAAAGTCACCCCTAGAATTGAGAAAATAACATATAATACTGTTTTTGCAATACTCTAAAAAGATGAGCTTACCATTTTGTTACACAGTGTACCTCGTCTACAACAAAAGCAACCAAGTTGCGCTTATAAATCGGTGTCATGAGCATATCCCTCCACGTCGGATTCAACATTAGAAGTTCGGGACCAATAAACACAATTTGCATTTCTCCTCTTAGAACTTTTCCCTGCTGATCAGGATCGCTATTTTCGCTACTAAGATATGCAGTTGACATTCCTCTTGAATTCAGAGCAGCAACCTAGTACAACGTGTATGCGTATAAACAGATTCTCAAACTTACTTAATACTTACTTGGTCTTTCATCAATGCAATCAAGGGTGAAACGACTATCCCAATACTACCAACGCGCTTGTGAAGGTAATCGAACGCGTATGGCAACACCGAGAAACACAATGACTTTCCACTCCCCGTCGGCAGGCAAATAAAAACATCGCGCCCTTCCATGAAGGATTTAATAGCTGTATTCTGGTCTGGACGAATCGTTGCGTATCCCAGCTGCTGAGACGCCTGCATTATCGCACTCTCGAGCTCTTGGTTTGACACAGCCATCGTAGAAGTAGTAAGCCCTCCCTCTTCGGATAATCGTTCGTTTCGCTTGTTACCACGTGCACGTGTCCGAGGTCTGAGGTGTCTCTACCGTTTAGATAACCATGCGAAGTATTAACATATAGCCCCCTGATTGTGACGTCACGGGTGCTCTGCATTCTGATTGTACACTTTTTTTTGCAGATGCCCAGAACGACTTTTGTTAGGCTGTTTACCAGACCCTATGTCGTTGCATTATACTGTAAGCGATAATGCTTACGTACGTTTGGGTCTGGGTACGAGACTATTTCTTGTCCGCGTCATCGATACCATTGACTCCAGCAAATTGCTCTAGCCGTTCGCAGTAGCAAGTCCAGTCTTCGGAATCTGGGTCGAAAGGTCCAAGAGTGCCCAAAAATGTGGCCATTCTGCAGTTTTACCCTCGTCGCCAATGTAATATCTCGACTTGTAAACACACACAACAGTTATACAAGTACAGCATATACAACACCATACGCGGAATGGCCAAGTCCAGAAGAGAGGGAGTGACGGGTAGAGCCTCAATAGTCCAGCTATCTAACTCCGGGTTGCCAACTCACTCGAACTTACAATTCCAGCGCTTAAAAGAGTCTGCCTCACGTGCCTGTTAGTCTAGAAGGTTCTATTGCAGCCCCATAGTCTACTGTTAATAATCAATTACAATTATGGTGTAAGAAATATGAGATGTTGGCATACATGTATACTCCCTCGCCTCAACCATACCTGTGTTGGCTGACTCATGATACCTGCTGTTATGTGTCTTATGAGTTCATCTCTTCTTCCAGTCGTTCTTCTATGTATTGTGTGCATAATGCGCTAATGAAAGTGCAGTACAAGAAGCAGTTTTGCACTTTGCAACAATATTACTGTTGCCCTTTAATTGGATCCAGTATCGTACATGTAATGAGGAAACGTACGTCATTACGAGAAGTGTGTGGGCGACTTTGTAATGGTGAATGATGACTTCATGCCACCTTTCAGGGCTTTAAAAAACAGGTATGTAGTACAGTTTTGTTGAGGCAACTGAACTCATGAGATTGTACTTGGGATTGCTTCACTTACCAAATCAACCATAATCAAAACGAAAAACAAAAAAAAACAAAACAAAAAATGTGGAGACAATCATCAATAGTAAAAAAAATATGTAAGCGACACAGGTGAAATTCCTATAACTGCTTGTTTAACTGATTTCATCGTATGCATGCATCTACAGACTATGCAGTCTACAAGTGTAAACAACTGTTCCGAGAAGCCGAAGTGGGTACTCAATTTCCAAGAAAAAATGATAATGAATAACAATAATCATGTAATTTTAATACTACCCCAAGATCTTACCTTTTTGGGTCACTATTATTACAGTATGTGTCTCTGGCACAATCTGAACGCTATATCGCAGACTAGTGCGTGTATGTTTGTGTGTGTGCGTGCTGTCTGCCACGGTGCATTGCAATTATAGCTCATTGGCTATACTATTCATATCCCCATGAGATCCTATATGCACCTGCCGTTGAATTAAGATTATAATAATAATCGTTAATTAGAATATAACTTGTGTTCTATTTGTTTAGAGATCTCAATGTTTATGACAAATCATGCCACTACACTCCTTCAACCATTGCCCTCTCCTCTTTGACCTACTCATTACATCTTTGAACATCTCCATGGGCATCAGGAAGGAAGAATTCTATCACAATATCTTCCTCGCCAACATGCCGTTATCAGCATTATTATTGGCAGTGTGGGAGGGGCGGGGCTGGGTACACCTCTCAGCCCTTCCAAAAGACATAAGAAGAATTAGAAACGTGCAATTGATAGTGGTAAACTTTAACCCCCTCCTTCCCCACCACGCCCCCTTGTACATCCACCACTGTCAATGGCAATGTACATGGGTAAATACTCCAAGATTAAAAAGGCAAACATATACCAAATTCCACAAAAGTTATGATTGTTGACCTCGGTTCTTGTCGCTACATAGATTGTGTCGCCCTCATACCAAGATTTGGAGGGTTGTAGGCATAAATATAAGCATTATGCCTACGACCCTCCAAATCTGGGTCAGGGAGGGAGACCGAAATCCAGCAGAGAGGCTGAAGAATTGGCGGATTGCTATACAGTGCTAGGTGTTCCGTGCAGAGGGGTCAATTCCGGTAATTGGAAACAGGTCGGCACTGCTTCCAGATCATTATTCCCTTTCAGATGGAGCACTGTTCATTATATTGATAAAGACGACCAAGACGATATTTCATTTTTCAATATTTTGCTATGCGCTGGCCACAAATTGAATTCGATCGCGTGCAACATTAACACTTACGAGAGCCCAAATTGCTCTCCTTCTATAAATAGAAATCAAATAGCCATTACAATACTTACTTCACTCCGACCAATATGGATGGAAAAAAAGAAGACAAGACAGGACAAAAAGATGGACAAAAAAAAGGACAAAAAGAAGGCAAGAAAGGTGGCGTACTGCGTGACGGACATCAAAAATCACTGACGGATAAGTAAACGATGCCGCCAAAAGACATATAAGAACACTACTCTCTACTGGAACAGTTGCTGTATTTGCTCCATAGGACATGTATGTAATTGTAGCTCAGATATTCGTACTGTGTTGATACATGAACGAGTGTTTCTTTCATGAAGAGGTTATAGCTATGGAGCTATTTCTTAATTTTTGTCGGATCGATCGGCGCGGCGGTAAAGGATGTAGGATGAAAATACGAGCTCTGTATTCTTTCTTTATTAAAAAAGTGTACGGCGCTGCATTCTGTTGATTCGCTTCAAGAACACACACTAATATACAGGCCCGTGCGCAGGATTTTTTTAAGGGGGGGGGGGGGGGGGGGGGGGGTGTTAGATTAACTGTCAGGGAATAAAGGTGCGTCGTCACTAAAATAGGGTGACTTCTGCATGCGCTAAGTGAAGGGAAGTTTTGAGTATCGTTAAATATTAAAAGTATTCTAAAAAGTCACATCATGCATAGCTTGCATGCATGTGCACCAGACGAAAACTTGGTTGCCACTTTCATATATATATGCATGTAAAGTTGTTAAAACAATAGGCGTGGCTTAACTGAAGGGGGAGGCTGCCGGGCCGGGGAGGGTTCGATCGAACCCCCTCCCCCTCTTCCTTTTGGGTACGCACTCACACACAAACATGCGCACACCATGCACAAATTTGTATGTCATAAGTACAAGTCACAATATTACACAAATAAACACATCCGTACACATGCACACACACACATGCACACACACATACATGTACAGTACATGTATTGTATGCACATGCACGTACACACCTCTACGCTGTGCTCCCAACTTTAAGACCAAATAAGAAGGGGTCGAGTCATTAGTAATTAAAGAAGGGCGAGGGCTGTACTCGTCAGCGCCCAGCAATAGAGCGTTGTAAGACTCCTAAGCTATAGATATCACGATTCGGGAGCGGAGCGGTAGTTTGAAGGCTAACCAGTATATACTTCACTCTGAGTACGTACAAACCATCGATCGTTGTTATCCCCCTTGAATTTGAGGTCAGATGTGTGAGGTTGTAAAACACTATGTTAGGTACAAAAATATTCATTACATCAGCATGCATTCTACGCACATCATCATGTTATGTTTATTTTTCCAAGACACGATGCCTGTGGGGTAAAATGTATTCATACAACCCGGGGGGGGGGGGGGGGGGGGGGGGGGGTAGTGTACAATCAATTTGTGATTTTACTGAGGCATCGATTCTTGGAAAAATGAACGTAAGATGATATACATAGATGTAATGAATGTTTTTGTGTCTGTGTCAGTTGCTATAAGCATACAGAACTCACGTACATGTGCATGTACATGCCGCATCAATTCGATCGTCATATAGGATTCCTGCTGATCATGAAGTGCGGGTTCGGATCCCACGACCTTAATGCCAAATATACTAACTTGTTATATTGCAGCAGGTTTCTCTGGCATACATGTAGGAGACAGTAATTGCATTCAATGACTTCGTTAACATGGCACCATAAATGAAGTAAGCATAATGCCCTCATTTATTTATTCATATACGTGCTAAAGTAAGAATATATATACCCCTATACCCTACGCAGCTATTCCTACCTTACGGCAAGTTGACATATTTAGCTATTTTATTAGCGATTTTAGGATGGCTGATAAAACTCCATACTCAAATCCATCAGCCCCGTATGACTGTGCAGAAGATAGAGATGTTCATGAAAACCGCGAAAGATCGCACCACTGGAAACACCACTGTCGGCATAAAAAGTCCCAATTCGATTTGGTGGACTGGAGAAAAGAGCTAAAGCGATTCGAGGAGTTTGGACTTGGGCGTGGAGTAGATGCCAGTGACCCCAGCCCTTTCGCGAACAAAACGGCATTCCACGTTATCCCGATCGATTCCGAAGACAGTGACATGATCTTATGTACGGACGAGGGCGGTGCCTTTCACAGCATCTTCCAAAGCCTTGAGACATCAGATAAAGCTACAATTCAGCTTACGGCAGCTGTCCCTCTACCTCAGACCCCCATCCAAATCGGAGCAGCCGTAGAGTACTCTCGGAGCACAATGCGGAGAGGTTACACCATTGGCAAGAAGGTCATCACTCGCAGCGTCGAGTTCAGGATGGGGCATCATCTGAACCAAAAGGGGACCAGTGAAAGAGAAAACTACTTTGAAACGTGGATTAAACAACAGTGCAGTGATCTTGATCGTAATGTAAAGAAGCTGGTAGAACTCATCACTCAGTGGAGAATTACCCATTACATCAGTAAAATTCAACTCGGGGCGGCAGAGTATTGCACGATGTCCGAAATGTACTATAACAGCCTCGCCAAAGGAAAGGCAGGTTTAGGGGTGGACAAAATTGCAGAGCTTGCATTATCGGCATCCAAAAAACATACGAGCTCGTCTCACGTTTCCGAAATGAAGCGAATCGGATTCATGAGCGACGAAGGCGTGGTCGAGAGAGGTAATTACCAGGAGGCGGTATTGGATGTCCAACTCACGTCCATTGCTACCCTGATTACTAAGGATAAGGACTTGAGGGATAATTTAACTAACGCTCTGTGTTTCTACATCGCCGCCCGAAGCTACGGCCAAATTGGTTACAAACATCAAACGGATCTTCTGTCAGGCTGGCTATGTGAGTCTTCGAGTGTCGAAGACGCCATTACAAATATTCGAAAAATGGAACGCCCGCCAAACCGTACGTATATAGCATGGCATACATTATACATTACTGATACATTCTCACGGAACAACTATTCACAACTTGTTTCCCAGACCCACTAGACGTAGCATTATACATTATGCGATAATGCTTGCGTCAGTTGGGTCTGGGTACGTGACTACATACGCGACGACTAAACGATCGACGCATGCACAAAGCGTGCATACATATACACAATTTGGTGGCAACTTAGTACATGACGGGTTTGACTTGTTTGGGGGTGAGACTTATCCAATCTAATAGCTGTTGGCATTGCGTACCCACATTGAGTCACGTGTAGTTTGGTATTTAGTAATTGGTTTTCAGAATGTAAGACAACTGATCTCCGCGTCAGTGCGTGTGCATTACCCCGCCCCTTCAGCTGATTGCAGGCGTCAAAGTTTATCACCACAGTGAGGAGAGAATGCTCTCGAAGCTTACGTTCTTGTGTGTTAGGGCTGAGAGGTGCTACAGCCGTATAGTTAGTGGTTTATACCGGAAGAGGAGTGAGTGAATTTCCCTTGATAGTGGGTTTGCCACCGGAGTTTTTCCTGCGAGAGATGCACAGACTCAAATACGCTTTTCGTTTTAGTTTTTTTTTTTTTTGTTTTTTTTTGTGTTTCAGTCAGCGCATAGACGTATAGAGTTTGATTTTTGTAATTCCAGTATTTGTTATCAGGAACTATTCAGACTGGGGATGTTAGTAGGTGGGATGATTATAGTGCACGTGCTCAGCAGATGATGCGCATCCAAATATGTGAAGTGGCATTGGGGAGGGCATAGCGTGCATACTCGCGCACAAGGTCGGTATATACGGTAGCAGGTATTTTAACACATGATTTCTATTTTCTTTTTCAGAACACGACGACAGACACAGGTACGCAATTTTGTGTGGTGAAGGTGCAGACACTCTCTTCCTGGACGTTAATGAAAGGAACCAGGTTATAGCTAAGAAGCTCAGTGAGGTTGACATACATGTAGCTGAGAAATGCAGTGTAAATTACTTCAATCTGCGGTACACAAAAAATCCCGGTGAGTTTGTTATAATGGACTATAAAGAATTTGATATCAAGGAAAAACAGATTGAATCAAACCCGATACCGGTAAGTTGCGATTTGTGGCCAACGCCTCGCTACTTAAAGGTCAACACTCACCTCGGATATAACAACGGGCCATTGTGCATGGAGAACAGCTTAGACGAAAGCTACTGCCGCCTGAGGGTTCGTCCCCGGTTGTTCCATGAGTACAGCGATGTGAACCTGAGCATGAGCGATTTTACGAACGGAAAGGACAAGTTTTACATCTGCACATCTAGGCGGCTTGGAAGAACTGGCTACCTATACGTGAAGGACAACGATCCCAATGGCAATCCCCTTGGCAATAATCCCCCTGACAATCCTCGCTACACGCTCGCCTGCAAGCCGTTCATCGGGGGGTGGCGGCTCAGATGAAAGCATGTTCTTCAGACTAGTGAGATATGAGAGCATGTACATTTCACAATCTAAAGCTTCATAGGTCTGCTATACTTACGCTGCACGTATAAGGATAGTATGGCAGAATTATAGAGTTTATACATGTATGTAGGCACTGGTTTACCATTAATAATTATGTATACAATCTGTTGCAGTCATACACCTTTTATACGTATACATGTTTTATTATGTTATGTAGTACTTATTGGGCATTGTCAAAGAAAATCAGTATATATCATACATGTAAAAGCGATACTGTATTATTATCATGCAGTTATAAAGCGCCAGAGCCCTAGCTGTTTAATGATCCTTTTTTCTGTAAAGCCATCAAGTACATGTACATGTACCTACAGCTGTATATGTACATGTATTCAGGGAAGTTATTGACAATAAGATACGTTATAACATGTATGCCAGGCTAGTTGAATGTGAGAATACCATGCACAAGTATAGGGAATATGCCGAAAAGAAAGTCTGTCACAGAAATGTTGTCCCGCCGAAAAATTTGGTTCGATCGGTGTTATAGGCATTACGATCCGGGGCAATTTTCAGTCTCCCCCCCCCCGGGACCAAATTTCCTGAGAGCCAAAAAAGTGGATTTTTAATTTTATGCCGTCACATTGTTGTTAATGCTTAACGATCGTCTGACTTTTAGTACTTAAATGCATGTTTTAAGGTAATAGCTGTACGTTCCATTGCTAACTGAATGAAAATTACAATACTGTAAGCTATAGTAGTTTCATTCGTTCTTTTTAAGAGCTCAGCTACATGGCAAATTTGAGATAATCAACACTTCCCGCTAAGGATGTTCCTTTTTCCACGTGTTATGTAATAATGCACTTCTGGCTGCATGTGTTGACCTTGCATTACTTTTATAATAATTTCCCTCAAGTGTATGAAACTAGTTCAAAAATTAAATTCTGTTTAAAATTTCATGCATAACACGTATTGACAAAAAATAATAATAAACAACAAGTTTAACTGCTCATATACAGTAGGTGCCATAACTGGACAAGAAGAAAAACTCAGTATACAGAACGTTATGCACAAAATATCTGTTTGAAACTTTGGCAAAGCATTTCTGACTCCACCATCGTCACCTGCATGAAGAGAATAAGGGTTACAAAGCTGCATCGCTCTTCCTTGACTATATTCAAAGTTACACTTCATAAAGCCGGGAAATTATATCATCAATTTAGTAACAAACTGATCGTGTTGTTAAAAACAGTATTTGCATTCATAAATGCCTTCAGAGTTCCAACAATAAAGATTGCAGATGTTCGGGATATTTATAAGCAAGTTTGTTGCGCATGATGTTCATTACATGAGTGAGAATACATTTCCACTACTGGAGTAAGTGCTTCAGTTGCCCAGTTGAATGGTACTTATGACAACACCGGATTACAACCAACACATTTGACAGTCTTGCAAGTCAAATGGATCAGAAAGCATTATATCTCATCATGATATCCACTTATATAGAGAACCTTGTCTATTCGCCGGGGAACTACTTTCTGCATATAACGTAGCGCTGCATTACCTGAAAATTGTTTGTTATTGGGAGTGTAATCAAACGCAACCTCTATGGTGTACTGAGGTATAACAATAAGCTCCATTGACTAAACGTGTTTATACATTTCTACGCAACATGACCCTTGCGCCTACTGCTAATACCAGGCCTGCCTCTAAACTGGTAGTCATGTTGCAATCTTTGAAATAGAAGGGCAATCACAATCAGATTTTGAGCCTTAGTGCCAACTTCTTTAGCCACGGTATCATTCATTAGTGACTACTGGTATCACATCTAGGTGCTTATCATGTGTATAGGATGTCTCGTAGATATATGGCTCAGTGAACTGCTTGTATATGACTACCAATCTTATCAGACAAGTCAGATTGAATGCATTCATGGAGCGCACTGATTTTATGAAAACTCCTGCTTGTTCTCTATGAACAGCAAGCACCATGTTAAGTAATGTGTTTGCACTAATTTTGCACACTGCAGCTTGACCGGGTGCTCAATCGATGGTTATTCAGTACTGTTTAATGAAAATGGTATTCCTGCTGATCATGAGTTCCTGAACTCATGATCAGCAGGAAAACCTTACACCAATCGGCATGCATGCATGCATGTACAAGTCCGTGAGTTCTGCATGCTTATAGATACAAAAACATTCATTACGTCAATAAATATCATCTTACGTTTCTTCTTCCAAGAAACGATGCCTAAAATAATGAATTGTTTGCAAGCTACCCCGCACCCTGGGGTAAATGAATAGATTTACCCCCACTTTCTTGGAACTATAAACGTAATTTGATATACATAGATTGCATCCCGCGGTGTACTGAATCTTTTTGTACCTAATATGACGTCAAATTCAAGGACTGATGATTGCACGTACACAAATAGTAGTTTTGGGGCTAAAACCAACCAAAACTAAACCCTACAGTTAAGCTAAGTCCGAGAGATGTGGTGTAGGGGACAGACCAACCCTAGGCTCATGCTAACCACAGGGGAAAGGTTTGAAGCAATGCTTTGTATATATATTACAATTACAATATGGGACAGTTTCCGCGAAAATTGCCCCACGGTTAAAATGTTATAAAAATGCATCGCGTTTGAATCGCTATAACTTCCCAACGGATAACGCTATCGACATCCTATTTTCAACACTTCATACTACACCATTTCACTATGAAGTGTTGAAAATAGGAATCGATAGCGTTATCCGTTGGGAAGTAATAGCGTTTCAAACGCGATGCATTTTTGAAGTGTGAATTTGTTTTGAATACATGTAGGCATAAGGAAAGGTACAGGGAGCCAAAAGTTTCATGTAATCAAGCCTCAATTTTATTTCATCATGTGTACTACTATGGGAGAGTGCGATGAGATGGGGTGTAGAAAAGGATTTTGTGGGAGATGGAGTGTTTGGAAAGGGATGGTGAGGGTCGAGGGTTGGTACAGGTGATAGCAAACAATCAGAAATGAACGTCCAGTGTGAGCAGATTATTTCCGCACCCCCACCCTCCCCTACACAAACCAGCGCACACTTACATATAGCACAGTTTTGTGACCATAACCAGCTGTGTGAGGTCACAGAACATAGGTACAGCTAAATAGAAAGAGGTGCATATTAATTTCTGAATGAATTAGCTTTGGAGGTCATACATACCTACATGTGTATGACATCATAGCCTGTGATCAATGCATATCTGTGTGCATGTGACCAAGCCACACAGCCTGCAGGAAGAGGTGTGTGAAGGGGATGGTGGATGATGGGAGTTATTACTTCTATCTTTTATTGCAATTTTCCTCATCAACAATGATAACACAGCTCACCCCATCAATAGGCTACAACATCATGTGGTATACAAGTCATTGCATGTGGTGCATTTTAAGACGCACGGAGTGATTTAATGATATACATGAAGTGTGCAACCTAAACTATATCTAGCTAAGTGCAAAGCTTTGCAGGGCTTCATGCCTTCTATTTGTGTGTCTTCCCAATACGTGATCAGAAATCTGAGCTAAATTTACATGCATGTCCTATGGAGCAAATACAGCAACTGTTCCAGTAGAGATATAGTGTTCTTATATGTCTTTTGGCGGCATTGTTTTCCGTCAGTGATTTTTGATGTCCGTCACGCTTTATGCCAGTTTTCTTGCCTTCCTTTTAGTCCTTCTTTATGTCCTTTTTTTTGTCCTTCTTTTTGTCCTTTTATTTATCCTTCTTTTTGTCCTGTCTTGTCTTCTTTTTTTCCATCCATATTGGTCGGAGTTAAGTAGAAATTGTTATGATATTTCCACTATTTAATTTCTATTTATAGAAGGAGAGCAATTTGGGCTCACGTAAGTGTCAATGTTGCACGCGATCGAATTCAATTTGTGATCGAATTCAATTTGTGGCCAGCGCATAGCAAAATATTGAAAATCCGGTCGTCTTTATCAATATAATGAACAGTGCTCCATCTGAAATGGAATAATGATCTGGAAGTAGTGCCGACCTGTTTCCAATTACCGGAATTGACCCCTCTGCACGGAACACCTAGCACTGTATAGCAATCCGCCAATTCTTCAGCCTCTCTGCTGGATTTCGGTCTCCCTCCCTGACCCAGATTTGGAGGGTCGTAGGCATAATGCTTATATTTATGCCTATAACCCTCCAAATCTGGTATGAGGGCGACACAATCTATGTAGCGACAAGAACCGAGGTCAACAATTACATAACTTTTGTGGAGTTTGGTATATGTTTGCCTTTGTAATCTTGGAGTATTTACCCATGTACATTGCAATTGACAGTGGTGGATGTACAAGGGGGTGGGGTGGGGAAGGAGGGGGGTTAAAGTTTACCACGATCAATTGCACGTTTCTAATTCTTCTTAAGTCTTTTGGAAGGGCTGAGAGGTGTACCCAGCCCCGCCCCCTCCCACACTGCCAATAATAATGCTGATAACGGCATGTTGGCGAGGGAAGAGATTGTGATAGAATTCTTCCTTCCTGATGCCCATGGAGATGTTCAAGGATGTAATGAGTAGGTCAAAGAGGAGAGGGCAATGGTTGAAGGAGTGTAGTGGCATGATTTGTCATAAACATTGAGATCTCTAAATAATAGACCACAAGTTATATTCTAATTAACTATTATTATTATTATCTTAATTCAACGGCAGGTGCATATAGGATCTCATGGGGATATGAATAGTATAGCCAATGAGGCTATAATTGCAATGCACGAATAAGTCCGTGGCAGACAACACGCACACATACAAACTAGTCTGTAATACAGCGTTCAGATTGTGCCAGAGACACATACTGTAATAATAGTGACCCAAAAAGGGGGGGTAGTATTAAAATTACATGTTTTTATGATTATTATTATTCATTATCATTTTTTCTTGGAAATTGAGTTCCCACTTCGGCTTCTCGGAACATTTGTTTACACTTGTAGACTGCATAGTCTGTAGATGCATGCATACGATGAAATCAGTTAAACAAGCAGTTATAGGACTTTCACCTGTGTCGCTTACATATTTTTAACAATTTTTTTTTCCCTCTGCCAATATGCCAATATTATGCTTTAATGTTACATACATACATACATACATACATACATACATACATACATACATACATACATACATACTACATACATACATACCGTAAAGTACCACGAATAAGCCCCCCCCCCTCCGCCCCCAACAATAAAAATGGCTCGTGTTTAAACGTGCGCATCTCTGTAACCTCGAAAGTCTCCTCAAATGTATTCAGCATTTCAGAAACAGAAATGGTACCCGTACATGATTATGTAAAAAGATACGCAGAAGCGTTCGCGATTACGAAGATCGGACGTTTAAACACGAGCCATTTTTATTGTTGGGGGCGGAGGGGGGGGCTTATACGTGGTACTTTACGGACATACAGACAGACAGACAGACAGACAGACAGACAGACAGACAGACAGACATACAGACAGACATACATACAGACAGACAGACAGACAGACAGACAGACAGACAGACAGACATACAGACATACAGACAGACATACAGACCACAGACATACATACAGACAGACAGACAGAAAGAGATACATACATACATACATACAGACAGACATACAGACATACAGACAGACATACATACATACAACTACAAACAGACATACTACAGACATACAGACAGAATACAATACAGACTACAGACAGACATACATACATACATAAAACATACAATACATACATACATACATACATACATACAACATACATACATACTACATACATACATACATACATACATACATACATACATACATACATACATACATACATACATACATACATACATACATACATTACATACTACATACATACATACAAATAATAATAATATTCCATCGCAACTGTACGCATACATGTCATACACGCATACAATACAGTCACGTTTGGGGAGAAGAAACAGTGGGGGACACAGAAATAGTTGTAACGTCCACGCAAGACACCAACACAACACCATATACTACGCCGTTCGAAACTTGGGCTTTATTTGCTCAGTGGAGCCACGGTGAGCGCGTCCGTTCATTTTCAAACCAACAATCGTTCAATCTTCTATTTCAACTCCAAACAGCCTTCACACACACTAGGACACAAACTTTCTCGTTTTATGAGACGTAGCAATGTTGCCGGTCAGTGGTTTGGTAGACGAGATGGAAAAAAAAAAAACGTGTAGCTCCAGATAGAGCGCACCACTCAGTAGCCTCGTCCCCAGGCCCTATTTTTATATTAAAGTTAGCGGGGACAAAAAATAGGGCCTGGTATCCATTGTCAAGGTCTTGGTGCGCATGTGAGAAGTGCAGTACAAGTTTCTTGTACTGCACTTCTCATTAGCGCATTGTGCACACAATACAGAGGAGAACGACTGGAAGAAGAGATGAACTCATAAGACACATAACAGCAGGTATCATGAGTCATCCAACACAGGTATGGTTGAGGCGAGGGAGTATACATGTACGCCAACATCTCATATTTCTTACACCATAATTAACATAAACACTCAGCAGCGTACAGCATTTAGCAGGATAGAGAGCGCACAAATTACCGGTATTGTGAAAATTAAAGCAAATTGTCCGGTATTGCCACTATAATAAGATTCCTTGTTTCCCATTTCCCGCCCGCATCATTATTTGGTACAACATGCTTTCATTTATTATTAGATCACGTGTCACGTAACATCATTACATTAATCATAGACATAAAAATGTCTATCTTGAACGTATCTGTTGTGTGTAAAACTACTATGCTTCCATGGAATATTGTATGTGTCAGTGAAGCAGAACACTTCTATTCGACCACGTCTTCCAAGCACATCTATAGAGGGGTTGCAGTGTCATCCCGGAAAGGTTCACAACACTCGCCGCCATGTTTTTTGGTGTCCTAACTATATTTATGTCATCATTTATTAAAAAGTGTGACGCGCACGCCACAGAAATACATTATGAAAAACGCGAGCACGTATTACAATGAGCTGTTTCCTAGCGACAAAGACAATGTCTGTATGGACTTGGAACATACTGTGATCCGTTTGGCATACCTGACCAGCATTGAGTAGATGATGTTTCTAAGTGGCCTCCAGTTGACTACCCCAGTATTTATACCTACTTTATTGAAACACCCGGAGGTTACACAAGAGAAAGGCTGAAGGCATTTAAGAGTCTCAAAGCTTACAACTACTATCAAAGGTTAATTGTCACTCAAATGATTTCCACCTCTACTTAGGGGTTGGAAGTTTTTAGTGTCCCCAGTTCTGTTACAGAATGTTTACTGAATTCCTCTCCTTATTAATCCAGCTCTGGTAGTGGACATTGACTTTAACCTTCCTAAGCGATTGAAACCAACAACTCTACAAAAGGCTCCATTACAACTACAATGATCAGTTACAACTTAACAGAAGGTTTTCAAGGTTGTGACATGCAATCCATTCTAAAGTCATTGTATAGAGCTAATCCTTCTGCTGCTATTTTTACTGCTCTCCCCAGTGTCAGTACAGAGGCACATATATCAGCATGCAGTGTTATGGAAACCAGACTTCCTCAACCTCTATCATATTTGTACAATGGTCAGAATCGTCTTCTTCCAAAGGAACAACTTTCTGACCTTGTTCAACATACCACACTTGTTCAACATACCACACTCACTGTAAATGACGAAGAGGCATGCTATTTAGAGAGGTCAACTAGGGGTCAGGCTAGCACACCATTATGGTTTGAACATAGAGTACGAAGAATTACTGCACCTGTATTCGGACGTGTTAATTGCCAAATGTCGTGAGAAAACATTTCCTAGCTCTTTTGTTAAAACAATCATGCAGTACTCAGGCTCTAATAGGGATGTTCCAGCCATTAAATGGGGTATTGAACACGAGTAAGAAGCAAAAAGCACGTGAGGCGTATGCTAACATTATGGCAGTTAAGCATGCAACTTTCAAGGTCAATCCAGCTGGACTTCGTGTGTGCACTAGGCAACCATTTCTGGCAGCTGTTGTGGTGAAGGTCTGCTGGAGATCAAATGCCCTTTCAAGTATCGAAATAGTCAACCAGCCAGTATAGAGGATGAATCCTTCTACCTCCACAAAGTTGGCAGTGAAGTCACACTGGACAAAAAACATGACTACTACTATCAAGTACAAGGGCAGATGGCCATCTGGAAGAAACCATACGTTGGACAAAAAAAGGGCTAATCATCACCAGGATACAAGCTGTACCTGTAACGAAATGTTACGGCTATGTGGTGATGTCCTGACGAATCCGATCGCTGCAATCCATCGTTTCCTCTGAAATCCATCCGCTGGGATACGAAATAGACGGATATTTTCATCTTTTTTTCTTAAGCACCTCAAAGCGCAGAAAAGCTTAGGCATTACACCGTGCTCGACACCAATAATAAATGATGACGTAAAAATAGTTAGGACACCAAAAAACATGGCGGCGAGTGTTGTGAACCTTCCCGGGATGACACTGCAACCCCTCTATAAAGTAATGGATAGATCGGAGGTGGGCACCGGCAAGGATAAACTGGACTTGGTCGACTTGAACTTAGTCATAGGGCCAGTTGTTGAGTCATTTGGTAGGTTTGTCACAGTTAAATATTCTGTACGAGAAAAAGAGCAATCACCTGGTCCGTACAGGTAGTAGTAGCGTGGAAAAAAAATCCCTTTCAGGGCCCGCGGAGCGGGGGAGGCAAGGGGGGCAGCTGCCCCCCACGATAATGTTAATTTATTTAATGCATTAATTATCGCGGGTGCATACACGTCCCACAAGCATCAGTTCAGGCGCGCGTCGCCAGCCGGACTTTTGGTTATTTGTTCTTGGGTGAACCTCCTTGTAAGAAGCAATGTAATATAGCTACGTTCTTCCGACCATGCTTAAACCAAAAGACATCGGCAGAAACTTCTAATTCGAGCGATGAAGCACGCGGTACTTCAGATGAGATTGACCGTGTAATGGATGGCAATACTTTATCTGCAGGGCATATGTGTGAAATGTAATTAGAGTACAAGGCTGTGGAATAGAGTGAGAATGTGCATGGAATTGCTCAACTGTGTGTTTCCGCCCACTGCACTGCCTGATTACGGCAATGGTGAGGGAAGAAAATGTGATAGCATTCTTCCTTCCTGATGCCCATGCAGATGTTCAAAGATGTAATGAGTGGGTCAAAGAGGAGAGGGCAATGGTTGAAGGAGTGTAGTGGCATGATTTGTCATAAACATTGGGACCTCTAAAAATAGAACACAGTGATAACGATTATTATTATCTTAATTCAACGGCAGGTGCATATAGGATCTTATGGGAATATGAATAGTATAGCCAATGAGCTATAATTGCAATGCACGAATAAGTCCGTGGCAGACAACACGCACAAACATAAACATACACGCACTAGTTTGCAATATAGCGTTCAGATTGTGCCAGAGACACATACTGTATAGTGACCCTGATCTTGGGGTAGCATTAAAACTACATGTTTTTATGATTATTATTATTATTCATTATCGTTTTTTCTTGGAAATTGACTACTCCCTTGGGCTTCTTGGAAGAGTTGTTTACACTTGTAGACTGCATAGTCTGTAGATGCATGCATACGATGAAATCAGTTAAACAAGCAGTTATAGGAATTTCACCAGTGTCGCTTATATATTTTTAACTATTGATGATTGTCTCCACGTTTTTTTTTTTGTTTTTTGTTTTTGGTTTTTTTCGTTTTGATTATGGTTGATTTGGCAAACGAAGCAATCTCAAAGTACAATCTCATGAGTTCAGTTGCCTCAACAAAACTATACTACATACCTGAATACTGTGGTTTTAAAGCCCTGAAAGGTGGCATGAAGTCATCATTCACCATTACAAAGTCGCCCACACACTTCCCGTAATGACGTACATTGCACGTTTCGATCCTCATTACATGTACGATACTCAATCCAATTAAAGGACAACAGTAATATTGTTGCCGCATGCAAATTGCAAAACTGTTTCTTGTACTGCACTTCTCATTAGCGCATTATGCACACAATACAGAGGAGAACGACTGGATGAAGTGATGAACATAACAGCAGGTATCATGAGTCAGCCAACACAGGTATGTGGTTGAGGCGAGGGCTCCCCCATCGGGGTCTGGGGCGGAGCCCCAGCAGCTTTGCAACTTTTACAATGTTGAAGTCACAAAACATCGCATAATTGCGTAGAAACATGCCAAAAACAAATAGTAAATATGACAAGAAGTACTTTTTTGCTTCCAGAGTCTAGCTCGCAAGCGCGAGACTACAGAAAGTTTGGAAGCAAGCGTATCTGGCTTGCGAGTTAACGAGACTTAGTCTAACTTTCCTATCTACGATAAATCTGGAAAGTTAACTCGAAAGCCAGACCTCCCCCCCCCAGCCTACGGGCCTGGTATACATGTAAGCCAAGGCCACTACAAAAAGATTCCATTTCCCGCCCGCATCATTATTTCGTACCGCATGCTTTCATTCATTATTAGATCACGTGTCACGTAACATCATTTATATTAAATGACGTATATGTTGGATGTGTCAGTGAAGCAGAACTCGACTACGTCTTTCAGTACATCTATAGAGTCATGGATAGATTTAGTTAAAGCGGAGGTGGGCACCGGCAAGGATAAACTGGACTTGGTCGACTTGAACTTAGTCATAGGGCCAGTTGTTGAGTCATTTGGTAGGTTTGTTAAATATTCTGTAAGAGAAAAAGAGCAATCACCTGGTCTGTACAGGTAGTAGTAGCGTGAAAAAAAAAATAATAATTTGAAGTCCTCTTGCAGTCTCAACGAGCACTACAAAGCAAAAATTTGCCTGAATCTTGTAGAAGAAAGGACAGGTTATATATTATACTGCACTTGCTGGAGTTCAAAAGGCTGAAGTTGGAGTGCAGTGAGGTCCATTGTTTTGGTAAGAGGCTAATGAAAGCTTTGTGTGACAGACACTCTCTGGTGCATCGATGGGCACAATGAAGTATTTAGCCAGAGGTCTACAGCTCTCCCAAGTGTTAATTTATAATAATGAATAATGAATCGCCCGCCCGCATGCCTTGTACATGTATGTCCTATTGAAATGGGAAACAAGAATCATATTGGAGTGGCCTTATATGAAACTATTACGGTCAAGCCAACAAAATGGCAGGTGAGTATTTACTCCAGCGCAGAAGGCGGTTCTTAGTTGCAAAGTTTATTATAGTGCTGGGTGTGAATTGTAGCTTAGTGTCGATCAAAGGGTAGTTTTGGCCAGATGCTTGCACAGAGAACGTAGCGATCAAGCCGTGTAGCCATTGTCGTGTAGCTACACTGTTGTAACCTATGTTCGACAAATTACCAAGCAATGCGAGCAGGGATACTTGCCGTGCTACATGCGTGCTTGAGTGTATGTGTGTGTGTGTGTGTGTGTGTGTGTGTGTGTGTGTGTGTGTGTGTGTGTGTGTGTGTGTGTATGTATACTGTATATATATATATATATGAGAGTGTAAGTTACGTCTTACGTCTTACCTCATTCAAGCATCGCTGTCTATTCTCTCGGCATGCACGTTTTCCCGCACCTGTTTCCTATCCCGCCTTCCCATTTCACTGACCGCGCCCCCAAATCTCGCACTATCACGCCTGCATAGTGCCTTGTGGGTGGGAGGGAGACTCCTCCCCCCGACCCGCTACGTGATACCCCTTCCCTCTACCCACCTCTTCCTTTCAACAGTGAGTGTTGTGATTTTGTGCTAGTACCTGGTCCTACCTATGATGATGGCTAATAGCGAGAACTGAACCACTTGGATTATGTTTAACTTTAACCCTTAGCACTCAACTCTAAAGTGGAGCTGAGGTTGATCTACAACTTACCCATACATGATTTGGATGGTATTGGACTGGACCTCGGTATCTCTCAAAACACACTCAGTGTCATCCAAAAGAACAACTGCGGTGACGAGACCTCCCGAAAGCGAGAGATACTCGGCCAATGGCTGCGTCAGGATATCAAGGCGTCATACAGGAAACTTGCTGAAGTGCTGTATAAGCACGACCCACCAGAAATGGATAGCGTAAAGAACCTGGCCAAGAACCTTGGTCAGTTTGTGAATTGTTTGATGTGCATTTTCTAATGTGTTTTTCTGTGTATGTGTGTGTGTGTGTGTGTGTGTGTGTGTGTGTGTGTGTGTGTGTGCGTGTGTGCATCTGTTTTTATATTTACATATATGTGTGTTTTGTTTGTGTATGCTGTTGTGTGTGTATGTGTGTATGTGTGTGTGCACCCAACAGGGTGCAGTGAGGAAGCACTGACTCCTCCAGGCCAGTCTGTTGCAGCACCATCTACTGCTCCTTTGAGTAAGTGGAGTAGTACCTTTGTGTACGTGTGCAGTAAAGCTCTGCCCACCACATGTGGTGTGTGTTTGTGTCGTGAGTGGCTCCAGTGTCTAGGGTAGGGTGTGACGTATTTTTACTGTACACGTTATGCTGATATATGTGTGTGTGCCACTACATGTGCTGTGGTGTTGTGATATTGTGTGCGGCTATCGTTTACTAGACATGTTTTGTTTTCGTTTTTGTGTTGCGTCTATGTGTGGCAGAGAATGTTGTGTCTGTTTTGGTGGTGGCATGTGTGCTTTAATATCTGTTCATCTTGTTGGGAGTAGTTTCTTCTCATGGCAGGAGGGTGCCGTGTATTTATACTTAAAATCTTTGTTTGTTTACAGAACCACAAACATTTCAACGTCAACAATCTAAACCTGGTAAGCAATGTTAAGCCTGTCTAACTAGTCACGTTGTATTAATCTGAATGTAATCTTGTAACCACGGTTTCTGCATTGTTACCTCAAATGTTACGGTCTCTTTTTTTTTCCTTTTGCTTTGATTAATTGGATCTTTTAATCCATTGCATGTTCTGGCCATTTTGGCACATGGCACATGGCACATTAATTAGTGTTTGGTAGTGGCGAATGTTTCATAAAGGTGGGAGAGACAAATTATTGGAAGGTTATGAGATTGGACTCATGGATGGGGAGTGGCACAAAGGGGGTAGAGGGTGTGGCATTGGTGCAGCACTCTGGCCTCTGTGTAGACACACTGGTTAACGTTTCATCGTCACCAGCCCACAAATTGTTGAAAGCATCTCTAGAACCTTGTTGCCTTGTCCTGGCAAATGTACTCAGCTTTGTGGCTATAAGGATAGAGTGAGCTTACATCTCTGCTTTTACAAGTACTGGTTTCAAATTTTCCAAACGTAATTTTTTAATTTACAGTAGACACATGCAAGAACCTATTGATTCAGACAGTGGGAAAGAGCTACTGTACTGTTTTAGCTTGTGTACTTCTGTCATTATAGTATTACATTCTACTATCCCTCACGCACCCTCTGACAATGCTAACCTAACATCATTTTGAGCAGTACGTATTGGTAGCTGCAGTTACATGTGAGATCTGGACCTCATCTTGATGCTTGTACTGCCTCCCTAATCTTGAGTTAGCGATATAGGTCTTTCTAACCAAGTACCTTAGCTATGTAAGGTGCCATATGGTGTGGTCTATTTCCAGAAGAAGTTCTTCTAAAAAAGGATGAACAAAACTTATAAATCATGCAACAATATGCTGATAGAAAGAACTCTTTATGACCAACTCTGTCATCTTGTGCAATTGTAACTCTAATGCTTTCTCTGAAATGGCAGGTTAGTCTCTACATTGCTGTACATGGCACTATTGTCATGCGTTGTCATGGCACGGTCAGTAGTTCATCATCCATGTGTGAATCTCTTGCACCCGCTGGTTGAGTTGTGCATTTTCTCGAAAAGTGAAAGTGAAGAATAAATACTGCACACCTCGTTTTCTTTTCATTCTAGCTGGGTTTGGACACCTGTTGTGCCTCCAGCCCTGCCTGCCTCCTACACTGCCTACCCATTTCTGCTTATTGTCACCATACTGACCCAGTGGTGTTCTGATGAGGAGGATGGGTACTGGGGTACTGACCCAGTGGTGGTGTGATGAGGAGGGTGGGTACTGACCCAGTGGTGGTCTGATGAGGAGGGTGGGTACTGGGGTACTGACCAAGTGGTGGTCTGATGAGGAGGGTGGGTACTGACCCAGTGGTGGTCTGATGAGGAGGAAGGGATATGGGGGTGGGGGTGAGGATAGGGATGACAGGGTAAGGTACATCTTTCTGTGCCACCGTTTCCCCGTGTCTGATGGTGTTGGCTAAATGAAATAAGGATGTGTGTATGAATGTAATACTATGTGAACAGAGATATTACGAAGCTTGCTCCTAAATTTTGCATGCTAAATTATATTGTAAACACTAGTCCATAATCCTCACGTTCAAGTGAAGAGCATATACAGGTGCATGATATGTGTGGGGGTTAGACAATAATAGATCACTTGCATTACTCTGTTTCTAATTCCTAATTCAATGTGAACCTACATGTATCTTGTTGTGGGTACATGTAGTTTTTAATGCAAAGGAGAAAGATGTGTAATTTGTCACATAGGATTTGATGTTTCATCCTGTAAAAAAGTACAGTACTAGTTAAACATAAGACAAAGATGGTTGATATTCTCCTCCACACAGATATAAACATACATAAACATACATGTACATGTATAATATAGATAAAGCAAAAAAAAAATTGTTTTTTTTACAGCACCACTGCCATTACTTGAATGTCAAATATCTATAGATCCTCCCAAGAAATCTGGTGAGTAGTATTTTGTGTGCTTATCACATCTGTGATGAAGGTGATTGCTGCTGAATGTAACTGCAAATTGTTAGAATTTGAGTTCCCTTTGTACTTGATTCATTGCTCCTTTTAATCAAATATGTGTTATGGAATTTGCAGTGCATAACACTTTAATGAGAAATAGAATATTAGGCTCATTTATAGTTTAGGATCTGTTTACATTAAAACAGTAATTGTATCAAATATGTAGTATCATGGGATTGAAGGTCCATCGTATTTTATGTTGCTGTGTAACACTCTTTTGAGCTGTCTAAATGTATCAACATTTGCAGGAGTCTATGTTTTGAGACAGAGGGACCTAATTAACATATGTAAATGGGCAAACTCCATCTGAAGCCACACGCAATGTAGTGTCAGTTCTTTAGCCTCAGCAAAGTCTGAGAAGAACTGTATGCTTACAAATTTTGCATTTACATACACTATACATTCCTGCCCTGAACTTTGCCAGAGCATTGAAAAGAATGAGTGATATTAAGGTAATTCAAACCCCTACAGGGATACGCTATGCAATTCGCTAGACCTGTGCACCTCACTGATAATCAATCCATTGTTCTGCACAGAGCCACTAAATTCATCACTCCAGAAGTGCCACAAGTTGTAAAATACATGCTTATGCTGTAAATGACTAAGCCTTTATTGCATTAGAATGAAAATCATCAGGCTGCAATAGAAGTTGTTGCATTGATGCAGCTGAGTGTTTTTATTTGAAGATTAAACTGTTTCTGATAATACACCTGACAAATTTCTGCAGACTTACACACTGCCATTCCTCGTCATATGTCATTATTTCAGCTTCCTTAGGTCATCCCGGTTGAGTGCAATGGTGGAGCATGGCTATATTAGGATATGCATAACTCTACAAAGTACTTCAAGCACATGCCTAGCTTCTTTTCTTCTCTTTCTTTGTTTGATTACTGTAGGGAGCAACATTGAGATAGAATTTTACACGATAATACAAATTTGAGGGGTTGACAGCAACAGTGGTGGAGTAAAAAGTTACATGAAACAAGGATCATCATAACAAGTGAATGCACATACATGTACCTATACTTAACAGCTGCTGGTTGAGTAAAGCACAACACTGTACACTTCTCTTTCATTTTTACATTCTTTCAGTTGAAGCTGGAATGGGCCATTTGCTGGACCCTGAAGATGTGGATTCTCTCTTTGGCATTGTGAAGGGTGCCAAGGCCAAATGGAGGGACATTGGTCGTGAGCTGGGTTTCACCTTGAAGGAGATGGGCGAAATTGTGCAAAAGAAGGGGATTTCCCAGGACCAGGACTACTTCCAGGAGCTCCTGGACCTCTGGCTCAACTGGGCACCTCCCCAGAGACCCTTCCCCTGTACTGAGGACCTCGTGGATGCTCTTAGGCACATTGGGCAACACAGATTGGCTCGGACGTTGGAAAACACTGAAATTATAATGGGAATGAAGAAACTGGTAACTCGTGGTTTCCAACCGAATCCAACATTTACCATTGTCTCTGGTGAGAGTTGCATTTTTATTGTAATGATCTTTTGATTCTGTAATATGCATGAGGTCAATTTGCAGATCTGGTCTAAAAAAAAAAAACATTTTAGGTTGATGAAAATCTGATCAAGAAGTGTTAGCCTATGCCTTGAAGTTCTTTTGTATGTAACTGTTTTTGGACTGCTACTGGCATATTGATGAGAGTGTGATATTGCAGTTTAGGTTCACGAACATTTGTCATATTGCATTGTGTGTGTGTGTGTGTGTGTGTGTGTGTCTGTGTCTGTGTGTGTCTGTCTGTGTCTGTGTGTGTGTGTGTGTGTGTGTGTGTGTGTGTGTGTGTGTGTGTGTGTGTGTGTGTGTGTGTGTGTGTGTGTGTGTGTTTTGTATTGGCAGGTATTACTGCAGCAAGCAAACCGCCTATTGCACCAGGGAATGGATCAGTTTCTATCACTGGTGATTTGCATCTAGCAGAAAATACAGGTATTATCAATATGATTAGAGGGGGATGCTCGAATTTTGTTAAATAACCTCAGGTACAAGTGCAGCAATCCCTTGCATGCAATAATGGCTACAAAACTATTTGAAGTAGTTGAAAGGAAAATCACATAATCAATAGGCAAGTGATGAGAATTGGGATATACAGCTGTGCATATACAAATGCTTGGTCACATAGAACAGGATTTCCCTGAATTTAACTGTTTGGTCTGATAGGGCATATTGGTGACAGTGTGGTGTTGTACTTTAGATTCACAAATGTTTGTCGCATGTGTGTACATATGTGTGTGTGTGTGTGTTTGTATTGACAGGTATTACAGCATTAATCAGGGGGGTTAAAGTGCTCATTTGTTTAACACCGGTTTTACTTACATATTAGATACGGGCAATTTTTTGGAAAGTGATTAATAAATCCCTCTGAGCTGATTTTTTTACTGCCAATAGACATTTATTAATCTGGTCTTTTGATGGTTCTGTTTTTTTGCAAGAGGACCAGGTGTCTCACTGGCTCAAGCCAATAGGCCATAGCTTATCGGTTCAAGTGGTGGCAGAAATTGGTGCATTTCTTTTTAAAATCATACACCATTGTTGATTGGGCCAATCCAGGTTATAAACTATGTATAAACACTACAAATTGATTTTGCATCGAGTATATAGTGCAATATCTGTTCTTGAAGCAGCTTGTTTTAATCTGAATGGGAACCACTAATTTGCGTACAACTAATGCGAGAACGATTAATGTTGGTGGGAGGTTCGCTCGAACATGACCTGCCTTACCAAGGCGTGAAACACATAAAATTTGACATGTACAAGCAGTAACGGCATCGTTTCATACGCATGCAGCTAAAATACTACCTTTTTTTTGGTATTTTAAATCTTGTGTCATTGCACAAATAAACTCTCATAAATAATAATTTCAAACTGTGTATCCAGTATTTCTTTTCTTTGCATGCAATGCTTAATGTTTTTGTCTTCATTAGGGTACTGTGAAGTCCAAATCATGCATTTCAGATTATAACTTGTTATATTAATATCATGCAGATACATGCGTATACACTAGCTACTTATAAGCTAGCTAAATTACTCGATGGCCTGGCAGAGTTATTTGATATGTGTTGTGTGCATGTTCGCACATACATGTATATGTACATGTGCATGAATTTCTGTTCTAACATATGGAGACTGCACTGCACTCGAAAGGGAAGGTCTTGTGAAAACCCTCACCTGCATCATGTACATGTACATGTACATGTAGCTAGAGGATTGTCTTGAATCCATCACTACAATGCCTAATATAACTGATCAAAAAATAATTATATGTAGGTGAAATGAACTACAATGGTGCAAGTGTCTTGAATGCTAGTTTACTATAGAATTTTTGTCTAACTAGCCAATATCACAGTTCAGCTTCTATTGAATAGGAAAAAGAAGGCTTTTACCTTGCCTGCTGCTGTATTGATGTTTACATCTAGTAATTATACCATCTCAAATGCATGTTTCCTTCTCCATATAGATTCAAGTGCCCCCGAAGTAGAAGCAGATTCAGCAGATCCAAACAGTTCAACAGGGAATTCCACCAACCTCCCTACACCTTGTGAGTCCTTCTCACTGCTTTGTTTAATTGTGCATTACATTTACTAGCTGGTAAGATTTCATGTCCTATACATGTACTTGTGCATGAGATGAAATACAGTGGTACCTTTAATACAATCTTTCATTTTTCAAATTGAATACTTGCTTAGCTCACACCCCCATGCCAATGAGACACTGACTGAATCACATACACTGTAGTTTCACAACGATTATGAAGAACAGTATTTTGTGTAGTGGCCAAGAGGAAGAACAAGTTATAAAAATAAAATTGATGTCAATGTAGGTTAAATTGTGGACATGGTTTGGGTAAAGAGGAAGCTGGCAAACAAGGGGATTACAGAAATCATGAGTTCATAAATAATGTACTTACATTCATAACACACCTACATGTAATACTAGGTACATGCAGATTTGCTGCATGTAGGTCTATAATTTTATAATTGCATGTTTTCCGTAATTCACTTACTTGCTTACTTTTTACACAGATGGTGTTCACAAAGCCTACATTAACATCAATTTAATTTAAATGACAATTTTTATATCTAGTTTCACTCATTTGGGATCGTTTCTGCGAAAAGGACCTAGCGCATACAGATGTACATTATAAATGTTTCAGTACCTGCAATAGAAACGTATAGCTAATTAAAATTGTAGCACCTTACAACTCCATGCCAGACACTCCGATTTAAGGCTTTAACGGATCGGATTCGGTTTCATTACATTAATCATTCAGATTGAGGTTCCAAAGTCGGAACAGATTCGGATTATAGCCCACCTGATCCCATCGGATGCTAAAACGCATATGTGAATATCCAGTGGTCTGGGACCGAGGGACAGCAGCCTTTTTTTTCCAGATTCAACAGTCCGCGTGCGTTTTTGTATTTTTGGCAAAAGACAATTAATGGTGTGTGAAATAAGCGTAGGCTTTTATTTCTTCCCTTTTTTTGTACTTGGTGCTTTTTCTATTTTAATTTTTGCCAGCATTTCCCCCTTGCTCGCTTTATACATGGGGTGTGCGTATTTTATTTTATTTTACAAGCATTGGTTTCATTTCTCACATAGGTTCAAGACAGGGTGCCACACTTAAAACCATCGTCCAGTACTCGCCTGAGCCTGTCCTTTGTTAAAATAAATAAATAAATAAATAAATTAATTAATTCTCTTTGAGAAATAGAGTAGGATGTAGGATTGGTCTGGGTGGTGTAAAACAAAACACTGGATTTGGTAAGACCACATGCAACAAAAACTGCCCTACAATTTAGCAGAATGGTCTTCATTGCATGCGCTTGATCGAAAACCACGAGCCAATCCTACATAGGACTCTACCGTGGGTCCAGATATTCAGATATCCAATGGCCGTTACCTTCAGATTCAGATCATGTACCCTGGATCCGTCTGCTAAATCAGATCAGATTCACAGATACACGCCTTAACTAAACAGATCAGATCAGATTATAATGCCGAATCTGATCCGTTAAAGCCTTACTCTGATTCTCAGTGCATAAGAAGCAGACTTCTAGAATATGAAATGAATTAGAAATCTTGTAAACCATGCATTGCTGTACACTGTGCAAGTGAATAAAATAGAAGTAACTAATGATTTGCATCTTTTAAAATGGTGTGGTTTGCTAATTGTATTTATTGCACTTCAAATACGGTGTATATGTACTGCATGTTGTATATAAATAGACACTCCTGTTGCATCGATCCTCACAGTTGTTCAACATGAGTATTAATGGCACATGACTGTTCAGGGGCTATCCACAATTTGGAATGCCCCTTGTATGGAATAGTTTAGTGTCAGCCTAACCATTAGAATTGTGTCCCGTGTATGTTACAAGTCTTACTAGGGGTCAAAAAATCGGATGTGATCTGCTTTTCAGCTACATACATGTAGTCTAATCCATACATTTCCGATCCTACAATGTGTGGAATCCACCAACCTGTTATTGAATAAAGGAATTATAACTTTTAGCACGCTATGCTGAACTACTATACAGAACATATGCATTGTGCAGTGATCTGGGTTTCAAGCATCAGCATACTTATGATGACTTGCTGCAATCTACTGAGTATTTTCAACAAACATTATTCATGCAGCCATATAAATGTACTTTTTTATACTATTGTCACGTGCTTCCAGCAAATATTTTCAAAACTCCTTTGCCACAATTTTGGTACCTATTCTAAATAGTGCATATGAAAACCATACATGTATGTGATAACATACCGTGCTACATGTCATATGGATTGATGACCACGAGTTCTTCACACACACACACACACACACACACACACACACACACACACACACACACACACACAAATACACACATGCATACTATTTCACTTGCACTTATACTGTAATTACAAAACACATATGAATATTAATAATGGGGGAGGGTGCGAGGAGGCCCCCCACCACTACACTCCCCCAACCCTCAGAAACTGAATTGTTTCTATGTGTGTTCTTTCCTAATAAACCATGCCCTATTAAACCACTTCCCTACTGCATAATAAAACATCTGCTCACATGTACATGTATTTATTCATTCCCAATCTCCACACTTCTATGATGTGAAAGTAGGCCTTTTGCATGACAGACTCGAGGAAACTGACGTTTCACAGGACACATGTATTCAGCTCAGTACATGATTGCAATTACATCCCAAATGGTTCCTAATAAAATAAATCATTGTAACATCATTCTCTTGTTCTTTTGTATGACAAGTTGCCTTTTTCAATATTCTGATCATTGTGCAGGAGCATGAGTACAAGTCTAGTGTGTCTGTTGGATAGTGCAATCTAAAAGATTGCAGTGTGGGGTGGAGGTTCATGAATTCCTCTCCATATCAATAGATTCAAGTGCCCCAAAAGTACAAGCAAATGTTGGTGAAGGGCCACAAGGGTCAACAGGACATGTGAAGACACCAGTCGAAAATGGCACCCACACACCTTGTGAGTCCTACTTTTTTGTCTCTCATCAGATCTTTATGAACATGTTTAATTGAAAAACGTACAATAGGTAACATTTCACATAGCATGAGATGGAACAGAGTGGTACATTATTTTGTATTATTTCAAATTGAATATTTTTTGAATTCTGGATCCCAAGAAAAGGTATGTAGTTCAATTCCCCCCAATGCAAACATAATTTATAACTCATATTATGAAACGGGATATGTATGTATTGGCAAAGAGAATATTCTGTAGCAGCAAACGGTTGTGCTAATCTCGAGTTCTGTGCGCACACACACACACATCTTGCACTTTACCACCTCTGTGTACTACATGTAGTTATGATACAATGTACAAAGCTATCTAGCCTTACACAGTGTATTTCCCCTCAAATTCAGATCTCATGATCAAAGACGTCAAAAGAGACCACTGGAGTGAGTTTATACACTGTCAGAAAGTACATGTATACATAGGTATAAGTGTACAGTGAGGAATACATGTAGATGAAGGTTCAGTAAAGGATCAAAATTTATTACAAAACCATTCATTCATGACATTTTTTGTTCAAAAAAAGTAGTTATTGTATTAATGTGTACCATTTAATCTGCTGCAGTGGTCAGTGCAGGTGGTGGTCCTCTTCACAAGGCCTACAAGATGGATAAAGATATACATGGAATTGCCCTTATTATCAGCAATACTGAATTTGAAGAGGATACTGGAATTAATGATCGGGATGGTGGTGATAAAGATGAGAAAGCATTGCAGGAGTTATTTGAAATGTTGCATTACAAAGCTGTGCTTCTGAAGAACCTAAAGGCAGCTCAAATTGAAAGAGCACTTAAAATGGTCACAGGTCACTTATCATTTGATGACCTCACAAATCGTGCAGACATAAAGAAGCTTGAAAACCTGAAAGCAAAAGATTGTCTTGTCTCACCTGAAAATGATAGTTTTGTTCTTTGTGTAATGTCGCATGGAGAAGATGGTGATATACTGCTAGGCACTGATGGAGAAAAGTTTAATTTAACAATGATATACAAGATTGTCGGCAAATGTCAAATGCTTTCCAACAAACCTAAGATGGTGTTCATCCAGGCTTGCCGAGGTGGCGGAGTGCCACAAGCTGATGGTGACCGTGTTGAGAAACCTGCAGATTTCTTCACATCATTCCCGACATTCACAGGCCATGCCGCCTTTAGAGATGGAGATAGCAGTGGCTCATGGTATGTAAAGGATTTGTGCTCCGTTTTGAAGGAAAGCTATATCACAACAGATCTTGAGTCAATGGTCAAAGAGGTTCACTACAAATTACGGGATCGTTTGAGTACAGATGGTGATGGCGAGAAAATTACTCAGGTTCCAGAAAAAAGAGACACACTGAAATTCAATGTGTATTTTCAATTGAAGCAGTCACAGTCCATCTCATAAGATGTGCAGTATTTGGATTTGAATTATGAATGTACATGTATTGTCAGAATAGCAATAGTGTACTGACTTTTAGTATTATTTAAAATGTACTGTCAGAATACATGTAGCTTAGTTTATTGACTTTTACATGTATGATTATCTAAACTTTTTGATAAAATTAACATTTGTGAGGAAAACAAACGAGTAGCGATTCTTTTTTCTACAGTGAACAGAAGTATTGTACTGTATGCTGTGTGCATATGTATCAATGTGTCACTGTGCGAGTCCTTTTTACTTTGGATGGTTAACTTACGTACTGAGGGTCATGAGAATGTTATAATTAGCATGCATACATTATATGTATTATTATTCTAATTACCTACAGCTGTATTGCATTCAGAATCGACCCACAAGAGTCTAAATAATCTGTGCATGCAACAGACTCCTACATGTACATGTAGCTCCTGTTTGAAGACACTGCTTTCTTTGCTTGTACCGTCCTGAATGCTTTGATCATTCTGCCACTTGCGCTTCTGGTCTATTTCAGAAGCCGTTCCTGCCAAAGCTTTGGGTCTGAGCTGCGGACATCTCCTAAAATTAATTTTGTGTCAGTAACAATACACCGCACTGATTTATGCAGATTTGTTGTCATGGGAATTATTTCCAATACATGTACATGTACATCTACATGTACATGTACATACGATTCTCAAAAAGTGTTTACTCCCTCATAAAATGGAAACATCACCTAATTGAAATGTTGCATTAATACTTGGCACAGTGTGTCCTGTAACCGATCTCTGATCATTGTTGTACATTACCTCACACAGCTCCCGAAAATAAGCAAACCTAGTGTAGGAAACCCCTACATTTACTTGTGGCTTAGACACACTCCCTTCCTGTCAAAATTATCTTCCATTGGCTGATGGTTGTAGAGCGCAGAAAGAATACACTATATATAATTGAGGAAGTTGTGTACAAGATTCGCAATTAACTGCAGGGTGCATCTTGCTTATGCCCTCTACCTAACTTCTTGCCCAGACGTTATCACTGCGTTGTGAAAATGTTATATTTGATGAGTTCCTGGCTGGATGGTGATGAAGACCTGTTTCTCTCTATCCGACTACTGGCCGTGCAATATGCAGTGGCCTGTATCCAGGATCGACGTTCGTCCCAGAATCATCCAGCCAGACGTTAAGCTTTGCTTCTTCATGTAGCCGTAGCCAGCTCGCATTGCGATGTAGATGCTCAGAGCTTTAAGGCTAAATCAGCCTTCAAGCTATCGTTCCCAGTGATCAATGGACGTCATTTCGATGTCCACCAATGCATCCCCTTCTCTCATGACTCGGTATTCCTTCGCTGTAAGGCTGCACCGACTTGGATGGGCGTCTTTGGTATAGTGACGCATGCGCATGCGGAGAGCTGTATGTTCTTTACATCTGAGCTCTCAAGGCTTTGACAGATGCTCCAAAGAGCGTAAGTGACAAAAATCATAAATTGATTCGAAGTGTTGAATTTCTGTGGTCCGTTACTATGATCATGTCTTCGGAATCAATTGGTAGAACTTAAAATGAAGTTTTGTTTGTCAAAGGGCTTGCGTCTGTGACATCCACTCCGAGTCCGAACTCCTCTAATCGCTTTAGCTCTTCTCTCCAATCCGCCGAATCTGAACTCCTTTGATTCATCGTTTCGCTCCCTGCATGATGTGGTGTTCCTTGTAATCCATTTCCTCCCCTATGATTTGGGGTGAAGGGCTCTGGAGGTTCCTGATCTATGGTTAACGGAGCATAACCTCTTATTTTGCTGTCATTGTTCGAGTCTAGTTGCTATGTCACACAAAGCTTCTCATAGCAAGAAGTGCAATCCATTGCAGAATCCATCCTTGTCTACTGTGCCCAGGTCTACTCCTGATGCTGTTTCTGATGCTATCCCTAGTCTCTCTGATGTTTGTGAGCTCCGGTGTTCAACAATCCGATTTATCTCTACTAAAGCAAAGCCGGCTTTGTCTCGTGCCTCACTTAGAGCTGTGGTCTCTGATAACTCAGTGGAGTCCTTGTCTAAACTTTTTCTGTTGCCTAAGTGTGTCCATTTCCTCCCCTGTGAAGGGCTCTGGACCATATATGCATGTAACTGTGCTGATTCTGAGCCTGCAATCTGGTCGCTCTTTTGCACCGTGATGTCACAATACTCTGCCATCGTATACTGTTACTGAAACATGAGATAAAGTTTATACCTGAGATTATATGTATCTCTGTTTAAATTTATACTGACTAACTTTTCGCCTTTTTATGGAAAAACACCAACATGCCAACTTAAAGGCGATGTGAATATCCTTGTTCAAGGTGCAATATTAAATAGTGTTGACTATTGTAGCACAATTCGATTTGTCGTGTAGGCAATAGCTACAATAGATATATCATTTAAGGGCTGGTGCATACAGAATCTCATGTGGATATGAATAGCCACACATTAGCGGCCAATGAAGTGATTTTTGAAATGCACAAATAAGTCAGACACAAACATATACGTGCTAGTTTGCAATAGCAGCATTCAGATTGTGCCACAGGCACTAGCTGCATTGTGACCAAAAAAGGTAATATTTGGCGTTAGTATATGTATATGTATTGATTATTAATATTAATTCTTCTGCAAACCGAGGCTGATTGATGGAACTACAGAGATCCATGCTGAAGCATGAGGGGAGGAGATGGATAATAATCGTGCCCTGTCTGCTGTGGAACTTGTGCTGAGGAGTGATTTGAATTGTAATGCTTCAATGGAGTCTGATAGATTCTTTTGGTTTGGACTGTTATCCTTCAGTGAGGTGATTGATAAGGTGTCGCAATCTGCAACACAACTATTATAGTGAGAGATGACTTTATCCAAAGGTGGTGTAGTTCTCAATATTTTCGTTGAAATTCAGAATCCCCCCCCCCCCCCCCCCTATTCTCGGAACAGTTGTTTACAGTTGTAGACTGCATATAGTCTGTATGCATACGATGCAATCAGTTAAACAAGCAGTTATAGGAATTTCACCTGTGTCACTTACATATTTTTAACCATTAATCCTTGGTATTTTTTATTTTATCTTGTTATTTGTTGTGATAGTGGTTGATCTGACAAGTGAAGCAATCCCAAAGTAGTGCCACCACAACCTCAAGAGTTCAGTTCCCTCAACAAAACTATAATCACACCTGATTACTGTCGCCCCCACACTTCCCATAATGACGTTTCCTCATTACATGTACGATGCTGGATCCCATTAAAGGGCAACAGTAATATTGGCACTTCTCATTAGCGCATTATGCACACAATACAAAGGAGAACGACTGGATGAAGAGATGAACCCATAAGACACATAACAGCAGGTATCATGAGTCAGCCAACACAGGTATGGTTGTGTAATACATATTAAAAAATAAAAATAAAAAAGTTGTTTGAGACGAGAGGGGGATATGCATGTATGCCAACATCTCATATTTCTTACACCATTATTAACATAAACACCCAGCAATAATCCCATTAAATATCTTATTTTATAACCTGTTCTTATATCCTTCCATGTAATACCGATCTGACGGTCCGGGTCCAATGTAACTTAGGATTGTATCAAATGGTATGCGGGTGCTGTAACATAAGGAAGGGAACATTGTGACAGTGTGATGTTGCACTTTAGGTTCACAAACATTTGTCATGTGTGTGTATGTGTGTGTGTGTGTGTGTGTGTGTGTGGTCTGTATGTGTGGTCTGTTCTGTGTGTGTGGTTGTGCATGTGTGTGTGTGCAATGGGAACGACATACACATATACATATAGAATCTTTTACACCACTCCTATATACTATATACACTGACATTATGCTTAGATCTGTTCGGCTCACTGACCAAGTGATGGAGGACCATGCTATCATGTCACAGCAGAAATGTTTGGTCAATTCAGGAGACTACATAGAGCTTGGAACATGCACCGCAGTGCGATGTAAGATCTATGCATAATGTTGGCAGTTTCTATTGCCTTATTCTTATATTTAATTTTAGATGCTATATGGAATCTTGTTAGCTGTCTTCAAGTTGCAAGACGGAGCTGTGGTGTGCCTTATTCAGGGCTTTCAGAAGCTGAAGTCACAGGATGGTGCAAGGCCCTTTGCGAACGAGTATGATTGTCCCCTGCTGGAGTTGACCAGAACCATTTTCTCCACACCTGGGGGAAACATACTCCGAGCAGTCTCAGTGGTTCATGAATGTGGTGCTAGCTGTCGCTTTGAGGAAACTCAGACAATTGAGAACGTTGAACGGCAAGAAATTACTCGGACAAAACTTACTTTTGAACATGACTGGAGCAACACTTTGTATTCCTACAATGTTTATTGTGTACTATGATACGTCAAGAGTGGTAAAAATAACCTCTTCCATATAAGGAAAACCACCATATGAATTACGTTATTAGTTCTGTAAACACTATCCATACATGGAAATAATTTTACGGTAGCGTATGTTATCATTCTGATCCAAAGTCGTTGGACAACCTGATTTAAGCTGTTACGACAGTCTCGGACAGTCGACTTGTCTACATACCTTGTACCAGATTGTTCACAACCTTGTACTATATACCATATATGATAACATAAATGGTGTGTGTATGGGTACAGTCTAGTCTCGTACCCAGACCCTGATTCGCGGATGGATTACATCACCGCTATCCGCAGCTGCGGGAATCAGGGTCTGTGTACGAGACTAGGTACAGTCTGGGTCAATAAATAGAATTTGGCTGTGTAAATCACGAGAGATTAGAAGTGTGGAAAACTGGTTGTGTATGTGGCCTTCCAAAACTATGTGGCCAAAAGTGATGATCTTTGAAAAGTAGGTGGCCAGCGTAACAATCTGATTTTTGGCACGGATAACGCATCGACGTGTGGAATATCTAGCACTTGAAAACCATGTGGCCGCGAAAAAGTAGGTGACCATTGAAAAGTAGGTGGCCCGCGTAAACCAGTGATTTTGGCACGAATTCCAAATCATACTGTACAGCTTTTCTCAAACACTAAATTACTGGTATATTATGAAATTAAAAAAGCAAATTGTCCGGTATTAATATTATGAAACTATTACGGTCAAGCCAACAAAATGGCAGGTGAGTATTTACTCCAGCGCAGAAGGCGGTTCTTAGTTGCAAAGTTTATTATAGGGCTGGGTGTGAATTGTAGCTTAGTGTCGATCAAAGGGTAGTTTTGGCCAGATACCTGCACAGAGAACTTAACTTAGTGATCAGGGCGTGTAGCAATTGTCGTGTAGCTACTAACCTACGTTTGACAAATTACCAAGCAGTGTGTGTGTGTGTGTGTGTGTGTGTGTGTGTGTGTGTGTGTGTGTGTGTGTGTGCAAGTGTAAGTTACGTGTTATGCGTTACCTCATTCAAGCATTGCTTTCTATTTTCACGGCTTGCACTTTTTCCCGCACCTGTTTCCTTTCCCGCCTTCCCATTTTCACTGACCACGCCCCCAAATCTCGCACTATCACGCCCGCATAGGAGGCTATCCATGCCTTGTGGGTGGGAGGGAAGGAGGCCCCTCCCCACGACCCCCTGCGTGATTCCCCTCCCCTCTTCCCACCTCTTCCTGGTTTCTACGATAATGATGGTTAAAAGCGAGAATTTTAACCACTTGGATTATTTTTAACTTTAACCCTTAGCACTTGACTCTAAGGTAGAGCTGAGGTTGATCTACAACTTACCCATAAGTGATTTGGAAGGTATTGGACTGGAGCTCGGCATCTCTCCAAACACACTCAGTGTCATCAGAAAGAACAACTGTGGTGACGTGACCGCCCAGAAGCGAGAGATACTCAGCCAATGGCTGCGTCAGGATATCAAGGCGTCATACAGGAAACTTGCTGAAGTGCTGAATATGCATGACCCACCCGAGATGGAAAGCGTAGATAAGCTGGCCAAGAACCTTGGTCAGTTTGTGAATTGTTTTATGTACATTTTCTAATGTGTTGATCTGTGTATGTGTGTGTGTGTGTGTGTGTGTGTGGTGTGTGTGTGTGTGTGTGTGTGTGTGTGTGTGTGTGTGTGTGTGTGTGTGTGTGTGTGTGTGTGTGTGTGTGTGTGTGTGTGTGCACCCAACAGGGTGCAGTTCGGATGCACTGATTCCTCCAGGCCAATCTGCTGCTTTCAGTAAGTGGAGCAGTGCCTTTGTTTACGTGTGCAGTAAAGCTCTGCCCACGTAATGTGGTGCAGTGTGCGTGTGGGGGGGAGGGGGATGTGTGATGTACATGTATTTTTACACATGTTATGACGGCGCACAGTATTATGGTATATGTGTGCCACTACATGTGCTGTGGTGTTGTGATATTGTGTGCAGTTTGTTGAACGTTGTGTCTGTTTTGGTGGTGGCATGTGTGCTTTATTATCTGTTCATCATGTTGGGATTAGTTACTTTTCATGGCAGGAGGGTGCCATGTATTTATACTTAAAATGTTTGTTTCTTTGTTTGTTTACAGAACCACCAACATTGCAACATCAACAATCTAAACCTGGTAAGCAATGTTTAGCATGTCTAACTAGTCACATTGTATTAATCTGAATGTATTCATGTAACCAAAGAGATAGTTTCTGTACTGTGACTTCAAATGTTACAGTTAGTTTTATTTATTAATTTGTTTCTTTGTTTTTGATCAATTGGATATTTAAATCAATTGCATGTTAAGGCCATTTTGGCACATGGCATTGTTGAAGTGGGAGGTGAGAGAAAGAAAATTATTGACAGTAATGAGATCAGACTCATTGATAGGAGTGGCACAAAGGGGAGTGGCACAAGTGGGTAGAGGTGTGGCATTGGTGCAGCACTCTGGCCTCTGTGTAGACACACGGGTCAACGTTTCGTCGTCACGCTCTGCACACGTTATGTGGTCCAGTGTGCATGTGTTGCGAGTGGCTCCAGTGTGTGTGGGGGTGTGTGATGTATTTTTTACAATGGCACACATTATGATGATATATGTGTGTGTCATGTGTGCCACTACATGTGCTGTGGTGTTGTGATGTTGTGTGCAGCTATTGTTTACTAGACGTGTTGTGTTTCCATTTCGTGTGGCGTTTATGAGTGGCTGAGAATGCTACATATCTGTTTTGGTGGTGCTTTAATATCTGTTCATCTTGTTGGGAGTAGATATTTTCATGGCAGGAGGGTGCCATGTAATTATACTTAAAATGTTGTTTTTTTGTTTACAGAACCACTGATATTGCAACGTCTACAATCTAAACCTGGTAAGCAATGTTTAGTATGTCTAACTAGTTGCGTTTAATTAATCTGAATGTAATCTTGTAACCAAAGAGATGGTTTCTGCATTGTTACATCAAATATTACGGTTTATTTTGTTTCTATTTTTTTTTTCCATTTGCTTTGATTAATTGGATCTTTTAATCAATTGCATGTTACGGCCATTTTGGCACATGGCACTTTAATTAGTGTTTGGAAGCGGGAGGTGAGAGGGCGGACTTTTCATAAAGGTGGGAGAGACGAATTATTGAGGGTTATGAGATTGGACTCATGGATGTAGGACTGGCACAAGGGTGTGGAGGGTGTGGCATAGGTGCAGCGCTCTGGCCTCGGTGTAGACTCTGTGTAGTTTCATCGCCACCAGCCCACAAATTGTTAAAAGCATCTCTAGAACCTTGTTGCCTTGTCCTGGCAAGTGTACTCAGCATTGTGGCTACAAGGGTTATAGAGTGAGGTTGCACCTCTGCTTTTACAAGTACTGGTTTCATGTTTACCAAACGTAATATTTTTTCAGGCACATGCAAGAACCTATTGATTCAGACAGTTGGAAAGAGCTGCTGTACTGTTTTAGCTTGTGTACAAACACTTATGTCATGGTATTACCCCCGCGCACCCTCTGGTTATGCTATCTTAACGTCGATTCAGTACGTATTGGTGGCTGCAGTTACATGTGAGATCTGTTGTAGACCCCATCTTTATGCTTGCACGCACATAGCTCTACTGCTCCCTAATCTTGAGTAATTGATGTAGGTCCTTCTAATCAAGTACCATAGCTACGTAAGGTGGGTCTATTTCCAGAAGAAAAAAGGATGAACAAAACTTATGAATCATGCTGATAGAAAGAACTCTTCTGTCGTCTGTATGTGATCGTTACTCTAACGCTTTCTCTGAAATGGCAGGTTAACCTCTACAGTGCTGTACATGGCACTATTGTCATGGCACTGTCAGTAGTCCACCCTCTATTGGTGACTCTCTTGCACCCGCTGGTTGAGTTGTGCATTTATTAGAATGTAAGTAGCCCTTAGATTTGTTTTCTCGAAAAGTAAAAGTGAAGAAAAAATACTGCACACCTCGTTTTCTTTTCTTTTTAGCTGGGTTTGGACACCTGTTAGACCCGGAAGACAGCTCTGACCTCTTGGCTGCAGTGAGGAGCGCTGCTTCACAGTGGAGGGACATCGGCCGCCATCTTGGCTTCAAACTCACGGAGCTGAACGACATGATCCCCAAGAACAACACGCCAGTGGACTACCTGGAAGAGATGTTGGAGCAGTGGCTCAACTGGGCCCCGCCCCTCAGGTCCTACGCCTACACAGAGGACCTTGTAGAGGCACTCAGGGCAGCCAAGCTGGAGAAGCTGGCACACACCTTAGAGAACGACGAAAGGTTTATGAAAAAGGAGAACTACAAACAAATCGAGAGGGCGACAGAATCTATGTAACGACAAGAGCCTAGGTCTAGGGTCTAACCTTTGTGGAGTTTGAGTATGGTATATGGTAGCTTTTTAAAACTTTGGGCATGTCCATGTACCTTGCAGTTGACGAAGCTGATCTAATTTCTGAGCAGTGACTGACATATGAGTGGGGGGGGGGGGGGGGCGTTTAATTTACCACTATCAATTTTTGCGTTTGTCTGATCGTGTGCTATGAAAAGTCTTTTGGAAGGGCTGGGAGGTGTGTCCAGCCCCGCCCCTCCCACGCTGTCTGCCCATCTGTCGCTGTACTGACCCAGTGGTGGTCTGATGAGGAGGGTGGATATTGGGGTACTGACCCAGTGGTGGTCTGATGAGGAGGGTGGGTACTGGGGTACTGTCCCAGTGGTGGTCTGATGAGGAGGGTGGGTACTGGGGTACTGACCCAGTGGTGGTCTGATGAGGAGGGTGGGTACTGGGGTACTGACCCAGTGGTGGTCTGATGAGGAGGGTGGGTACTGGGTACTGACCCAGTGGTGGTCTGATGAGGAGCAGGTGCGGCGGAGGGTGTCTATATTTGGGGGGGGCAGGGGTCAAAAGGATAATTACATTCATGCGCATACACAATTATGGAAATACACCAAAGTAGCGGACTCGTTCATCATTACGCGATATAAATTCCTTGACTACGTCCTCCAGATTAATGCGCTCCTCTAGTTCTTTATGTACGTGCAAAATGAAACAGTTGTTAAATCGACTTTCTGTCATGGAGGATCTCAAATACATATAAAGTCGTCTCATCGCCGAAAAGCTCCTTTCTGACGTACTGGATGTTACTGGAATGGTTAAAAATAACCGCAATAGTTTGTGTACTTCAGAAAGCATGCTTCGATTTCTATGAGCTTCCATTGCCGTGCATATTGTGCGAATGTTCGTGACCCGTTTTACATCTGGTAGCTCCACACAAATCACATCGACAAGTATAGCCAGTTGTTTTTCGAGCTGTGGAATGGAAAAATTGGCCTGAAAGACTGATTCCGAAAATGATTTTAACTCAGAGTTACATTTTTCTCCGCAAGCTGACTTTAGTAATATTGATTCCATGCAAAGAACTGGCTTCATCACATCTTCCTGTTCAAAACGGTCACTAAGTTCTCCAATCAATATGTCGCAGGCTTCAAAATACTTCTGTCGAAAATAATCATGAGGCTGCCTAAACTCATGTTGAGTATCCCCATTAAATCTCTTTGGAGGCTTACGATATCTTGGTAGAACTGGTAAACCAATATTCAAAGAATGCGCATCCTGTTCGACACGGTCAAAAAAAGTATTGAATGCTTCATCTTTACTCTGGCGTTTATAAAATGTCTGCGTTACAGTAATTGCTGCGACGGCCTCTTGCATTGTGATGTCTTTAGCTTGAAGTACTTTGGAGGTATTTTCAGAGCATCCAAAAAGAAGGCATCCCAACTTCAGGCTAAAAAAGGTCTCAAACCTTTCAAGAGCTGCAAGTAGTCCACCAGCCTTTAGCCCATATTTGTCCCGGGTATTGAAATGAACATCTTCAAGAGTTTCCATAATCACGCTATACTACGTGATTACAGCTTCCATGGCTGCAGCTCTCACTGTCCATCGTGTTGGGCACAGTGGTTTAAGTCCACCAGATGGTCTGTCATTCTCGGCTAGAATGTCACTCTCGGCTAGAAGATACTGAGAGAAAAGGTGCTTTCGCTTCAGGGAGCAATTTATTAGTTGCACAATTTCTCTGACAAGCCGAATGGCATCTCGCAATAGATTAATCTGCTTTCCTGCATCCTGAAGGCAAAGATTCAGGCAATGAGCAAAACAATGCACTGGCAAAGCCTGTGGGATATCTTTTCTTATCCTCGCTGTTACTCCACTTCTTATGCCCTTCATGACAGCCGCTCCGTCATACGCTTGCCCGCGACATAGAGAAATAGGTAAAGAACATCGCAAAAGTATGTCTCTAATTACTGAGCTGATAGTTTCGGCATATGTATCTGGCAATGCAAACATGCCAATAGAATCTTTGTTGATGGTATAGTCATCATCCACGTATCGAATTGAAATGTTTAATTGTTCACTGCATTTTATATCTGTTGCTTCATCACCAATAATTGAATACCATCCAGGTGCATGGCATCTGATGTTTGAAAGGATTTCACGCAAAACCGTATTCCCCATTATTGTAATCAACTCGTTTATTATATCGTGAGACATATATCTCCCCATTTCAATCCAGTGTTTCAAGTGGGCACTATCAGTAACTTCTCTCCATGTTGAAAGCAGCTGAGGCAAGTTACCTTCGTGTTCAGTGTGACCACGCAACGAAAGGCCTTGGCGTAGAAGAAACTTCATTGCACCCAGTTGCTTCAGAAGCCCCATTCGTCTTTGAGTTTGAACTTTAATAGACTCTACACTCAATTGTTGCATGATAGTTGGCCTGAATATTAATTCCCATTTCATCTTTGCCTCATTATGGGGAGCTGAACCATCATGAGAAAGAAACCTTTCAGTAGCTTTTTTCATATTTTCAAAACCCCTTGTCGTAAATGCTGCATCAGGTTTAATTCCACATAGCGAAAACATATTATGTCTCAGCGCGTATCGATAGTACAAGCAAAATATTTTCTATTTTGATACACACAATGTTATCCATATGTGCTTTTCATACGATGGTTTACACAAAATGCCTACCCTTTCTAGAAAATTGTTCCCTCTGTTTTGGCTGATAGGCCTCCATTTCGTTGCTACAGCAAACGTAAGTACAATCCAAGTGACCTTTATCTGCTGCACTACATTCAACTGGCGCGACTTGGCTATTTTCATCATCGCCGTCCAGAGAATGATCTTCACTTCCAGTTACAATGTTGTCCAAAGTCGACGCCATGGTGGAGTAACTAGACGTGCCTGCAAGGATTACAGAATTGTCTGACGTCGATGTCAACTCTGTCTGGTTGTTTTCAACGACAAGTGTACTGCCTCTACAACTCAAAGTACTACTCTCTTTGAATTCGCTCTCACAATTCGAAACCACACTTTGTCCCACAGCTCCAGTGGTACCGCAATCACCTCCTGTTAACCCTCCAACACAGCTCTTATCCTTTTTCACAAAGGGCGAGGCCGACCATGATTCGTTCAACAAAACCTGCCTTCTTTTCATTTGTACGCTATTCAGAACACATGCTCGCAATAAGAATAGGAGGTTTAATATAATTAAACGCAAGGGGGGGCTATGCCCCTCCACCTTGAACTTTGGGGGGGGGGCAATTGCTCCCCTGCCCCCCCTGCTCCGCCGCCACTGAGGAGGATGGGATATGGGGGTGGGGGTGAGGATAGGTGTGACAGGGTAAGGTACATATTTCCGTGCCACCATTTCCAGTGTGTCTGTGATGCATGATACGTTAATGTTTGAAATAAACTGCAGATGCTGGAATGTCAACTGATACTAAAACTCAACAACTTATTAATCAACAGGTACATGGATGCAGCATTGTTTTACTAAGCGTCAAAATGGTGGCAAAAACAGAGAAATACATGTACATCCTTTCTTAGGGCACATGTACACGCATTTCTTAGGGCACTATACATCCTTTCTTGGGACACATGTACACTCTTTCTTGGGACACAAGTACACCACTTTCTTGGGGGGACACACTACAAACACATTGGACAAGATTTGATGCAAGACTGTGCAAAAGTTAATAACTGGTGGATTTGTGTTGTTGCATGGTAACACTAGTGACCACACCCATGATCATGTAGGCAACACAGTAGGACTGTGGTGCAATGCGCATAAACTCCACCCACACAATCTTACAGGTATGCATGTACATTTACCTACCTGCACATCTCTATGTTCTGAACACTGCAGATCATTTTCAGTAGCCCGAAATAGAGGTTGCCATGGCACTAGAAAGTGCAATATTAAACTAAACAATACTATCATACAGCAATCTCAACATAAGAATAACGGCCAATTATATAAATTGCATTTAATTTACTGACATCAATGTCTGTTTCTGCTCAAATGCATGATGAATTATAACAACATGTTACATGTGACCGCATTTTTGCAGCGTAGTCTGCTTGATACTATTCCATAGGCATGCATGCTTCTCCCACATGTAGAATTGGGAAAATCACTATATGGATGGCATTGTTAGCCATGTGGTAGTCTCAGGTTTAATGCGAGAACATCAAGACAATAACTGGCACAATTGATATCTGAACTGTTAATTAATTATTCCCACTTACATGAACTTGTATCTATTTGGCTCAGTGTGGCTTGAAACGCTCAGAATATTCCATTCAAATGTTGTGTGTTCAAATCACTTCTTGCCATATTTATTAGCCAATACCCACTACACTGTACCAAGTGTGCCATCATTGGTTGAGAATGTTAGTTGTTGAGATTCGTACATCTGTTTTCATTTAATTGCTTTGTCAATGAACTACAGAGCTGCAGCTGAAAGCCTTGGTCCGTTGTATCAACATAAATAAATTTGCATTAGTTGAAGCCTATCGGGTTATTTAGCACAGATTGAAAGTCTGAAATATTCCATTTATGTTGTGTATGCATGTGTTTTTATGTGTGTTGCAGAAGGGGGAAATATATTTCAGTCAAAATGAAGGATTTTATTATTTTTTGTTATATTACACTTTGTGCTTGCGTGTATGCATGTCACTGGTGCAGTGTATCAGCCACATAATTGGATAGCCACAGCCATACTGTACTATAGTAAACTAAAGGATAGCATGTACACGTATCATTTATTTATTCATCACTCTTCTTTCAGTTGAAGCTGATATGGGCCATATGCTGGACCCTGAAGATGTGGATTTCCTCTTTGACATTGTGAAGGGTGCCAAGGCCAAATGGAGGGACATTGGTCGTGAGCTGGGCTTCACCTTGAAGGAGATGGATGAAACTGTGCAAAAGAAGGGGATTTCCCAGGACCAGGACTACTTCCAGGAGCTCCTAGACCTCTGGCTCAACTGGGCACCTCCCGAGAAACCCTTCCCCTGTACCGAGGACCTCCTGGATGCACTTAGGCGCATTGGACAACACAGATTGGCTCTGAAGCTGGAGGGCATTGAGGACTTCATGGGGAAGAAGCAACTGATAAAGCGCAGCCCCCGGTCATCATGATTCAATCACAGCAAAAGTTTCTTTTTTTCATTTAATCTGTGTGTTTTTAATGATACATATAAGAGTTACGGTATACTATAGATTCATACGTAGATTACACTGAACTCTTTTCAACTGACCATGCATGACAGGAGAGCCTAAGAAATTGGCCATTATTAAAGACCAAGCTAAGCCTCCCATAAGATTGCTGGTAGCTGGCTCGAGCTTGGGGGGGGGGGGGGGGGGGGGGGCACTGACTTCATATTCCACAGGGCTTGGTTAATCCAGAAAAGCAGTCTAGAACATTGTGAAGCCATACAAAATAAAAATTGAAACAGATTTTCTCTATTAAGAAAGTGATTTGGATGTGTAGTGGTGGGGCATAATGCTGGAGTGAGGTGTGTAGTGGTGGGGCATAATGCTGGAGTGAGGTGTGTAGTGGTGGGACATAATGCTGGAGTGAGGTGTGTAGTGGTGGGACATAATGCTGGAGTGAGGTGTGTAGTGGTGGGGCATAATGCTGGAGTGAGGTGTGTAGGGTGGGACATAATGCTGGAGTGAGGTGTGTAGAACATAATGCTGGAGTGAGGTGTGTAGTGGTGGGGCATAATGCTGGAGTGAGGTGTGTAGTGGTGGGGCATAATGCTGGAGTGAGTTGTGTAGTGGTGGGACATAATGCTGGAGTGAGGTGTGTAGTGGTGGGGCATAATGCTGGAGTGAGGTGTGTAGTGGTGGGACATAATGCTGGAGTGAGGTGTGTAGTGGTGGGGCATAATGCTGGAGTGAGGTGTGTAGTGGTGGGACATAATGCTGGAGTGAGGTGTGTAGTGGTGGGGCATAATGCTGGAGTGAGGTGTGTAGTGGTGGGACATAATGCTGGAGTGAGGTGTGTAGTGGTGGGGCATAATGCTGGAGTGAGGTGTGTAGTGGTGGGGCATAATGCTGGAGTGAGGTGTGTAGTGGTGGGACATAATGCTGGATGAGGTGTGTAGTGGTGGGGCATAATGCTGGAGTGAGGTGTGTAGTGGTGGGACATAATGCTGGAGTGAGGTGTGTAGTGGTGGGACATAATGCTGGAGTGAGGTGTGTAGTGGTGGGGCATAATGCTGGAGTGAGGTACGTAGGTGTGTAGTGGTGGGACATAATGCTGGAGTGAGGTGTGTAGTGGTGGGACATAATGCTGGAGTGAGGTGTGTAGTGGTGGGGCATAATGCTGGAGTGAGGTGTGTAGTGGTGGGACATAATGCTGGAGTGAGGTGTGTAGTGGTGGGGCATAATGCTGGAGTGAGGTGTGTAGTGGTGGGACATAATGCTGGATGAGGTGTGTAGTGGTGGGACATAATGCTGGGGTGTGTAGTGGTGGGACATAATGCTGGAGTGAGGTGTGTAGTGGTGGGACATAATGCTGGAGTGAGGTGTGTAGTGGTGGGGCATAATGCTGGAGTGAGGTGTGTAGTGGTGGGCATAATGCTGGAGTGAGGTGTGTAGTGGTGGGACATAATGCTGGAGTGAGGTGTGTAGTGGTGGGACATAATGCTGGAGTGAGGTGTGTAGTGGTGGGACATAATGCTGGAGTGAGGTGTGTAGTGGTGGGGCATAATGCTGGAGTGAGGTGTGTAGTGGTGGGACATAATGCTGGATGAGGTGTGTAGTGGTGGGGCATAATGCTGGAGTGAGGTGTGTAGTGGTGGGACATAATGCTGGAGTGAGGTGTGTAGTGGTGGGACATAATGCTGGAGTGAGGTGTGTAGTGGTGGGGCATAATGCTGGAGTGAGGTGTGTAGTGGTGGGGCATAATGCTGGAGTGAAGTGTGTAGTGGTGGGGCATAATGCTGGAGTGAGGTGTGTAGTGGTGGGACATAATGCTGGAGTGAGGTGTCATTGCATCATCCAATGCAATCATAAACTTGACAACGGATTCAGAATGCTCAATGCAGGATCTAATTCAAAGCTTTTTAAATGCGGTCCATTATATCACAGTTAGTAATGGAACATGTCATTTCATAATATTCATAGCTTGTGCAGGGTCGACCACAGACTCACATGAGGCTAATAGTATTGAAAATTAATAATAATAACCTTTCAGTTACGGATTTAGTCCTCACCATGATTCTGCATGAACATCAAGGAGTCATGTTCAAGGTGGCAGCTACCCAACTTGTGGAGTGGAATGAATTTTGAATTTCCATAACTATTATATGGGATCGTTTCCGCGAAAAGGGACCTAGAGCATGTAGTATAATATTTCCAGTATGCGCAATAAAAATGTTACGCTTGCGTTGAAATCTCACGTGTACCCGCATGTCCCTCATGCAAGTTATGTCTCTGGACAAAGAGCGGTGCTGGCTTGAATGATGTAGTTAGAGGTGATTTTGCATAGCAACAGGGACACATCACATCATTTGCAGTTGAACATAATGAACAACTTCACAGTGCACACACCAGTGCTCTGCATGGGAGCTCCAGCTAGGGTCTGCTCAAGATGTCTAGGCAGAGCGGACACTGAAGTTGTTCCACTGCACTGCATCATCATGTACTGGCTAGTGGGGCACCAGGTATGCAGTTTGGTGAAGCAATAGATAGACAAATCTGTACATACTCAACATCATCTTTCTCCATACAAAATCTGAAGAGGCCCATGGCGAAAAAGAATACATGGTATCTGTCCCTTGCACATGTACACTAGTTATTTTTACCATTACCATCCAGATATGTCATCCCAAAAGAGGTGCAAGAAAGAAATGCATGGCACATAGAACGACCTCCTGGATGTGTGCATTTCTTTCTTGCACCTTTCTTGGGATGACATATCTGGATGGTAATGGTAACAATAAACTATCCATGTACATACATGTGCAAGGGACAGATAACATGTATCTTTTGTCATGGGCCTCCCACTTGAACACATTGGTTGAGGCTTTGGATGGAGCAAGATGAGCATGTACTGCATGATTTGTCTATCACTCGCTTGCACTGATAGCAAAACAGCGGAGGGTGAATGTCTGGGACATCATTGGTAATATCAATCGCAAAGATACTGTTGAGATGCTCTGAAAACACTGCGCACTGATATGATGCATTGTGTCTCTTTCCTCTGGCCACCAACACTCTTCGGATCCACACACTCTACAGAGCACCTGAGCCTTCTCTCTGTGGAAATCCATGAGCCTACGTACCGAATAGCGCGGATTATTCATAAACCTCTCTGGCGCGTACTGAATCATGAAAAGAAAAAATAGCGGCAATTTCAGAATGGTGTATTCAGATGGTGACAACCCTGTTCTCCATGCTGCTGTGACAGTGTACAAATTGCAGTGCGTCCGTGTAATGAACCTGAAGTATCCCCTCTTTTACGTTACGGCTCGATATTGATGCGAACAGAAGTTGCGCGTTTATAGAAAACGTTGAAGTACTTGCGCATGTGGGAGATCTATGACCTAACAGATTACCTAAGCGAAGAAACTCTTCAGTGGGGGAGTGGGGGGGGGGGGGGGGGGGGGGGGGGGGGGGTTGAGGATTCAACAATCTAACTTCATTCACGTGACGTGGCACGCTGCACGTTCTTTCAATTATCTTAGTGTTCTTTTGCCAAATATTCAAGCACATGTGTCTCAATTTTTGTAATTTGTGACTCAAATGAAGCATTATACGATACACGATGTGCACATTTTCCCACAGGCGATAGTGCATGCATGTCCTTTGGTAGTGCAATATACAGGTATGTTACAGTAATGCTACGTATCGAATATATATATAGTATTAATGCTTTAATATTTATATGCTTTCACACTTAGCGCTGAAGGGGGCACATCACCCTCCACACCCACCCGTTTTTGAAACCTACGCGTACTTTGTAATACAAAGTGTGCCTCTTTCCTTTAAAAATACCTGCATCGGATCCGCCCCTGCATCCGCCCCTGCATGCTTTTCATTGCACACATTTGACTTCAAATGGTCAGGATAATACAGCTTACTCGATATGCCTTCACGATGAGGTTACGACATTATAATAGTGTCCAGCCGCAAACGGTGTGAATTGCGTCCGACACAATACATGTACCAGATATAACGACCCCTCCTCCGCCCCTTACGTGAGACCCTAAAAAAAAAAAGTCATGTTTTTAAAACGAGCGTATCTCCAAAACCCGTCACGCCACCACGTACCTTTTTCAAACTCATATTGAAGTACCACTTCTTTCTTATATAAACTTAAAAGGTACGTGGTGGCGTGACGGATTTTGGAGATACGCTCGTTTCAAAAACATGCCTTTTTTTTTTTAGGGTCTCACGTAAGGGGCGGAGGAGGGGTCGTTATATCACGGTACATGTAGTACAATAAATAACCTTCTCGGGGGAAAACCCTATTGTTTTGTGCCCCGCCCCCACCACCGTGACAAAAATGGCGAAGCGCGGTGTGGACGTAGATTCCCACTGTATAGCGCTCGGCCTGCAGCCGGATAAGGCGAAACTGGACTCCATTGTCACCAAAGAACATATCACGGATATAGCGATGTTTATAACGGAGTGGAAATTCCTCGGAGAGAAGCTGGGACTGAGCGAGGCAGCCATAGAGGAGGTGGAGGCAGTACAGGGTGGAGGGGAGGGGTACAAGAAAATCAAAATGCTGCAGAAGTGGCGCGAGTGCCAGTACCGCAACGCTACTTACCGGAAGCTGATCGAGGTCCTGCTGTCGATGGAAAAAACTGAGAAGGCGAGTGACGTGTGCCGATTGTTGGCTCTTCCGCCCACCTCCGCTCACGGTGAGTAAGCGATGTGTTTGTGAGATCGTTTTAACGACCTATTGATGGTTTCTGTGTGTGTATGTGTGTGTTTGTGTGTTTGTGTGTATGTTTGTGTTTGTGTGTATGTTTGTGTGTGTGTTTGTGTGTGTGTTTGTGTTTGCGTGTATGCTTGTGTGTATTTTTGTGTTTGCGTGTGTATGTGTGTGTGTATTTGTGTGTGTGTATGTGTGTGTTTGTGTGTGTGTGTTTGTGTGTGTGTGTGTGTGTGTGTGTGTGTGTGTGGTGTGTGTGTGTGTGTGTTTGTGTGTTTGTGTGTGTGTGTGTGTGTGTGTGTGTGTGTGTACATTACCAGGAATCTCAACATCATCCAAGCCATTTACAGAACAAAGGAATGGAGCAATTGCAAGCTCACTTGGTGGCCCACCCCCATCCGGAAGTCTGGGTATGAGTAGTGTGGGGGGAAGGGAAGGGGGAGGAGGGGGCATGGTGTAGGCAAAGAGGGGTGTGAGAGTGGGACAGGTTGGAGAATGGATGCAGTTCTGCACACATATTGCCAGGGCAATGTCATCTGGTATAATTCAGACGAAGGCATGCATGCAGCAAGAGGCTATTAGCATAAAATGCACAACTGAACAGAGTGGAAGGCTTACTGCAATCGTACCATTTGGACCCAGTTGCAATGACATTAACAACATTTTGTAAGAGGACAATTGGGGGGCCGGAGCAAGTCATTTGTTGAAATGGTACATCAAGCAATACACATAGGGCGAGTTTGTTCAAATGGTTGTTTGACACTTATAGAATTGGGAAAATCACTATATGGATGGCATTGTTAGTATGTGGGTGTCTCAGGTTTACTGCTAGAACATTTAGACAATCACTGGTACAATTGATTTCTATATTCTCAAAATTCCAATTAATTGATTATTCACACTTACAGATTATTCATACTTACATTACATGTATTATTTGGCTCAGTGTGGCCTGAAACGCTCAGAATATTCCATTCAAATTTTAGTTGTAGCCTATCGGGTTATTTAGCACAAAGATCGATTGAAAGTCAGAAATATCCTTTTTTGTTGTGTATGCATGTGTTTGTGTGTGTGTTGCAGAACAGGGAAATAAATTTATGTTTCAGTCAAAATGAATTTTTTTATTTTTATGTTACCCTTTGTGCTTGCGTGTATGCATGTCACTGGTGCAGTGTATCAGCCACATAATTGGATAGCCACAGCCATACTGTACTATAGTAAACTAAAGGATAGCAAGTACACATATCATTTCTTTTCATCACTCTTCTTTCAGTTGAAGCTGATATGGGCCATATGCTGGACCCTGAGGATGTGGATTCTCTCTTTGGCATTGTGAAGGGTGCCAAGGCCAAATGGAGGGATATTGGTCGTGAGCTGGGCTTCACCTTGAAGGAGATGGACGAAATTGTGCAAAAGAAGGGGATTTCCCAGGACCAGGACTACTTCCAGGAGCTCCTGGACCTCTGGCTCAACTGGGCACCTCCCCAGAGACCCTTCCCCTGTACCGAGGACCTCCTGGATGCACTTAGGCGCATTGGGCAACACAGATTGGCTCTGAAGCTGGAGGGCATTGAGGACTTCATGGGGAAGAAGGAACTGATAAAACGCGGCCCCTAGTCATCATGATTCAATCACAGCAAATGTTCTTTGTTCATTTAATCTGAAAACATCATGCCCAGACTGTCAGGCGATTGCCTTGACCATCGCAAATATTGTTGTTGTGCGAAGTGGTCACTTTATTTTGTACTGTTTACAGACAGTTCATACATAGATTACACTGAACTCTTTTCAACAGACTATGTCAGGAGCGCCTGAGAATTGGCCAGTATAAAGGACCAATCTACGCCTCCCATATAGATTGCAAGTAGCTTGGGACTGGAACAATTGCCCCTGATAGTGCAAGTCTTGTGCGACTCAGCTTGGCTTCAAGCATTCCCCCCTCCACCAGTAAATTGCCCCATGCACAGTCACTCCTCTCACCATCCCCCAACACACCGCCCCACCACTGACCCGGCCATCACACACCATCCCTTGCTAGACTTTTAGAAACACCATTCCTTTACACACATCCCTCCACACATCTCCATCACTCCACACACCACACTCCACACGCCATCCCTTGGTACCCCATCCCTCGGCACACATTCACTGTGCACCACCTTTGGCATAACCTGGTCTCATAGTTGTGGCTCGATGTACATGTATCATATTCCACTGGGCTGGGGAGGGGAGGGGAGGGGAGGAGGGGGGAGGGCACTGACTTTCTATTCCACTAATCCAGAAAAGCAGCAGTGTAGAACATTGTGAAGCCATGACAAAATAACTCCTTTTCAACGACCAAGTGTGAAACTTCTCTTCTCATTGACAAAAAGGAATAGCTCCTCCTGGACAGTATCAATAGAGTTAATCCAGAGAAGCAGTGATATGTAGAACGTAGAATATTGTGAAACCATGACATAATGAACATTCAAACAAGTTAATACAAATTTTCCCCATTGAGAAAGTGATTTGGATATGCAGTGGTGGTGCATAGTGCTGGAGTGAGGTTCTATAGGGTGTATCCCATCATCCAATTGAAAACATCTTAACAGATTCAGAATGCTCAATGCAGGATCTAGATTTAAACATCCCTAGACACATATGTCCCACTAGCATTGATTGACCTCTGCACTGCTACAGTAAAAATATGATGACCTAGTTCCTTAAGAAAAGACTGGGCATTAGGTAATTATTAATATTGTTTATTTTTAACATTTTGTTATAATTATAAAAATATATTGCCAATTGGAGAATGGCAAATTTTCTTCCCTCCATGCTGCTGTGAACTGACCTACTTGAAGAATTACAGAGTATCTATGAAGCCAATCTGAAGTACATGCTAGCTTCTTTCATGTTTCTGTTCTAAATCGATACAAAAAGAGGATGCTATTATTCATTTTTTTGAAAGCATAATGTACAGCTTTTAAGCTTGTATATGATGGATGGTGGAGCTAGGAACTAATTCTGTTGCAGAGTTATGTATTTTTTAACATTTGATTTTTGGGCACTTGATTATCTCTCTTTGCTGTTTGCAGATGGAAACAATGCGCACAATTAAAACAGTGTACAAACAATGTCCATGACTCATTATGAATGTACATCGAACAAGCACTGTATTGTCATGGGCAGGATAAAATCGCAGATTTGAAGTACATTCATAATGAAGCAGGGACATTACTATATTGTGCAAGGTTAGTCTCGTACAGTCGTATCCATACCTGTAAAAACACAGCGTTTACAATTGCGAATCGAAGCTCTTCTTCATTCATTTTCAGAACATCCAGGGTAAGTAAAACTGCAACGCTATAACAACTCTGCTTCACCAGAACTGTGCACGTACAGTAATGAGTAAGCAACAAGGATCAATTCTACCATTCGTGTCAAATCCAAAGAGGTTTGTGCCTATTTATGCATCAATGAACAGTTTCTAATGTTATTGCATCCCCCCCCCCCCCCCCCCCCCCCCCCCCCCCCCCCCCCCCCCCCCCCCCTTCCAATATTCCTGGATCCGTCCCTGTAAGTGGAATACCTCGCACTGCAGGCCAGCCAAGCCGATCATACTTATTATTTTTTTAGGACGACTGGCACGAATGGAGGATTCGTTTCATTCCTCTAGGAACTCAAAATAGTTCCATGTTCCTTATGTCCTTTCTTTTTTGTGGTACAGCTATCGATCACATATAGTCGACACTCTTCCGCCACAAAGCCTTCTGATATCCAGCGGGGGTATATCATAGTATCAGACTCTAATCGTATAATGCTGACGGCTGAACGCTTAGAACGCATCACGTGCCACTTATAAGGGCGGAGGAGACCTTATTAGTATTTGGAAAGGCGGAGCATCACCTATATATCAAACCGGGGGGGGGGGGGGGGGGGGGGGGGGGGGGGACAGTTTCTGCGGAAGAGAGACAATATTCCTCTAGCAGATTCTGTCCAGAGGGGGGGGGGGGGGGGGGGGGACAAAATCTGCTCCGACACCGGTTCCGGTTTGAAGCCTTGCTATATTCGAACCCGCGCCGCATCCTTCGGTCGACGAAATACACAGCTTTGTATAATTACTTGGTGCGGATAGGCCTATGTCTGCCACGGCATGCGTTGATGAAAATGATGGTATTCCACTAAGTGAAAGTGTGCGCTAGGATAAAGATAAAGATAAACGTCACATAAGCCAGAAAAGTGAACGTTGCTTTGAATGCTATTATTGAAATAAATAGCACATACACCCTAGACAAGGCTCTGCTCTTTCCGCTCTCCCTGTATCGTCACTACGCAGAGGTCTCCATATCCAACCCACCAATTAACCTCGCCAATAACTCCTACACAATTATATCGTGACGAGCAGATGACATTTGTTGACTAATTGCATCGAATGCCACTACAAGCGGATGTATCCCCACTTTGCACTCTAATCAGTCGACACTGGGGCCCTTATCGGCTCAATGATGTATCCCCGCTTTGCACTCTAATTAGTCCACGCTGGGGCCCTTATCAGCTCCATACAGGTTCAAAGTCATATGGCGCACTCCAATATTTAACTAGTTTGCTTTAAGCTATTCAATTCATTAATAGGTAGCCCCTTAAATGTCGCACATCCCATCATTGTGCAGCGAGCCATGACATGGTGCCCAAAATATGACTCCGCTGCCAATTTGAGAGCAAGCGTATGTATTTTGCTCTCAACCGTCAAATTTCGGTGCAGTTGCACTGTCAAGTCAGGAGGCCTAAGGTGTCTATTCTCAATTTCACTTGAGGGCAGGTGGTTCTGGCATAGATATTCTATGGTTCTGGCTCTCCTAAATTGGCAGCCATCTTGGCGAGTCACCATTTAAGGTGGATGCATGATGTGGCAATGGTCTGTTTGATGGTAGCTGAGGAATCGATGGTGCATGGCTGCAGGACTGCAAGTGCTGATGGGGGTTCTTGGTCAGGAGATGTCCTGGGCACTGGTGATGCTCCATCATCCAAATGTGTTCTAGCTTGCCTAGCAGGGCCACCTTCATGTCATTGATGGCGGCAACAATACCAGCCTCCATCTTTTGCACTGAGTGATGAGGAGTCAGAGTAAAACCAAATCTAACGTGACCCAATTCTTTTACCTGCTTCAACCACTTGGGATACATCTGATTGTGGCATTGTGTGCAAAGGTGAAGGCGGATGGAATGGTGATAGTGGTGGAGAAAGAGGTGGTGGTGACATAGACCAAGATGAACCAGCCCTTCTGACGAGAGAAGATACTCCTAGTGGCCCAGCTGAAACATTCAGATGTTAATACTACAGTACCAGCCAAATTTACAAGGAACATCAATGCCTTACATTGGTGACTCTGTGGCAATGGTGTTGGCTGTGGCTCAACTGGCAGTGGAGATGTTACATATATGGGAACTGAAAGCGATGCTGCTGATGACTGTAGCACAACTTACATTGGTCACATAGAGTGGATGGGTTGGGCAAAGATATTGGTACAGCTAAAGAAGATGGTTCAGCTAAACAAAAAATTCACAGAGTCATTACGGTGACCACCTTTATAACGTACAAATCTACGCGCGAACGTAACGTAATTTTCTACATAGGTAGTACTTCACGAACGTAGAAAATTTCGTTACGTTAACTTTTTATTGACGCATACTGTATCTCCCTAGTCTGGGTCACTCAATGTTCTGCTCGAGAAACTATGCACATTCCAATAACTCTTACAAGTATACTGAGAACTGAAAGTTATTACGCATATGTATACGTTATACCTTCCCGTGAGACAAGGGACAGTTGTGTGGTATAAGCATTGGAAGTCGAGATCTATCATAAAACCCTATGTGCGAGTTGGAAAATGCTTATTAGGAAGATGGAATATCATGCCGGCACTCTGTAACGCGTACCTTGCAGGGACGTACTTTGACCGATATGATGCCTTCGGCTGCAATGCCATTCACCACATTCATGTACAAATGTGTCATGTAGACAACAATGCTTAGTATTGTAACGCAACAACAACGCATCTAGTGCTTCTTGGTTTGTCTGATGCCAGCAAAGTTACAAAGCTCAGAACTGCTGAGGTAGCATACAAGCACAGGTGGAATGCCTGATGCACAATGTACAATACAAGAGAAAGCTCACTTTTCGTTAACTAGAGAATGAACACTCACTCTGGAGCTAGCCCATGCATGTAAGTGACACATGGCAGTTCTGACATACAAACCTGACTCGGGCAGCATGACCAAGCTGTGCAATATCATGATATGTGTGCGTGGTGATGAGAAGGGGAGACGCAACTAGTGACCCAAATACACATATATCGACGTCTTAGTAGACCTAACATGAATGGATGAAGCTACTTCCAACATGGATAGCTCATGCAGCTGCAGTGCTTAACGCGAGAAGATTTTGGGAACACTTCATCTCTTCGTCGATGAAAAGCTTCGGTCGTTACGGTCAATGAAACCAGTAAATACTCCTACTGCCAAATCCAATTTTACGTCTTATACTACTTTTGTATACATGCATAGACGTACCAGAGGTGGCCAGTAAAGAGGTTGCCAACTGGTACCAGCCCTAACCAGCGGTCAACCATTGCAGCTAGAACGCGATCAAGCATGGCATTCAAGAAGCCGTAAGTGCCCCGATGGAGCGGACCATGGGGCAATAGTAGCCTCTTTGTGGCATCGAGCTTGACTTGAAAAGCCCTATTCTCTCAGCCTTGTTCCTTAGTCAGTCTGCGAACCCAGTCTCGTACTTACGTAAGATAATGCGAGTCTGGGAACGAGATTACTTCAACTATAAGGCAAGTTTGCTAATTGATTGAGAATTAGTTATTGCAATACAGTAGAGCACTAGTAAGTTTTGTTTAGAAGGAGTTTTAGAGGGTAAAAAGTAAGACACCCCACGTTACACAAGCGCTGGACAGACGCCATTGTTTACCCGCTAATTTGGCCGACCGTATTCCAGGCAAGCGCTTTTTATACGGGCCTCGATCTTTAAAAAAATTTCCACTGTGTTTTTATAGAGTCCTTAGCAATTGTGTGAGCGATATCTTGATCTGTGATCTCAGAGTGCGTGGCGAGAGTGAACTTCTTCTGTTCGGTTCGGACAGTGGCCACGGTTACGGGATCTTCGACGAACAACACAGTAAGTATACAAATAAATAAATGCCGCACTGAATTACTATGTAATAGCGACTGGTGGCGGGGAACTTCTGAAGTGTATATGGAGCCATGTGAAGAGCCATGTGACAGAGGACACGTCCAATGTGCTGCATGCGAGGAGCCTGCAGTGCTTTGTACTTCCGAAAGATGATAGCCGGTGTCATAGTCGCCAATGAACTCCCCTAAATTTAGACTCCCCGGCGCTAAGGCATATATGACTCCCGGGTCATATATGCCAATACTGAAGCATTTTTGACTCCCCAGTCATTCACGCCTAGGCGTATATGACTCGCCCCATGCATGACTCCCGGAGTAACTATATACATGGCATAATTAACTCCCCGGTCATCTTTCCAAAGCGTGTATGATTCCCCTGCAGATGATTCTGGCAGCTACAGTGTACATGTGCACATCAAATGTATCCTGAAACGCTTGGTTTTGTTCCGTTCTTAGTGTAATGGATACTAAAGTAGGTACTTTAATAAATCTTTATGCTTTTACCATGGAAAACAGATTACTATTTCGAAAGTTATAACGTTTCAAACATTGCGTCGCCGGTGACTAACAATGTACGCAATTTGAATGGACCGCGCTATAAAAAACTGTGACCGCTTGACTTCTCCATGCAGCTACTGTAAAAGTATTCAAGTTAGTGATGCCATAATTGCATAAAATATAACATAGATTCTCTTTATAAGGTTCACAGGATCAAATACACATTACATTACACAGGCCCGTAGGCAGCATTAGAAAAGTGGTCAGGCTGGTAACAGGACCAAACAAAAGGGGTCTGGGGCGGAGCCCCAGAAGCTAACGCATTTCCTCGAATCTGAGTGGCATTTTTGGCAGTAAAATTGCTATACCATGACTGATACAAGGCTCAATAATCTACTTGTTCTCCATGTCCATAAAGATCGCTGTGATTCACTAGTGCAGGAGGATTGCCTAAATGAGTTTGTGTGTTGCAGTGAACATCGCCTTTCTCTGTTTGGCAAGTTTGACTTTGAGATACATGCATTGTTGCATTATTTAGTAAAACTTCAATATAATTGGTGTTGGGCAATAAGGCATTATAGGGAGTATATGTTTAAGTATATAATGAGTGCATATTGTTCGGAACTTTGATTCATTACATCTGACATCATGCAGGGAAAGATTTTATTGCCACATGCATCAATCTGCAATTTTTCTTGCATGCCAGAAACCTTGCTCCACACTCCTGATTTCGCAAGCGCTCAAGAGTATTGCAGGTTAGCTGTGCTAATTCAGCTGACGATTGCTGAAAGTTAGCGTAGCCAGCCATGAGGTGCTCACGTACGCACGTTGACTAAAATATAAATCATTTATCATTATAAATGTGACTGGTTTCAAGATGGAAACAAAAAATAGCAGCGGATTGCAATTACAAGTACGCACACAGCTACTCATTGGTCCAGAACTAAACAACCATGAAAACTTTTTTGCGGGTAAACTGTGAATATAATTATTATAGAATTATCCATACCGGGTATGCACACAATTTTATATCGTTTTCAGCCGTTTCGTGAGGTGGACCTTGCATGGGCAAAAAGTGGTCAGGCTATAGCCCGAATGCCTGACCGGCTGCTACGGCCCTGTTACATCCAAATTTAGGTCTCCCATTATATAATCTACCAATAGCCCGTATAGTATTATTGTAATGTTCTCCCCTTCTTCTTCGTATTCATCATTCTTCCAATATGTAATAATTACTTTAGGAACTTGAGACTTCTTTGATTGCTTTACACATATTATATGTCCATTGTATAGCACATTGTGATGATCCACGTGTTCAAAATACAGATCATTAATAACAGACGCATTGGATAAAACGCTTAATATTACATTCCTTTTACATTCCAGTATCTGGAAATTCATTTGATAAATCAACTTCCTCTAGTGCCACACATTGCAACTTCTTTTCTATCTTCCTCCTTAAACTGTTCTCCTTCTTTTGAATCTTATCTTTAAGTCGCTGATCTTGTAATATAGAAATGTTGTGTTCATGTTGTTTACTAACTAACTTTACTCTCTGAGCTTGTCTGATGCAAAATTTAACTATATTTTCTTGCTCGTTAAGAGAGTGTGCACACAACCACTGCATTGTTCCATTAATTTTACATTCTACTTTTCCATCAAGGAACCCTATATTAATATTAGATGCTTTTTTATAAAGGTAGTCAGCCAGGCCAAGGGTGTGTTCAGCAAACATATTGTGTACTGGTGCTGGCGTGAACAATGGATGGTGATAGATGAACTAAAGTACCTTCAAAGTACTGTTGGAATACGTATATGTATTTCATTAATATGTTCTCCGTTGATGGTTGTGGAGTCCCAAGAAAGTGTTATATCTTTACCATTATACATCATTTCACCAACTTGTAAATCACTTAATACTCCAAGTTCATTTGCTAAATAACTTACCGTACAAGGTTCAGGGAGAGCAGTAATTTTCAAACCTGCCATTTGATCCAAAACTACTTCAATAACTGGGCATATGCTGGTTATGGGTACATGATGTTCCAGGCAGTAATAAATTGGCTTTGCAGCACGACGTACTATAGGACTTACCATCAGATTTAGAGTCTATGTATTTTATCTCTGTCGCCATTAATACATCAGAATTGTACATTGATTGAAGTATATCATTATCTGCTTTAATATTGCGCACTTGATTCTTAATGCATTGTTCTCTCTTCTCAATTTTTGTACCAAATGTCTATGAGATATTTTAAACTTCCTGAATTTAGACCTTATAACAGCCAGCAATCTTCTCATACTTTTTACTTCTGATCCATATTTCAATACTTGATTTTCCTTTTGTAACTTTATCTTTTATCTCCCTTCTTGCAGCTGTTAATTTAGAACGAATCACAGTCTCAATAGTTTTCTTCCTACTTAAAGCTTGCTTAAGTCATTTATTATTAGTGCTATCTTTTTTTAAAGCTTTGTCTTAAGAGCAATATTAGAAGCAAATATTCTTCTAAGAGCTATCCTTCTGTTAGCACATTTATGGCAATCAGAGTAAGATACTGGACACCAAGTATGTCCACTAGTACAATGTGGCAATGACAATACATGTGAAGTACTGGATGAATTCAAAGGCACTGTAAACTTCTGGTTCAAATAAGATATAAACTTATCCCAAGTCCTATTAAGATGTTCCTTCACTGTTGTTAATAAACAGGTAATGGACTTGGATACTGCCTTCAAGTTTGTATCACCTGTCGGTACCAGCTTTGAAACCAACATCACTGTTTCCTGCATTTTGGGATTGGCCAGGTCTGTATTAATGCATAGCACCAACCCATTCAACTAGCAGTTTGTAATGGTCATCAATGTCATTTTGAACATTTGAAGCTGATTCCTAATATCGTCTGCATTTCTCATTCTATACAGCAATACAAATAGCATCATGTTAATGCATAGCTAGATGCACTAACATGAATATCTTGTCTTGAAAAGTACGCTGTCTGGGCACCATCATATCACAACAATACAGCTGTTTTTAATGACAAGAGGATCCATGCTGTAAAATAGTTTCAATAACTAACGCGCACCTTGACGAATTCGGTGTGTATTAAATAGAGCTATCACAAAACTCTTTGGCACACAAGCAAAATAGATTATCTATGCATTGAAAATACAAAAATTAAGTTTCATTCACAGGGCTCTAACACTGAAATACCAGGTTAAGCAGTATAATGTCAATCTCTAAGCAATCCAACAGTAAACACCTGTGCCGTTAATTAAATGGACCCTTGGGCATCATCCAAAGCTCATGAAATTGTATCCTGATATAGACTAAGACCCAATAAACATGGCAAACACTTCCTCAAGTTGGCACCTTAACAAACTAGGGAGTGGCTAATCGCGATAGATTACTATAGAAATCAACGAGGCACACACAACTACGCCTTATGCTGCCTTACATTTAGACACCATTAGTGTATTGTGCAACCCTCTCTCTTCTTTATTCCAGTAATAAAGTCCTAAGTACCTTCCAAACAGCTTTACTAAACGCGTACATGTATCTTCTCGAGCACTCGTAGAGCAATCCAAAATACGGTCGCAATTTTCGACGGAATTTAGATCACCAGTTTCCGCCTACGCATACGCAATTTATTAAAGTACCTAACTAAAGCCACTTTGTTTTCTACCCGTTAATACTATTGTAGTGACAACACATACAAGAATACAGATTGATCAGGTTGAGATGTATGGGCCTAAAAGCCCTCTCTGCCTTCGGCTAATCATAACTACCGTCTTGTATTAAGCGTTATTTACTATTTCAGTAAATAGAAAGCTATAAACTCTTTCGTGGGCGGCAACGCATTATTGCTCCGCAGCTGCTATAAAGAATCTAACCATTATAATGTTTTTGGAGTCAACAACATATTGTTCAGAGGAAAGTCACCGCAATAATTGCCCCGAAATGATGCTAATTTAAAGTTCTGCAGGATCACAGCTTCAGTTAACTGAAGCCGTGATCATGAAGTTTAAATTAGTATAAATTAAATTAGTGCGTTTGCAATTGCTGTTTCGGGAAAACGTTCCTTGTAAACAATTTCCGCGAATTTGAGAAGCAAATATTATTTCCTCTGAATAATATGTTATGGACTCCAAAAGCGTTAAATATAAAGTGGCTTCATTATAGCAGCTGCGGGCAATATTGCGCTGTTGCCCACGAAAGAGTTAACAAGTGAATTCGAATGTGGTGTTGAACAAATCAATTTCATAAGGGCCTAAGGTTTAATGACGCTGGGATTTTAAATATTAAAACCCACGTCAAACCAACCAATAAAAAAATCTCGTTTCAATGCAGGGTGATGGAAGTCGATTCAGTTCCGTGGTTCCGGCTAAGACTCGTATACCGGGACTGCTGAACTGTTCAAACGTACATGTAATGCACTTTTGCTCCGTGTTACACATAATATAATTTCCTTAGTGTGGAATACTTTATGTCTGATTCTGAACGGGAGTCTGTGGCACCAATTTTTTATTGGTTTGTTTGATGTGGGGTTTAAAAATCCCATGCAGTGTCATTAAACCTTTGGCCTTTGTAGACCGTAGTTTAACTTGCACATCGTCACATTCATTTGTTAATTTGTTTATATGAGTAACTAAATAACAGATGGCAGGTTGCACACATAGAACTGGCTCATCGTAAATACTCACACTTAGTATTCCTTTTTGGCTTGCAGTTTCAAAATGGAGAACGCAACATCAAAAGTGACTCAAATTCCTGATGAAATGGAATATCTTCAAAAAATGTTGGAAGAACTTAAACCATGGTTTCCTTTCTCAAATATTTTGACACTAGTATATTTATTGTGGAGCCGTGCGAGGTGTCACCTGCATGAACCTTCAATGTTGATGTTGTTATACACTGAACCATACGCAACTCACAGATGTCGAGCCTTGTGCGGAATGCGATGAGAAAAGCTGTGACTGCTGAGTTCTTTACAGATGGTTGGCCTCAGTTCACATCCATTGTATGCAGCATCATTAATCCGAATGTGAGTCATCTCATTTAGTTAGGTCAAGTAACATTACAATGAATGTTGTGTTACTAAAATCACAATTACAAAGCACTCGATATATAATTTTGCTGCAAGTTAGTGTAGACCCTACACTATACCAATGAGACTTTATAGATTTATTTGTTGTCATTGTGTGACGCCACATTTTATACTTCACTGCATGATATACGATATTAACTCCTTTCAACGACCAAGTGGGAAACTTTGACAAAATGGAATAGCTCCTCCTGGACAGTATCAATAGGGTTAATCCTGAGAAGCAGTGATATGAAGAACGTAGAACATTGTGAAGCCGTGACAAAATAAACATTCAAACAAGTGAATCCAAATTTTCTCTATTGAGAAAGTGATTTGGATGAGCAGTGGTGGGCATAATGCTGGAGTGAGGTGTGTAGTGGTGGGGCATAATGCTGGAGTGAGGTGTGTAGTGGTGGGACATAATGCTGGAGTGAGGTGTGTAGTGGTGGGCATAATGGGTGTGTAGTGGTGGGACATAATGCTGGAGTGAGGTGTGTAGTGGTGGGGCATAATGCTGGAGTGAGGTGTGTAGTGGTGGGCATAATGCTGGAGTGAGGTGTGTAGTGTAGATTTCTGTCAGATATATTCTACTACCTTTCTGATTCACAGCAATATCTATCTTTATCCTGCCAACTGTATAACTATACTATTCAATGACCATTTTGAAATTTCAAATAACATTTGACCCTTAAAAACAGCACTCATCATGATCTTTTTCTATCACAGAGTAAAGAATCTGAAGTGGATGATAGTGATGTTGATGTTCAGCTAGGAAGTTTTGTGGCATTGGGCCTCGATGAATTCAAGGAGGAACTGCCACAAATTGCCAAAGTTCTGGCTATCGATGATGATTCTATCACTCTGGAGTGGTGGGTGGGAACATATAACTGGCACATGGGTTCCATGGTTAGTTAAATCTGTGGAACAAACTATATTTGTGCACAGAAACAATATTGTACTAAGAAACATATCTTTATCTAAGTCCAACAGACTGTCTAAACCGATTATAGATAAACTGAAGAGCAATTATGATAATTTTGAGTTCATGTAGGATATTCTGTTGAATTTATGTACGATTTGTGAATGTGATATGAAGTTTATTCAAACATGTTATCCTCTTTGATTATTTTAAGTAGTAGTATGCAATTTTTTACTGTTGACTCTGAAGTGTTATTGATATATAACATAATTTTATGCATAAACTAGAACCTCGATCATAAGCACATGACATTTCTTTTGAATGAATTTTAAATTTTATATACTTGAAAATGCTCCATGTGTATTGAACAGGGATGGATAATTTGAATCCGACAAGATTTATGTGATTTATTTGAATGAAATAGACCTTTTGGATTCAAATATCAGGAATTGGAAATTCCACGGTGAAATTGGAAGTGGTTATGAGTATCATTCACCTAATCCACACCTTTTTGCTTAGAGAATTTTTTTAATCATTATAGTGCTCATGAAAGATTTTTTGCTAGCAACTCTCCCAGACCTGAAAATAAAAATAAACTGAACTGAACTGAAATGAGATAAGTGCATTTTTTTATTCATGTGTGGGTACTTAGGCTGGCTGTCTTGGTGCAGCTGCATTTGGTAGTCTGATGCTCCAATCCTTTGTCATATGTGTGCATGGACTTGTCTGGGTGCATAGGTTGCAGATATTATGATCTACTCAAGGTGCAAAGAGAGTGTTCTAGAGATACTACATGGTGAACGAGTTCTTGAAAGGCACAAGGACATTGCAAAAGACTCCACCTTATACTTTGGTGGTATGCCAGAAGTACAGTAGTCCATTTAGATCATAATTGTGACTTGAATCTTTTAGAGTTGGACGAATCATTGGCTCAGTATTTGATAGACAGTTTGAAATCTTCTGATGGGAGGCCACTGACCTCAGACTACCTCTACTTTGGAAGCCAGCTTTACTTGCCACTGACAATGCACAGTTCCATTCCTGATAGGTAAATGATAATCACAACAATTATTATATTTGTGACTCTCCGTCCCTTTTCATATAGGACTTGTCCTTCTGGTTATTTCCTTGGCAATCTTCAGCCATGCCATGTGGAGTATATTTTCTCTTACGGGAAATATTCCAGTGAAACAAAGGCCGTTGCTGAAACGTATAGAGTTGCTGTAAGCTCTCTTCCAAGTTCGGCAGTTTTTCTTACTTCAAACCCTGCCTATCCAGTAGCCTGGTTTTTGTGTCACACATACAGCCACATGGGACACCTGTTCACCCTTGAAGAATATCGTCGAAAAGGACTTGGGACATTGGTTGTGAAAGATCTGTGTCTTAAGCTGTCAGCAGAGGGGTACATCCTAGAGTGTTCGAGCGATAACCCAGAAGCCATTAGGATTTTTAAATCAATTGGATTCGTTGAGTTTCAGATGTCAAGATGGCTACTATACCAACAGCAGTAGTATGAACATGTTTGAAACCAAGATAATTACAGGTGTGCCAACAGCAGTGTGTGTGTGCATATTGATCAATACCAGTAAATTTAGTGAACCAAACATTTCGTACCATATTGTGGTGGCATAGTGTTTGAATATGTGATACTGTTCTGTTTCTTTCTTCGGTGAAGACCAACAGCAGTGTGAGTGTGCACATTGATCAAGGGAGTCATATCAGTGCGAGTTAGTGATTATGTACAGAATAAATAGACGGAAAATTAAAACACTATTTTAGTGCAATGAGCAAGCATTTTCATTGAACAGTTTATTCAGCACATGCAAAAATGGTGCAAAGTATATATGTTGATTCACGAAGGTACTGCTAATTATGTCTTGCAGCCAGTACTTATCGAGTTGAGCCCACAGACAGTTTTTGCGCGTATCATAGTATTTTTGATGGACATGCTGCTTGGAAATATAGTGAATGAGTAGAATAAACAAACGGCACAACCCATCATTATGAACTTCACACCTAGCCTTCATAACACTTCATCTGCTATTGATGACATTTACAAATAGTTCGTCATTCACAGTTATATATCTGAAGCATACATACATACAGTACACACATTTATACACTATCCATGGTAGTTCGGTTGCTTAGTTATAGCAATCCACTGCCATTCTACTGTCCTGTAGCCCCATCAGATTTTTGTCCTGAAGCTTCATCTTTCCAAACACCATTTTTCTTCATATATGACTCTGGTTGTGTGGAACACATGTGCCCAATGTGAGTTTTAGAATTTGTTTTGTGTGTGTGTGTGTTTTGTGTATGAGTGATGCAAGCATACATGTATGCATGTCTGTGTCCGCGTATATGTGATATGCATGCAAATGCTTATCCTGTACTACCCAATGTGCCCTGTGTGTGTGTGTGTGAGTGTGTGTGTACAGTTGTATGTGTGTGTATGTGTGTGTGCGTGTGTGTGTACAGTTGTATGTGTGTGTATGTGTGTGTGCGTGTGTATGTGTGTGTGCGTGCGTGTGTGTGTGCGTGCGTATGTGTGTGTGTATGTGCGTGCGTGTGCGTACATGTGTGTGTGTGCGTGCGTGTGTGTGTGTGTGTGTGTGTGTGCGTGCTATATATAAGCATTTGTGGTACACAAAACAGTTGTTAGTTGTGTATTGGTCTAACTCACCTTTCAGCAGCAGCCCCAATTCAACGGTAGCGGCATCCTGCAATATCATTTCCGCGAAGCGCTGGAAGGCGCCCTTGGATCCCTGGCGCATCACTCCCTCCAACAGCGCGGTTATCTTGTCCACGAGTACAGGTTGGGACAGTGCGGCCTGTTTGGTGTACTCGGTTATGAGGCCCGTGGCGAAGAGCTTGGCGCCCAGTATGCTTGGGTCAGACAGCCCGACGCTAAGACGTGGAAAGCACTCGCGCAGTGTGTCATAGCCGGGACGATCGGAGAATTGCATTCAACAAAAATATAAATAAAAATAATTAAAAAAAAAAGATACCTACTACCCTCTGTTTGTTTATTTGTTTTGCCCCGCCCCCACCACCTAAAGCGACAAAAATGGCGAAGCTCGGCGTAAGACGTAGATTCCCACTGTGTAGCGCTCGGCCTGCAGCCGGATAAGGCGAAACTGGACTCCATCGTCACCAAAGTACATATGATGGATGCAGGGATGTTTATAACGGAGTGGAAACCCCTCGGAGTGAAGCTGGGACTGAGCGGAGCAGCCATGGGCATAGAGGAGGTAGGGTACACAAGAAGTGGCGCGAGTGCCAGTACCGCAATGCCACTTACCGGAAGCTGATCGAGGTCCTGCTGTCGATGGAAAAAACTGAGAAGGCGAGTGACGTGTGCCGATTGTTGGCTCTTCCGCCCACCTCCGCCCACGGTGAGTAAGCGATGTGTTTGTGAGATAGTTTTAACGACCTATTGATGGTTTCTGAGTGTGTGTGTGTGTGTGTGTGTGTGTGTGTGTGTGTGTGTGTGTGTGTGTGTGTGTGTGTATGTGTGTGTGTGTGTGTGTACATTAGCAGGAAGGCTAAATCATTTGTTGAAATGTCACATCAAAGCAATATACATAGGGCAATGCATGAGTTTGTTCAGATGGTTATAATTTGACACTTGGAATACAAGCTTGCTTGGCTGCAGCTCTGATGGGTCAACATTTTAAAACAGATTTTTAAATACCTGTACATGTATATCATTTTTTCTAGTACGCACAGCCTAGGCAGCTCTGTATCGAGATAGCACTGATGCCAGCTCTGTATTGAGATAGCACTGATGCCAGCTCTGTATCGAGATAGCACTGATGCCAGCTCTGTATCGAGATAGCACTGATGCCAGCTCTGTATCGAGATAGCACTGATGCCAGCTCTGTATTGAGATAGCACTGATGCCAGCTCTGTATCGAGATAGCACTGATGCCAGCTCTGTATCGAGATAGCACTGATGCCAGCTCTGTATCAAGATAGCACTGATGCCAGCTCTGTATCGAGATAGCACTGATGCCAGCTCTGTATCGAGATAGCACTGATGCCAGCTCTGTATCAAGATAGCACTGATGCCAGCTCTGTATCAAGATAGCACTGATGCCAGCTCTGTATCGAGATAGCACTGATGCCAGCTCTGTATTGAGATAGCACTGATGCCAGCTCTGTATCGAGATAGCACTGATGCCAGCTCTGTATCGAGATAGCACTGATGCCAGCTCTGTATTGAGATAGCACTGATGCCAGCTCTGTATTGAGATAGCACTGATGCCAGCTCTGTATCGAGATAGCACTGATGCCAGCTCTGTATCGAGATAGCACTGATGCCAGCTCTGTATCGAGATAGCACTGATGCCAGCTCTGTATTGAGATAGCACTGATGCCAGCTCTGTATCGAGATAGCACTGATGCCAGCTCTGTATCGAGATAGCACTGATGCCAGCTCTGTATCGAGATAGCACTGATGCCAGCTCTGTATCGAGATAGCACTGATGCCAGCTCTGTATCGAGATAGCACTGATGCCAGCTCTGTATCGAGATAGCACTGATGCCAGCTCTGTATCGAGATAGCACTGATGCCAGCTCTGTATCGAGATAGCACTGATGCCAGCTCTGTATCGAGATAGCACTGATGCCAGCTCTGTATCGAGATAGCACTGATGCCAGCTCTGTATCGAGATAGCACTGATGCCAGCTCTGTATCGAGATTGTACTGATGACAGCGTGAGTTGGGGAAAATACATATTCAGGTTTTTGAATTGTGCTAAACACTTAATGCCGTCTCGAAGGACATGATGACAAAAATGCCACTTAAAGACTAAAGGAACAAATTTTTATGTACTACATTGCAGCAATGTAGGGTTGGATGGTACAGAAAGAAAGGAAATGTCACACATATCCAGCCCCCAGACAGTCCAATAATCAGTCTGTGAAGTATTGTACAAAAATCTGTCCGTTAGAGCAGTAATGTGGGATCTCAAAATCACATTTGCAATAATGTGCAGCTGACGTCTAAGCGGTGACCAAGGGATGGCTTGTTTGTTATTTGGCAGTGGCCAAGGGATGGCTTGTTTGTTATTTGGCGGTTGTGGCAAGTGTCTATGCCATGCTTAGTGTTTGGCGTGTTCACTAGTAAGAAATACACATACTAGCATAGTAATCATTAATGTTGCAAGCAAGATGTACTTTGTCCAAATGCAAATGAAACATAGTTGAGAAAGGGCTGGGGATGAGCGCTACAATTCCCTTCTTGTCTACATGCATGTACATCGTGTGCTTGAACGAAGCTAATCTATTCTATAAGGCTAGTGTTGATTATGTGGTTGATTGACTGCCGCCATTGATTGCGTAACTGAATAATAATAATCACAATTTCTTTACACTCCCATACAATCAATTGAATTCATGATGATTATAACGAATTACTAACGGGTTACCATGTTGAACTAGAACTGGTTAGAAATGTATGATCTCAATGGTGACAGCACAAATTTTTAGTAAGCTAGCAAAACCATTACAATAATTACATCATGCAATTATTCTGTATTCTTCTTGATATTAATGGCTTAATCTTTGTCATTTGCTCGCACAATTACCATTTGTCTAACAAGTACAGTTGATTGGTAAAAAGTATCTAATAAACTAACTTTAAGTAATGCGAAATCGTGCATCGCTCATGTGCAGCCTATTTTATGCCAACTGTACTCCAATTTGTTCGGCCCGATAGGTTTTCTCTGACCGGAGCACGGTTTGAATCGGAACCGTACTTCGGTTGATAATCGAACCGAAGAGCAAACGTGCATTAGGGTCAGCCAGTGAGGTCACAGATCAATGTATGCTAACCAAAAGTGATAATTGTATTTAAGAATGGAAGTACATTGTTGTGCAATGCTGTTCCTGGATACTGAACATGCAGATCATGACGACATCTACCGTAGAATACCAGATATAACTACCCCCCCCCCCCTCCCCCTCCGCCCCTTACGTGAGACCCTCAAAAAAATGACATGTTTTTAAACGAGCATATCACCAAAACCAATCACGCTACCACTTACCTTTTTCAAGCACATATAGTACTATCCACTTCTATCTTTATAAATGCTACTGTTTGGGATTGCACTGACATGCTTCACTACAGGCAAGGTCACATAGCGTACGTGGTTCGGGACAACCGTATCTCGTCTCTAAACACGGAGAATCGGTGTGTGCTTTGTAAAAACACCCTTCAACACAAAGAAAGTATCTTTGTTACTTTTATCTACTACTTTCAGGAGTTTAACATCTACAACGTCGACAGTCCACATCGCTCCGCCATTTGTAATTTGGTTTGATATGCACAGACGTTGGATCGGTTCCGAACCATGCCTATACAGGTTTTAGGGATTAGAGATCAATTTGCGATGAGGATGTTGTGCGTACACAGGATTGAAATGGTGACATAAGTTTGTACATGATGCCCATGATAACAAAGCTTACGTACGGTGCATGTGCATCTCTTTTGCAATTTATCAATTTAATACGTAATACCAGTTACATTTCTCGCATGATTTTTCATTGCGCTCGCTGTAAAATGAGTTCTCAGCAAAGGAGGAAATCTTATACAGACAAATTTAAGTTGCAAGTGATCACATGGTACCATGAAAATGAAAGCAATGCTCATGCCACTGCGAAACATTTTGACGTTCAATCAGTAGTAATTGACTTGTTGGCTACGGAGGATCTACTGAAAAAAGCAGAAGGACCTGAAACAACAAGGCACATACATGTACGTGGATGTAAAGCCAGGTATTCTGCACTCGATGGTGAAATTATTGAATTTCTTAGTAATGAGCGAAATGCGGGACGATCGGTCAGTAATTAACTATTAATTGTTTTAAGGTATTAGATATCGCTCCCAAGGTAAATGTTCCTGGCACATTCAAAGCATCTTGCATGCGGCTGAAACGGAAACAACAGAACAGGGTTAGTTTGCGGTGTGCCATGAATAACTCTCAAAAGCTCCCTAGGATGTGCTGCATAGTTTCAGAGCAAACATTATACAGCAGTGAGTCAATACAACATCGCACCTGCCCATGTATTCAACATGGACCAAATCATGTGTCGTTTTGACATGGCTTCAACTCGCACGAACGATTCAAATAGGTAGGAAGTCCATTCGAATTGTTTCTACCAAAGCGACCAAGAAAGGATTTACTGTTGCTCGTTGTGCCAATGGTGCAGGAGAGAAAGTTCCAGCTCTCATCATTTAGACAAAGGTGGAGAACTGGGCCCACGTGTCCACCTAATGTGTTAGTGACGGCAATCACTAATGGATGGATGACCTCTAATCTATACCGGTTGAACACTATGTATGGTAGCGACATGGCTGCACCACGTCTCTTTGTAGACTATTACAAGGCTCACATGACAGATGAAAGTAAAAGAATTGTTAATGAGAAATGCAACAGTGAGCTGGTCTTCATACCAGCTGCGTGCACGCCGCTCATGCAACCCATGGATGTGTTGGTTAACTGACCATTTAAACAATGCATGAGGATTTGTGGGTTCAGTGGTTTGCTACCCACACGCAACGCCACCGTTCATGGCAACCCTAAGACACCGTCACGGCAGGATGTTATAGACTGGACTTCTGCAGCATGGGACAGCATAAAAGCTGACACCATATACGGGACTCCTTCTTACTCTGTGGCATCACAGCTGCCATGGACGGTAGCGAGAACGACATAATGTTCAGCCATGAGGCCGGCATGAACTGCCACATGCCCGCCGCCTTGGCGCTCGACACGGCTTGCGGGTTGAAAGCGCTCTCCACAAAAGGCAAGAACGCCAGCTCGGTGGGCATGCCACGCAACTCCAATTCCTCGACTTAGCATTGGAAGAGAACAGTGACCTTCATATCAAGCAGTTGATGACGATGAAAGTTCGGCAGAAGATGAAGGAATGGTACCAGGGGACGACTTTGAAGGGCTCGATTCAGACGTCGACCCCTTTGACACTGACTGAACATAGTTAATTAAGCACATGCATGTCTACATAGTTAATTAAGCACATGCATGTCTACATAGTTAATTAAGCACATGTATGTCTACATAGTTAATTAAGCACATGTATGTCTACATTTTTTAAAAGAAATTGTGCACGCAAACTACGTACAAAAAGTTATAATAATAGCTGTCTTAGGTCACTGTGTCAAAAGGCATTTTAGCTTAGCAATGAGTTGATTGGGTCCAAAAAAAATTCATACACGCAAGGGACTTCAACTCTTTTCCTTCTCCCTGCAATAAAGCATGCCCCTCCAGTGCCCGCTCGCTGCAAAAAGTAAAAGACTACTCTTGCCATTTCTGTACGTACATGACCGACGATTTGACCTTCCTTCTGTGTAGATGGCAGTTCGGTCATGTTCGTTTCCCTCTTCCAGAATAATCAGCAGCCGTACTCGAATCATTGGTTCCCAAATGTCTTTGTATATATGGTGGCCACGAACAACACTTTCCACATGAACAATACTAACAACGGGTACAACAGCCATGCCAGATAGAATTTTAGATAGCTGTAGGGAGTTAAAGTCGCGATCGAAGCAGTTACAGGTGCATCATGCATGTACGACATAAGTAAAGTAAGCTTTGTTATCACGGGCATCATGTACAAACTTATGTCACCACTTCAACCCTGTGTACGCACAATATCCTCATCGCATAATAAGTTTTTATAAATCCCTAAAACCTGTATAGGCGTGGTTTGGAACCGATCCAATATCAAAAGAAATTACAAATGGCGGAGCGATGTGGATTGTCAACGTTGTAGATGTTAAACTCCTGAAAGTAGTAGGTAACAGTAACAAAGACACCTTTGTGTTGAAGGGTGTTTTTACTAAGCACACACCGATTCTCTGCATTTAGAGACGAGCAGCTGAAAGATATGGCTGTTTGCCTGTAGTGAAGCATGTCAGTGCAATCCCAAACAGTAGCATTTATAAAGATAGAAATGGATAGTACTATATGTGCTTGAAAAAGTTAAGTGGTAGCGTGATTGGTTTTGGAGATACGCTCGTCTAAAACCATGCAACTTTTTTTAGGGTCTCATGTAAGGAGCAGGGGGGGGGGTATGGTATTCAACGGTATATACTTTGGGTCATTATGCACATTGTGTGAGGATGTGTACATCTTCTGTGCATTACATGTAGCTAAACCACCAGATGGTAATGGTCTCCATTATTGCAGCGTGTTTGACTTGATTTCATTATTTATTTAATGTATATTTGCAGTTGCATCGGGTCACTCTAAGGATGTTGATGCCCTGTTTGCCTTTGTGTTAAGCACCAAGTCAAAATGGAAGGACATTGATCGCCACCAGGGGTTCACCATGAAGGACTTAAACGACCTAGTGACTCTGAAAACACTCGCCAAGACCAGGACTGCTTCCAGGAGCTTCTCCATCGATGGCTCAACTGGGCACCTCCCAGTAGGTCATTTTCCTACACAGAGGATCTGGTTGGTGCCCTCAGGCATGTGGAGCTGCACCGACTGGCACTGAACTTGGAGAAGAATTAGAACTTCATGGGAAACAAGGAATACACAAAGATTGCACGTGCCTCTAGTTGAGACTAGTTGGGGCACCAATGGTGGGAGGCTTATATCAAGTGTGAATTATCTTGTGTTTCTCATGTGTTTGCTACCCATTTACTCAAAGCTATACCTTAATCTTTAGCCAATTTTAAAGATAATATTATTGAAAAACTACATATCTTTATTATTACATAAATAACCATATATATATTAAACTTGCTTGAATGCTTTCAAAAGACCCTATCGCTACACCAAATAATATAAACCCCATATGGTCAATTCCACTATAAGCCAATAGACGTTTTTTTTTGGTTTGATTGAGTGCTCCAATGGCCCCATAAACTATTAATAATACAGTACAAACTAACACCACATTAGTTACAGGACCTATTTGAACTAAAATTGATAACACTCCAATCTTAGGAACTATGGCTAACAAGGCGGGTAGTAGTTGTGGGCGCCTGCATTGATTGTACAAAAATAAAATTAATCAAAAAATTATCTGATCTGGGGACCAGACTGCACTTTTTCCTGTGTATATAATTGTGTGTCACAGTATATACACTGTAGGGACCTTACAAACACATGTGAGATTCCACTTTTAAAACGTTTTCTTGTTTATACTTCGTCTACACTTGAACCCCACTACTATATTAGCAGCCTCATCAAAATGACAGACAGTTGTTTTCCACAAGCTCTCTAGCTACAGGAGATTAGAGACATAGATTGTGAGGCCCATGGTCCAATAACATGCACTGTGTTAAAAGTTCAACTTCACTGCTGATGTGATACCTTTTGGGTGGAGGTTTATCATCACATATACGTTCCTAAGAGGATTCACTTTGGATCTCATACTGTTTAAATAAGAATGTACAGAAGAAGAAGAAAGTCCTTTACACCTGTTGGATTTGGGTTTTTTCTTACAGAACAAAAATAGAGGTCATATTTTCCCATAAAAGGCTCTGGTGGCCAAAACATTCCATGTATAGACATCAAGTTATTTGCATTAAGTGATTCATTCCTGTGATTGCATAAGCCTGCACATAATTGAGTTGGTTTAGACTGTTATTGGGTGCTGAACCTGAGTAAAGGAGTCAGTGATCATGTCAAGATCACTTGGAGACAGTGACATATTGTTGGCACTGATGATGAGATATGTTGGTTGAGGATGATGAGCTAAGTTGAAAGGGCAACAACTGCTGTAAGTGAATAATCATATTGACTGAGTAGAATGAATCAGAACCACCTTATTGTGGGGCATCACCGTGTCATAACATCATTATACTCATTACATCATTATAATAAACTTCATTCTAATTGCATCAGGTGTCTACATGGCTGTAACTAAGTCACCGCAGGCTCCCTGGAGGCTGTGAACACATCACCGCTGCATGGAGGCTGTGAATGGGTTAGCTGTCTTGGGTGAGCTATTCAATGCAACAATTTCTTTGGGTATAGCCATGAAACTATTTACACAATGGTACATTGCGTTATACCATTGAGAATTGAATTTGGATACAAACAGATAAAGCAGGGTTTTCTAGATTACCTGATCTGCTTCTTTCTGGAGGGATTGAGGCCCAGAAAAATAGAAAAAAAATCTGCTATTGGAGATGGTCGGTTCTCACGTGTCACCCCAGCTCCTAGTCTAAACAATATCGTGAAAGCAAAGCTAGCAGCCACATGGTGTGGACTCACAAACGGCTACAGGGAGTACATAGCTGGTATGCTTTGCCATGCTCTCTGATGCCAGCAATGGACAGCAGCAGGACAAGTGTGTGGCTGCACAAAGTAACAAAGATTTGTGGGAGTTGGATATGGTGGGTGGCCTGCCTTCACACCATGCGACTATTAAGTACTGCACGTTGAGAAGGTTTTGTGTTAATGTGCATGTAATTTACGCCGTTCATTTATTAAAATTCATGCAGCAAAACTTTACCTGCATCTAAATGAACCCCGCTATACTTTGTTGGCTATAAGCTTAATGTTAAATCGAAGGACCATCTACACGTAGACGTAATCATTCAAAATCATCTACCCGTAGACGCTACTTCAGGACAATTTTCGGGTAATAATATCCTCCAACAAATATTTATATTCTTACTGAGCTTCTAAACAGGTCAAGCAACACGTGGGTAGGTAGCATTTTTTTTTTTAACTTTTCTCCATCAATATATACAATACTATATAAATCATCTACGCGTACAGTGCAGATGATTGTGCATGTGAAAGCATGCATGAATTTTTATTCTAATAAATGCTCATAAGACACCTGTTTCTTTCAGTGAGCTCCTCCTGCATCTTGCATTATAAAATCAAACATACAAGGGAAATTGAATTGATGTAGGGAATTAGATTACACAGTGGATAAGGGTCTGCCTTACAAGATTCACATGCAGAGCTCTATTTACAAGTAATGGCAGCAAGGATTATGTATGCAATAGTGAGCCACAGCTACATGATGGTAGATAGAAGAATACCAATGGATGCTTATTCATCAACAGATAACTCTATTAACTACAGACATCCGCAGTTAAAAATAATTTGCACTCCTCTCTCTCCCAAACGGATCACTCTGGTCCACTTTTGACACCAAAATTGGTTAATCACAATTTGGCCATCAAAGCATGATTCCTTCTGACAGAATGAGCCCCTTCCCAACTTATGCTGCAGTAATGGTAATGTTGACAGTCTCCTCCGTCGTTTTTGAGCATTACAGGCAATCGTGCATTTGTTTTATTTAACGAGAGTGCCACAGGTCACGTGATTTTCAGGGGGATTTGTGGTGAGTTTGGGTGAGGTTATTAAGTGCTGCATGTAAACTTGACTAACTGCTTGCAACTGAATACTTAAAGATAAAGGGCTCAATTGGGCATGTGAGAACTAACTTCTGGTCGATCCGAGATGGAGCGACCACATTTTGTAACTAATACAATAAGAGAGTCATGCTTGCAGAAATGCTGAAAAATGATTATTGTACTGGACTCTTCTTATGCCCTTAATTTCAATTACTGTTAATGTCTAATAATGTCCTGGGATCATCCCGAGGTACGTTTGTACACTCAGGTGTACGGATGTTCAGATTAATGTCATTTTGTTACTGTGCACTAAATCGAACAGCACATTATGTTATGTTATGCATTTCTAGCTATGGGCTGAAATAGGTAAGGCCTAGGTCCTTCAACAAACTTCTAATCAGTAAGCCAAAGTGCAACACCCCCAGTCATTCCTAGCGTATACATGTATGCCTAGCTGGCAAGCCTCAGAGAACCTACACTTTGGAAACTTAGTGAGACGTTTTTAGAAGGAACTAAACCTTATCTATTTCCTCCCAGAGCTAAAAATGCATCACAAACTTGTACATGCTGTTAACTGGAGCAGTTTCATTCTGACCTACCCCCGGATAACGCCCAGGACATTAGACTGTAATATCCGGTCTTCCCTAGCACAAGTACCATACACGATGCTTATTTATATAAAGTATTGCATAATTTTGGTCAATTGATACCCACGCTTCATTATCGCCTTTTAGACAAGAGAGCCGTCCGCGTTTATAGTGGAATACTGTACGCACATATCCCTTGTAGAAGTTGTTTTACGCCCTTCAAAGACTTAAGACTTAACCGCTTTTATGATTGGCCACTTGTATTGATGAGCTACGCATAAATCTCCGAATTGTAAATCTAGTCATTTTGTTACACTCCCACCCATTCGCTTTACCCATTGTCCTGTGGATCGGGAAATACATCCTCAGTGGCGTATCCAGGGAAGGGGGGGGGGGGGGGGGGGGGTGTGCTCCGGGTGCTTGAGCACGTTGGAGAAGGGCTTATAAAGCAAAGGAGGTCTACGGTAATGGAAAGCAATGATGGAAAAGTTTGCAACTATACGCATGCAGGTGAAGAGTAACATCCAACAGGACGACCTATGGTAGCAAACAAACTTGAAAAGAGCAAGCACAAGATTATTATTTCGTTGATTGCATTCACCACAACATGATCACTACGATGCATGCATCCCTTACAGTTGCCGTCAAAGTGAATCCCTGATAGCTTCACCTATTGAATTTAAATACACTTCTAGTTACACGTTCAATCATGCATGCAATACTGTCTTACCCAGTTGTTTTACATTCCACTGAGACACCACTATCGTACGGCATATGGCACTGAGAAGATAATGCTTCTGTCTGAAGAGCAGCTATAAGGTATCTGCTATATTTACAACTGACAGCAACTTCACATTACTGAGATGGCTGTGAAAGCAGTAGTTTTAAGCATCATGACTACAAATAGTATATCTTATATCTTACCTGTAGGATTTTATCCACATTATTCCCCACAAATATACCACCATGCATAGTACTTTTGTCTGTGCACACGAATTGCATCTATGCTTTCAGCAATCCCTTTGTTGAATCTCTTTTCCACTGTTTCCACCAGTGTTTTAAGCTTCTGGACCTGATAGTAGATTTCCTATTTATTGGACATGCTAGTTTTAGTACACTTTAATCAATGATTGTACTCTTTCACTGCTGGGACTACCTAGCTCCACAATCCTCTGAAGGTCTTGATCGGTGTTGGCGTATACAATGATCAGTATGTAACCACTTGCTGCAGTGTATCCCTTTCCTGATTGGCATACTCCAACTCTCCTCTCATCTTCTCCACTTCTTGAATTGTCTTCGAGTACATGTCAAATTCTGGTCCACTGTTCAGACTGCCTGTTTGCAGGTGAGCTAATGTTAGTTCCATTGCACTCTGATAGAAAAAAAAGGAGCTTTAGGGAAATTCCCTGGGTGATGTGATGTCCAGGAATGCACACCTGCAGTATCCATTCTATGCAGTTATGGCAGACCAAGGTAGTGTGAAGTTAATATACCGGGAAAAAGCTCACGGATGCAGTTGTTGTAGTGTTGAGCATTGTAATGGATTGCACTGATTTCAAATCATTGGTAGTTGTTAATGATTGATTCCAGAGATCGCTTCACATAACTAATCCAAACTTCATCAGAAGGAGTAGCTCCATTGTCAAAACAGTCCCATTAGTAATGCATGTGATTGTGTGTGTTGTATGCACGTGATGCTCCTCTTAATTCATCACCTCCACCGTTAAGTTGAAATGAAAATGGTGTGAGTTCAGCCGCTACGTTATCATCATTTATTAAACTTGAAAAAAAAAAACGCTGTCTCTTTTCACTTCCAATGTAACTACCCCGCATCTTTGAACCATCTGAGGTAGTGATGATCGATGCGCAAACATGCATCCATATTTATTCACAATAATAACTTACTTCTATACTTTGTACCTTCAAGTAGTTTGCTCTTCTCCATGGTAACCCCAAGCCGGTCATTGGTGCTAGCTCCTCATCTGGCCTCATCTCTGCTCGGATGCCTGCAGACTTTAGTAACATGTCTTTCTCTTCCCTTCCCTGCAAGGACTTCAATTAAGTTTCAAGTAATACATGCAGTGGAGCTTTCAGCACTGAAGACGGCTCTAGTTCATCTGCACGGTATTTGTTGGCTCATGAGACTAATTGGAACACGTGTTTGCATGATCCACATAACGGTCAAAGGCTGCAAAAGAGACTTCCATCATTTGTAGGTACTCAAGAGTTGACTTTGCTTTCTTTGCTATAAAATGAATTTTGTAAAGTGTCGCTCTTTCCAAACCCTGATTTGGCAACATTGCCAGTAAGTTTTATAGTGATGATCTGCCTTTTCCACGAGCATTTTATCAAGAGATTGCGCTTTGGAAAACCATGTGGAATAATTCCCCTATTAAACCAAACTCTCTTGTCACAACCATAGCAGACAGAAATGCACCCCTACCATGTTACCAAAGAATTCTTCCAGACCCTAAAACATTACATCAATTAGAAGTTATTCAAGGTCAAGGCTTCATTTAATATAGTTGAAACCCCCTTTCCTGCTCTAACATTCCTCTGCAGCAGCTGTCTGATTTTGGACAATTCTACTTTATTTTTAAAAACAAAATTAATTTGGCATCAGTGTGGCGAGTGATGTAAAGGAGACCCACCCACAAAAGTTTCGGAATGACAAAATCAATACAAGTGCTATGCGCAGCCATATTGGTGCAAGCACACTTGCAAGGTGCATTTATGAGTGTGAACTTTGATGTACCTGTATACGTCCCTATTGCAAAAGGTGTGCAAGCCATTCTACACACATTGATGGCAGGGCCTGTCACAGACTACGGAAGTAACAACCTCCAAAGCCATCATACACACAAAATAGAAGAACTGGCTCCAACTGAGTTGTTCACGAGAAAGCCACTACCATCATTGTCGGCTGCACAGGTGATCGCTGTGGCTGTTGTCCCAGGCCTGTGCCAAACGTATGTGTGCCTGGTTCACTGGGTAAATGTAACTTCAAGACTAAAGTACCCTTGCTGCTATATCGCAACAGACATCCAGCCCAAAGAGCTTAGACCAGCCCCTGATCTTGTGCCTCGGCTGTTAAGAGATGTCATGGCGTGATGCTCATCATGCAGTAAGGATGTGAGAGCACCGTGAATACGACACACACAGCAGTTTATGGATGGCAGCTGAGTACAGCAAACAACATATATTATACAGTTGCCAATTGTATAGGAACTGTGTGTTCAATATAACAATAATGATTCATTGGCACATACACTTTTTGCTCGCCGCAAACACTTCAGCAATAGTCTTAGCCATGGGAGGGGTGATATATAACACGTACAATAGGTCCTCGCTGATGACATGTACTAATTAAATTCATTACAATGGAAAGGAGGCGTATCCTTATTAGTTAGGGGGGGGGGGGGGGGGGGGGGGGTGGGGCCGGGGGGGTTTTTTTGCCCACCCCTGTATCCACCACTGCTGCAAAGAATAACTTGCTTCTTGATCTTGTTTCTGGTGGACAGTTATAAGTTATAAGGGTGGGGAAAATCGCTACTAAGGCCAGATCGAAAGAATTTTTTTCGCGCCGGTTAGGACCGTCATATAGCAACGCGTGGCTAACATAAAAAGGATATTCTATGGCTGTAAAAATATTTAAAAGTTCTAATGAGTTTTGCCATGTTGAACCGTAAGTTACATAGTGTTTCTAATTATAAACTATTGCCATGCCCATGCTTAGGCAACTGTTATAACATGCATCCGAACCACGCCCTTAGACCTACCTATGGAGAACGCTGATGCCAAAGAAGCAAAGTATGCTACGGTAACGAACAGGAGTGATGGAGAAGGTTGCAAAGGTGCACGTGAAGAGCGTAGTGGTGAGGCCAATTATAGTAAACTGCCCTGTCTGTCAGAACAGAGTAAAACCATCAGCTTTAACATTCTGCTCCTCCGCACTCCACACAACACGACGACCAGTCGCACCTTTACCACGACAAAGTTTCCGGAAAGTGTAGCGGCATTGAAACTAGCTATCCAGGAAGAATTTCAAGTGCCCGTCTACGATCAGAAGCTGTCGTTTGACTTTGCTGTTTTGGCGGACGGCGAGAGCTTGGGTTTCTACAGGTTGAAAGATGGAGATCAGATCACACTAGAGTACACGACAACTGTTGACCTTGAATGCGCTTTTCATCTCATGTCACTACTTCGTAATGCCCTCGAGTTTGTCAATAATGAGCAAAGTCAGTTGGCATCCGGCAATATTTCACCCGAGTTTAGCAAAACGATTACTGACACACTTCATGTGAAAGACATAAACCAATGCATCAAGCAACTGTTTCCACCTCAAAAGTGCTTCGCAAACTCCATGTTCATCCTGAATAATAGAGGACTGGATGTGACCACATCACTTCACTCGACGTTATTGCTGAATCAAACATGGGAACAAATATGCCATCTTGACCTCCAGCATTTAGAGTACAACGTGCTAATGGTATTAAACAGTCTCTTCATGGTGATTCCCCAACACTTGAAATATAAAGTTATTAATAATTTTAATTTGGATAACATATTGGGTTCCTTTCTTCGAGTTCCAATATCATCCAAACCAATAATTGTGCCTCACAATCGCAACTTGCATTCCTCTACCAAACCCCAGCAATTAGAAGCACTGAATGATGTTTTTATTGGTGCTCTATTGTGCCTTAACACGTAAGTCTTTGTTGCAAATTTCTCCTCATGTAATGTAATCATCAATTGGTGCATGAATGAATAGGCATCAGTTGAACTCTTTTCTTGCAATGTGAACGCAATACTTTCACTTAGGCCCAGGATTTGTTTTTTGAGCCAGGCTCTATGGGAGATTTGGTCTTATATTTCTTTTAGCATGGCATGCCACTTTTACATTGGCAAACGCGACAGCATAGTTACACATTAAAGTGAATTTGATGGAATTTTTCATCACCACAATAAGTGGTCAACAATTAGTGCTGGTCATGGACAATACACTACAAAACAGACATGATGCACATGCAAATTAATAGTACATCTAAAGCAGATGACCGAATCCAGTTGATATATAATTCTAATTCAACATTTAATTATTAGGTAGTATTATGTACATGTAGTGTTATACATGTAGACTGCAAAGAGTACAACATAATTTTTCAACTTTAATGTTTAATGTTAATTGGATACATATTAATTAATTGACCTTTGCACTCCCTACTACAATTTAGCAAAACAGCAGACGAGCAGCATCAATTTCAGATCGTAACAAACGAAACAGTAATGAATCAGTTTGTGGGATGTCTGGAAACTCCGACCTTTCCCAGACATGTGCATACTTATGTACTAGGCTGCTTCCAGCATCTTTTGTACAATCCTCACACACACAAGTACCTCTCAAATGTAGATCTCATTGGTGCCTTGATGAAGGTGGCATACAGAAGTCCTTCACACCAAATTATATTTGAAGATATGGATCCAGCACTCTCTCAAAACTTGAATCTGATTGTGTGATGTAAGTGTGTGAGTTTCTGCCGATGTATAAGTGAGTGACCTATACACATGTTAGAAAAACAACTATCACTCAATATTGCCTGAATGGGAGAGATGTTTAGTATAGAAAGGAATAGGTGACAAACAACTAGAGGAAAGTTAAAAAGCAGTGACCATTTTCGACAAGCATACACTACATATTATTAAATAAAGAATGTACTTGTATCCTATGTACTTTGTTGTCATGGTGATATCACATCTGGCATTGACCAAAGCAGCTCGCTTGCCTGAAAAGTTAAGCTCTCAAGTCGAGCTGCTCTTGAATCGTTTTCTTCGCAGTGTGGATTTCAATCTTTTTTGCATGTGGATGGTGAAGGCTCGTCGGTACGTCTGGGCTGATATATTCCCTCCTTTGAGTTTGGTGTACAGCCCTCTTCGCTACACATCTCTGTGCCCAATAGACTCACTGTGCTTGGAGGCTGCTGTGATGAGACTCCAAATAATAGTGAGTAAAGACGGTGAGAGGCACTGTCTAATCAAGCAGGGTTTGCTGGATTACCTGATCTGCTTGCCATGGCACATTAGTGAAGGGCTTGAGGCCCATAAGAGGGCGAAGCTGGTATTGGAGATGTTTGGTTCTCACATACCACTGCAACCTCCAAGTCTGAACAATATTGTGAGAGCAAAGCTTGCAGCAACATGCTGTGGACTTGCAGAGGCAATACATTCAGACTGTCATCGATCAGTTGGCTGGCTTTTACCAGGAAACTGCCAGCAGCAGACCGCATGAGGGAGACATTTGGACAACTGTGCAGCTGGACAAGTAGCAAACTTGTGGAAGTTATGTATAGGTAGTCTACCTTCAGTACATCATGTGATTTATAAATACCTTAGTTATTCAAATGTAGAAGGCGAAAATTGAATGTGCAAATGTTTCACCTTTTGATTGAATTACACACATGATATTGTGGCACTTTATGTGATATCAAACATCTTTATTATGTAATGCTAGGATCCCCGCATGCATGCAGATATTTTAACACGGCAGATCAGCATTGTTTAGGTGTTGGCAATTGATTAAACAGTTTATAATGCAATGCTCTATTCTGTTGATCAGATATTGTATTTATGTGAAGTTTGGCATGGTATTGTGGATGTAACACCTAGTTCTGACTTCTATCAACTGATTTGTACAGTATGTACTGTGTTTATAGTATACCAGTATAAGCATCAGAAATCTGCTCATATCATGGTTGCAATGGGACATCAATCCTTTATTGCCTACATTTTGTTTCTGAATGTATGAAAAAATCTTTTGTACAATCCTCACACACACAAGTACCTCTCAAATGTAGATCTCATTGGTGCCTTGATGAAGGTGGCATACAGAAGTCCTTCACACCAAATTACATTTGAAGATATGGATCCAGCATTCTGCTCGAAACTTGAATCTGATTGTGTGATGTAAGTGTGTGAGTTTCTGCCGGTGTATAAGTGAGTGACCTATACACATGTTAGAAAAACAACTATCACTCAATATTGATTGAATGGGAGAGATGTTATTATAGAAAGAGATTGAATAGGCTAGAGGAAAGTTAAAAAGCAGTGACCATTTTCGACAAGAATACACTACGTATTATTAAAGAATCTGTATCCTAGGTACTTTGTTGTCATGGTGATATCACATCTGGCATTGACCAAAGCAGCTCGCTTGCCTGAAAAGTTAAGCTCTCAAGTCGAGCTGCTCTTGAATCGTTTTCTTCGCAGTGTGGATTTCAATCTTTTTTGCATGTGGATGGTAAAGGCTCGTCGGTACATCTGGGTTGATATATTCCCTCCTTTGAGTTTGGTGTACAGCCCTCTTCGCTACACATCTCTGTGCCCAATAGACTCACTGTGCTTGGAGGCTGCTGTGATGAGACTCCAAATAATAGTGAGTAAAGATGGTGAGAGGCACTGTCTAATCAAGCAGGGTTTGCTGGATTACCTGATCTGCTTGCCATGGCACATTAGTGAAGGGCTTGAGGCCCATAAGAGGGCAAAGCTGCTATTGGTGATGGTTGGTTCTCACATACCACTGCAACCTCCAAGTCTGAACAATATCGTGAGAGCAAAGCTGGCTACCACGTGCTGTGGACTTGCAGAGGCAATGCATTCAGACTGTCATCGATCAGTTGGCTGGGTAGCAGCCAACAGCAGACCACATGAGGGAGACATTCGGACAACTGTGCAGCTGGACAAGTAGCAAACTTGTGGGAGTTATGTATAGGAAGTCTACTTTCAGTACATCATGTGATTTATAAACACCTCGGTTGTTCAAATGCAGAAGGCGAGAATTGAATGTGCAAATGTTTTCACCTTTTGATTGAACTGCACACATGATGTATTGTGGCACTGTATGTGATATCAAACATCTTTATTATGTAATGCTAGGATTCCCGCATGCATGCAGATATTGTAACACGGCAGATTCATTGTTTAGGTGTTGGCAATTGATTAAACAGTTTATAAATGCAATGCTTTATTCTGTTGATCATTAATGTGAAGTTTGGTATGGTATTGTGGATGTAACACCTAGTCTGACCTCTATCAACCGATTTGTACAGTATGAACTGTATTTATAGTATGCCGGTATAGGCATCAGAAATCTACTCATTACATGGTTGCAATGGGACATCAATTTTTTATTGCCCTACATTTCGTTTCTGAATCAATGTATGGTCAAGCCGAGAAGGTAAAGAATAGTACGAAAATAGACAAAATGTTGGAGAAGATTGTAATGAAGCACGTGAAGAGCAGCATCATCAAGGGCATAAAATAACTTGTCTGTCAGAGCAGATCGATCAGCATGAATTTGCTCCTCTACACTCCCACACAACAGTGAAAAATAGAAACAATTATAAAAAAACACCACTTTTGGCTTAACGTTAACACAATTTTCTTTACAGCAAAGCTTTACTATTATAAATTTACACTGTACCTATACAGAAGCAATTTCAAGTGTTCCGCAGATGGCAAAAGCTTGGCGTTTATAGTTTCAAAGATGATCTGTCGCGAATTGGTTCGTCTGCATCCATTTTGATGAAACAAATTGGTCTGATAGATCACACTAGGGTCACCTAATAGACAGACAAAACAATGTTAGACCCTTAAGATGATGATGCCCCTGTGATAAATCCCAAATACAAATGGAACTAGAACACCTAGTATATCTTTGCAGCCTACATGTAAGTGATGTAACACTATACATGCACATAACACTACCCAATAATTGTATCCCAAATATGCCTAGGCATAAGCAACACATCTCCCTCTTTATGAAAAAGATACGTTTCTGCCCAACTATAAGGCGTTTTCTCTAAAAAAAAAAATCGTTTGCCATTCGAGTGCTTCATGAAAGTCAAAACAGGACAGCAGACCATGACCTGCGTGACGTTATTATACTGACAGAAAACTAGCGCGCCTCGACAGTGAGCACTGGTTTTATCTAGTGCTGAAATGAATGTGGAAAAGCTTCAAATGGTATTCATTGGGATGCCATAAATATAGATACGGTTATAATTAAAAAACTAGTTTAATAGACTAGCTGATCTGGCATCTGAACCACGCCCATAGATCTATGGGGAACGCTGAAGCCAAGGAAGTGAAGAATGCTACGGTAACGAACAGGAGTGATGGAGAAGGTTGCAATGGTGCACGTGAAGAGCGAAGCGGTGAGGCCTATTATAGCACACTGCCCTGTCTGTCAGAACAGAGCAAAACCATCAGCTTTAACGTTCTGCTTCTCTGCGCTCCACAAAACACAACGACCAGCCGCACCTTTACCACGACAAAGTTTTCCCGAAAGTGTAGCGACATTGAAACTAGCTATCCAGGAAGAATTTCAAGTGCCTGTCTACGATCAGAAGCTGTCGTTTGGCTCTACTGTAATGGCGGACGCCGAGAGCTTGGATTTCTACAGGTTGAAAGATGGAGATCAGATCACACTTGAGTTCACGACAACTGTCGACGTCGAATGCGCTTTTCATCTCATGTCGCTACTTCGTAATGCCCTCGAGTTCGTCAAGAATGAGCAAAGTCAGTTGGCATCCGGCAAGATTTCACCCGAGTTTAGCAAAATGATTTCTGACACACTTCATGTGAAAGATATAGACCAGTGCATCAATCAGCTGATGTTTTCAGCCGAAAAGATCCTCGCAAACTCCGACTTTATCCTCAGAAATGGAGGATTGGATGTGATCACATCGCTTCACTCGTTATTGCTGAAACAAACATGGGACAATATTTGCCATCTCGACCTCCAGTATTTGGAGAAGCATGTACTATACTTATTAGCCCCTCTCTACATAGTGTTTCCCCACCACTTGAAATACGAAGTTGTGAATAGTTTGGATAATGTTATTGGTTCCTTCCTTCGAGTTCCAATATCATCCAAACGCATAGCCGCTCCTCAAAATCTCAACCTTCCTGACACTACTAGAAGCCAGCAATTCATAGTACTGACAGATGTTCTGTTTGATGCCGTCCAAAGCCTAATCCAGCAAGTCATGTTGCAAATAAGCTATTTTAAGCAATGGGGTATAATTTACTATCACTCTCCATATAATGTAACCCACCACCACCACCTCATCATCACTATCAAACCCACTTTCAGAATGGCATGCATTGATAATGCATGCATATACATGTACTCATGGCCACTGGACACATCATTTACACACTTCAGCTGCCCCCCCCCCCCCCCCTCCCCTGACCCTATTTGAACATAATGTATGATAACAACGATAATTGCATGTATTTGTTGATTAACATTCTTGAGGTAATTGACCTTTTTCCTGCTTCTGATTAGAATAACAGAAGACGAACAACATCAAATTCAGATAGTATCGAACCAGAATGTAATAAAACAGTTGACTGGATGTCTGGAAACTCCGACCTTCACTCCATCTATGCACATCAATGTCCTCTGCTGCCTCGAGAATCTTTCATACAATGCTTACACACACAAATACCTCTCAAACGTAGATCTCATTAGTGCCTTGATGAAGGTGGCAGAAAGGACATCTTCACACCCAATTCAATTAGAAGATATGGACCCAGAGCTCTGTTTAAAGCTTGAGTCTGATCTTGCCATGTAAGCATGTTTGTGTTGTGTGAGCATGTGTGTACATGTGTGTGTGTGTGTATGTGTGTGTGTGTGAATGTGTGTGTGTGTGTGTGAATGTGTGTGCTTCTAATCATCAATGCAGTACTGTACAACTGGATAAATATTCACCTAACGCTAGGGAATAAGAAATGTGAGTGTTTTGACAACATCAATGCAGTGTTTATTTGGGTTGTGTTGGAGATTCGAACTATGCCAAGTAATCACAGAATAGTGACCATTGAACTGCATGTCATTCATTTTCTTATACTTCTAGGTACTTTGGTGTCATGATGATATCACAACTGGCATTGACCAAAGCAGCTCTCTTACCTGAAAAGTTAAGCTCTCAAGTCGAGTTCTACTTGACTAGGTTTCTCCGCAGTGTTAATTGCAGTCTTCTTCGCAAGTGGATAGAAAAGACCCGAGGAATGAGATGGCCAGACATATTCCCTACAGTGAGATTGGTGTACAGTCCACTTTGCCGTGCATCACTGTGCCCAATAGACCTGCTGTGCTTTGAAGCTGGAGTCTGTAGTCTTCATATAATACTGAGCAGAGACATAGAAATACAGACTTTGATAAAGCAGGGTTTACTGGATTACCTGATCTGCTTGCCATGGCACATTAGTGAGGGGCTTGAGGCCCGGAAGAAAGCAAAGCTGCTATTGGAGAAGGTCAGTTCTCACATGCCTCTCCAACCTCCAAGTCTGAACAATATCGTGAGATCAAAGCTAGCAGCAACGTGCTGTGGACTCACAAAAGCTATTAGATATGACTGCCATCAGTTAGTGGATTATTGCCAGAAAACATCAACTGGACCGTACAAGGAACAAATACAGATGGACAAGTAGCTGTACAAGTAAGATCTGGACACGTGACAATGAACCACCTTTTTAGTTTTCATCATTTTTCAGTGTATGAATGAAAAATCTATTATAATGCAATTTATGTCCAGTGCAGATACAAAACCAAATGCAATTTTTTAGTTCTAACATTAAAAGTGTTGGTTTAGGTACTAAACCTGGTTTAATGTTTTGGGGGTATGCGAGCAATATGCTAAAATCCCCAAGGTTGTAGCCCCTGGGGAAGCCTCACTTCCATTCAACCCTGAGCCTAGGGAAAGCCTTGCCTCCATTCAAACCTAAAGCCCTTAAAGTCTGAGAAAGTCTCACTTACATTCAACTAATCCCATCATTCAATCTAACACACTGTCCCCAAAGATATCGACACCTGATATGGTTCCAGGTCACACATGTATATAAAGGATGGTAGGGTGGGCAGCAATCACTCAGTCCAAAGCTAAGGCTGCCAGCTGCATTGTCAAATCATGGCTTGGCAAACGCAAAGCTACCAAGAGGGAGCTCCTATCTCTCATCGGGAAACTATCCTTTGCAGCCAAGGTTGTCCCAGCAGGCCGCCTGTTCCTGCATCGTCTCATCCAGCTCTCAGCAACAGTGAGGAAGCTACACCACCACATCTATCTCAACCGCGAAGCCAGAGCCAACCTACGATGGTGGAACAGCTTCCTTCCATCTTGGAATGGCATCTCGATGTTCATAGCACCTGAGTGGAAGGATGCAGACTCCTTCCAGTTGTACACCGATGCCTCCGGCTCCTTTGGATTTGGCGCTTACCTGGATGGTGCCTGGTTCAGAGGCGACTGGCAGCCACACCAGCAGCTACTCAAGCGCTCCATACAGTGGCAGGAACTATTTGCCATAGTGGCAGCAGCTCTCACTTGGGGTCATCTCCTGCATGGCTGGACAGCGCATCAGGTTTTATTGCGACAACCTGCCCATAGTCCAGGCATGGACCAACCAGTCTTCAAGGCACCCTGGCATAACGGATCTCCTAAGAACCCTGTTCTTTATTGCAGCCAGAAACAACTTTACAGTTTCCCTGGTGCACCTCCCAGGCAGACTGAACTGCAATGCGGACTTGCTTTCCTGCAATCAAATGTCACGCTTCTTTTCCCTTGCCCCCCAGGCCAACCAGCTGCCCACGTCCGTACCTCAGGAGCTGGCAGAGCTCTAGAAGGCCGCCTCAGACACCTCCTGCATAGAGCCGTGGCCCCCTCAACATCCACCACCTACAGGGCAGGGATCAGGAAGTACTACGCCTTCTGCACCCATTTCAATCTGACCCCTCTTCCAGGGTCCAAGCACACCATCCATCTCTTTGCTGCCTACCTCAGCCAAGTACTCCAGGCTAACACCATCCAGGTGTACCTGGCAGCCGTCACCCACCTCCATCTTACTCGTGGGTTCAGCAGTCCGGCCCACAACAACCCAACACTGAACCTGGCCATCAGAGGCATGCAACGCTCCCAGGCCCAGCCCACCTCAGACCCCAGAGACTGCCTCTCACCACTGGGATGCTGGAGCAACTGCTGAGGTTACTGAACAGTGATCCACTGAGCAGTCATGACAAGCTGATGCTGAAAGCAGCCCTCACTTTCGTTTTTTTTTGGGTTCCTGAGGGTTAGCGAGCTACCAGAGGCAGATTCGACCCCAGACTCCACCCCACCAGAAGCGATGTCACCTGGGTCAAGGAGGGCCTTCACTTCCTTATCAAGAAGTCGAAAACAGACCAAACCGGGAGAGGCACCATGATATCCATGGGTTACACTCATTGCGCATCATGCCCAGTCATAGCACTGCGAGCATACTTCGAAAACTGCACTGTATCGCCAAGGGCAGCCCTATTTCACTTCCACACCGGCCGCCCACTCACCTCCAGAGCTATGAGAGCCATCTTGAAAGACCTACTGCTCAGGGGTGGGTACAACACTGCCAAAAACAACACCCACAGTCTCCGGATTGGGGCAGCAACAGCAGCAGCACAAGCAGGCCTCCCACCATCCACCATCCAGCGGCTGGGAAGATGGAGCAGTGCTGCCTACACCACCTACACCCGGCATCCACTCACAAGCCCTTCAGACACTGCAACTGTAGCATCAGCACCATGACTCCACTGCACACACTTCATGTGTACTCACACAATTACCTGGAACCAAATCACCCTTAATCAATCCATTTGGGAGTTTCACTTGGGCGGCACCCTTCAGACGTCTACCCTGACCTAACCACCTTACCTTGACCGGCGTCAAGGGGTGTGGCTGACCTAATGGGGACCAGCGTTTCCCTTGGTCCAGTCAGGCTCAGGGTAGGGGGTCAGCACCCTTACGCACACCCGACTGGCCAGCTGTCACCTACCCCCTTTTGGGCAAACAATAAACTATGCCAAGCGCAATGGGAATCACGATCAGAGCGCATATAGTATACCAAGCATGAGGGAGCATTCAGACAGCATTAATTTGTACGAAGAATTATCTTCATGCTATAATGTTAACTTGATTTTGCGAACCTAATTAGCTGATTAGAAACAGCTCATTTTATAATTTCATTGGCAGTCCCAAAAAAAAAAAGGGTTTTCGGAATTGTTGAACCCCTATAGCAAGTAAATAATCAGGTACAAATTCATTAGCAATTGCCGCGCAATTATACGTCAGAAATGCATAATTTATTAACTAGAACTGAATGGTACATCTCCAGAAAAGATAGTGATAGACAGTAATTTCGACACTCTTATTGGGTAAAACTATAACGAAACATTGAAACAAACAATTGTGATTCACATAGAGTACACCATTGACATCTTACACACAAACCAGACACACATTGCGTTTTAAAAGAGGAAGCAAATTATAAAAACAGCAAATGACCCTGCTACATAAAAACATACATCATCGGGAGAGTGTGTGCGTACGTACACCTGTGCAAAATAGCGCTGGTGCATATTTTGTGCGTTCATGTGCATATTTCAATTGATGCTCATCAGACACCTGTTTCAATCCAAGAACCTGTCCGACTTTTCCGATGTCCATTTCCATTGTGTTTGATGTTCTCTTGCTCCTGCCATATAGCCGTTCTCCATGGCTTGAATCTAAGAAGCAGAGAGGAACAGAACAAAGGCAGTATTCTTACGGAACATAAAAAGGTCTGCATTACAAAATACAAAACAACAATCAATGTGATGCAAGAAAACAATAACAATAGATTAAGAAAACTCTGGAGAATGAGAAGTCACAATAATCTATCAACAGTTCACATGACAGCCATGAATGTTGTAAGATGAACTCCAACACACAGAGCTCTGCTGACTACAAGAATCACTGGTTGCTATAGTAACAAGCATTTTCCACCAGACAACAATAAACAACAGGCTGTTCCCCAGTTAATGAACACATGTCAGTAATCTAAATACAAGTTACTCGTGACTTATCATAACAATGAGACGAATGAAAGTAAAAGACCTTTTCCAAAGCCATAAGCATCACACTTTAGCTAGCAATATAGTGTGGCCACACTTATTTTCTCTCTCCATGAACTGTTTTGATTTACACTCCGTGGAGGTCACACCAAAATACATTTAGGCAATGTCAATCCCCCCCCCCCCTCCCCTCAATCCCAAATTTGACCCACCCAAACCATGTTTGAAATTCCCCTAGAACCAGTTTTAGCCATCACAATTGGTGCCCTCTGACAAAATTTGTCCTTGTATTGAAGTAATGCTTGGAGACCAATTTGTATAGGGGAAAAAAAAAAACTGTCTCAAAGGTTAGGACCATTACAAGAGGGGAACCAATTTAGAATGCATGCATGGGCCAGCTTTGACTTCAGCGTCCGAAATCCATCTCGGATGTGGTGGTCATTTCGTGCATGACATGACTACTTTCCACATGATGTCATTGCAAAAGGTCATAGCACACTCCCACAACTCACTTTTCTTCCTCTCCTTATCCTCTTCTTCATTGAACTTCTTAATAAAAATATTCAGTTCTGCTTCCGAGAATTTCATTCAGTTAGCCGTCTGAATCAGGGGGAAGCAGTAATTACATAATCCTATGCAATCACGTGGTATGCGATATAAACACTGTACATAATTATTCACATGCTAACATACAGCTAACCGATGATGTTTGGAAGGCATCAAAATAAATGCAACACAAATCCTTAATAATAAGATACACTCTAGGCATGCCCAATGTGAATAATAAAAGTCTCTACCAATACTGAATGTATGCTGCGTACATGTGTTTTCTTTCACTTTGTGTGATATGGTGGTATTGAAGGAACTGATCCTCTTCTAACATACCATTAGATCTGACCAAATGCCACGTACTTCTTAACTTACATCAATTGCAAGCTTGTGCTATTATCGTATTATCTTTTGCATGCTGTGAAATACCCTCCTCTCCACATGACAATTAAGCCCCCGCAGCCCACTTCCAATACATGCACACCACCTGACCTCTCAATACTTCCAACTCTACACACATTGCACCCTCACTCCACCCCCTCTCTTTTACCACACCTCCTCCGTGACTTCCAGCAGTCTGGCTTCGCTGGCCTCCAGCACGAATATTTTGGCAATGTCCTCACTTGGTCCCAACCTGAGGCGCACCATGAGGGGCACATCCTCTTCTCTGAAGGGCTCCATGACACCTGTATCCCGCCTCACACACAATGCGAAGTCTGATGGACTGTTCTCGACCTGAAGGAGGAGAGGAGGATGGGAGGAGGGAGGGGAGGAGGGAGGGGAGGAGGAGGGAAGTAGGAGGGGAGGAGGAGGGGAGTAGGAGGGGAGGAGGAGGGAGGGGAGGAGGAGGAAGGGGAGGAGGAGGGGAAGGGAGGAGGAGGAAGGGGAGGAGGAGGGAAGGGATGAGGAAGGATAGGGAGGAGTAGGGAGGGGAGAAGGATGGAAGGGAGTATATCAAGGTCCACTGTGCAGCCTGCATGAGAGAATTAAGGGTTGGAGATTACCCTACACATGAGTGCAGTGCTGCACCTACCATGCATCACATGAGATGGTATCACAGGTTATGACCAAGATGGCTGACACTAGAATCATTTTCAATCCCCTACAGGAGGAACAGTTAAGTATAGACATCACATTGTCCCTCTGCTATTTGTGCTCACGGTGAGCATTCATGCAGGTACCACAGGCGCATACACCTGCACACATGGCCACACGTAAAAGGAGACACAGAGAGTTATGAAGTGTTTGAGAACTTGTCGGCAAGGGGCTCTGCTCATTAATGAGGCTGAATACCTTGATGATGCAGAAAGACTGACATGACTGCAGCCACCTTCTTACTTGTACAGGGAAGTCACTGTGTGAAATAAATAAAAACAAACGTAAGTTTCAATACCTTGAGCCTACCAGGCTATGCACGACAAGGTGCAATGCCTGCTGTGCATAGAAAAGGAGCACAACATATCAATTACTCCACGCCCTATAACTTGAGCGTGTACCAACCACATTGAAAGTGTGTGGCAAAAGGCGTAGCAAAAGCACAAACAAAGATATGGAATGCACAGAGAATAATTGGACACTTATTTAGGCGAGTTTATGTGGGTCGGGCATAGTTTTCATAACATATTAGAGATGTGTACCCTGTGTAAAATATTGTGTCGTGTACAATGATGTATTTAAAATCAATAACTGAAGTGTGTGTGTGTGAGTGTGTGTGGGGAGACTATAAGTGCCGAGATGTCCGTGAAAAAGTCCGTCGTTTTTCGCGAGCTGTACCATTGTAGTGGAGCTACAACTAAGCCATGTGATTTGGGCCATAAAGAGAGCATAGCTGTTCATTCATTGCATGGCTTTTAAATGGCGACAGAATATGTCGTTTTACAAGTACAAGTCAAGGCTCGTTTCTAGATATTACGTCAATATTTCGGGGAACGAGGCTACAGCTGTGTGGGACACATAAATAAAATGTAAATACGGTTGTACACAGGAAAAAATTTCTCGTTCCCAACCATGGTTTTATCTTGGGTTTTGGTCAATTCCCATTCCCAACCATGGTTTTCATTCCAAATTCCGTCAATAATTAAAAAATTCCCGGATGGGAAAAAATTCCCGGATGGGAAAGAAATTCCCAGCTACGGAATATGTTAATCTCAACCTGGAAACAGTAATTCAATGGGTTTTTATAAATCGGACATGGATTTTTCGTATCCGTACTGGGTTTTTCGGAAAACCATTTTAATGTTTCCTGTGATGGAAATGTAAATTCCAATCTGAAAAAGATAGCATTTCCATAAGTGGAATGGTTTTCCGAAAACCCAGTATGAATAACCCATATTTACATATTCCGTACATGGGAATTTTTTCCCATCCGGGAATTTATACAAACCAAATAAGTATCATAACTTTACTTCCACTGTACATGCTTGGTTATAAAAATAACTATCTGCACTTGTATTTCCTATAATGGAGTCCAAGCACAGAAAGCATTGTTATAATGTTGTCCACATTAGCTATATAGAATATGTGGTACATGTTTGTACATTATGCAACCCAATAGTGTCCTATAAATTGTCCTTTTGCTGTTCCTAGGATTGAAGACCAGTGTACTGTCTCCTGCAATTTAAGCCTTTTGTATTTTGAAGCAGATATGCTTGGATGGCCTGGGTCATTTCCATAGAAGTAGACCTGGCAAGTGTTAGAGTTCTTGTTAACTGACTGTATATGTGCAAAGTATACTTCATTCCCGATGGTGCCACGAACACACACCATATCACCAGCCTCAGGGAAATGTGGTACAATTACAGCCTCTTTGTTGAGTGGTATGAAGGGTCTTTGATGATCTATAACCACATACATATATGGATCATGCAGGTGATCAGGATCAGGAAACAGCATCACTTTCCTAACAATGCTTTTGCATGGGAAAAAAAATCATAGATGAAGTGGACTCAACAAATGGATTTTCGCTACTTGTGTGAATTCTGGAGTCACCAGTTTCTGTCACAGATTGAGCATATTCCTCTCCTTTTAGAAGCAAATGATACTCTTCTTCAATGTTAACGGCTAAGATTGCATCTATCTTAGCTACAGATAATTCACCTGCATCATCTGACACAAGGACATGTTCACCAACACGATACAAAGTACCTCCAAAACCATGCTGGGACATGTAAATGCTGGGAGCTTGTATCACAGCAAGGGTAAAATGTTTTAGTTGTTGCTTTTTCAAGACACGAAAAACTTCTGTTACTTCATGTGTGGATAGTGAAGTGTATTTCTTTCCCCCAACTAAGATTGATTGATATGCCACATCTCTATGTTTTGCCATGGTAACTGCTTCACTAATAGTACTTGCATGAACATATCCCTGTTAAGAAAATTCATTTTACATTATGGATAATTTTATTCAATTAACTTACTGGGAAAAAAGAAGTATTTAACTTCATGGAACTTTGTACATTTCCACTGTGAAACTTAAGGAATTCTCTTAGGCATTCTGAGTTTGAGAATGACAACTCCATGTTTCGGTTATTGGATGACCTAACCACATAACCATGTACCGCTCTTTCAAAAGTATAACACCAGTAATTGTCTGGGCTTGAAAAGCGTTTGATTTCCTCAGGGTAATGTATCAGATTATGCAGTGTTACGACACAACTCTTTAGGCCCTCAACTTCTTCAGTGAGGGTGTTATGCCTGAGAATTAACTGCTTAAGAAGTTGAATATCATCATCAGACCAACCGCTTCGTCCTATTTGGAAGATCATTTCAGTTATGCGAACAATTAGTATCCACACATGATATTCATCATCAGGTAAGATTCCTCCTAGTACATATTCTGATGCTGGATAGCAAAATTTCTGCAACTCTTCTGCCTTCCAAAACCCTAATCGCTTGGTAACTGAGGTTGGAAGTCTGCCATCCTTAAGTTCTAAAGCATGTGCATGTGATTGTAGAGAGCACTGGTTTATCTTGTAACATGATTATGGTTTTAATATATATGTAATTGTAGAGAACACTGGTATATTTTATAGCATGATTATAGCTTATATGTAAGCTAAGAATTAACCAGCTTATTATACAAGTGTCAATTTATGTTCCAACATATTAAGCTAAAGTTAGCAATATACCTGATGTCCATGGAATGGCTGCCAGTCTTACATCAATTTCATTTCTAGACAAAATTCCAGCTTCCAGATACCTCAGAAGATGGTGATGAATAATGTTAAGGGTAACATCATGCATGGCATCAAAAGTGAGATCCTTTAAAATATTGAACCCATAAGCAGCATAGAGTCGGTGTAGTATGGAGAGACCAGTGAAACCACTCTCTCGTGCCATAGTAGCATGAACTGTAGGCCGATCCTCACATTCGATGTCTTTCATAGTCTGCACAAACATATTCAAGTCTCTTTCATCACTTGGGTATCTGCTGTGATATCTGTAGTTACCATAGTAATAGTGGGTTGACTCTGAACCTTGGGCACCTGTGGGATTTAAATAAATATTGTGATGCATTATGATTGGAAAATAGTGTTCATACCAACAACATTGCAACGTCTGCAGGGCCGAATTCCTCCTTGGATAAATTTTCCAACCTGAGCTTGAGCAGGGTAGTCCCCAGTCCATAGTAGTAGAATACACCGTATTACTATCTTTCCAGGGGGAAGTCCTTCAGATGATCCGGTGTATTCAACCTCCATGCCTAAAAAAAAATCTTTTAAGTTGATGTACACAGCCACCTCCATTACCATTTACAAATAGATCCTCTAATTCTTTAACAAGAATCTCCAGAAATGGATCAAGAGATATTGGACACTTATTAGGAAGTAGATAGCTTGGAACAAAACCAGAGACATACACCTCTTCTGTACTGCATCGATCAGACTTTTTCATTGTGGCAATTGACACCTCAATAGCTCCTGCAAATTAGTACACTAAAGTTAGCCAGCATGCAGGCTAATAATAACTACTCACCACAACTGTGTTTGCATGATGTGCTGAAAGGTTGCCACCCATCCCAATGGCCTATAAGAGCAATGTTTCTAGGACCTCCACTAGTAACTTTGGGTTTGTGCTCAAACCTTAAGTAGCAATTAGGGCACTGAATAGATATGCTGCATTCATAATGCTCTTCAATGTGTGTTTCTGGTGAAAGCCCTAATTCATCCTTGATGGATTGACTGCCCACAACTTGCTTGCAGTTTGGGCACAAAGCTGGTATAACCCATCTTGCTTCAGGGTTCCAAAACCATGAAAGTTCTTTGAACCTTTCTCCATCCCATATTTCATTCCGAGCAAAAAGAACTTCATTACTGAGCCAGTGATCTCTCTCCTTCCAATGAGCCATCATCTTCTCACAGAAGTGAGGATTGCTGCACCATCTCCTTATTTTATCATGTAGGCTCAAATAATAGTAAGTTAATTGACCTTTTTGCCCACAGTGTCTAATGAGAGTGATAGAAATTATAAGTTGCCAAATAAACATGAGCCATGTATTTATGTGTTTATGAATTCATGGTTAAAGAAAACTCACATGATTATACATTAGCCTAGCATGCTAGCTTAATCATGCAGTTTAACTACATAGCTGACACATAATGCTGCATGCTACATGTACGAATATACAACTGTATATATAAGCTGCAAATTAGCTAGCAATTACTTTTTAAAAGAAACTCCATACACCAACTCACTTGCACAGTTCTTCTGGTGAATTTGTGATATCATAGCAGCATGGATGCTCTCTATTGAGACAAATCCAATACTGAATTGCCTCAGTGTACCCTTCACCAGATAGCAACGAGATGCAATCTTGCCACGTTTTTGGCCAGTACTTTATGATGTTTGGGTCGCCTTTGCAGAACAGATCACGACCGTAGTTTAAAACTCTCAAAAAGTGAGCTCGTGATGACGAAAATTCACTTTGAATCTTCATTGCTCCTAAAACAGCTTCTCGAATAATGCATTTCACTTTATGATCAACGACCGTTCCTTGCATTCGCTCAACATTTTCAATAGGAAATGATCCATCTTCATTTTGCAGAGTACATTCTATTCCTCCCGCGCAGAAATCCTCGGCCTCAAGCATTGTTTCCACATCGCCGCAGTCGGTAGCAGTGGTGAAGGGCGACGATTGGTTTGAGTTCGCTACGGTGGCGATCTCCGAGCTGCAGGCCTCAAGCTCGTCACCTGACATTGTTTTATCATCAGAAACAACGTTCGGTATACACATAGGCATTTCTGGAATGACGAGTGACGACGATGGGCTGGCTGTACTTGTGAAAGCTAAGTTCGATGCACATTTGGTAGCGATTTCCCAATGCCTGTATTCAGTAGATCTCGACACTGCACTACCATTGCACATCCCACAAGGGCAGTGAGAATGCACGCTGCGCATGTCTGAGCACCTACAGTATACAATGTCTTCTCTTTTCCACGTTAACGTTGCACTCATCTTTATTGTATATGCTGCTTCCTGCGCATGCGCAATTACGTTTCCAGATCAGTACGCGTGTAAACGCCGGCGGCGGATCGATATCGTCGACTTTTCAATCTCATGGCTGTTAGCGAAGACGAAGTAGCGAGTTGGAAGTTGGAGGAGACAGTGGAATGGGCGCTCAAGCAATACAATTCGCGGGTTGCACATCGCTTTGAAGGTACATAGATAAATTCATTCTTTGTTCCGCTCAGTGTGTGAAATCACAAACGTCGCATTTTGACCACCAGCTAATGAAGGGTAACGGTGTGCACCCTATCGCGCTTGCCGATCGCGATCACCCTATATAGTAGATTCATACGTAGGATTTTTTACCAAGGTTTGACATGGCACTTTTAGATTCTGCATTTGCGCGCGTAAAAAGTATCAGTTTGGAGGGCGGGCGCAGTTCGCCGGTTCGCACGTCCTAATTATACCTGGTGTAAATTAACCGCATTGGTGCACGGTGTTCTTTGATCTTTCAGAGCAAGAAATAGATGGTGAGACACTACTAATGTTATGCAAGACAGGGACAACAGATCAACTTAAGGCATGTGGACTGGAAACTGTCAAAGATCAACTAAAGCTAAAAAAACTGATTCAGGGTTCAGAGAAAACAAGTGTGGTGGCAGTAACAGAACAAGTGGCTTGCGGTACAAGTTGTATTGAATTAAACAGAAAGCTGTCGGGGAAGATCTCACCAGAAGATAGAAGGATCTATCTTATGATGTAAGGCAGCATGTATATTTTGTGCACTGCTGTGCTAATATATTATGTTCAATTAGGCGTAATAAAGTTCGCAAGGCTGTATACGATACCTGGAAGGGCAACAGTATTCCACTATTTAAGACTGACAGTGCTGAGCGACAAAAACTGGAAGAGCTTGCTGCAACTCTAATCCCAACTTGCAAAACAAAATATTTTGGAGAACGTGCAATAAGGCAGCATATCTTCGATTCACTGAATGAGAAAAAACGAAGAATAAGAAAAGGGGTTGACTACACTAAAGTAAGTATATGTGTAATAGACATTAAAAACTTACAATGATTATCGTGCAGCAACCTAATAATTAAAAGCATTATTAATGATTATAGCATGCATGTCAATATGGGCTGGATTTGTTTTGCAACCCAATGAATGTTGTTCAGTAATAATTGTCACAATTTACCATGCACACTAGCCACGCATACGTAAAGCTATTGCTAAAGAGACAACTTCATCAGTTGGTGTCACAAATGCAAGTAAATTCAACAAATTACTGTTAGCATTGAATGCAGGTAAACAAGTAATGTTGTACGCATGATATTCAGTAAATTATAATTCTACTCACATTATATATATAGCTACTGCTCCAGCCATCACTTCTCACGACCTCACTGAAGTTCAATGCTTGAAGATTGGTGAGTATAATCATAATACACCATTTAAAAATATGCACATATTTATGTATTTTTGTACAGCCACAGCTCAAGTTTCACCTTCTTGTGACCCCTCTCCTGAAAGTCAATGCTTGAACTCAGGTGAGAACAATTATATAAATATTAACCAATTTTAATTATTCTTTTTAGAATTATCAGTAAAAAGTGCAGAAGTAATTGTGCTTCAAGCTCTTGGTGTCCATTTCCTGAAAGAAGTAACCAGGCAACAACTTGTTAGGGCTATCAACAATCATCTTCCTCAAAATGCTGAGAGGAAAGCACTTCTCACAGCACCAAAGACATCACTGCTTAAGCCACTTGCACAGGGTCTTCTTGCCAAGAAAATTATTCAGATTAACTCTGGAGCTGATGTCTGTGATCTGACAAGAGATGACATTTTGGTTAGTGGGGTGCTTTAGTACTTGCAGCATTCACTGGACAACACAACTTACAGGCATTGATTCAATTTGCTTTTCAGTATTGAGGTGCACTGATTGGTGATCAAAATTAATAGCAACTGTGACATCATTGAGAAGTAGATTGTGATTATGTAACCAGGGTGAGATTGACGAGGTAGAAATTGTTCTGTTGTGTGGAATTTAAGGAAATCTGAGACGACAGACCATAAGCGGAATTTACTACATCCAGGCTGGGATTTGGAGAAACGGAGGTGAAAAAAAAAGAAGGTAGGATCTGCAGCTCAGTCGTTGCTATTTCCGCTGCGGAATTGAAGAGAAACCAAAGCGGAAACGGAGTTTAAGCATATATAGAAACAGAGGTGGAAATTTATGTTTGTAGTGGGATTTGATTATAAAACTGGGATGGAAAAAGCTTTTTCTACGGTAAATCCTTACCTGGAAATACGAATTTCCATTGGGATTGTATCAAAAGCCGGACTGGATCCCAATGCGAAATTTAAGCCTCCGATTATGGGTTTATTCTTGGTTCCATATATGGAAAACATAATTTCTTCTTGGGAATTTACCGCAGGAATGTATAAGAGATTTTCAATTTCCACCAGTGGAAACACGTTTTACCAGCATGGAATCGTAAAATTCCGCTGCAAAAACCCAAGGTTGTTTTTCAAGGTTGTTTTTGTTCCGCAAACCCAATGTTGGGAATATGAGGTGGAATTAAGCGATTCCGGGGGTATTTCCCGATGTCCGGAACACGAAATTTTTTCCTGTGGTAATTATAAAACCAGTTGTGTACAGTGTATTGGACTAGGTGATCTGGTTGGACGTTCGCATCTGAACCACGCCCACTACCTACTAGTATGGGGAACGCTGAAGCCAAGGAAGCGAAGTATGCTACGGTCACGAACAGGAGTGATGGAGAAGGTTACAACGGTGCACATGAAGAGCGTACTGGTGAGGCCGATTATAGCAAACTGCCCTGTCTGTCAGAACAGAGCAAAACCATCAGCTTTAACGTTCTGCTCCTCTGCGCTCCACAAAACACAACGACCAGCACAGGAAAAAATTTCGTGTTCCGGACATCGGGAAATACCCCCGGAATCGCTTAATTCCACCTCATATTCCCAACATTGGGTTTGCGGAACAAAAACAACCTTGAAAAACAACCTTGGGTTTTTGCAGCGGAATTTTACGATTCCATGCTGGTAAAACGTGTTTCCACTGGTGGAAATTGAAAATCTCTTATACATTCCTGCGGTAAATTCCCAAGAAGAAATTATGTTTTCCATATATGGAACCAAGAATAAACCCATAATCGGAGGCTTAAATTTCGCATTGGGATCCAGTCCGGCTTTTGATACAATCCCAATGGAAATTCGTATTTCCAGGTAAGGATTTACCGTAGAAAAAGCTTTTTCCATCCCAGTTTTATAATCAAATCCCACTAGTTTCTATATATGCTTAAACTCCGTTTCCGCTTTGGTTTCTCTTCAATTCCGCAGCGGAAATAGCAACGACTGAGCTGCAGATCCTACCTTCTTTTTTTTTCACCTCCGTTTCTCCAAATCCCAGCCTGGATGTAGTAAATTCCGCTTATGGTCTGTCGTCTCAGATTTCCTTAAATTCCACACAACAGAACAATTTCTACCTCGTCAATCTCACCCTGGTTACATAATCACAATCTACTTCTCAATGATGTCACAGTTGCTATTAATTTTGATCACCAATCAGTGCACCTCAATACTGAAAAGCAAATTGAATCAATGCCTGTAAGTTGTGTTGTCCAGTGAATGCTGCAAGTACTAAAGCACCCCACTAACCAAAATGTCATCTCTTGTCAGATCACAGACATCAGCTCCAGAGTTAATCTGAATAATTTTCTTGGCAAGAAGACCCTGTGCAAGTGGCTTAAGCAGTGATGTCTTTGGTGCTGTGAGAAGTGCTTTCCTCTCAGCATTTTGAGGAAGATGATTGTTGATAGCCCTAACAAGTTGTTGCCTGGTTACTTCTTTCAGGAAATGGACACCAAGAGCTTGAAGCACAATTACTTCTGCACTTTTTACTGATAATTCTAAAAAGAATAATTAAAATTGGTTAATATTTATATAATTGTTCTCACCTGAGTTCAAGCATTGACTTTCAGGAGAGGGGTCACAAGAAGGTGAAACTTGAGCTGTGGCTGTACAAAAATACATAAATATGTGCATATTTTTAAATGGTGTATTATGATTATACTCACCAATCTTCAAGCATTGAACTTCAGTGAGGTCGTGAGAAGTGATGGCTGGAGCAGTAGCTATATATATAATGTGAGTAGAATTATAATTTACTGAATATCATGCGTACAACATTACTTGTTTACCTGCATTCAATGCTAACAGTAATTTGTTGAATTTACTTGCATTTGTGACACCAACTGATGAAGTTGTCTCTTTAGCAATAGCTTTACGTATGCGTGGCTAGTGTGCATGGTAAATTGTGACAATTATTACTGAACAACATTCATTGGGTTGCAAAACAAATCCAGCCCATATTGACATGCATGCTATAATCATTAATAATGCTTTTAATTATTAGGTTGCTGCACGATAATCATTGTAAGTTTTTAATGTCTATTACACATATACTTACTTTAGTGTAGTCAACCCCTTTTCTTATTCTTCGTTTTTTCTCATTCAGTGAATCGAAGATATGCTGCCTTATTGCACGTTCTCCAAAATATTTTGTTTTGCAAGTTGGGATTAGAGTTGCAGCAAGCTCTTCCAGTTTTTGTCGCTCAGCACTGTCAGTCTTAAATAGTGGAATACTGTTGCCCTTCCAGGTATCGTATACAGCCTTGCGAACTTTATTACGCCTAATTGAACATAATATATTAGCACAGCAGTGCACAAAATATACATGCTGCCTTACATCATAAGATAGATCCTTCTATCTTCTGGTGAGATCTTCCCCGACAGCTTTCTGTTTAATTCAATACAACTTGTACCGCAAGCCACTTGTTCTGTTACTGCCACCACACTTGTTTTCTCTGAACCCTGAATCAGTTTTTTTAGCTTTAGTTGATCTTTGACAGTTTCCAGTCCACATGCCTTAAGTTGATCTGTTGTCCCTGTCTTGCATAACATTAGTAGTGTCTCACCATCTATTTCTTGCTCTGAAAGATCAAAGAACACCGTGCACCAATGCGGTTAATTTACACCAGGTATAATTAGGACGTGCGAACCGGCGAACTGCGCCCGCCCTCCAAACTGATACTTTTTACGCGCGCAAATGCAGAATCTAAAAGTGCCATGTCAAACCTTGGTAAAAAATCCTACGTATGAATCTACTATATAGGGTGATCGCGATCGGCAAGCGCGATAGGGTGCACACCGTTACCCTTCATTAGCTGGTGGTCAAAATGCGACGTTTGTGATTTCACACACTGAGCGGAACAAAGAATGAATTTATCTATGTACCTTCAAAGCGATGTGCAACCCGCGAATTGTATTGCTTGAGCGCCCATTCCACTGTCTCCTCCAACTTCCAACTCGCTACTTCGTCTTCGCTAACAGCCATGAGATTGAAAAGTCGACGATATCGATCCGCCGCCGGCGTTTACACGCGTACTGATCTGGAAACGTAATTGCGCATGCGCAGGAAGCAGCATATACAATAAAGATGAGTGCAACGTTAACGTGGAAAAGAGAAGACATTGTATACTGTAGGTGCTCAGACATGCGCAGCGTGCATTCTCACTGCCCTTGTGGGATGTGCAATGGTAGTGCAGTGTCGAGATCTACTGAATACAGGCATTGGGAAATCGCTACCAAATGTGCATCGAACTTAGCTTTCACAAGTACAGCCAGCCCATCGTCGTCACTCGTCATTCCAGAAATGCCTATGTGTATACCGAACGTTGTTTCTGATGATAAAACAATGTCAGGTGACGAGCTTGAGGCCTGCAGCTCGGAGATCGCCACCGTAGCGAACTCAAACCAATCGTCGCCCTTCACCACTGCTACCGACTGCGGCGATGTGGAAACAATGCTTGAGGCCGAGGATTTCTGCGCGGGAGGAATAGAATGTACTCTGCAAAATGAAGATGGATCATTTCCTATTGAAAATGTTGAGCGAATGCAAGGAACGGTCGTTGATCATAAAGTGAAATGCATTATTCGAGAAGCTGTTTTAGGAGCAATGAAGATTCAAAGTGAATTTTCGTCATCACGAGCTCACTTTTTGAGAGTTTTAAACTACGGTCGTGATCTGTTCTGCAAAGGCGACCCAAACATCATAAAGTACTGGCCAAAAACGTGGCAAGATTGCATCTCGTTGCTATCTGGTGAAGGGTACACTGAGGCAATTCAGTATTGGATTTGTCTCAATAGAGAGCATCCATGCTGCTATGATATCACAAATTCACCAGAAGAACTGTGCAAGTGAGTTGGTGTATGGAGTTTCTTTTAAAAAGTAATTGCTAGCTAATTTGCAGCTTATATATACAGTTGTATATTCGTACATGTAGCATGCAGCATTATGTGTCAGCTATGTAGTTAAACTGCATGATTAAGCTAGCATGCTAGGCTAATGTATAATCATGTGAGTTTTCTTTAACCATGAATTCATAAACACATAAATACATGGCTCATGTTTATTTGGCAACTTATAATTTCTATCACTCTCATTAGACACTGTGGGCAAAAAGGTCAATTAACTTACTATTATTTGAGCCTACATGATAAAATAAGGAGATGGTGCAGCAATCCTCACTTCTGTGAGAAGATGATGGCTCATTGGAAGGAGAGAGATCACTGGCTCAGTAATGAAGTTCTTTTTGCTCGGAATGAAATATGGGATGGAGAAAGGTTCAAAGAACTTTCATGGTTTTGGAACCCTGAAGCAAGATGGGTTATACCAGCTTTGTGCCCAAACTGCAAGCAAGTTGTGGGCAGTCAATCCATCAAGGATGAATTAGGGCTTTCACCAGAAACACACATTGAAGAGCATTATGAATGCAGCATATCTATTCAGTGCCCTAATTGCTACTTAAGGTTTGAGCACAAACCCAAAGTTACTAGTGGAGGTCCTAGAAACATTGCTCTTATAGGCCATTGGGATGGGTGGCAACCTTTCAGCACATCATGCAAACACAGTTGTGGTGAGTAGTTATTATTAGCCTGCATGCTGGCTAACTTTAGTGTACTAATTTGCAGGAGCTATTGAGGTGTCAATTGCCACAATGAAAAAGTCTGATCGATGCAGTACAGAAGAGGTGTATGTCTCTGGTTTTGTTCCAAGCTATCTACTTCCTAATAAGTGTCCAATATCTCTTGATCCATTTCTGGAGATTCTTGTTAAAGAATTAGAGGATCTATTTGTAAATGGTAATGGAGGTGGCTGTGTACATCAACTTAAAAGATTTTTTTTTAGGCATGGAGGTTGAATACACCGGATCATCTGAAGGACTTCCCCCTGGAAAGATAGTAATACGGTGTATTCTACTACTATGGACTGGGGACTACCCTGCTCAAGCTCAGGTTGGAAAATTTATCCAAGGAGGAATTCGGCCCTGCAGACGTTGCAATGTTGTTGGTATGAACACTATTTTCCAATCATAATGCATCACAATATTTATTTAAATCCCACAGGTGCCCAAGGTTCAGAGTCAACCCACTATTACTATGGTAACTACAGATATCACAGCAGATACCCAAGTGATGAAAGAGACTTGAATATGTTTGTGCAGACTATGAAAGACATCGAATGTGAGGATCGGCCTACAGTTCATGCTACTATGGCACGAGAGAGTGGTTTCACTGGTCTCTCCATACTACACCGACTCTATGCTGCTTATGGGTTCAATATTTTAAAGGATCTCACTTTTGATGCCATGCATGATGTTACCCTTAACATTATTCATCACCATCTTCTGAGGTATCTGGAAGCTGGAATTTTGTCTAGAAATGAAATTGATGTAAGACTGGCAGCCATTCCATGGACATCAGGTATATTGCTAACTTTAGCTTAATATGTTGGAACATAAATTGACACTTGTATAATAAGCTGGTTAATTCTTAGCTTACATATAAGCTATAATCATGCTATAAAATATACCAGTGTTCTCTACAATTACATATATATTAAAACCATAATCATGTTACAAGATAAACCAGTGCTCTCTACAATCACATGCACATGCTTTAGAACTTAAGGATGGCAGACTTCCAACCTCAGTTACCAAGCGATTAGGGTTTTGGAAGGCAGAAGAGTTGCAGAAATTTTGCTATCCAGCATCAGAATATGTACTAGGAGGAATCTTACCTGATGATGAATATCATGTGTGGATACTAATTGTTCGCATAACTGAAATGATCTTCCAAATAGGACGAAGCGGTTGGTCTGATGATGATATTCAACTTCTTAAGCAGTTAATTCTCAGGCATAACACCCTCACTGAAGAAGTTGAGGGCCTAAAGAGTTGTGTCGTAACACTGCATAATCTGATACATTACCCTGAGGAAATCAAACGCTTTTCAAGCCCAGACAATTACTGGTGTTATACTTTTGAAAGAGCGGTACATGGTTATGTGGTTAGGTCATCCAATAACCGAAACATGGAGTTGTCATTCTCAAACTCAGAATGCCTAAGAGAATTCCTTAAGTTTCACAGTGGAAATGTACAAAGTTCCATGAAGTTAAATACTTCTTTTTTCCCAGTAAGTTAATTGAATAAAATTATCCATAATGTAAAATGAATTTTCTTAACAGGGATATGTTCATGCAAGTACTATTAGTGAAGCAGTTACCATGGCAAAACATAGAGATGTGGCATATCAATCAATCTTAGTTGGGGGAAAGAAATACACTTCACTATCCACACATGAAGTAACAGAAGTTTTTCGTGTCTTGAAAAAGCAACAACTAAAACATTTTACCCTTGCTGTGATACAAGCTCCCAGCATTTACATGTCCCAGCATGGTTTTGGAGGTACTTTGTATCGTGTTGGTGAACATGTCCTTGTGTCAGATGATGCAGGTGAATTATCTGTAGCTAAGATAGATGCAATCTTAGCCGTTAACATTGAAGAAGAGTATCATTTGCTTCTAAAAGGAGAGGAATATGCTCAATCTGTGACAGAAACTGGTGACTCCAGAATTCACACAAGTAGCGAAAATCCATTTGTTGAGTCCACTTCATCTATGATTTTTTTTCCCATGCAAAAGCATTGTTAGGAAAGTGATGCTGTTTCCTGATCCTGATCACCTGCATGATCCATATATGTATGTGGTTATAGATCATCAAAGACCCTTCATACCACTCAACAAAGAGGCTGTAATTGTACCACATTTCCCTGAGGCTGGTGATATGGTGTGTGTTCGTGGCACCATCGGGAATGAAGTATACTTTGCACATATACAGTCAGTTAACAAGAACTCTAACACTTGCCAGGTCTACTTCTATGGAAATGACCCAGGCCATCCAAGCATATCTGCTTCAAAATACAAAAGGCTTAAATTGCAGGAGACAGTACACTGGTCTTCAATCCTAGGAACAGCAAAAGGACAATTTATAGGACACTATTGGGTTGCATAATGTACAAACATGTACCACATATTCTATATAGCTAATGTGGACAACATTATAACAATGCTTTCTGTGCTTGGACTCCATTATAGGAAATACAAGTGCAGATAGTTATTTTTATAACCAAGCATGTACAGTGGAAGTAAAGTTATGATACTTATTTGGTTTGTATAAATTCCCGGATGGGAAAAAATTCCCATGTACGGAATATGTAAATATGGGTTATTCATACTGGGTTTTCGGAAAACCATTCCACTTATGGAAATGCTATCTTTTTCAGATTGGAATTTACATTTCCATCACAGGAAACATTAAAATGGTTTTCCGAAAAACCCAGTACGGATACGAAAAATCCATGTCCGATTTATAAAAACCCATTGAATTACTGTTTCCAGGTTGAGATTAACATATTCCGTAGCTGGGAATTTCTTTCCCATCCGGGAATTTTTTCCCATCCGGGAATTTTTTAATTATTGACGGAATTTGGAATGAAAACCATGGTTGGGAATGGGAATTGACCAAAACCCAAGATAAAACCATGGTTGGGAACGAGAAATTTTTTCCTGTGCAGCCGGCCGCGCACCTTTACCACGACAAAGTTTCCCGAAAGTGTAGCGACATTGAAACTAGCTATCCAGGAAGAATTTCAAGTGCCTGTCTACGATCAGAAGCTGTCGTTTGGCTCTACTGTAATGGCGGACCCAAGAGCTTGGATTTCTACAGGTTGAAAGATGGAGATCAGATCACACTAGAGTACACGACAACTGTCGACGTCGAATGCGCTTTTCATCTCATGTCGCTACTTCGTAATGCCCTCGAGTTCGTCAAAATGAGCAAAGTCAGTCAGTTGGCATCCGGCAAGATATCACCCGAGTTTAGCAAAACGATTTCTGACACACTTCATGTGAAAGATATAGACCAATGCATGCATCAGACAACTGTTTCCATCCGAAAAGATCCTCGCAAACTCCGACTTTATCCTCAAAACTGGAGGACTCGATGTGATCACATCGCTTCACTCGTTATTGCTGAAACAAACATGGAACAATATATGCCATCTCGACCTCCAGTATTTGGAGAAGCATGTGCTATTCTTATTAATATCTCTCTACACAGTGATTCCCCACCACTTGAAATACGAATTTGTGAATAGTTTACCTTTGATTTCCAATATCATCCATGCAAACACATAGCCGCTCCTCAAAAATCCCAATCTACCTGACACTACTAGAAGCCAGCAATTCACAGTACTGGTAGATGTTCTGTTTTATGCTGTCACAAGTCTAACCCAGCAAGTCATGTAGCAAATAAGCTATTTTAAGCAATGGGGTATAATTTACTATCACTCTCCATATAATGTAATTCCACCACCACCACCACCTCATCACCTTCAAACCCACTTTCAGAATGGCATGCATATACATGTACTCATGGCCACTGGCACATCATTTACACACTTCAGCTGTCCCCCGCCCCCCCCCCCCCCCCCCCCCCCCCCCCCCCCCCCCCCCCGCTCGACCCAATTTGAACCTAATGTACAATAACAAAGATGATTGCATGTATCGTGGTTGATTAACATTCTTGCCCTTTTTCCTGCTTCTGGTTAGAATAACAGAAGATGAACAACATCAAATTCAGATAGTATCAAACCAGAACGTAATAAAGCAGTTTATTGGATGTCTGGAAACTCCGACCTTCACTCCATCTGTGCATATCACTGTCAACTGCTGCCTCGAGAATCTTTCATACAATGCTTACACACACAAGTACCTCTCAAACGTAGATCTCATTGGTGCCTTGATGAGAGTGGCAGAAAGGACATCCTCACACCCAATTCAATTAGAAGATATAGACCCAGAGCTCTGTTTAAAGCTTCAGTCTAATTTCGTCATGTAAGCATATTTGTGTTGTGTGAGCATGTGTGTGTGTGTGTATGTGTGTGTGTGTTTGTGTGTGTGTATGTGTGTGTGTGTGTGTGTGTGTGTGTGTGCTACTAATCATCAATGCAGTACTGTACAACAAGGTACATATTAACCTAGTGAGTGCTTTTGACAATTTCAATGCAGTGTTAATTTGGGTTGTGTTGGAGATTCGAACTTCACAGAATCTAGTGACCATTGAATTGCATGTGATTTATTTTCTTATACTTCTAGGTACTTTGGTGTCATGGTGATATCACAACTGGCATTGACCAAAGCAGCTCTCTTACCTGAACAGTTACTCTCAAGTTGAGTTCTTCTTGACTAGGTTTCTCCGCAGTGTTGATTGCAGTCTTCTTTGCATGTGGATGGTAAAGACTCGAGGAATGAGATGGCCAGACATATTCCCTACAGTGAGATTGGTGTACAGTCCACTTTGCCGTGCATCACTGTGCCCAATAGACCTGCTGTGCTTTGAAGCTGGAGTCTGTAGTCTTCATATTATTCTTAGCAGAGACAATGAAATACAGACTTTGATAAAGCAGGGTTTACTGGATTACCTGATCTGCTTGCCATGGCACATTAGTGAGGGGCTTGAGGCCCGAAAGAGAGCAAAGCTGCTATTGGAGATGGTTGGTTCTCACATGCCTCTCCAACCTCCAAGTCTGAACAATATTGTGAGATAAAAGCTAGCAGCCACGTGTTGTGGACTCACAAAAGCTATTAGTTATGACTGCCATCAGTTAGTGGATTATTGCCAGAAAACATCAACTGACCATACAAGGAAAAAATATAGATGGAAAAGTAGCTGCACAAGTAAGATCTGACACGCGACCATGAGCCACCTTTGTAGTAGTCATCATTTTTCTGTGTATAAGTGAAAAATCCATTACAATGCAATTTATATGTAAGTGCAAATACAAAACCAAATGAATATTTTTGTTCTAACACTAAATTTTGCACAATTCATTACTTAATGTGTACATAGAATTATTTTCATGCTATAATGTTAAATTGAATTTAATAAACCTAATTAGCTGATTAGAAACAGCTCATTATATTAGGCCGTCCCAATACAAAATGAGTTTTCAGAATTGTTGAACCCTAAAGCGAGTTAGAAATCTGGTACAAATTCATTAGCAATTGCCACGCAATTATACAATTTAACGTCAGAATTGCATAATTAATTAACTAGAACTGAATGGTACATCTCCAAAAAAAGATAGTGGTAGTATTAATAACTAGAGAATGGAAACTTCAAGGTGAAAATGAAATGATTTTTACAAGAAAATGTTTCAATTTCGACACTCTTGTTGGGTAAAACTATAGCGAAACATTGAAACAAACAATTGTGATTCACACAGAGTACACATTGACATCTTACACACAAACCAGAGACACGCATTGCGTTAGAAAAGAGGAAGTGAAAGAACAAAAGGAATGAAAGTACAAAAAGACGTTTTCCAAAGCCATAACTATCACACTTTAGCAAGTGATATAGTGTGGCCATATTTTTTCTCTCCATGAAGTGTTTTGTTTTACACTCCGTGGAGGTCACTCCAAAATACATGTAAGCACCCCCCCCCTCCCCAACCCCAAATTTGACCACCCCAATCCATGTTTGAAAGTCCCTCTGGAACCAGTTGTAACCATCACAATTGGTCCCCTCTGACAGAAATCTGTCCTTGTATTGAAGTAAGGTTTCGAGACCAATTTGTGTAAGGGAAAGAAAAAAACTGCCTCTCTAACTTGGAGCATCGCAAGGCCAAAGGTTAGGGGCAACTAAATGCTATAAACAATCCATCCATCTGGGATGGGGTGGCACTATACTTTCCACATGATGTCATTACAAAAGGTCATAGCACATTTCCACAACTCACCTTTCCACAATATTCTTCCTCTCCTCCCCATCTTCATTGAACTTCTTAACAAAGTATTCATGCAGTTCTGCTTACGAGAATTTCATCCAGTTAGCCGTCTCAATCATTGGAAGCAGTAATTATGTAATCCTATGCATTCACGTAGTATCGATAAAATTAATAAAAGTCTCTAAACACCAATACTGAATGTATGCTGCATACATGTGTTTTTCACTTTGTGTGATATGGTGATATTGAAGGAAACTGATCCTCTTCTAACAAACCATGAGGCGCACCATGAGAGGCACATCCTCTTCTCTGAAGGGCTCCATGTGATGCAAGAAAACAATAACAATAGATTAGGAAAACTCTGGAGAATGAGGAGTCACAATAATCCTTCAACAGTTCACATGACAGCCATGAATTCTGTAAGATGCAACTCCAACACACAGAGCTCTGCTGACTAAAAAAATCACTGGCTACTTTAGTAACAACCATTTTCCAACAGAAAACTATAAACAACAGGCTGTTCCCCAGTTAATGAACACATGTCAGTAATCTAAATACAAGTTACTCGTGACTTATTGTAACATTGAGACGAATGAAAGGACAAAAACCTTTCCAAAGCCATAATCATAATACTTTAGCTAGTGGTATAGTGTGGCCACACTTATTTTCTCTCTTCACGAAGTGTTTTGTTTTACACTCTGTGAAGGTCACACCACAATACATGTAGGCTATGGCAATTCCCCCCCAACCCCAAATTTGACCATCCCAAACCATGTGGGGGACCAGTTTAGAATACGTGCATGGGCCAGCTTTGACTTCAGCATCCGAAATTCATCTGGGATGGGGTGGCCATTTTGTGCATGACATGACTATACTTTAAACATGATGTCATTGCAAAAGGTCATAGCACACTCCCACAACTCACCTTTCCACAATTCGTTCCTCTCTTGCTCGTCCTCTTCATTGAACTTCTTAATAAAAATATTCAGTTCTGCTTCCGAGAATATCATCCAATTAGCCGTCTGAATCATTGGAAACAGTATAATTATGTAATCCTATGCAATCACGTGGTATGCGATACACATATATAAACACTGTACAATTATTCACATGCTAACATACAGCAAACCAACAATACAAGATGATGTATGTATGGAAGGCATCGAAATAAATGCAAGACAAATACACTCTAGGCATGTCTTAAAAATACCAATACTGAATGTATGTTGTGTACATGTGTTTTCTTTCACTTTGTGTGATATGGTGGTATTGAAGGAAACTGATCCTCTTCTAACATATCATTAGATCTGACCAAATGCCTCTTCTTAACTTACATCAATTGCAAGTTTGTGCTATTTTTGTATTTCTTTTGCATGCTGTGAAATACCCTCACCCTCTATGAGACAGCCCACTTCCAATACAAGCACACCACCTGACCTCTCAATACTTCCAACTCTACACACATTGCACCCTCACTCCACCCCCCTCTTTTTACCACACCTCCTCCCTGACTTCCAGCAGTCTGGCTTCGCTGGCCTCCAGCACGAATATTTTCGCTATGTCCTCACTTGGTCCCAACCTGAGGCGCACCATGAGGGGCACATTCTCTTCTCTAAAGGTCTCCATGACACCTGTGTTCCGCCTCACACACAATGCGTAGTCTGATGGACTGTTCTCAACCTGAAGGAGGGGGAGGAGGGAGGGAAGCAGGAGGGAGAGGAAGGGAGGAGGGAGTGGAGGAGGAGGGAGGGGAAGAGGAGGGAGGGGAGGAGGAGGGAGGGCAGGAGGGAGGAGGAGGGTGGGGAGGAGGAGGGAGGGGAGGAGGAGGAGGGAGGGGAGGGAGGAGGAGGGAGGGGAGGAGGAGGGAGGGGAGGAGGAGGGAGGGGAGGAGGAGGGAGGGGAGGAGGAGGGAGGGGAGGAGGAGGGAGGGGAGGAGGAGGGAGGGGAGGAGGAGGGAGGGAGGAGGAGGGAGGGGAGGAGGGAGGGGAGAAGGATGGAAGGGAGAATATCAAGGTCCACTGTGCAGCCTGCATGAGAGAATTAAGGGTTGGAGATTACCCTACCCATGAGTGTAGTGCTGCAATGACCAAGATGACTGACACTAATCCAGACAAATCTTTTTCAATCCCCTAGGAGGAACAGTTAAGTATAGACATCGCATTGTCCCTATGCTATTTGTGCTCAAGGTGAACATTCATGCAGGTAACATCGAGTTCCAATATCATCCAATCCAATAAATGCACCTCACAATCTCAACTTGCATTTTTCTACCAAACCCCAGCAATTAGAAGTACTGATGGTATTGTATTGGTGCTCTATTGTGCCTTAACACGTAAGTCTTTGTTGCAAATTTCTCTTCATATAATGTAATTATCAGTTGGTGCATGAATGAATAGGCATCAATTGGACTTTTTTCTTGCAATGTGAACTCGATACTATCACTTAGGCCAAGGACTTGTTTTTTGAGCCCGGCTCTATGGGAGATTTCGTCTTATATTTTTTCCAGCATGGCATGCCACTTTTACATTGGCAAACCTGTGCAAATTAATAGTACATCAAAAGCAGATGACCGAATCCAGTTGATACATAATGCTAATTCAACATTTAATTATTGGGTAGTGTTATGTACATGTAGTGTCATACATGTAGACTGCAAAGAGTACAACATAATTATTTCAACTTTAATGTTTAATGTTAGTTGGATACATATTAATTGATTGACCTTTGCACTTCCTACTACCATTTAGCAAAACAGTAGACGAGCAGCATCAAATTCAGATCGTAACAAAAGAAAAAGTAATGAATCAGTTTGTCGGATGTCTGGAAACTCCTACCTTTCCCACATATGTGCAGACTTATGTACTAGGCTGCTTCCAGCATCTTTTGTACAATCCTCACACACACACACAAGTACCTCTCAAACGTAGATCTCATTGGTGCCTTGATGACGGTGGCATACAGAAGTCCTTCACACCAAATTCAATTTGAAGATATGGATCCAGCACTCTGCTCAAAACTTGAATCTGATTGTGTGATGTAAGTGTGTGAGTTTCTGTGTATTAGTGAGTGACCTATGTATACAATACACATGTTAGATGCAACTATTAGTCAATATTGACTAAATGGGAGAGATGTTTATTATAGAAAGGGATTGAATAGGCGACAAACAACTAGAGGAAAGTTAAAAAGCATGACCATTTTCGACAAGCATACACTACATATTATTAAAGAATGAATGTACTTGTATCCTAGGTACTTTGTTGTCATGGTGATATCACATCGGGCATTGACCAAAGCAGCTCTCTTGCCTGAAAAGTTAAGCTCTCAAGTTGAGTTGTTCTTGAACAATTTTCTTCGCAGTGTGGATTTCTATGCAATACATATTGATTTTCAAACGTAAGCCTGTTAGGATATCAAAACATATCAATTGGAATAAGTGTATCTACATTTGGCTCAGCTGCTGCTTCAGATTGACCACTCTTGCCCTCACCCAGAAGTCAATGATAATGGACACAGTCAGAGCACTGCATTTGACATTGACGTATTCGTACTTCCTGGTTCTTGCACAAGAAGAACGCGCGTTAATCAATTACTGTAGGCCTATACAAAACCAAGTATCTTTCGAAACAATACTAGCAAAAATGTGCAACACGCACCACGCCACCCATCGAACTTTCTAGTTGTTGAAAGAACTATTTAGAAGCTTTAGTGTTGTATCGCGAGTCTACAACAGTCCGAGAGCCGATAGAGGTCAAAAAGGAGTAAATTTGACTTTGAAGCTCTGTATCTTTATAACCGTTACAGCTAAACATTTGCAACATACCCTACGCCACACGACCGTCTCTGCCCTTGCTACACAACTAGTTTATAACCCTTAAACCTGTTCCACATTGCCACAGTAATCCTGTCACTTCCGATTCGCAAGGCTAAATGACTAATGTATAAGGCACAACGTCTTAAAGCTGCATGGTTCATTTGGACGCGCATCCGAATAGACGAGCTTCTAAACTACTTTTACGAGCATAATTTACTTTCTCCCTACCTTTGGTGTCTCTGCTCAAGCCAGTTTCATCATCGTGCCTCGATAGAATTTAATCATATTCATGCGAAACGATACTGCACTCTATGGGAATGGATATAGCGTTTCCAATCCCGTTCCGTAAGGTCTTTAATCTATGCATAAATGTACAAGGAGTCTTATAAAAGCAAACTCGGGCCTCTTCCCCCCCCCCCCCCCCCCCCCCCCCCCCCCCCCCTCCCCCATATGAAGTCCTATTTATGAACCACAGGCAACCGCATTTCAGCAATAGCTCTGGAGGCCACAGTTTAGGAGGCCATTTCACTGGACTTCTCCTTAGGTTTAGGGTTAGGTTAGGGTTGTATGGTAGTCAATGGAGGGGTGCAAGGGAGGACTGTTCTTTTTCATCCACCTTGGCCAACAGACCAATTTGTTTCTTCAAAATTGATCCAGACGGACCAATTCGCGACAGATCATCTTTCGAGTCAAACTATAAACGTCCAGCTTTTGCCATCTGCCATAACATGCAGAACACTTGAAATTTCTTCTGTACAGGTACAGTGTAAATTTATAACAGTAAAACAAAAAAAGTAAAACAGTAAAAGCTTTGCTGTTATGAAAATTGTGTTAACGTTAAGCCAAATGTGGTGTTTGGTTTATTGTTGTTTCTATTTTTCACTGTTGTGTGAGAGTGTAGAGGAGCAAATTCATGCTGATTGATCTGCTCTGACAGACAAGTTATTTTATGCCCTTGATGATGCTGCTCTTCACGTGCTTCATTACAATTGTAATATTGGCTCTGAATCAAATCTATTATCCTCACGTGCTCTCCGATTACATCATACACCCAATATTAATCAATACACACGTACTACATTCGTCCCTCTCTGTTTTAAAGCTCGACTCGAGCTTTGACTACAACCTATCAGGTGGACGTCTGTTGTTCCGCTCAGGATACCTTCTGGTGGTCTGTTCGATTGTGCCTGGCTGCTCCTGTGGAGGGAGTGTTGGTAGAGGAGGAGGTGGTTCTGGTTGCACTGGCTGTGGTGGCAGTGTTGGCGGGTTTGCTACTGGAGGTGGGCTTCCAAAATCCAAGTGCTCAACAAGCGGAGCTTCCCACTGCACATTGTGAAGTGGCTCAACCCTCTGTGTATGCTGTACACCACTGTTCACATCTTCCTCAACTGATGGTTGGATACGAGGTTGTAGACGATTTACATGAACAACTTTAGTCCTTTTACCATCTGTAATCTCCATAGTAACTGGAGACTTCATGATTTTCACTTTCCATTTCCCTTCCCATCGTGGGTCCAGCTTTCCTGCTGTTGGAATGGACAGCCACACTAAATCTCCAGTCTTAAATCTTCGTTCTGCAGATTTTTGGTTGTAAGCACCCTTGTGGCGCTTTGCAAACTCCACAATATGTGCCTCTACCAGGTCCTGGAGTCAGCTAGTTTTGCTTGAAGGGTTTCTTGATACTGCATTGCATCATAACCAGTAAAGGAAGAAAATGTGCTAGATTTTGGTTGTCTGCCATACATTAGTTGGAAGAGTGATGTCCCAGTTGAACTGTGTGTAGCAGTTCGATATGCATACAATACCAAGGGTAAGTGCTTCTCCCAATCATCCTGCCTTTGTGCATAGGTCCTGAGTAGCTGCAACAAGGATCTGTTTAGACGTTCGACCATTCCATCCCCTTCAGGGTGGTAGGCAGTTGTGTGACTCTTTTTGATACCAAATGCCTCTAGAGTTTGCCGAAAAATGGTACTCTCAAAGTTCCGCCCCTGGTCAGAATGGACAATGTCTGGGATTCCATACACGCAAAACAGTTTAACCATTTCGTTTGTAATTCTTGCTGCTGTCTGGTCAGGTATGGGAATTGCCTCAGGCCACTTTGTGAAATAATCCTGCACTACCAGTAGGTAGCGATTGTTTCTGTTAGACAGGGGTACTTCGAGAATATCAATGGCAACCATTTGCCATGGTCTACCAACAGGAACATTCACAAGTGGTGCCCGAGTTGGTAGAGGGAGCTTGGACTTTTGACACTCTTAATTCACATTCCCTGCAATGCATGTCCACATCACGAGCCATGTTGGTCCAGTATGCCTCCTGGCGTACTCTGTCTAGTGTCTTTTGTGTTCCAAAGTGACCTGCCGATGGTGCATTGTGACAGTCCCTCAATACCTGAATGTGCATAGAGATAGGGAGGATAGCTACCATGATAGGTTCACAGGTAGGCGCTGGCCTATACTTTCTGCACACTATACCATCATGAATGACCAACTGTGACCAAAGTTGTAGAAACCTTCTTAGCGGTTGCTCTCTCCACTCCTGTTTTGCTTGTGGACGTTGTGATAACTCCAATGCGTTTCTCAACTTCTGTATCATAGCATCGTTTTGCTGTGCTTGTCTGACATCCTCAATTGCCAAACCTGAATGAATAGTGGTGAGTGCTGAGTGAACAGTGAGAGGTACAGTATCCTTTCTTTGCGATAAAGCATCCGCGTTGCCGTTTGACACTCCCTTTCGGTACACAATGGAGAAGTCATATTCATGAACCGCAAGAGCCCACCGACAAAGAAGACCTTCCGACTTCTGCTCAGCCAGCCACTGTAGTGGTGCATGGTCTGTCATTAACTGGAATGGTCGTCCTAAAAGGTAATGACGAAACTGCTTCATTCCCCAGACTATGGCCAAACACTCTCTCTGTATTACGCTGTAATTAGACTCCGATCGCGACAGTGTGCGACTGGCATAGCCAATTACATGTCCCTCTTGCTCTAATACAGCACCTAGTCCCACACCACTTGCATCCGTCTGCAGGACCATTGTACCTGCTTGCCTATCAAAACGAGGAAATGCCAGGACAGGAGCTTCAGTTAACCATTTTTTTATTGACTCAAATGCATTGTTGCACTCCTCTGTCCACTGAAACTCAGCATTGTTGTGTGTTAACTGATGGAGTGGGGCAGCAAGGTCAGCAAAACGATTAATGTATCGCCGGTAATATGAAGCAAGCCCCAGAAACTGTCGTATGTCTCCTGCATCTACTGGTTTGGGCCACTCTGTTACTGCCCGAATCTTGCTGCCATCAGGAGTCATTCCATTTCCTGAAAATACATGCCCTAGGTATGTGACTTGTGACATTCCAATTTGATACTTGACACCCCGGAGTGTTAATCCAGCTTGTCTCAGTCGTTTGAATGCCTCACGTAAGTGAACTTTATGTAACTCCTCACTTTCAGAGTGAATTAAAACATCATCAATGTAAGTTGAGACAAACGGAAGACCTCGCATGATGATATTCATTAGGCGTTGAAATGAGCTTGGGGCTCCACTTAACCCAAAAGGCATCCTGGTAAACTGAAACAATCCCATCCCTGGACCTGGGCAGAAAGCAGTTTTCTCCTGGTCTACACAATCTACTGGAACTTGCCAGTAGCCACTCTGCAGGTCTAATTTGCTAAAGATCACTGAACCAGAAAGGCGATCCTGGACTTCATCCACAAGAGGCAACGGATAAGCATCTTTGTGGGTTCGTTTATTCAGTTCCCGATAATCCACGCACTACAAATGTCGAAACGCGTAAGCCATTCTCGTACATTTCCCGATGCAAAAGGCTTAGGAAGACTTGTGTGAGTCGAAGATGCCATTCTCTGCTACCAATGTAATATTGGCTCTGAATCAAATCAAATCTATTATCCTCACGTGCTCTCCGATTGCATCACACACCCAATATTAATCAATACACACGTACTACACAATCTTCTCCAACATTTTGTCTATTTTCGTACTATTCTTTACCTTCTTGGCTTGAACATATATAAATTTAGTAACGAAATGTAGGCAATAAAGAATTGATGTCCCATTGCAACCATGTAATGAGCAGATTTCTGATGCTTATACTGGCATACTATAAATACAGTACATACTGTACAAATCAGTTGATAGAATTCAGACTAGGTGTTACATCCACAATACCATGCCAAACTTTACATTAATAAAATATCTGATCAACAGAATAGAGCATTGCATTACAACCTGTTTAATCAATTGCCAACACCTAAACAATGAATCTGCCGTGTTACAATATCTGCATGCATGCAGGGATCCTAGCATTACATAATAAAGATGTTTGATATCCCATAAAGTGCCACAATATCATGTGTGTAGTTCAATCGAAAGGTGAAAACATTTGCACATTCAATTCTCGCCTTCTTCATTTGAACAACCAAGGTGTTTATAAATCACATGATGTAGACTTCCTATGCATAACTCCCACAAGTTTGCTACTTGTCCAGCTGCACAGTTGTCCGAATGTCTCCCTCATGTGGTCTGCTGCTGGCTGTTCCTGGTAAAAGCCAGCCAACTGATCGATGACAGTCTGAACGCATTGCCTCTGCAAGTCTACTACATGTTGCTGCCAGCTTTGCTCTCACGATATTGTTCAGACTTGGAGGTTTCAGTGGAACCATCTCCAATAGCAGCTTTGCCCTCTTATGGGCCTCAAGCCCTTCACTGATGTGCCATAGCAAGCAGATCAGGTAATCAAGCAAACCCTAGCTGCTTGATTAGACAGTGCCTCTCACCGTCTTTACTCACTATTATTTGGAGTCTCATCACAGCAGCTTCCAAGCACAGTGAGTCTATTGGGCACAGAGATGTGTAGCGAAGAGGGCTGTACGCCAAACTCAAAGGAGGGAATAAATCAACCCAGATGTACCGACGAGCCTTTACCATCCACATGCAAAAATGATTGAAATCCACACTGCGAAGAAAATGATTCAAGAACAACTCAACTTGAAAGCTTAACTTTTCAGGCAAGAGAGCTGCTTTGGTCAATGCCAGATGTGATATCACCATGACAACAAAGTACCTAAGATATAAGTACATTCATTCTTTAATAATACGTAGTGTATGCTTGTCGAATGGTCACTGCTTTTTAACTTCCTCTAGTTGTTTGTCGCCTATTCAATCCCTTTCTATAATAAACATCTCTCCCATTCAGTAAATATTGACTGATAGTTACATCTAACATGTGTATACATGGGTCAATCACTAATGGTTGGTTCTCACACACTTACATCACACAATCAGATTCAAGTTTTGAGCAGAGTGCTGGATCCATATCTTCAAATTGAATTGGGTGTGAAGGACTTCTGTATGCCACCTTCATCAAGGCACCAATGAGATCTACGTTTGAGAGGTACTTGTGTGTGTGAGGATTGTACAAAAGATGCTGGAAGCAGCCTAGTACATAAGTCTGCACACATGTGGGGAAGGTCGGAGTTTCCAGACATCCGACAAACTGATTCATTACTTTTTCGTTTGTTACGATCTGAATTTGATGCTGCTCGTCTACTGTTTTGCTAAATGATAGTAGGGAGTGCAAAGGTCAATCAATTAATCCAACTAACAATAAGCATTAAAATTATATTGAACTGTTTGCAGTCTACACGCATAACACTAACTAATAATTAAATGTTGAATTAGCATTATAAATAAGCTGGGTTCGGTCATCTGCTTTTGATGTACTATGTCATGTCTGTTTTGTAGTATATTGTTCATTGTAAGGGTCTGGGGACCCTTACGTATGACATAATTACGTAACGCTTACATTGTACTGACATAATTACGTAACGCGAAGAAGCTGCTCTTGGCGGGACGCTACAGCAGAAGGGAAAGAGCGATCCTTTTCCTCGGACCTCTTCGTAAAATGAGGGCCAAGAATACTATTGGACAATTTAGAAAGTGCATGCATGTTAAAGGACTATTTAAGCATGCAGTGTGTGTATATGAATCTTCATGCGCCTACCTATATATATATCAAGGTTATATACCCTACGGCCAGGGATATAGCGCAAGCCGCGTATCGTCGCGCTCTATCAAAGAAAGGAGAACCTTCACATTCATGAACAGCACTAGTTGTTGACCACTTATTGTGGTCATGAAAATTCCATCCAATTCACTTTCATGTGTAACTATACTGTACGCGTTTGCCAATGTAACAGTGGCATGCCATGCTAGTAGAAATATAAGACCAAATCTACCATAGAGCCGGGCTCAAAAAGAAATCCTTAGAGTTCACATTGCACCAATTGATGCCTATTCATTCATGCTGATTTCATTATATGAGGAGAATTTTGCAACAAAGACTTACGTGTTAAGGCACATTAGAGCACCAATAACAACACCATTCAGTACTTCTAATTGCTGGGGTTTGGTACAGGAATGCTTGTGAGGCACAATTATTGGATTAGATGATATTGGAACTTGAAGAAAGGAGCCCAATATGTTATCCAAATTATTAACAACTTCATATTTCAAGTGCTGGGGACAGATTGTACATTAGCACGTTGTGCTCTAAATGCTGGAGGTCAAGATGGCATATTTGTTCCCATGTTTGATTCAGCAATAACGAGTGAAGTGATGTGGTCACATCCAGTCCTCTATTGTTCAGGATGAACATGGAGTTTGCGAAGAACTTTGCAGGTGGAAACAGTTGCCTGATGCATTGCTTTATGTCTTTCCCATGAAGTGTGTCGATCAGTAATCGTTTTGCTAAACTCGGGTGAAATCTTGCCGGATGCCAAATGACTTTGCTCATTTTTGACGAACTCGAGGGCATTACGAAGTAGCGACATGAGACGAAAAGCGCATTCGACGTCGACAGTTGTCGTGTACTCTAGTGTGATCTGATCTCCATCTTTCAACCTGTAGAAATCCAAGCTCTCGCCGTCCGCCATAGAAGCACAGCCAAAGGACAGCCTCTGATCGTAGACAGGCACTTGAAATTCTTCCTAGATAGCTAGTTTCAATGCCGCTACACTTTCGGGAAACTTTGTCGTGGTAAACATGCGGCTGGTCGTCGTGTTGTGTGGAGTGCGGAGGAGCAGAACGTTAAAGCTGATGGTTTTGCTCTGTTCTGACAGACAGGGCAGTTTACTATAATTGGCCTCACCACTACGCTCATCACGTGCACCGTTGCAACCTTCTCCATCATTCCTGTCCGTTACCGTAGCTTACTTCACTTCCTTGGCTTCAGCGTTCTCCATAGATCTATTGGCGTGGTTCAGATGACAGGTCGGCTAGTCCAATAAACTGGTTTTTTAATTACAACCGTATCTACATTTATGGCGTCGCAATAATTACCTTTTCCACATTGATTTCAGCACTAGACAAAACCAGTGCGCACTGTCGAGGGGCACTGGTTTTCTGTCAGTATACTAGCGTCACGCAGGATATGGTCTGCGGTCCTGTTTTGACTTTCATGAAGCACTCGAATGGCAAACGATTTTTTAGAGAAAACGCCTTATAGTTGGGCAGAAACGTATCTTTCCATAAAGAGGGATATGTCTAGACATATTGTTTCAGCGAAAAGGGACCCAACCCATGTTTTTTCAATATTTCAAATTTTATGATATCCTAGAAGTCTGAACCGTCCTCTACGCATTGCTTCGTACGCACTGAGAGTCAAAGTATCTGTCGGAGTTTTAAGGCACTGAATTGTTAATTAGCCATGCATTTCAACGCAAGCGTTACATTTCTATTGCGCTTACTGGAAATTTTATTATAGATTCCTTTTCGCGGAAAAGATTTATTTTCTGGTGTGAGAACAAAAGTACAGTTACTGTGCAACAATTTAATCACGAATAAATCAAAGTCACGTGCTTTGTGAATCCACAATACCAAGTATACCAATTCAATAGGGTCTGTTGTCACAGATTGATTAAAACAACCTCGATCTGTACACAATTTAGAAGCAACATATTTCTCAGTGGAGCATCAGCTGCAACTCTGCTGACATTCCCACCAGTTTCTGCAAATCATGTACACTTGTTATCCCAGATATTATTATATAAATTGAACCATACCAGGCCAGTGTATGGTATAGCCATATAACTGTCCTCTACATTGTCCTAGTACAGTGCATGTATCTCTCTCTACATATGTAAGTGACATGAAAACACACACAGCACATACACACAGCACACACACACAAGCAGCCCACACACGCACACACACACACACACACACACACACACACACACACACACACACACACATGCACACGCATGCATAAACACACATGCCCACTTCAGTAAACTGTACAGAACATATATGGCTAAATAGTAAATACACTGCAATATGGTGTAAGTCCTAGCTTTGTAGTTTATTTAAAAGAGGCTGTGATAATGGGATAGCATTCACACATGAGAATGTCACTTTTTCACTCACCCCATTGGTGCTACCAGGTTATGCACTGAGATCAGTGCTGTTGATACCTATGTGGGAATCGTCTGTCTGTCATTTTATTTATTTCAGTACAATAGGCATTGCAACGCTGTTAAAGCTTCCAGTAGGATTGCAAGGGACTGTGCGGGAGGAATTCTTGTTAACTATAATATAACTGGAACCTGCTCCGGCTATGTGTGTTGACTCTCATTGGATGTGTGTCAATTCTAAACCAGCACTGTCCCTAGCCAGCACACACTGCGCCACGTATGAAATGGCAAAGACTTATACATACATGATATGCAATCTTTGTGTATTCCTTGAAGTTCTAATTCTTCTCCAAGTTCAGTGCCAGTCGGTGCAGCTCCACATGCCTGAGGGCACCAACCAGATCCTCTGTGTAGGAAAATGACCTATAGGGAGGTGCCCAGTTGAACCATCGATGGAGAAGATCGGTCCTGGTCTTGACTCAATGCTTTTATAGGCACTAGGTTGTCTAGTTTCATTTGGATTTTGCATTTAACACAAGTGTGTCATCATCTTAAGGGTCTAACATTGTTTTTGTCTAACAGGTGACCCAAGTGTGATCTGTCATCAATAAAAAGAAGATATATATAAGGCCCCCCTCAGACTAAATGAATGGTCTGGCTAGTTGGGTGTCCACAAAACACAGGCCCCCTAGCCCTCCCCCCCCCCACCCCCTCCCCCTATGAAGCCCTATTTATGAACCACAGGCAACCGCATTTCAGCACTAGCTCTGGAGGCCACAGTTTAGGAGGCCATTTCACTGGATTTCTCTCAATGGAGGGGAATTAATATTTGTGCAAGATAGCGCTCCGCCTCCTTCAGGAAGGTCTCCAAGCAGAAGAAGATGGAGGAGTTCAAGCTCAACGAGGGGAGGTGGTCTGGGGACGAGTGACATATTACGACTGCAAAAAAGGAGCATAATTGAGTGATTGCAACGAATAGTGTGTTGATTTATTTATTGCAGAACGGGCTGTCAGACAAATACAGTAACACACATTTAACATGCATATGCATAAGCTTCAGTTGTATGCTTCATTTGCATTGGACCTCTCACCAATTGCATATTTAGTCGTCTGTTCTGTAGATGTGGATCAGTGTTATTGATTAGGGCTTTTGCATACTGGGTGTCATGTTGGCTTAGTCACATGATCATGCTGGCTTAGTCACATGATCATGCTGACTTAGTCACATGATCATGCTGGCTTAGTCACATGATCATGCTGGCTTAGTCACATGATCATGCTGGCTTAGTCACATGATCATGCTGGCTTAGTCACATGATCATGCTGGCTTAGCCACATGATCATGCCGGCTTAGTCACATGATCATGCTGCTTAGTCACATGATCATGCTGGCTTAGTCACATGATCATGCTGGCTTAGTCACATGATCATGCTGGCTTAGTTACATGATCATGCTGGGTTAGTCACATGAACATGCTGGGTGTCACAGTTCACGCTGGCTTAGTCACATGAACATGCGGGTTAGTCATATTTCTCTCCTGCACATCGTCCGTAGCGACAAACATTCACGCCCCCACATGGTACTCCCACCAACCTAAGGGTGACCAACACCATGTCATCTAACGAAGTCATAGGGATGCTCCTGCAGAACTACAATGTAAGCCTGTGTGTGGGGTGGCATATGTGGATCATGTTCCCACCTCCTCTCCCTCCTCTTCCCTCCTCTTCCCTCCCTTCTCTTCCTCCTCCCTTCCTTCCTCCTCCTCTCTTCCTCCTCCCCCTCTCTCCTCCTCTCCTCTCCTCCTCCTCCCCTCTCTCATTCAAGGCCTCATGTGGAGAACAGTCCATCAGACTTCGCATTGTGTGTGAGGTGGGATACAGGTGTCATGGAGCCCTTCAGAGAAGAGGATGTGCTTCTCATGGTGCGCCTCAGGTTGGGACCAAGTGAGGAGGACATTGCCATAATATTTGTGCTGGAGGCCAGCGAAGCCAGACTGCTGGAAGTCACGGAGGAGGTGTGGTAAAAGAGAGGGGGGTGGAGTGAGGGTGCAATGTGTGTAGAGTTGACAGTATTGAGAGGTCAGGTGGTGTGCTTGTATTGGAGTGGGCTTCGGGGGCTTAATTGTCACATAGAGGGTGAGGGTATTTCACAGCATGCAAAGAAATACAAAAATAGCACAAACTTGCAATTGATGTAAGTTATGAAGAGGCATTTGGTCAGATATAATGGTATGTTAGAAGAGGATCAGTTTTCTTCAATACCACCATATCACACAAAGTGAAAGAAAATACATGTACGCAGCATACATTCAGTATTGGTATTTAAAGACTTTTATTTCAATGCCTTCCATACATCATCTTGTATTGTTGGTTTGCTGTATGTTAGCATGTGAATAATTGTGTGCAGCGTTTATACATGTATATCGCATACCACATGATTGCATAGGATTACATAATTTCTGCTTCCAATATTTCAGACGGCTAACTGGATGAATTCTCGGAAGAAGAACTGAATATTTTTATCAAGAAGTTCAATGAAGAGGACGAGAAGGAGAGGAAGAAAACTATGGAAAGGTGAGTTGTGGGAGTGTGCTCTGACCTTTTGCAATGACATCATGTGTAAAGAATAGTCATGTCATGCACGAAATGGCCACCCCATCCCAGATGAATTTCGGATGCTGAAGTCAAAGCAGGCCCATGCACGCATTCTAAATTGGTCCCCCTCTTGTAATGGTCATTGTTTCCAACATTTAGTTGCTCCTAACCTTTGGCCTTTCAGTGTGCACACCAATTAGAGAGTCAGTTTTTTTCCCCCTAGACAAATTGGTCTCCAAACATTACTTCAATACAAGGACAGATTTTTGTCAGAGGGGACCAATTGCGATGGCTACAACTGGTTCTAGGGGACTTTCAAACATGGTTTGGGTTGGTCGAATTTGGGTTGGGGGGGGGGGGGGGGGGCAGGGGGGTGGGAGGGGGGAGATTGCCATAGCTTAAATGTATTTTGGTGTGACCTCCACGGAGTGTAAAACAAAACAGTTCATGGAGAGAGAAAATAAGTGTGGCCACACTATATTGCTAGCTAAAGTGGGATGCTTATGGCTTTGGAAAAGGTCTTTGTCCTTTCACTCCTCTCAATGTTACGATAAGTCATGAGTAACTTGTACTGATTGCTGACATGTGTTCATTAACTGGGGAACTGCCTGTTGTTTATAGTTGTCTGGTGGAAAATGGTTGTTACTAAAGTAGCCAGTGATTCTTGTAGTCAGCAGAGCTTTGTGTGTTGGAGTTGTGTCTTACAACATTCATGTAGCGTTTTCCTAATCAGTTTTTGTACACCGCTTTGAGGGTTGTTGTGTATTGTAATGGAGACCTTTTTATATTCCGTTCTGTTCCTCTCTGCTTCTTAGATTCAAGCCATGGAGAACGACTATACGGCAGGAACAAGAGAACATCAAACTAAATGGAAATGGACATTGGAAAAGTCGGACAGGTTCTAGGATCGAGACAGATGTCTGATGAGCATCAATTGGATTATGCACGCAAACACACAAAATATGCACCAGCGCTATTTTGCACAGGTGTATGCACACACTCTCCCGATGATGTATGTTATTATGTAGCAGGGTCATTTGCTGTTTTTATAATTTGTTCTTTCACTTCCTCTTTTGTAACGCAATGTGTGTCTGGTTTGTGTGTAAGATGTCAATGTGTACTCTGTGATTCACAATTGTTTGCTTCAATGTTTCGCTATAGTTTTACCCAAAAGAGTGTCGAAATTACTGTATATTGAAACTATCACTATCTTTTCTGGAGATGTACCATTCAGTTCTAGTTCATTAATTATGCATTTCTGATGTTAAATTGTATAATTGCGCGGCAATTGCTAATGAATTTGTACCTGATTATTTACTTGCTATAGGGGTTCAACAATTCCGAAAACTCATTTTTTTATTGGGACTGCCTATGAATTTAAAAAATGAGCTGTTTCTAATCAGCTAATTAGGTTCGCAAAATTAAGTTAACATTATAGCATGAAGATAATTCTATGTACAAATTTTAATGTTAGAACTAGATTTTTCATTCATACACTGAAATATGATGACATTAAAAATGGTGGTTCATTGTCACGTGTCCAGATTATACTTGTACAGCTACTTGTCCATCTGTATTTGTTCCTTGTACGGTCCAGTTGATGTTTTCTGGCAATAATCCACCAACTGATAGCAGTCATATCTAATAGCTTTTGTGAGTCCACAGCACGTGGCTGCTAGCTTTGATCTCACAATATTGTTTAGACTCGGAGGTTGGAGAGGCATGTGAGAACCGACCTTCTCCAATAGCAGCTTTGCTTTCTTCCGGGCCTCAAGCCCCTCACTAATGTGCCATGGCAAGCAGATAAGGTAATCCAGTAAACCCTGCTTTATCAAAGTCTGTATTTCATTGTCTCTGCTCAGTATTATATGAAGACTACAGACTCCAGCTTCAAAGCACAGCAGGTCTATTGGGCACAGTGATGCACGGCAAAGTGGACTGTACACCAATCTCACTGTAGGGAATGTGTCCTGCCATCTAAATCCTCGAGTCTTTACCATCCAAGTGTGAAGAAGACTGCAATCAACACTGCGGAGAAACCTAGTCAAGAAGAACTCAACTTGAGAGCTTAACTGTTCAGGTAAGAGAGCTGCTTTATTCAATGCCAGGTGTGATATCACCATGACACCAAAGTATAAGAAAAAAAAATTACATGCAGTTCAATGGTCACTATTCGAATCTCCAACACAAATAAATAAACACTGCATTGATATTGTCAAAAAAAAAACTCACATTTCTTAATCCCTAGCATTATAGGTGAATATTTACCCAGTTGTACTGTACTGCATTGATTATTAGTAGCACGTGCACACTCACACACACACACACACACACACACACACACACTCACACAACACAAACATGCTTACATGACAAGATCAGACTCAAGCTTTAAACAGAGCTCTGGGTCCATATCTTCTAATTGAATTGGGTGTGAAGATGTCCTTTCTGCCACCTTCATCAAGGCACCAATGACATCTACGTTTGAAAGGTACTTGTGTGTGTAAGCATTGTATGAGAGATTCTCGAGGCAGCAGAGGACATTGATGTGCATAGATGGAGTGAAGGTTGGAGTTTCCAAACATCCAGTAAACTGTTTTATTACATTCTGGTTCGATACTATCTGAATTTGATGTTGTTCGTCTTCTGTTATTCTAATCAGAAGCAGGAAAAAGGTCAATTACCTCAAGAATGTTAATCAACAAATACATGCAATTATATGTTCAAATAGGGTCGGGGGGGGGGGGGGGGGGGGGGGGGGGGGGGGGGGGGGGGGACAGCTGAAGTGTGTAAATGATGTGTCCAGTGGCCATGAGTACATGTATATGCATGCATTATCAATGCATGACATTCTGAAAGTGGGTTTGATAGTGATGAGGTGGAGGTGGTGGGTTACATTATATGGAGAGTGATAGTAAATTATACCCCATTGCTTAAAATAGCTTATTTGCAACATGACTTGCTGGGTTAGGCTTTGGATGGCACCACACAGAACCTCTACCAGTACTATGAATTGCTGGCTTCTAGTAGTGTCAGGAAGGTTGAGATTTTGAGGAACGGCTATGTGTTTGGATGATATTGGAACTCGAAGGAAGGAACCAATAACATTATCCAAACTATTCACAACTTTGTATTTCAAGTGGTGGGGAAACACTATGTAGAGAGAGCCTAATAAGAATAGCACATGCTTCTCCAAATACTGGAGGTCGAGATGGCATATATTGTCCCATGTTTGTTTCAGCAATAACGAGTGAAGCGATGTGATCACATCCAGTCCTCCATTTTTGAGGATAAAGTCGGAGTTTGCGAGGAGCTTTTCGGATGGAAACAGTTGTCTGATGCACTGGTCTATATCTTTCACATGAAGTGTGTCAGAAATCATTTTGCTAAACTCGGGTGAAATCTTGCCGGATGCCAACTGACATTGCTCATTTTTGACGAACTCGAGGGCATTACGAAGTAGCGACATGAGATGAAAAGCGCATTCGACGTCAACAGTTGTCGTGTACTCTAGTGTGATCTGATCTCCATCTTTCAACCTGTAGAAATCCAAGCTCTCGCCGTCCGCCATTACAGTAGAGCCAAACGACAGCTTCTGATCGTAGACAGACACTTGAAATTCTTCCTGGATAGCTAGTTTCAATGCCGCTACACTTTCGGGAAACTTTGTCGTGGTAAACGTGCGGTTGGTCGTTGTGTTGTGTGAAGTGCGGAGGAGCAGAACGTTAAAGCTGATGGTTTTGCTCTGTTCTGACAGACAGGGTCGTTTACTATAATTGGCCTCACCACAACGCTCTTCACGCGCACCGTTCCAATCTTCTCCATCACTCCTTTTCGTTACCGTAGCATTCTTCACTTCCTTGGCTTTAGCGTTCTCCATACCAGTGCTACACGATACTGGTCCCCAGATTCGTGTGATTGGGTGTTGATTCGATTCACGTGAGAGCGCGGTTTTGCGGACGATGAATATCATATAAACATACAATCTCAACAAAAACTAATTAGAGAACAAGTTTGGTATACGCGTGGTTCCAGACCCTACATCATGCTAGGGTCCCCAGACTAGGTGCTTACTGAGACACCCTGGCAAGTTTGGAGGGGTACGCCCCCATTCCCATCCCTATATACCCCCCTCCACATCCGCAGGTTAGTATACGTCTTCATGTATAACGGTGCCGCATCTCCTATCAGCTTCTATAAATAATGCGCACCGCATCTTCTATCAGCTTCTATAATGAAGATAACATTCAAATCATGAATAATGCGCACTACTATATACATGTATAGGCTATGGAATCCAACCACACACGCTAAAACGCGGCATTGACACTGTTAGGATATATATTTGGGGTTTAGGGTTAGTTGTCAGACCTTTGCACGATATGTGCATGAAAAGATTAAAGCAAAGGGCAAAGCTCTAAAACCATAGCCTTCATACAACTGAGCCTGCACGCATGCACGAACAGTTCAATGGGTTATCCGTATAACAGCATAGTTTACCCGGCTGTACCCGCTCGACTTACCCGGCTGTTCAGCAGGACTTATACCCGGTTAAGTTGTTCAATGGGTGCCTGAATATTAGTGTATAAATTGCATATTGAGGCGACCATATGGAAACAAAAACTACACTTCCCTCACCTCCCTGTTCATGAGTTATAATTCATGAGTGTCAATGCATCACTGAAACAAATACAACACTAAGAATGCTATCATGGTATATCCTAACAAATACCAGCACACGACTGACAGTTCCAGACAAGTTTTTTGTTATGAACGAATTTTGAGGGAAGAGACACATAGGACTTATGAAACCATTCTTTACAGGAGAAACATTGTATCATGGTGCCTTCAGCAATGAGACGGCAAATACAATAAATAGAAATGGTTTCTGTGGCGTGTTGCTGTGGATTTCGGTGACCATGGGTTGGGAACAATGACATGTGTCCAATTTCAAAGCAGTTGATAACGTGCTGCCTCATTCATGCCGTGGTGACTGACATGCTCTCCAACTCTAAACTCACAAACTGCATGTGTGCATCTTCGAAAACATATCCTAGCTGCATCTTTAATGCAGTTTTCATATAGTTCATGTCTGCTTTCTCTCGTACAAGTCTGTGCTTCTCAATTGTTGCGAGTTGTTTTTGTCTCCCTACAAATAGATCTTCAGTTTTTGCTTCAGAGTCCAACATGTGAAGTGTTTTATCCTTCTCTTCTGTTTCAGACTCAGAGTTGCAACATCTAGTCACACTGTCACATAGTTTTGAATCATTGCTGGTCACATCCTGGGAATTGTTAAAGATAGTATATGGGAACAGGAACTGTGTTGGATGACATCACTCAAAGTTGGTGAACTGTCAAACATGCTTTCTTTGACAGATGGGGGACTGTGGTGGATATTATCAAGGACAGTTGGGGCACTGTCATAGATGCTATTATGGATGGATGGGGAGCTGTGTTGGACAGTATCAAGGACTGTAGGGGAACTGTCATGGGTGCTATCAAGGGAGCTGTGTTGGATAGTAGTTGCAGAATTGTGTTGGAGAGTCAGTTCAACAGTATAGTACGATCCACATCAGATGTGTCCTGGGCACTCTCCATCTCACCAGTTAATTCAAGATCCTCTTCATTGATGAGTCCCTTAAGTCTTGCATCTGGTACCACAACTGATCTTGGTGGTTGCCCAAACACAAGTTCAAATGGAGTGTGCTTTGTTGGGCGATGCACTTGAGCATTGATTGTATCGACATAATCATAATTATAACTATACACACTGTATAATGCATCAACATGCTTATACACATTTGCAAGGCAGAACTTACAGACAATATGTGGTAGCCAGTGAGTCCAGGGAGGAGAATTAGATGCTGACTCTGCAATTTTAGAACTTTCCAGTGTATATAGTGAGCTTGTTCCACCAGGCCTTGCGATTGAGGATGTCGCGGCCGACCACTCACTAGCTGTACAGCTCTTGGCCAAGTGGCTAGAACGTCCTCAATCAAAAGATTCACAAATTCTCTCCCATTGTCACTATGCAGGATAGTAGGGAGACCAAATATAAGAAAATCCACTTCTCAAGAGCATTTGTCACTTCTTTGGCAGTCTTCTGGGGTAGTGGATATGCTAAATTGAACTTTGACCAATGGTCAACAATATGCAAGATCCATTATTGCCATCATGAGGCAAGTGCCTCGTGTCAAGTGGATAATAAAAAATTTTGGGCAGAAAAATATACTGACCTGTACACGTGTAAAGAATCCATTTGCCACTATAGGCCTCAGTGGAGGTTTGGTTTTTTGAGGCACACAAAGACTACAAGTTTCACAGAGATTAATGAAATGCTCTACCACACTTCTAGGAACATGCGAGTACAAAGATTGAACCTAGACAATTAGAATCACCTGCATGCATGTAAACATAAGGAACATTTAAAACGTGCAAACCTTGGCAAAATAAATGTCTTTTTTGACAGACTTTTGAGTGAACCTGCTCCAATATGCTATAAAACTCTTCAACTGTTGCAACTCTGCGAGAAGCTTTCATCATAGTGCGATCATTTAAATTCTGTGTAGTGAGGTCACCGGCTGTTTCATTTCCATTGAACCTGTGACAAAAAGGCTACGCCTCTGGATACGAAATTTTTTCATAGCAACGGACTTAATTACGACCTTAGCAACCAACATGGGCTTAAAGATGCTCCTTTTTTACCACGAGGACTGTTTTTAACTCTTCGTTACACTTCGGATCCTACTTCTATATTGTCTGGCGCTCTGAATGATGTGAGTTAATGCCGCTTATATTCTGTCGACAATATGTTACACGCTCGCCAATTCTGTGTGTGTTGTTTGAGGTCAGGGGATACAGATTGCTCTGGTACTTTTTCCGCCCTTATGAAGTACCCTGAAACTTTTATAATATAACTGAGATAGGTTTGGCTGTAAGATTTTCAATAAAACTCGTGGTGCCGCGATTCCTAACTCACGCAGTAGGCGTTTGGAATATTGCAATATTTTCTCGATGTTTGACGCCATTGACCTCACCTACATGTACCACCTAGCTTAACCTGGCTTGCCTGAATCACGATGCCATGCATTTCAACATTTTAGCCCACCATCAAACACTCTTGAATCCATTAGGTTGTGTTGTCTAGAGAAGAAACATGAGAATAAATATGGTATTAGTACCTGTTATTGAGCATTGCATCTACGTAAGCTTAAGTTTAGGAGGTGTGGCACTCTGAATTTGAAGAGAGACCAGACCTTTAAGTAGTGTTCCTTCATAATGCACTTCAGCCGTCTATTGGATCAGGGATGGTTTTATACGTATAGCTGTAAGGCTGTTGAACTAGGAGTGGATAGACTCGGCCCCCTTCTCATCTATCAACCCACATCCAGCGAGGTGGGAATGAATGCAATCCAACATGTGGTGTTCTTGGATGTGCACTTTTATAGTTCTTCTGGTACCTTTAAACTTGGCATCAAAGGTATTAAAAATCCTTGATAGCATTGCCTGTTAAAATAAAAATGCAATGAAGTTCTGTGTTAGTGTGAGATTGTTTCTGAGCATGTGTGTGTATGTGGTGTGTACACGTGTGTGAAATTGCCTGTTTAAAATGAAGTTCTGTGTTAGTGTGAGACTGCTTCTAAGCATGTGCTAGTTTGATACAGAAACTGTAACATTGCATGTATGTACTTGCTGCTCCTCCCGTAGGTGGTTGGATTGTGCTGTATTGAAGTTCATGTAGAACTTGTGCTGGCTTGTTGTGCTGACGGCAATGGGGTGTGTTGTAAGCTCAAGCCATAACATCTGTCCCACTAGATGTACAATGTACCATTATCTCACCAAGCAATCGAATGATAAGCTCTGGAGGCTGCATGAGCTCGGCGGGCTGAAGACTGGTGACTGAATAGCAGCAGGGGCACTTGAGTCGTACAGTGACACGAACCCACTCCTTAAGACACGAACTACAAACATAGGCATGGCATGGTAGCTCTATAGGTTGATGTAGCATGTACAAACAAATTGGACACTTAACTGCATCTACCATTGACAATATCTGTTTTGTTGACACAGAAAGCACCAGTACTTTGGTGATAATAGCAGGTGGTCTATCACAGCCATGATGCCTGTTGGTGTGTACCATAGCTGCTATACTTGTAAAATGGTTTACATGCCTACAGCATAACATGTGAACTGTACCTTACAAGTGTCAGCAGTGTGTGTGGACCAGTTATATGGCTGCACTTGACACACTTGTATTGGTTCTTACACCTGCAACCTCAACATTACAAATGTGCAGAACAATTGTGGGTGGATCTCCTTCTGGTCTGTTGAGATACTGAGACTAAAGACTATCAGTGTAGGTGCTGCACTGGTATGCAGGCTCTAGCTTTGGTGGTTTGCCCTTGGCTTGACTCCTCTATGAAGTTTGCACCCACATACCATGCAGAGATCCACCGATCGGCATTTGTGGTGGGATTCCATAGCTAATTATGAGGGGGTGCGCATTATTCATGAAGCGGATGGTGTGTTATTATGTATTTCTGTGAGTGGCAGGAACTGCGGCACCACGAGTAAAACACATATTCTTACGTGAAAAACATTGATCGTTCCACTCCTGCGTCTTTTTGTACCACTTATAAGGGCGGAAAAAAAGATACGAAGGCCAGACTGGATGGCGCCATTTGGAGAGTACAATATGCGCGTGGCAAAGTGTAGAATCACGCTACGCGTTGGGACATGCGTTTAAGTGAAAATAAAAACCAAACTAGTTTACTTGTTAGAAATGGTTTCAAGATGTGCATTACTACTACAAGTTTTGCATTTTTGATGGGTGAACTTTTAATGAGATGGCGGCTAGCCATGATTGACTTGAACCGTAAATGATGTCAGTGTGTTCTATTTATAAGCCTTTTATCCACTCGAAACAGCCGTGAGGTATAAATATATGACTTCATGCAACACCGTATACGTTGAATGAAGTCTTACCTGCTTTTCTTCCTTCAAAGAGACAACTAGTACATCACGAATACCTGCCGATGGTTTGACGAAATGTCGAAATGAGGCATCTGGATCTTGTTTTCCTTTCAAGTGATCGACGATTCGTTTGGCAAAGTCCTGCCGTATCACAGCACTCCTGGAACGCTTCCCTCCAATAGGAAACAAGGAATCCACATACTCTCCAAAGATCTTGCAGCTGGCGCTCTCTTATCCATGATCGGCGTGTTCACACTTTATTGAGCATGCGCAATACTTTTTATTTTATTTTATCCGGTTGATCAACCGGTCGTCAGGTTAATCAACCGGGTATCCGATTGATTAACCGGACGACCGGTTGATCAACCGGATAATTGTATTGCATCCGGACAGAACATGGCTGTTGTCCCAGGCCTGTGCCAAACTTATGTGTGCCTGGTTCACTGGGTAAATGTAACTTCAACTAAAGTCCTCTTGCTGCTATATCGCAACAGCCATCCAGCCCAAAGAGCTAGCTTAGACCAGCCCCTGATCTTGTCCTTCGGCTGTTAAGAGATGTCATGGCGTGATGCTCATCATGCAGTAAGGATGTGAGAGCACCGTGAATACGACACACACAGCAGTTTATGGATGGCATCTGAGTACAGCAAACAACATATTACAGTGCCAATTGTATAGGAACTGTGTGTTCAATATAACAATTATGATTAATGATTCATTGGCACACTTTTTGCTCGCCGCAAACACTTCAGCAATAGTCTTAGCCATGGGATACGTGTCAAGGGTGATTTATATAATAGGTCCAGGCCTGCACGAGCTACGACAGTCGCTGATGACATGTAATTAAATTCATTACAATGGAAAGGAGGCGTATCTTTATTAGTTAGGGGGGGGGGGGGCATAAGCCGGGTTTGCCCACCCCTGTATCCGCCACTGCTGCAAAGAATAACTTGCTTCTTGTTTCTGGTGGATAGTTAGAGGTTATTAGGGTGGGGATAATCGCTACTAAGGCCAGATCGAAAGAATTTTTTCGCGTCGGTTTAGGACCGTCATATAGCGTATAATGAAACGCGTGGCTAACATAAAAAGGATATTCTAGGGCTGTAGAAATATTTCTATAAAAGTTCTAATGAGTCCGTAAGTTACATAGTGTTTCTAATTATAAACAATTGCCATGCCCATGCGTAGGCAACTGTTATAACATGCATCCGAACCACGCCCTTAGACCTACCTATGGAGAACGCTGAAGCCAAAGACGCAAAGTATGCTACGGTAACGAACAGGAGTGATGGAGAAGGTTGCAACGGTGCACGTGAAGAGCGTAGTGGTGAGGCCAATTATAGTAAACTGCCCTGTCTGTCAGAACAGAGCAAAATCATCAGCTTTAACGTTCTGCTCCTCCGCACTCCACACAACACGACGACCAGTCGCACGTTTACCACGACAAAGTTTCCGGAAAGTGTAGCGGCATTGAAACTAGCTATCCAGGAAGAATTTCAAGTTCCCGTCTACGATCAGAAGCTGTTGTTTGACTGCGCTGTAATGGCGGACGGCGAGAGCTTGGATTTCTACAGGTTGAAAGATGGAGATCAGATCACACTAGAGTACACGACAACTGTAGACGTCGAATGCGCTTTTCATCTCATGTCGCTACTTCGTAATGCCCTCGAGTTCGTCAAAAATGAGCAAAGTCAGTTGGCATCCGGCAAGATCTCACCCGAGTTTAGCAAAACGATTACTGACACACTTCATGTGAAAGACATAAACCAATGCATCAGGCAACTGTTTCCACCTCAAAAGATGTTCGCAAACTCCATGTTCATCCTGAACAATAGAGGACTGGATGTGACCACATCACTTCACTCGTTATTGCTGAATCAAACATGGGAACAAATATGCCATCTTGAACTCCAGCATTTAGAGTACAACGTGCTAATGGTATTACACAATCTCTTCATGGTGACTCGCCAACACTTGAAATATGAAGTTATTAATAATTTGGATAACATATTGAGTTCCTTTCTTCGAGTTCCAATATCATCCAAACCAATAATTGTGCCTCACAATCGCAACTTGCATTCCTCTACCAAACCCCAGCAATTACAAGCACTGAGTGGTGTTGTTGCTGGTGCTCTATTGTGCCTTAACACGTAAGTCTTTGTTGCAAATTTCTCCTCATATAATGTAATCATCAATTGGTGCATGAATGAATAGGCATCTTTTCTTGCAATGTGAACTCAATACTTTCACTTAGGATTTGTTTTTTGAGCCTGGCTCTATGGGAGATTTGGTCTTCTATTTCTTTTAGCATGGCATGCCACTTTTACATTGGCAAACGCGTACAGCATAGTTACACATGAAAGTGAATTTGATGGAATTTTTCATGACCACAATAAGTGGTCAACAATTAGTGCTGGTCATGGAAAATACACTACAAAACAGACATGATGCACATGCAAATTAATAGTACATCAAAAGCAGATGATCGAACCCAGTTGATATATAATTCCAATTCAACATTTAATTATTGGGGTAGTGTTATGTACATGTAGTGTCATACATGTAGACTGCAAAGAGTACAACATAATTTTTCAATTTTAATGTTTAATGTTAGTTGGATACATATTAATTGATTGACCTTTGCACTCCCTACTACCATTTAGCAAAACAGCAGATGAGCAGCATCAAATTCAGATCGTAACAAATGAAAAAGTAATGAAACAGTTTGTTGGATGTCTGGAAACTCCGACCTTTCCCAGACTTGTGCATACTTATGTACTAGGCTGCTTCCAGCATCTTTTGTACAATCCTCACACACACAAGTACCTCTCAAATGTAGATCTCATTGGTGCCTTGATGAAGGTGGCATACAGAAGTCCTTCACACCAAATTACATTTGAAGATATGGATCCAGCACTCTGCTCAAAACTTGAATCTGATTGTGTGATGTAAGTGTGTGAATTTCTTCCAATGTATAAGTGAGTGACCTATACACATGTTAGAAAAACAACTATCACTCAATATTGCCTGAATGGTAGAGATGTGTATTATAGAAAGGGATTGAATAGGCGACAAACAACTAGAGGAAAGTTAAAAAGCAGTGACCATTTTCGACAAGCATACACTATGTATTAAAGAAAGAATGTACTTGTTTCCTAGGTACTTTGTTGTCATGGTGATATCAAATCTGGCATTGACCAAAGCAGCTCTCTTGCCTGAAAAGTTAAGCTCTCAAGTCGAGCTGCTCTTGAATCGTTTTCTTCGCAGTGTGGATTTCAATCTTTTTTGCATGTGGATGGTAAAGGCTCGTCGGTACGTCTGGGCTGATATATTCCCTCCTTTGAGTTTGGCGTACAGCCCGCTTCGCTACACATCTCTGTGCCCAATAGACTCACTGTGCTTGGAAGCTGCTGTGATGAGACTCCAAATAATAGTGAGTAAAGACGGTGAGAGGCACTGTCTAATCAAGCAGGGTTTACTGGATTACCTGATCTGCCTGCCATGGCACATTAGTAAAGGGCTTGAGGCCCATAAGAGGGCAAAGCTGGTATTGGAGATGTTTGGTTCTCACATACCACTGCAACCTCCAAGTCTGAACAATATCGTGAGAGCAAAGCTGGCAGCAACATGCTGTGGACTTGCAGAGGCAATGCGTTCAGACTGTCATCGATCAGTTGGCTGGCTTTTACCAGGAACAGCCAGCAGCAGACCACATGAGGGGGACATTCGGACAACTGTGCAGCTGGACAAGTAGCAAACTTGTGGGAGTTATGTATAGGTGGCCTACTTTCATACATCATGTGATTTATAAACACCTCGGTTGTTCAAATGCAGAAGGCGAGAATTGAATGTGCAAATGTTTTCACCTTTTGATTGAACTACACACATGATATATTGTGGCACCTTATGTGATATCAAACATCTTTTTATGTAATGCTAGGATCCCCGCATGCCACAGATATTTTAACACGGCAGATCAGCATTGTTTAGGTGTTGGCAATTGCTTAAACAGTTTATAAATGCAATGCTGATCATTAATGTGAAGTTTGGCATGGTATTGTGGATGTAACACCTAGTCTGACGTCTATCAACTGATTTGTACAGTATGTTCTGTATACCAGATAAGCATCAGAAATCTGCTCAATCCTTTATGAAGGTGGCATACAGAAGTCCTTCACACCAAATTACATTTGAAGATATGTATCCAGCACTCTGCTCGAAACTTGAATCTGATTGTGTGATGTAAGTGTGTGAGTTTCTGCCGGTGTATAAGTGAGTGACCTATACACATGTTAGAAAAACAACTATCACTCAATATTGACTGAATGGGAAAGATGTTTATTATAGAAAGGGATTGAATAGGCTAGAGGAAAGTTAAAAAGCAGTGACCATTTTCGACAAGTATACACTTCGTATTATTAAAGAATGAATGTACTTGTATCCTAGGTACTTTGTTGTCATGGTGATATCACATCTGGCATTGACCAAAGCAACTCGCTTGCCTGAAAAGTTATACTCTCAAGTCAAGCTGTTCTTGACTCGTTTTCTTCGCAGTGTGGATTTCAATCTTTTTTGCATGTGGATGGTAAAGGCTTGTCAGTACGTCTGGACTGATATATTCCCTCCTTTGAGTTTGGTGTACAGCCCTCTTCGCTACACATCTCTGTGCCCAATAGACTCACTGTGTTTGGAAGCTGCTGTGATGAGACTCCAAATAATAGTGAGTCAAGCTGGTGAGATGCACTGTCTATAATCAAGCAGGATTTGCTGGATTACCTGATCTGCTTGCCATGGCACATTAGTAAAGGGCTTGAGGCCCATAAGAGGGCGAAGCTGGTATTGGAGATGTTTGGTTCTCACATACCACTGCAACCTCCAAGTCTGAACAATATCGTGAGAGCAAAGCTGGCAGCAACATGCTGTGGACTTGCAGAGGCAATGCGTTCAGACTGTCATCGATCAGTTGGCTGGCTTTTACCAGGAACAGCCAGCAGCAGACCACATGAGGGAGATATTCGGACAACTGTGCAGCTGGACAAGTAGCAAACTTGTGGAAATTATGTATAGGAAGTCTACTTTCAGTACATCATGTGATTTATAAACACCTCGGTTGTTCAAATGCAGAAGGCGAGAATTGAATGTGCAAATGTTTTCACCTTTTGATTGAACTGCACACATGATGTATTGTGGCATTGTATGTGATATCAAACATCTTTATTATGTAATGCTAGGATTCCCGCATGCATGCAGATATTGTAACACGGCAGATTCATTGTTTAGGTGTTGGCAATTGCTTAAACAGTTTATAAATGCAATGCTGATCATTAATGTGAAGTTTGGCATGGTATTGTGGATGTAACATGTAGTCTGACTTCTATCAACTGATTTGTACAGTATGTACTGTATTTATAGTATGCCAGTATAGGCATCAGAAATCTACTCATTAAATGTTTGCAATGGGACATCAATTCTTTATTGCCCTACATTTCGTTTCTGAATCTATGTATGTTCATGCCAAGAAGGTAAAGAATAGTACGAAAATGGACAAAATGTTGGAGAAGATTGTAATGAAGCACGTGAAGAGCAGCATCGTCAAGGGCATAAAATAACTTGTCTGTCAGAGCAGATCGATCAGCATGAATTTGCTCCTCTTCACTCCCACGCAACAGTGAAAAATAGAAACAATAATAAACCAAACACCACTTTTGGCTTAACGTTAACACAATTTTCTTAGCAGTAAAGCTTTTACTGCTATATATTTACACTGTACCTTTACAGAAGCAATTTCAAGTGTTCCGCAGATGGCAAAAGCTTGGCGTTTATAGTTTCAAAGATGATCTGTCGCGAATTGGTCCGTCTGTATCCATTTTGATGAAACAAATTGGTCTGATAGATCACACTAGGGTCACCTGTTAGACAAAACAATGTTAGACCCTTAAGACGATGATGCCCCGGTGTTAAATCCCAAATACAAATGGAACTAGAAGACCTAGTATATCTTTGCAGCCTACATGTAACACTATACATGCACATAACACTATCCAATAATTTTATCCCAAATATGCCTAGGCATATCCCTCTTTATGACGTTTCTGCCCAACTATAAGGCGTTTTCTCTAAAAAAAAAGTCGTTTGCCATTCGAGTGCTTCATGAAAGAAAAATTAGGACAGCAGACCATGACCTGCGTGACGTTATTATACTGACTGAAAACTAGCGCGCCTCGACAGTGAGCACTGGTTTTATCTAGTGCTGAAATGAATGTGGAAAAGCTTCAAATGGTATTTATTGGGACGCCATAAATATAGATACGGCTGTAATTTTTATAATTATTGGACTAGCTAATCTGGCATCCCATAGATCTATGGGGAACGCTGAAGCCAAGGAAGTGAAGTATGCAACGGTAACGAACAGGAGTGATGGAGAAGGTTGCAACAGTGCAAGTGAAGAGCGTAGTGGTGAGGCCGATTATAGTAAACTGCCCTGTCTGTCAGAACAGAGCAAAACCATCAGCTATAACGTCCTGCTCCTCCGCGCTCCACACAACGCGACGACCAGCCACACCTTTACCACGACAAAGTTTCCCGAAAGTGTAGCGACAACTAGCTATCCAGGAAGAATTTCAAGTGCCTGTCTACGATCAGAAGCTGTCGTTTGGCTGTACTGTAATGGCGGACGTCGAGAGCTTGGATTTCTACAGGTTGAAAGATGGAGATCAGATCACACTAAAGTACACGACAACTGTTGACGTCCAATGCGCTTTTCATCTCATGTCGCTACATCGTAATGCCCTTGAGTTCGTCAAAAATGAGCAATGTCAGTTGGCATCCGGCAAGATTTCACCCGTGTTTAGCAAAATGATTTCTGACACAATTCATGTGAAAGATATAGACCAGTGCATCAAGCAGCTGATGTTTTCAGACGAAAAGTTCCGCGCAAACTCCGACTTTATCCTCAGAAATGGAGGACTGGATGTGATCACATTGCTTCACTCGTTATTGCTGAAACAAACATGGGACAATATCTGCCATCTCGACCTCCAGTATTTGGAGAAGCATGTACTATACTTATTAAGCTCTCTCTACATAGTGTTTCCCCACCACTTGAAATACGAAATTGTGAATAGTTTGGATAATGTTATTGGTTCCTTCCTTCGAGTTCCAATATCATCCAAACACATAGCCATTCCTCAAAATCTCAACCTTCCTGACACTACTAGAAGCCAGCAATTCGTAGTAGAGGAAGTTTTATGCTGTCAGAAGCCTAATCCAGCAAGTCATGTTGCAAATAAGCTATTTTAAGCAAGGGGTATAATTTACTATCACTCTCCATTTAATGCAACCCACCACCACCTCATCACTATCGAACCCCACTTTCAGAATGGCATGCATGGATAATGCATGCATATACATGTACTCATGGCCACTGGACACATCATTTACACACTTCAGCTGTCCCCCCCCCCCTCCCCCGGACCCAATTTGAACATAATGTATGATAGCAACGATAATTGCATGTATTTGTTGATTAACATTCTTGAGGTAATTGACCTTTTTCCTGCTTCTGATTAGAATAACAGAAGACGAACAACATCAAATTCAGATAGTATCGAACCAGAACGTAATAAAACAGTTCACTGGATGTCTGGAAACTCCAACCTTCACTCCATCTATGCACATCAACGTCCTCTGCTGCCTCGAGAATCTCTCATACAATGCTTACACACACAAATACCTCTCAAACATAGATCTCATTGGTGCCTTGATGAAGGTGGCAGAAAGGACATCTTCACACCCAATTCAATTAGAAGAGATGGACCCAGAGATCTGTTTAAAGCTTGAGTCTGATCTTGCCATGTAAGCATGTTTGTGTTGTGTGTGCATGTGTGTGGGTGTGTGTTTGTGTGTGTGTGTTTGTGTGTGTGTGTGTGAGTGTGTGTGTGCTTCTAATCATCAATTCAGTACCGTACAACTGGATAAATATTCACCTTACGCTAGGGAATAAGAAATGTGAGTCTTTTGACAATATCAATGCAGTGTTTAATTGGGTTGTGTTGGAGATTCGAACTATGCCAAGTAATCACAGAATAGTGACCATTGAACTGCATGTGATTTTTTTTCTTATACTTCTAGGTACTTTGGTGTCATGAGGATATCACTACTGGCATTGACCAAAGCAGCTCTCTTACCTGAAAAGTTAAGCTCTCAAGTCGAGTTCTTCTTGACTAGGTTTCTTCGCAGTGTTGATTGCAGTCTTCTTCGCAAGTGGATAGAAAAGACCCGAGGAATGAGATGGCCAGACATATTCCCTACAGTGAGATTGGTGTACAGTCCACTTTGCCGTGCATCACTGTGCCCAATAGACCTGCTGTGCCTTGAAGCTGGAGTCTGTAATGTTCATATTATTCTGAGCAGAGACAATGAAATACAGACTTTGATAAAGCAGGGTTTACTGGATTACCTGATCTGCTTGCCATGGCACATTAGTGAGGGGCTTGAGGCCCGGAAGAGAGAAAAGCTGCTATTGGAGAAGGTCGGTTCTCACATGCCTCTCCAACCTCCGAGTCTGAACATGATCACTACGATGCATGCATCCCTTACAGTTGCCGTCAAAGTGAAATCCCTGATAGCTTCACCTATTGAATTTAAATACACTTCTAGTTACACGTTCAATCATGTATGCAATACTGTCTTACCCAGTTGTTCTACACTCCACTGAGACAGCACTATGAGTCTATGCTATCGTACGGCCTATGGCACCGAGAAGATTTGGAGAAAATGCTGCTAAGTTTACTGTACACCTCTTGTGCTTCTGTCTGAAGATCAGCTATAAGGTATCTGCTATATTTACAACTGACAGCAACTTCACATTACTGAGATGGCTGTGAAAGCAGTAGTTTTAAGCATCATGACTACAAATAGTATCTTATATCTTACCTGCAAGATTTTCTGCACATTATTCCCCACAAATATACCACCATGCATAGTACTTTTGTCTGTGCACACGAATTGCATCTATGCTTTCAGCAATCCCTTTCACAAAAGGACCATCATTTAGGCTGAATCTCTTTTCCACTGTTTCCACCAGTGCTTAAGCTTCAGGACCTGATAGTAGATTTGCTATTTAGTGTATTAAACATGCCATTTTTAGTACACTTTAGTCAATGATTGTACTCTTTCACTGCTGGGACTACCTAGCTCCACAATCCTCTGAAGGTCTTGATGGGTGTTGGCGTATACAATGATCAGTATGTAACCACTTGCTGCAGTGTATCCCTTTCCTGCTCGGCATACTCCAACTCTTCTCTCATCTTCTCCACTTCTTGCACGTGATGCTCCTCTTAATTCATCACATCCACCGTTAAGTTGAAATGAAAGAGTGAGTTCAGCCGCTACGTTATCATCATTTATTAAACTTGAAAAAAAAACGCAGTCTCTTTTCACTTCCAATGTAACTCCCCCGCATCTTTGAACCATCTGAGGTAGTGATGATCGATGCGCAAACATGCATCCATATTTATTCACAATAATAACTTACTTCTATACTTTGTACCTTCAAGTAGTTTGCTCTTCTCCGTGGTAACCCCAAGCCGGCCTTTGGTGCTAGCCCCTCATCTGGCCTCATCTCTGCTTAGATGCATGCAGACTTTAGTAACATGTCTTTCTCTTCCCTTCCCTGCAAGGACTTCAATTATGCCAACATACATTGGAAGTGAAAAGAGACTGCGTTCTTTTTTCAAGTTTAATAAATGATGATAACGTAGCGGCTGAACTCACTCCATTTTCATTTCAACTTAACGGTGGATGTGATGAATTAAGAGGAGCATCACGTGCATACAACACACATACGTATTACTAATGGGACTGTTTTGACAATGGAGCTACTCCTTCTGATGAAGTTTGGATGAATTATGTGAAGCAATCTCTGGAATCAATCATTAACGACTACCATAGATTTTGAAATCAGTGCAATCCATTACAATGCTCAACACTACAAGAACTGCATCCGTGAGCTTTTTCCCTGATGGAGGTATATTAACTTCATACTACCTTGGCCTGCCATAACTGCCTAAAATGGACTGCAGGTGTGCATTCCTGGACATCACATCACCCACGGAATTTCCCAAAAGCTCCTTTTTTTTCTATCAAAGTGCAATGGAACAAACATTAGCTCACCTGCAAACAGGCAGTCTGAACAGTGGACCAGAATTTGACATGTACTCGAAGACAATTCAAGAAGTGGAGAAGATGAGAGAAGAGTTGGAGTATGCCGAGCAGGAAAGGGATACACTGTAGCAAGTGGTTACATACTGATCATTGTATACGCCAACACCGATCAAGACCTTCAGAGGATTGTGGAGCTAGGTAGTCCAGCAGTGAAAGAGTACAATCATTGACTAAAGTGTACTAAAAATGGAATGTTTAATACACTAAATAGCAAATCTACTATCAGGTCCAGAAGCTTAAGCACTGGTGGAAACAGTGGAAAAGAGATTCAGCCTAAATGATGGTCCTTTTGTGAAAGGGATTGCTGAAAGCATAGATGCAATTCGTGTGCACAGACAAAAGTACTATGCATGGTGGTATATTTGTGGGGAATAATGTGCAGAAAATCCTGCAGGTAAGATATAAGATACTATTTGTAGTCGTTATTAAGATGAGGCCAGATGAGGGGCTAGCACCAAAGGCCGGCTTGGGGTTACCACAGAGAAGAGCAAACTACTTGAAGGTACAAAGTATAGAAGTAAGTTATTATTGGGAATAAATATGGATGCATGTTTGCGCATCGATCATCACTACCTCAGATGTTTCAAGTAATACATGCAGTGGAGCTTTCAGCACTGAAGACGGCTCTAGTTCATCTGCACGGTATTCGTTGGCTATGGGACTAATTGGAACACGTGTTTGCATGATCCAAATAACAGTCAAAGGCTGCAAAAGAGACTTCCATCATTTGTAGGTACTCAAGAGTTGACTCTGCTTTCTTTGCTATAAAATGAATTTTGCAAAGTGTCGCTCGTTCCAAACTTAAACCCTGATTTGGCAACATTGCCAGAAAGTTTTTTAGTGATGATCTGCCTTTTCCTAGTAACTATCGCCCTGTTTCTATGACCAGCATATGTTGTAAAGTGATGGAATCTATTATTTCTGAATCAATGGTTCATTTCCTCAGGGTAAATGGTCTGTTATCAAAAGATCAGCATGGTTTTCTACCCAAAAGGTCTACTTGTACTCAACTTTTAGTAACACTAAATGAAATGTCATTGCTATCTGATGCTAAGATGCAGGTTGATGCAGTTTATATAGATTTTGCTAAGGCATTTGATTCCGTCTCGCATCAAAAGCTTCTACTAAAGTTAGAATCTTACGGTTTCCATTCTCATCTGCTTGCTTGGATAAAGTCGTTTCTTAGTAATCGATATCAACATGTCTACATAGGTTCAAATTTGTCGACCCCACTACCTGTCATTAGTGGCGTTCCTCAGGGTTCTGTCTTAGGTCCACTTCTTTTTCTCATATATATTAACGACCTTCCAGATTGTTTGTCATCATCTGTTAAAGCTAAAATCTTCGCTGATGATACTAAAATTTATTTTCATCATTCTACTGGGGATACATCTCCATTTGTAAGTTCATTATCTGCATTTTGTGATTGGGCATCTAATTGGCAACTTAGCATTGCCTTTCAAAAATGCAATGTCATCTCCTTTGGAAAGCAAATATCTGATACATCATACTCATTATGTGGGATAACCTTAGAGCAAGTATCTTATATTCGTGATCTTGGTGTTTATGTTTCATCAGATTTTAAACCTGGAATTCATTGCTCATCCATTACGGCCAAAGCGTATTCTAGATGTTCTCTACTTCTAAAAGGTTTCCATACTAGTGATGTCAGCATTCTATTACGTGTATTTAAAACCTACGTTAGGCCACTTTTAGAATTCAACACTCCAGTCTGGAATCCTTGGCTGTTTAAAGATATTGAACATATAGAAGGAGTACAGCGTTACTTCACACGAGAAATTTATAAACGTGCAAGGCTTCCTCGCATGGATTATGCATCCAGGTTAGCAAATCTTAATTTGTCATCATTAGAATATCGTCGTATCTATTTTGACCTTACAATGTGTTACAAAATTGTGAATAAGCTTTTGGATATTGATGCAGCTGAGATGTTTACAGTCATTTCAAACGTTCATTCCACTCGAGGGAATTCATACAGGCTCCAGTCGGTCACCATACCTCGTCATGATTTTCGGCTATACTTTTTTTCATCTCGGGTTGTTCCTATTTGGAATTCTTTACCACAACATGTTGTATCTGCAAAGAATATCATCACCTTCATGTGTCGCCTCAAAACTGTAGATCTATCTCCCTTTTGTAAACTGTATCCATTTAAATAGAAAGTATATAAGTGCATTTACACATGCCATTACTTGCCTCTTCAGTGCATTATCTGTACAATGCATTGAGAAATATTATTATTATTATTATTATTATTTTTATTTTTATTTTATTTTTTTATTTTTTTTAAGAGATTGCGCTTTGGAAAACCATGTGGAATAATTCCCCTATTAAACCAAACTCTCTTGTCACAACCATAGCAGACAGAAATGCACCCCTACCATGTTACCAAAGAATTCTTCCAGACCCTTTGAAACATTACATCAATTAGAAGTTATTCAAGTTCACGGCTTCATTAAATATAGTTGAAACCCCCTTTCCTGCTCTAACATTCCTCTGCTGCATGATTTTGGACAATTCTATTAGATCCCTGACCCAGAGACCCGGCAGACACTTACAGGTGATCAGCCAAAAAGGGTGCACCAGCGGTGATGGAAACACCCATCGCGATGTGAGATCCAACCGCTTGCCAAAGGGAGCGATGACCTGGCACCATGGGAGGCTAATAAACGGCTCTAGTCCGCAAAGACCCTGCGGATTCAATGTTTGGCACTAAGGCACCTGTTGGCCTAAACTGCATCCTTGTCTACAAAGAACGACGCGAGTCACTCAATGCTGATAAACAAACCATTGTACTCGTACCCGGACTGCACACTTGCCTGCCAATTGAGACATTAAACCAATTGACTACCTTCGGGGGCGGAGTACTGACGTCATATGATACCAATTGACGATCTGTATTGCTGCCCGTTAAGTAAAAGCTCTCCCTAACCTCATCGGGTTAGAAAACCGAGCCGATTAGAACGGGCAACTTACTTAATCTCTATACCTACAGTACAGGTATAAAATTGTTAAGTAACGAGCGAGGGGAGCTCATTTTCGCACGTGAGTGTTACTAAATTTGAAAGAGCAGCGTTATTTCGCCACTGAGTACCTTCTATCAAAGGTGCGCTAAGGGTGAAACCGGTATGGCGTACTACTGCGACGGGAAGTAATTCCGCATCGTCGGTTTGCTTCTGCTGTCGCTCAACTGGCGTATGGAAACAACAGGAAGGTGCTAGCCATAACCATGGTTGCTACCCCCACGCATGTTGTATTTCATTTGCTCTTGTATTTACCGTGACCTTTCTTCTCTCCGAACCCGGGGGCGTTGAACTTCTTTTGGCTGGCGATGCGGGATGGATAACCACATCTTCAACCACATCCCATTGAGACCTTTGCCGTAAGGAAGGTGTCAGGTAAACTCACCCATGAATAACCTTTGCTATACTAGCCTAGAGCTATTCCTCCATTGTGTATTTCGTTCTGAAATATATTTAATGTTTTTTTTTTTGTTTTTTTTTTTCTCTTCCCCGCTTGTCTGTCCTCCCGTCCCCCTACCTCCTGTTAAATTAGGCACAACTGAATAACCGTTCGTTTTGCTTGTGATTTTCCTTCCCCCTAACCAGGAACCCTGGTGTTGTACATTGCCTGTTGCCTTTTGTATCCTTTCCTAGATGTGGCTAGACTAGCCACATATCCCCAGAAAGTGACTGCCTGGCACCGTCTCCTGCAGCTACTGTACTTGGACGTTATCCACAATGGTGAAGACAGACCAGTCTCAGCCACCACTCATGCTGACAAGCACGATGACGGTATGGTGGAAACCAGCTAGTGATGAAGACGGGTGGCTGGGCATCTTAAACCAACAGCCTTTGTCACCATGTCTGAGCTGGTTGGACACAATGTTCTATAGGGAAGGGAGCTGGCCTTGCCGGAGAATATCATCTCCACAAGCATGAGTTGGCAGCCACCGGTGGGTAAGTTGAGGATGAGGCCAACTCATTGGGTAGCCTAGGGATGACGCAGTGTACCATCGATATACAAATAACCCTAAACCTAAGGAGAAGTCCAGTGAAAAGGCCTCCATTCCCATAGAGTGCAGTATCGTTCCGCATGAATATGATTAAATTTTATCGAGGCACGATGATGAAACTGGCTTGAGCAGAGACACCAAAGGTAGGGAAAAAGCAAATTATGCTCGTAAAAATAGTTTAGAAGCTTGTCTATTCGGATGCGCGTCCAAATGAACCAGCTTTAACACCGCGTCCGCGAGTAAAGTGGGTCAACTTAGGCCGTTTTTGGGGGAAGTAAAAAAACTAAAAGGTCCGCTGATGAGTATTTTTCTTTTCAAATACAGGAATGTGGAAGTACAACTCTTGAGACAACATTGGATGCATTTTGTGAGAGATCATTCAACTTTAACATTAAGCACCCTTTTACTAAAATCAAGACATTTAAATTAATTTCAACCGCGCATAAATAGTAAATTTATTCAGAAATGTTATTTAAATATCAAAAAAAAGCAATAAATTTATTGTCAAATCAAAAGATATGCAATATAAAATACACTCTGTTAATACATTTTAATAATTAATGACGTCTACGACGAAACTTTGGCTCACGTGCACATTTAACATTCTGGTATAATTAAATAGTATAATACAGCCAAAGCTTTTGCGCGAGGGTGTGGCGACTGCGGTACGCCTACGCATATGTGAAAAGTCAGTTCGTTGGTAAATAAATCATGCAACGCATGCCGATAGGGACTGACCAAAACATTCAGAAATCATGTGTGCACACAATATATCTGTTATGCCTCATGGCAGTGTGCAAAGTGATCTGTTCTTTTAATTTATCATTGTCTTCTTGAACCAGCTAGGATTATTAACTATTACAATCCTTGCTCGAACCCAGTGGGATATGCCTCATGTCATTCTCTTTGTCAGTAGCACTCGCGGCATTACTTTCAAAGTGGTTGTACATGTTTCAACGCGTATACGTAAGTTCTATCAGTATACATGAAAAAGCTCGGTGATTTTTGTATAGACTCTATTGCCTGGTAACCTCGGACAACGCTCAGTTACAATTTCCACTCTTTTCTTGTTCATTTCACTAGTTACGAGCATTATACGAGCATGCATGCACATGCAGTTGATGGTGCATGATCCAATTATGCTGTTATAGTCTGCGATTAATTAGGTTAAGTGAATTGTGCATTATGCAAGACAATACGGTGCAAGATAACATGACTGCACCGCTGCAGTAATGAATGCTTTGAAGTGCAGTGTACCCATATACATGTATAGCTCTCAAAATGCATGATGAAGAGATTAGAACTAACTTGCTGCCCATGCAGGAGGCCTGCATACTTTTACTATCTGTGCGTGTGCACCTAAATTGGTGCACGCATTCAATATATGCATGATGCAAATGGTTGCGTGCATATGGTATATGGTTACAATGCAGAGTGCAGCAGATAGTATGCAGGCATTGTTTCCTTGCAACTACTGGTTATGACAATAACAAAGGTCAGGTATTGGCATCTGTTTACTACCACTATAATGTTTCGTGCAGATAGTATAGTCCTCCACAATTCACTGGGATAAATGTTCAGTTGATTTATGATCAAATACGCATGGTTGAATGGATTGATGACTCCCGTTTAAAAGTGACACTGTCAATAAACCTAATGTTCGTGCAAAGGTGATCTGCGAGTATGTATTGCATGCAGAGCGATCACGCAAGGTAACACGTTATTTTTAATAGGACATTAAATACTAATCGAATCGGATCAGCTTCAAAACGTTCTATAGATCTTGCAAATAAAAAAGCGGGGGAAAAAAAAGGGATGCAACATCGAACTGTCTGATCCACATGCAGCCTAGTCCCTCGTATATATGCTCTGAACTGAACTAATTAATCAGCGATGACCTTACTATACCTTACTATACCTTACACACCAGCTGGCGTGGTCACAAATTTTAAGATAGAAAGCCGTTTATAATTAGCTGTTCTCTAATGCAGACTGCCCGCATAAGTGACATGTTACCTAAGTTGCCGTGGAGTTGGACAAATTTGAACGGTTATGAAGCATGAAATTAGAATCGGAGCGACACTTCGGCGAATAGCGTCTCAGTTCTTGTATTTCGAACATCCCCCCCCCCCCCCCCCCCCCCCCCGGTTTCGTACTCAACCAGGGCTCCGCGAACTCCGGCCCCTTACCAAAATACTGCATGGATCCGCCCCTGCCAAGTGGGGATGTGGCCAGTAATAGTTTGTGAACATTTTGTTAGTTAATAAACCTAACTATAATTATTTAGTTTAAAGCTTCAAGTAAAGGTACATGCATGTAGCCGGCCGTGTTTCTGTTATGACGACCATTTATTCAATAATAGTCAAGATGGCGACGCCAGTAACCGAACATTGTTCAAAGGCTCCCCGAACTAGAAAAATCTATGTAATGGAAAAAAACAAATGGTATGAAAACATGTACCAATGTGCTGCAAATCATAATAAAGGGTGGCAACTCATTTTTTCGTTAACATTCAATTCAAAAAAACAGTGGAATACAGTAATTAGGTCAGAAAACATTGATTTTGTGTACATGTTAATGGGAAGCTATGTTTTGCTTTCCCGAACTGAAATCTTCAATGTAATAGTATATATATTTTTGCACAGTTTGCACTTTTCAACCTTTCTACACGTAAAAATGAGGTGGCAAATGTTTTATAACTTGCGGTTAGTTAATTAAATTCAAGAGTAACCATTTTCATTCATTTAAATAGGTGTAAGTCTAACTTTGTTTTGAATACATCCGAATCATTAGTACTTATAAATTCAACACAAATTCAAACCACACTACCCCTATGTACTAGCAATGGAACACACGCTATAGGATGTTTTTTTGAACACCATCCCTTTCCTGGTGACCGCTGATTTCTGCATATGAGATGGGCAAGTAGCTGCACAAGTAAGATCTGGACACGTGACGATGAACCACCTTTTTAAATGTCATCGTTTTTCAGTGTATTAGTGAAAAATCAATTATAATGCAATTTATATCCAAGTGCAAATACAAAACCAAATGCAATATTTTAGTTCTAACATTAAATTTTGCACAATTCATTACACAGAATAATTTTCATGCGATAATGTTAACTTGATTTCACGAACTTAATTAGTTGATTTGAAACAGCTCATTTCTTTAATTCATAGGCCGTCCCAATAAAAAGATTAGTTTTCGAAATTGTTGATCCCTAAAGCAAGTTAAAAATCAGGGAAAAATTCATTTGCAATTGCCACGCAATTATGCAATTTAACCTCAGAATTGCGTAACTAATTAACTGCAACTAATAAAAAACGATAGTGGGAGTATTAATAACTAGAGAATGGAAACTTTAAGGTGCAAATGAAATGATTTTAATAATTTCGACACTCTTGTTGGGTACAACTATTGAAACAAACAATTGTGATTCATACAGCTAGAGTACACGTTGCATCCTAGACACAAACCAGATACACATTGCATTACAAAAGAGGAAGTAAAAGAGCAAATTATTAAAACAGCAAATGACTCTGCTACATACATCATCAGGAGAGTGTGTGCATATACACCTGTGCAAAATTGCGCTGGTGCATAATTTGTGCTTTCGCGTGCATATTCCAATTGATGCTCATCAGACATCTGTCTCAATCCAAGACCCTGTCCGACTTTTCCGATGTCCATTTCCATTTAGTTTGATGTTCTCTTGTTCCTGCCGTATAGCCATTCTCCATGGCTTGAATCTAAGAAGCAGAGAGGAACAGAACAGAGGCAGTGTGATTACGGAACATGAAAAGGTCTGCATTACATGTCTCGGCATAAACATATCCCTCTTTATGGAAAGATACGTTTCGTGCCCAACTATAAGGCGTTTTCTCTAAAATCGTTTGCCATTGGAGGCTTCAACAGAACAGCAGACCATGACCTGCGTGACGTTAGTATACTGACAGAAAACCAGCGCGCCTCGACAGTGCGCACTGGTTTTATCTAGTGCTGAAATGAAGCTTCAAATGGTATTTATTGGGACGCCATAAATGGTATTTATTGGGACGCCATAAATATAGATACGGTTGTAATAGGACTTGCTGCGCTGATCTGGCATCTGAACCACGCCCATTGATCTACCTACAAGTATGGAGAACGCTGAAGCCAAGGAAGTGAAGTATGCTATGGTAACGGCCAGGAGTGATGAAGAAGGTTGCAAAGGTGCACGTCAAGAGCGTAGTGGTGAGGCCGAATATAGTAAACTGCCCTGTCTGTCAGAACAGAGCAAAACCATCAGCTTTAACGTTCTGCTCCTCTGCGCTCCACAAAACTCAACGACCAGCCGCACCTTTACCACGACAAAGTTTCCGGAAAGTGTAGCGGCATTGAAACTAGCTATCCAGGAAGAATTTCAAGTGCCTGTCTACGATCAGAAGCTGTCGTTTGGCTCTACTGTAATGGCGGACGGCGAGAGCTTGGGTTTCTACAGGTTGAAAGATGGAGATCAGATCACACTAGAGTACACGACAACTGTTGACGTCGAATGCGCTTTTCATCTCATGTCGCTACTTCGTAATGCTCTTGAGTTCGTCAATAATGAGCAATGTCAGTTGTCATCCGGCAGGATTTCACCCTTGTTTAGCAAAATGATTTCTGACACACTTCATGTGAAAGATATAGACCAGTGCATCGAGCAGCTGATGTTTTCAGCCGAAAAGCTCCTCGCAAACGCCGACTTTATCCTCAAAAATGGAGGACTCGATGTGATCACATCGCTTCACTCGTTATTGCTGAAACAAACATGGGACAATATATGCCATCTCGACCTCCAGTATTTGGAGAAGCATGTGCTATCCTTAGTAGGCTCTTTCTACGCAGTGATTCCCCACCACTTGAAATACAAAGTTGTGAATAGTTTGGATAATGTTATTGGTTCCTTTCTTCGAGTTCCAATATCATCCAAACACATAGCCGTTCCTCAAAATCTCAACCTTCCTGACACTACTAGAAGCCAGCAATTCATAGTACTGACAGATGTTCTGTTTGATGCCGTCCAAAGCCTAACCCAGCAAGTCATGTTGCAAATAAGCTATTTTAAGCAATGGGATATAATTTACTATCACTCTCCATATAATGTAACCCACCACCACCACCTCATCATCACTATCAAACCCACTTTCAGAATGGCATGCATTGATAATGCATGCATATACATGTACTCATGGCCACTGGACACGTCATTTACACACTTCAGCTGTCCCCCCCCCCCCTCCCCCCGACCCTATTTGAACATAATGTATAAATATAATTGCATGTATTTGTTGATTAACATTCTTGAGGTAATTGACCTTTTTCCTGCTTCTGATTAGAATAACAGAAGATGAACAACATCAAATTCAGATAGTGTCAAACCAGAATGTAATAAAGCAGTTTACTGGATGTCTGGAAACTCCGACCTTCACTCCATCTGTGCACATCAATGTCCTCTGCTGCCTCGAGAATCTCTCATACAATGCTTACACACACAAGTACCTCTCAAACGTAGATCTCATTGGTGCCTTGATGAAGGTGGCAGAAAGGACATCTTCACACCCAATTCAATTAGAAGATATGGACCCAGACCTCTGTTTAAAGCTTGAGTCTGATCTAGTCATGTAAGCATGTATGCGTTGTGTGAGCATGTGTGTGTGTGTGTGTGTGTGTGTGTGTGTGTGTGTGTGTGTGTGTGTGTGTGTGTGTGTGTGTGTGTGTGTGTGTGTGGTTGTGTGTGTGTGTGTGTGTGTGTGCTACTAATATCATCAATGCAGTACAGTACAACTGGGTAAAAATTAACCTAATTCTAGACATTAAGAAATGTGAGGGTTTTGTTTACATTATCAATGCAGTGTTTATTTGGGTTGCGTTGGAGATTGGAATACATGTAGTGACCATTGAACTGCATGTGATTTTTTTTCTTATTCTTCTAGGTACTTTGGTGTCATGGTGATATCACACCTGGCATTGATTAAAGCAGCTCTCTTACCTGAACAGTTAAGCACTCAAGTTGAGTTCTTCTTGACTAGGTTTCTCCGCAGTGTTGATTGCAGTCTTCTTCACACGTGGATGGTAAAGACTCGAGGATTTAGATGGCTAGACATATTCCCTACAGTGAGATTGGTGTACAGTCCACTTTGCCATGCATCACTGTGCCCAATAGACCTGCTGTGCTTTGAAGCTGGAGTCTCTAGTCTTCATATAATACTGAGCAGAGACAATGAAATACAGACTTTGATAAAGCAGGGTTTACTGGATTACCTGATCTGCTTGCCATGGCACATCAGTGAGGGGCTTGAGGCCCAGAAGAAAGCAAAGCTGCTATTGGAGAAGGTCGGTTCTCACATGCCTCTCCAACCTCCGAGTCTGAACAATATCGTGAGATCAAAGCTAGCAGCCACGTGCTGTGGACTCACAAAAGCTATTAGTTATGACTGCCATCAGTTGGTGGATTATTGCCAGAAAACATCAACTGAACCGTACAAGGAACAAATACAGATGGACAAGTAGCTGTACAAGTAAGACCTGGTCATGTGACGATAAACCACCTTTTGAATTGTCATCATTTTTCCATGTATGAATGAAAAATCTATTATTTTTCAAGTGCAGATACAAAACCAAATGCAATTTTTTTAGTTCTAACAATTAAATTTGTACATAGAATTATCTTCATGCTATAATGTTAACTTAATTTTGCAAACCTAATTAGCTGATTAGAAACAGCTCATTTTTTTAATTCATAGGCAGTCCCAATAAGTTTTCGGAAATGTTGAACCTTTATAGCAAGTAAAAAAATCAGATACAAGTTCATTAGCAATTGCCACGCAATTATACATTTTAATGTCAGAAATGCACAATTAATGAACTAGAACTGAATGGTACATCTCCAGAAAAGATAGTGATAAATCTTTCCAGCATTGTGGTTTAAATCATGGCCTTTTCGGCTTTTCTTCACTACGATGAGGCACGCGATCTAGCAGTTTGTCATATATGCGTAAAAGAATTCAAAGAAAAAAAAGATGAGGTCTAGCACTAGAGCTGACCTTGCATTTCTAAGTTCTACAATTTAAGCCTAACTTCTAGGTTGCAACCTTTCAATGTTGGTTACTAAAGGATTTTCCAATTGGAAGGAGTGGCATCTTGTCGTTTAACAGCCATGAAGTCAGTGCCTGCCATCGAGAAGCAGTGGAAGTTTGTGTTACTCTACCAGCCAGTGAACATATTGGTGAGCAATTAGCAACGCAGTTTGAAAAAATAAATAAAAGTAATCGTAAGATATGCTGAATAAAATATTTTCTTGCCTTTAGTGTAAAAGCAAACTATGCAATCCTCATGAACACTTGGGATGAAGCCACAAGAGTAGCAAGAGACACGGAAACCAAAGCAAGGATCCTAGGAGTGCAAGTCAAATGAAAACGTTTAGCTTTATGTTTGGTGTATACCTTGGTGAGATGGTATACTTTGACACTCAGATAATCTCAGCAAAACATTGCAATCCAATTCTATTTGTGCAGCTGAAGGACAAAATCTAGCTGGCATGGTAGTACGTACATTCAAAAAGCTTAGAAGCTGTGAAGCATTTGATTTGTTTTGGCAAAAAGTCACTGACAGTTCAGAAACCCATTGTGTTGGAGAACCAGATCTGCCTCATCCACATAAGATGCCTAAAAAGTATGAGGACGGCTATGCAATGTGTGAAATTCACAATGAACCTAAAACCTATTTTCAACAGCAATACTATGAGGCAATTCATTTTGCCATAAATTGCATAAAGGATTGCCTGGGTATACTATTTATTGTCAGCTTGAGAACCTCCTATTGAAAGCTGCCTACAACGATAAAGAATTTAAGAGTGAGTTAGACTTTGTCTGTTAATTTCTACAAAGATGATTATTTTCTATCAGAGCTTTTGCATTCTCAGTTGTGCATATTTAACACTGAATTTCAACATTTCAACAAATCCAGCAGAGCGTAACAATAATTGATTCAATACTTTTCTACCCTTAAAAATGCTCAAAAAATTCTGCTCTCTCAAGTAGTCATTGCAATGAAACTGCTCTTAATTATGCCTGCTACAAATGCTAACTTCAGAAAGATCTTTTAGTGCCCTTAGAAGGGTCAAGAACTACTTGAGAAATACGATTTGACAACAAAGGCTGAACAATCTCATGGTCCTTCATGTTCATAAAGAGCTCACAGATAGTATCAAATTAGAAGAAATTGCTAATGAATTTGTGGGTGATTCACATCATAGAGTAAAAGTATTTGGAAGTTTTAATACATGTAACTTGACTGCATGCATAACACCATTTGATTCAAAATTTCAGTGAACATTATAAATGACTGTGTGCACTGATCTTTATAGCTCATGATTTCAATATTGATATAGAAAATGCTCATGAAAATGATCGTGACTGAGTTATTAACGTGTGATGACTTTCGGTGCTAACATTACAGTCGCATGTACACAATATATACCGGTATACCACGCGCACATTATATCCGATTTCGCAATTGAGTTTTTAACGCAATTTCATGTGACTTATAGAGCACGAAAAGCGATGAGGCTCCCGATATGGGGGTGGGATGATTACACTGGTTATTGATTATTACAGTAGCCTGCTAATTGGTCTATGGATAGATTTGAGTGTAGGTGTGCAGTTTTAAAAAAATTGCCGCGCGCGCCCCTCCCTCTTTAACTGGCAGGTCTAACCAACTTTTCTAGGAGTGCGCCGGGCCTGTAATTGGTGTGCACACTGAAAGGCCAAAGGTTAGGAGCAACTAAATGTTGGAAACAATGACCATTACAAGAGGGGGACCAATTTAGAATGCGTGCATGGGCCAGCTTTGACTTCAGCATCCGAAATTCATCTGGGATGGAGTGACCGTTGTGTGCATGACATGACTATACTTTATACATGATGTCATTGCAAAAGGTCATAGCACATTCCCACAACTCACCTTCTTCCTCTCCTTATCCTCTTCTTCATTGAACTTCTTAATAAAAATGTTCAGTTCTGCTTCCGAGAATTTCATCCAGTTAGCCGTCTGAATCATTGGAAGCAGAAATTACGTAATCCTATGCAATCACGTGGTATGCGATAAACACTGCACACAATTATTCACATGCTAACATACAGCAAACCAACAATACAAGATGATGTATGGAAGGCATCTAAATAAAAGATACTGAATGTATGTTGTGTACATGTATTTTCTTTCACTTTGTGTGATATGGTGGTATTGAAGGAAACTGATCCTCTTCTAACATACCATTAGATCTGACCAAATACCTCTTCTTAACTTACATCAATTGCAAGTTTGTGCTGTTTTCGTATTTTCTTTTGCATGCTGTGAAATATCCTCATTCTCTCCACTTGATAATCAAGCCCCCCCGCAGCCCACTTCCAATACAAGCACACCACCTGACATCTCAATACTTCCAACTCTACACACATTGCACCCTCACTCCACCCCCTCTTTTTACCACACCTCCTCCGTGACTTCCAGCGGTCTGGCTTCGCTGACCTCCAGCACAAATATTTTGGCAATGTCCTCACTTGGTCCCAACCTGAGGCGCACCATGAGGGGCACATCCTCTTGTCTGAAGGGCTCCATGACACCTGTATCCCACCTCACACACAATGTGAAGTCTGATGGACTGTTCTCCACATGAAGGAGGGGGAGGAGGAGGAGGCAAAGAGGAGGGGAGGAGGTCAGAGGCCGATGAATGAGAGGGGAGGAGGAGAGGAGTGGAGGAGAGAGGGGAGGAGGAGGAAGGGGAGGAGGAAGGAGGAGGAGGAAGGGAGTAGGAATGGAGGAGAGAAGGAGGGAAAGAGGAGGGAAGAGGAGGGAGTGGAGGTGGGATGGAGGATTGGGGAGGAGTTGGAGGAAGTAGGATGGAAGGTGGGGGAGGGGTAGAAGGAGATGGAAGAAAGGAGGAGGAAGATAACACACTTGACTTCTCAGGCATGGCGTAAAATGTGATGGTTTTGGTAATGGGTAGATCATGTGGACCCACACACACACAGACTTACATTGTACTTCTGCAGGAGCATCCCTATGACTTCGTTAGATGATTCGTATACTTGGTATTGTGGATTCACATGTATGCAAAGCACGTGACTTCGATTTATTCGTGATTAAATTGTTGCACAGTAACTGTACTTTTGTTCTCACACCAGAAAATAAATCTTTTCCGCGAAATGGGATCTATTATAAAATTTCCAGTAAGCGTAATAGAAATGTATCGCTTGCGTTGAAATGCATGGCTAATGAACAATTCAGTGCCTTAAAACTCCGACAGATACTTCGACTCTCAGTGCGTACAAAGCAATGCGTAGAAGACGGTTCTGACTTCTAGGATATCATAAAATTTGAAATCTTGAAAAAGCATGGGTTGGGTCCTTTTTCGCTGAAACAATATGTCTCCTCTTAATGGAAAGATACGTTTCTGCCCAACTATAAGGCGTTTTCTCTAAAAAATCGTTTGCCATTCGAGTGCTTCATGAAAGTCAAAACAGGACCGCAGACCATATCCTGCGTGACGCTAGTATACTGACAGAAAACCAGTGCCCTCGACAGTACGCACTGGTTTTGTCTAGTGCTGAAATCAATGTGGAAAAGGTAATTATTGCGACGCCATAAATGTAGATACGGTTGTAATTAAAAAACCAGTTTATTGGACTAGCCGACCTGTCATCTGAACCACGCCCATAGATCTACCTATGGAGAACGCTGAAGCCAAGGAAGCGAAGTATGCTACGGTAACGGACAGGAATGATGGAGAAGGTTGCAACGGTGCACGTGATGAGCGTAGTGGTGAGGCCGATTATAGTAAACTGCCCTGTCTGTCAGAACAGAGCAAAACCATCAGCTTTAACGTTCTGCTCCTCCGCACTCCACACAACACGACGACCAGTCGCACCTTTACCACGACAAACTTTCCCGAAAGTGTAGCGGCATTGAAACTAGCTATCTAGGAAGAATTTCAAGTGCCTGTCTACGATCAGAGGCTGTCCTTTGGCTGTGCTTCTATGGCGGACGGCGAGAGCTTGGATTTCTACAGGTTGAAAGATGGAGATCAGATCACACTAGAGTACACGACAACTGTCGACGTCGAATGCGCTTTTCGTCTCATGTCGCTACTTCGTAATGCCCTCGAGTTCGTCAAAAATGAGCAAAGTCATTTGGCATCCGGCAAGATTTCACCCGAGTTTAGCAAAACGATTACTGATCGACACACTTCATGGGAAAGACATAAAGCAATGCATCAGGCAACTGTTTCCACCTGCAAAGTTCTTCGCAAACTCCATGTTCATCCTGAACAATAGAGGACAGGATGTGGCCACATCACTTCACTCGTTATTGCTGAATCAAACATGGGAACAAATATGCCATCTTGACCTCCAGCATTTAGAGCACAACGTGCTAATGTACAATCTCTTCATGGTGACACTTGAAATATGAAGTTATTAATAATTTGGATAACATATTGGGCTCCTTTCCTCAAGTTCCAATATCAATCCTGGATTTTTCTGATGTAGTTACAGGGGCACTCTCCGCCTAGCAGAGGCCTCTTGGAGGGTGAGCACGAGCCTCTACTACTCTCGCGGCGGTTTCCTTTCAAGCACAAGCTAAAATATCACAACGTTTAAGCCCAAAGAACTCAGCATTTACCTACTCTCTGACCGCCATGGTAGCTAGCTTGTGCTTTACAATGCTATCGACGTCATCCCAGCGAAGCTTTTTCACTTGGCCGTAGCACCAGCAGTCTGGCTTCGCTGGCCTCCAGCCCAAATATTATGGCAATGTCCTCCTCACTTGGTCCCAACCTGAAGCGCACCATGAGAAGCACATCCTCTTCTCTGAAGGGCTCCATGACACCTGTATCCCACCTCACACACAATGCGAAGTCTGATGGACTGTTCTCCACATGAGGCCTTGAATGAGAGAGGGGGGAGAGGAAGGGAGAGGAGAGGAGGAGGAGAGAGGGGAGGAGGAGAGAGGGGAGGAGGAAGGAAAGGAGGAGGAAGGGAGGAGGAGGGAAGGAGAGAAGGAGGGAAAGAGGAGGGAAGAGGAGGGAGAGAAGGTGGGAACATGATCCACATATGCCACCCACACACACAGGCTTACATTGTAGTTCTGCAGGAGCATCCCTAGGACTTCGTTAGATGACATGATGTTGGTCACCCTTAGGTTGGTGGGAGTACCATGTGGGGGCGTGAACGTTTGTCGCTACGTGACGATATGCGGAGAGAAATATGACTAACCCCGCATGTTCATGTGCCTAAGCCAGCGTGAACTGTGACACCCAGCATGTACATGTGACTAACCCAGCATGATCATGTAACTAAGCCAGCATGATCATGTGACTAAGCCAGCATGATCATGTGACTAAGCCAGCATGATCATGTGACTAAGCAGCATGATCATGTGACTAAGCCGGCATGATCATGTGGCTAAGCAGCATGATCATGTGACTAAGCCGGCATGATCATGTGGCTAAGCCAGCATGATCATGTGACTAAGCCAGCATGATCATGTGACTAAGCCAGCATGATCATGTGACTAAGCCAGCATGATCATGTGACTAAGCAGCATGATCATGTGACTAAGTCAGCATGATCATGTGACTAAGCCAGCATGATCATGTGACTAAGCCAACATGACACCCAGTATGCAAAAGCCCTAATCAATAACACTGATCCACATTTACAGTGCTGAAATGCGGTTGCCTGTGGTTCATAAACAGGGCTTCATAGGGGGAGGGGGTGGGGGGGGGGGGGGGAGGGCTAGGGGGCCTGTGTTTTGTGGACACCCAACTAGCCAGACCATTCATTTAGTCTGAGGGGGGCCTTATATATCTTCTTTTTATTGATGACAGATCACACTTGGGTCACCTGTTAGACAAAAACAATGTTAGACCCTTAAGATGATGACACACTTGTGTTAAATGCAAAATCCAAATGAAACTAGACAACCTAGTGCCTATAAAAGCATTGAGTCAAGACCAGGACCGATCTTCTCCATCGATGGCTCAACTGGGCACCTCCCTATAGGTCATTTTCCTACACAGAGGATCTGGTTGGTGCCCTCAGGCATGTGGAGCTGCACCGACTGGCACTGAACTTGGAGAAGAATTAGAACTTCAAGGAATACACAAAGATTGCATATCATGTATGTATAAGTCTTTGCCATTTCCTACGTGGCGCAGTGTGTGCTGGCTAGGGACAGTGCTGGTTTAGAATTGACACACATCCAATGAGAGTCAACACACATAGCTGGAGCAGGTTCCAGTTATATTATAGTTAACAAGAATTCCTCCCGCACAGTTCCTTGCAATCCTACTGGAAGCTTTAACAGCGTTGCAATGCCTATTGTACTGAAATAAATAAAATGACAGACAGACGATTCCCACATAGGTATCAACAGCACTGATCTCAGTGCATAACCTGGTAGCACCAATGGGGTGAGTGAAAAAGTGACATTCTCATGTGTGAATGCTATCCCATTATCACAGCCTCTTTTAAATAAAGTACAAAGCTAGGACTACACCATATGCAGTGTATTTACTATTAAGCCATATATGTTCTGTACAGTTTACTGAAGTGGGCATGTGTGTTTATGCATGCGTGTGTGTGTGTGTGTGTGTGTGTGTGTGTGTGTGTGTGTGTGTGTGTGTGTGTGTGTGTGTGCGTGTGTGCGTGTGTGGCTGCTTGTGTGTATGTGCTGTGTGTGTGTGCTGTGTGTGTTTTCATGTCACTTACATATGTAGAGAGAGATACATGCACTGTACTAGGACAATGTAGAGAACAGTTATATGGCTATACCATACACTGGCCTGGTATGGTTCGATTTATATAATAATATCTGGGATAACAAGTGTACATGATTTGCAGAAACTGGTGGGAATGTCAGCAGAGTTGCAGCTGATGTCAATTTCAAATCATGTTCTGAGCTCCACTGAGAAATATGTTGCTTCTAAATTGTGTACAGATCGAGGTTGTTTTAATCAATCTGTGACAACAGACCCTATTGAATTGGTATGCTTGGTATTGTGGATTCACAAAGCACGTGACTTTGATTTATTCGTGATTAAATTGTTGCACAGTAACTGTACTTTTGTTCTCACACCAGAACATAAATCTTTTCCGCGAAAAGGAATCTATAATAAAATTTCCAGTAAGCGCAATAGAAATGTAACGCTTGCGTTGAAATGCATGGCTAATTAACAATTCAGTGCCTTAAAACTCCGACAGATACTTCGACTCTCAGTGCGTACAAAGCAATGCGTAGAGGACGGTTCAGACTTCTAGGATATCATAAATTTGAAATCTTGAAAAAACATGGGTTGGGTCCCTTTTCGCTGAAACAATATGTCTAGACATATCCCTCTTTATGGAAAGATACGTTTCTGCCCAACTATAAGGCGTTTTCTCTAAAATATCGTTTGCCATTCGAGTGCTTCATGAAAGTCAAAACAGGACCGCAGACCATATCCTGCGTGACGCTAGTATACTGACAGAAAACCAGTGCTCCTCGACAGTGCGCACAATTAAACCAGACACACATTGCGTTACAAAAGAGGAAGTGAAAGAACAAATTATAAAAACAGCAAATGACCCTGCTACATAAAAACATACATCATCGGAAGAGTGTGTGCGTACACCTGTGCAAAATAGCGCTGGTGCATATTTTGTGTGTTTGCGTGCATATTCCAATTGATGCTCATCAGACATCTGTCTCGATCCTAGAACCTGTCCGACTTTTCCGATGTCCATTTCCTTTTAGTTTGATGTTCGCTTGTTCCTGCCGTATATATATAGTCGTTCTCCATGGCTTGAATCTAAGAAGCAGAGAGGAACAGAACGGAATATAAAAAGGTCTTCATTACAAATACACAACAACCCTCAAAGCGGTGTACAAAAAGTGATTAGGAAAACGCTGCCATGAATGTTGTAAGACACAACTCCAACACACAAAGCTCTGCTGACTACAAGAATCACTGGCTACTTTAGTAACAACCATTTTCCACCAGACAACTATAAACAACAGGCAGTTCCCCAGTTAATGAACACACGTCAGCAATCAATACAAGTTACTCATGACTTATCGTAACATTGAGAGGAGTGAAAGGACAAAGACCTTTTCCAAAGCCATAAGCATCACACTTTAGCTAGCAATATAGTGTGGCCACACTTATTTTCTCTCTCCATGAACTGTTTTGTTTTACACTCCGTGGAGGTCGCACCAAAATACATTTAAGCTATGGCAATCTCCCCCCTCCCACCCCCTGCCCCCCCCCCCCCCCCCCCCACAACCCAAATTCGACCAACCCAAACCATGTTTGAAAGTCCCCTAGAACCAATTGTAGCCATCGCAATTGGTCCCCTCTGACAAAAGTCTGTCCTTGTATTGAAGTAATGTTTGGAGACCAATTTGTCTAGGGGGAAAAAAACAATTGTGATTCATACAGCTAGAGTACACGTTGCATCATACACACTAACCAGACACACATTTCATTACAAAAAAGAGGAAGTAAAGAGCAAATAATTAAAACAGCAAATGACTCTGCTACATATAAACATACATCATCGGGAGAGTGTGTGCATATACACCTGTGCAAAATAGCGCTGGTGCATAATTTGTGCTTTCGCGTGCATATTCCAATTGATGCTCATCAGACATCTGTCTCAATCCAAGACCCTGTCCGACTTTTCCGATGTCCATTTCCATTTAGTTTGATGTTCTCTTGTTCCTGCCGTATAGCCATTCTCCATGGCTTGAATCTAAGAAGCAGAGAGGAACAGAACAGAGGCAGTGTGCTTACGGAACATGAAAAGGTTTGCATTACATGTCTCGGCATAAACAAGACATATCCCTCTTTATGGAAAGATACGTTTCGTGCCCAACTATAAGGCGTTTTCTCTAAAATCGTTTGCCATTGGTTGCTTCATGAAAGTCAACAGAACAGCAGAACATGACCCGCGTGACGCTATTATACTGACAGAAAACTAGCGCGCCTCGACAGTGCGCACTGGTTTTGTCTAGTGCTGAAATGAATGTGGAAAAGCTTCAAATGGTATTTATTGGGACGCCATAAATGGTATTTATTGGGACGCCATAAATGGTATTATTGGACGCCATAAATATAGATAAGGTTGTAATTAGACTAGCTGATCTGGCATCTGAACCACGCCCACCAGCTGATCTGGCATCTAAACCACGCCCATTAATCTACCTACTAGTATGGGGAACGCTGAAGCCAAAGAAGCAAAGTATGCTACGGTAACGGACAGGAGTGATGGAGAAGGTTGCAAAGGTGCACGTGAAGAGCGTAGTGGTGAGACCGATTATAGTAAACTGCCCTGTCTGTCAGAACAGAGCAAAACCATCAGCTTTAACGTTCTGCTCCTCTGCGCTCCACACAACACGACGAACAGTCGCACCTTTACCACGACAAAGTTTCCCGAAAGTGTAGCGGCATTGAAACTAGCTATCCAGGAAGAATTTCAAGTGCCTGTCTACGATCAGAAGCTGTCGTTTGGCTCTACTGTAATGGCGGACTGCGAGAGCTTGGATTTCTACAGGTTGAAAGATGGAGATCAGATCACACTAGAGTACACGACAACTGTTGACGTCGAATGCGCTTTTCATCTCATGTCGCTACTTCGTAATGCCCTCGAGTTCGTCAAAAATGAGCAAAGTCAGTTGGCATCCGGCAAAATTTCACCCGAGTTTAGCAAAATGATTTCTGACACACTTCATGTGAAAGATATAGACCAGTGCATCAATCAGCTGATGTTTTCAGTCGAAAAGATCCTCGCAAACTCCGACTTTATCCTCAAAAATGGAGGACTGGATGTGATCACATCGCTTCACTCGTTATTGCTGAAACAAACATGGAACAATATATGCCATCTCGACCTCCAGTATTTGGAGAAGCATGTACTATACTTATTAAGCTCTACTCTACACAGTGATTCCCCACCACTTGAAATACAAAGTTGTGAATAGTTTGGATAATGTTATTGGTTCCTTCCTTCGAGTTCCAATATCATCCAAACAGATAGCTGTTCCTCAAAATCTCAATCTTCCTGACACTACTAGAGTCCAGCAATTCATAGTACTGGCAGAGGTTCTGTTTCATGCCGTCCAAAGCCTAACCCAGCAAGTCATGTTGCAAATAAGCTATTTTAAGCAATGGGGTATAATTTACTATCACTCTCCATATAATGTAACCCACCACCACCACCTCATCACTATCAAACCCACGTTCAGAATGGCATGCATTGATAATGCATGCATGTACATGTACTCATGGCCACTGGACACATCATTTGCACACTTCAGCTGTCCCCCCCCCCCCCCCCCCCCCCCCCCCGACCCTATTTGAACATAATGTATAAATATAATTGCATGTATTTGTTGATTAACATTCTTGAGGTAATTGACCTTTTTCCTGCTTCTGATTAGAATAACAGAAGACGAACAACATCAAATTCAGATAGTATCGAACCAGAATGTAATAAAGCAGTTTACTGGATGTCTGGAAACTCCAACCTTCACTCCATCTATGCACATCAATGTCCTCTGCTGCCTCGAGAATCTCTCATACAATGCTTACACACACAAGTACCTCTCAAACGTAGATCTCATTGGTGCCTTGATGAAGGTGGCAGAAAGGACATCTTCACACCCAATTCAATTAGAAGATATGGACCCAGAGCTCTGTTTAAAGCTTGAGTCTGATCTTGTCATGTAAGCGTTGTGTGAGCATGTGTGTGTGTATGTGTGTGTGTATGTGTGTGTGTGTGTGAGTGTGTGTGTGTGTGTGTGTGTGCTACAAATCATCAATGCAGTACAGTACAACTGGGTAAATATTAACCTAATGCTAGGGATTAAGAAATGTGAGGGTTTTTTTACAATATCAATGCAGTGTTTATTTGGGTTGTGTTGGAGTTTCGAATAGTGACCATTGAACTGCATGTGATTTTTTTTCTTATACTTCTAGGTACTTTGGTGTCATGGTGATATCACACCTGGCATTGATTAAAGCAGCTCTCTTACCTGAACAGTTAAGCTCTCAAGTTGAATTCTTCTTGACTAGGTTTCTCCGCAGTGTTGATTGCAGTGTTCTTCACACTTGGATGGTAAAGACTCGAGGATTTAGATGGCAGGATATATTCCCTACAGTGAGATTGGTGTACAGTCCACTTTGCCGTGCATCACTGTGCCCAATAGACCTGCTGTGTTTTGAAGCTGGAGTCTGTAGTCTTCATATAATACTGAGCAGAGACGATGAAATGCAGACTTTGATAAAGCAGGGTTTACTGGATTACCTGATCTGCTTGCCATGGCACATCAGTGAGGGGCTTGAGGCCCGGAAGAAAGCAAAGCTGCTATTGGAGAAGGTCGGTTCTCACATGCCTCTCCAACCTCCGAGTCTGAACAATATTGTGAGATCAAAGCTAGCCGCCACGTGCTGTGGACTCACAAAAGCTATTAGATATGACTGCCATCAGTTGGTGGATTATTGCCAGAAAACATCAACTGAACCGTACAAGGAACAAATACAGATGGACAAGTAGCTGTACACGTAAGACCTGGACATGTGACGATGAACCACTTTTAATTGTCATCATTTTTCCGTGTATGAATGAAAAATCTATTATTTTTCAAGTGCAGATACAAAACCAAATGGTTAGTTCTAACAATTAAATTTGTACATAGAATTATCTTCATGCTATAATGTTAACTTAATTTTGCGAACCTAATTAACTGATTAGAAACAGCTTATTTTTTAAATTCATAGGCAGTCCCAATAAAAAAATGATTTTTCGGAATTGTTGAACCTTTATAGCAAGTAAAAAATCAGGTACAAATTCATTAGCAATTGCCACGCAATTATACAATTTAATGTCAGAAATGCACATTTAATGAACTGTAACTGAATGGTACATCTCCAGAAAAGATAGTGATAAATCTTTCCAGCATTGTGGTTTAAATCATGGCCTTTTCGGCTTTTCTTCACTACGATGAGGCACGCGATCTAGCGTGTTGTCATATATGCGTAAAAGAATTCAAAGAAAAAAAGATGAGGTCTAGCACTAGAGCTGACCTTGCATTTCTAAGTTCTACAATTTAAAGCCTAACTTCTAGGTTGCAACTTTTCAATGTTGGTTACTAAAGGATTTTCCAATTGGAAGGAGTGGCACATTGTCGTTTAACAGCCATGAAGTCAGTGCCTGCCATCGAGAAGCAGTAGAAGTTTGTGTTACTCTACCAGCCAGTGAACATATTAGCAACGCAGTTTGAAAAAATAAATAAAAGTAATCGTAAGATATGCTGAATAAAATATTTTCTTGCCTTTAGTGTGATAGCAAACTATACAATCCTCACGAACACTTGGGATGAAGCCACAAGAGTAGCAAGAGACACGGAAACCAAAGCAAGGATCCTAGGAGTGCAAGTCAAATGAAAACGTTTAGCTTTATGTTTGGTGTATACCTTGGTGAGATGGTATACTTTGACACTCAGATAATCTCAGCAAAACATTGCAATCCAATTCTATTTGTGCAGCTGAAGGACAAAATGTAGCTGGCATGGTAGCACGTACACTCAAAAAGCTTAGAAGCTGTGAAGCATTTGATTTGTTTTGGCAAAAAGTCACTGACAGTTCAGAAACCCATTGTGTTGGAGAACCAGATCTGCCTCGTCCACATAAGATGCCTTAAAAGTATGAGGACGGCAATGCAATGCCGGTGTGAAATTCACAATGAACCTAAAACCTATTTTCGACAGCAATATTATGAGGCAATTCATCTTGCCATAAATTGCATAAAGGATTGCCTGGGTATACTATGTGACGGTCCGAGCTGGAAGCGCCTGCGCGTCAGAGGGTCAAGTAGGCTTAATAAAGTATAATTATTATAGCCACAACTCTTTTTCTCCCCTTACAAATACAACACACACTGTTTAAATAGTCCTATGTCCGAATCCTATTGGATCCGAATCCCAATGATGCTATTGGACGGATCACTTCTTTTAGATTTTGGTAGCGTATGGCCTGCCGCCTTGTTCGTTCTGTGACGCAGCTTCGTTCCGTGATGTATCTTCGTTCCGTGACGTCACTTCCGTGAAGTCCGTCACATACTATTTATTGTCAGCTTGAGAACCTCCTATTGAAAGCTGCCTACAACGATAAAGAATTTAAGAGTGAGTTAGACTTTGTCTGTTAATTTCTACAAAGATGATTTTCAGTCAGAGCTTTTGCATTCTCAGTTGTGCATATTTAACACTGAATTTCAACTTTTCAACAAATCCAGCAGAGCGTAACAATAATTGATTCAATACTTTTCTACCCTTACAAATGCTCAAAAAATTCTGCTCTCTCAAGTAGTCATTGCAATGAAATTGCTCTTAATTATGCCTGCTACAAATGTTAACTCAGAAAGATCTTTTAGTGCCCTTAGAAGGGTCAAGAACTACTTGAGAAATACGATTTGACAACAGAGGCTGAACAATCTCATGGTCCTTCATGTTCATAAAGAGCTCACAGATAGTATCAAATTAGAAGAAATTGCTAATGAATTTGTGGGTGATTCACATCATAGAGTAAAAGTATTTGGAAATTTTAATAACTTGACTGCATGCATAACACCATTTGATTCAAAATTTCAGTGAACATTATAAATGACTGTGTGCACTGATCTTTATAGCTCATGATTTCAATATTGATATAGAAAATGCTCATGAAAATGATCGTGACTGAGTTATTAACGTGTGACGATAATCGGTGCTAACATTACAGTCGCATGTACGCAATATATACCGCGGTATACCACGCGCACATTAAATCCGATTTCGCAATTGATTTTGTATAGCAATTTCATGTGAGATTGTAGAGCACGAAAAGCGATGAGGCTCCCGATATGGGGGTGGGATGATTACACTGGTTATTGATTATTACAGTAGCCTGCTGATTGATCTATGGATAGATTTGAGTGTAGGTGTGCAGTTAAAATAAATTGCCGCGCGCGCCCCTCCCTCTTTAACTGGCCGGTATAACCAACTTTTCTCGGAGTGCGCCGGGCCTGTAATTGGTGTGCACACTGAAAGGCCAAAGGTTAGGAGCAACTAAATGTTGGAAACAATGACCATTACAAGAGGGGGACTAATTTAGAATGCGTGCATGGGCCAGCTTTGACTTCAGCATCCGAAATTCATCTGGGATGGAGTGACCATTTTGTGCATGACATGACTATACTTTATACATGATGTCATTGCAAAAGGTCATAGCACATTCCCACAACTCACCTTCTTCCTCTCCTTATCCTCTTCTTCATTGAACTTCTTAATAAAAATATTCAGTTCTGCTTCCGAGAATTTCATCCAGTTAGCCGTCTGAATCATTGGAAGCAGAAATTACGTAATTCTATGCAATCATGTGGTATGCGATATACATGTATAAACACTGCACACAATTATTCACATGCTAACATACAGCAAACCAACAATACAAGATGATGTATGGAAGGTATGTGTTTTCTTTCACTTTGTGTGATATGTGGTATTGAAGGAAACTGATCATAGTCCTCTTCTAACATACCATTAGATCTGACCAAATACCTCTTCTTATAACTTACATCAATAGCAAATTTGTGCTATTTTTGTATTTCTTTTGCACCCCTCACCCTCTATGTGACAATTAAGCCCCCGAAGCCCACTTCCAATACAAGCACACCACCTGACCTCTCAATACTGTCAACTCTACACACATTGCACCCTCACTCCACCCCCCTCTCTTTTACCACACCTCCTCCGTGACTTCCAGCAGTCTGGCTTCGCTCACCTCCAGCACAAATATTTTGGCAATGTCCTCACTTGGTTCCAACCTGAGGCGCACTATGAGGGGCACATCCTCTTGTCGAAGGGCTCTCATGACCACCTGTATCCAAACCTCCCACACAAGTGAAGTTCTGATGGACGTTCCCACATGAAGGGGGGGGAGGGAGGAGAGAGGCATAGAAGGAGAGAGGGGAGGAGGAGGGAGAGGAGGAGGAGGGGAGGAGGAGGAGGTGGAGGAGGAGGAGGTGGAGAGAGTTAGATGAGAGAGGCCTCGAATAGGAAGGCGAGGAGGAGGAGATAGGGGGAGGAGGGGGGGGGGAGGGGAGTTTCTTCTCTCTTTAGGGGGTTCTCTCCTTCTGTCCCTCTTGCTTCCGCTTCTTTCTCTTCTTTTTGCTTTCCATTTGTTTCTGCTTTTCTTCCTTAGGATGTGGATGGGGATGGAAGAAGGGAGGAGACTACTTCTCAGGCGTGGCGTAAAATGTGAATGGTTTTGGTAATGGGTAGATCATTTGTAGTGATTATGGCATAGTGATGGGATGACGTAGGCCACAATGTAACAGTGATGATGCGTGAGGAACATGTTCCACATATGCCACCCACACGCACACAGACTTACATTGTACTTCTGCAGGAGCATCCCTATGACTTCGTTAGATGACATGGTGTTTGTCACCTTTACTGTAGGTTGGTGGGAGTACCATGTGGGGCCGTGAACATTTGTCGCTACGTGGCGATGTGCAGGAGAGAAGTATGACTAACCCAGCATGATCATGTGACTATGCCAGCATGATCATGTGACTAAGCCAGCGTGATCATGTGACTAAGCCAGCGTGATCATGTGACTAAGCCAACATGACACCCAGTATGCAAAAACCTTAATCAATGACACTGATCCACATTGAGCAGACAGCTAAATATGCAATTGGTGAGAGGTCCAATGCAAATGAGGCAACAACGGAAGCTTATGCATATGCATGTTAAATGTGTGTTACTGTATTTGTCTGACAGCCTGTTCTGCAATAAATAAATCAACACACTATTCGTTGCAATCACTCAATTATGCTCCTTTTTTGCAGTCGTAATATGTCACTCGTCCCCAGACCACCTCCCCTCGTTGAGCTTGAACTCCTCCATCTTCTTCTGCTTGGAGACCTTCCTGAAGGAGGTGGAGCACTATCTTGCACAAATATTTATTCCCCTCCATTGAGAGAATTCTCAGTGGAATGGCCTCCTAAACTGTGGCCTGCAGAGTTATTGCTGAAATGCGGTTGCCTGTGGTTCATAAATAGGGCTTCATAGGGGGAGGGGGGGGGGGGAAGGGCTAGAGGGCCTGTGTTTTTTGTTTTTTTGTACATTTATGAGAGCCAAACATTGCAATCCATTAAGTACTGTACGTTGAGAAGGTTTTGTGTTAATGTACATGTAATTCACGCCGTTCATTTATTAAAATTCATGCCACAAAATTTTACCTTCGAATTCAACTAAATGAACCCCACTATACTTAGTTGGTTATAAGCTTAATGTGTGACAGTTTTTATTAAACATGAGAACAGTTCATTTTGCAGTATTTTTGGACAAAATATGGTAGTGAAAGATAGTAGTGATTCACATGAAGTACATGTTGAGGTTGTACACAGATTAGATATTGTGTTACGCAAAACCAATTACATGAAAGCATGCTCCATACATGTACGTGTGCATGTGAAAGCATGCGTGTATTTTTATAAATGCTCATTAAGACACCTGTGTCTTTCAGTGAGCTTCTCCTGCATCTTGCATTATAAAATCGAACATACAGTGTACAAGGAAAATTGAATTGATGTAGGGAATTAGATTACGCAGTGGATAAGGGTCTGCCTTGCAAGATTCACATGCAGAGCTCTATTTACAAGTAATGGCAGCAAGAATTGTGTATGTAATGGTGAGCCACAGCTACATGATGGTAAATATAAGAATACCAATGGATGCTTATTCATCACCAGATAACTCTATTAACTACAGACAGTTTGCAGTTAATAAAAATTTGCACTCCTCTCTCTCCCAAACGGATCCCTCTGGTCCACTTTTGACACCAAAATAGGTTAACTACAATTTGACCATCAAAACATGATTCCTTCTGACAGAATGAGCCCCTACCCAATTTATGCTGCAGTAATAGTAATGTTGACAGACTCCTCCGTCTTTTTTTAGTGTCACAGGCAATCATACTTTTGTTTTTATTTAACGAGATTGCCACAGGTCACGTGATTTCCAGGGGGATGTGTGGTGAGTTTGGGTGAGGTTATTAAGTGCTGCATGCAAACTTGACTAACCGCTTGCAACTGACGATAAATGGCTCAATTGGGGGTGTGAGGACTAGCTTCTGGTCAATCCGAGAGGGAAGGACCACATTTTGTAACTAATACAATAAGAGAGTCATGCTTGCAAAAATGCTGAAAAATGATTATTGTACTGGACTCTTCTTATGCCCTTAATTTCGATTACTGTTAATGTCTAATGTCCTGGGCATCATCCTGAGGTACGTTTGTACACTCAGGTGTACGGATGTTCAGATTAGTGTCATTATGTTACTGTACACCAGAACTGAAATCAAACAGCACATTATGTTTTGTTGTGTATTTCTAGCTATGGGCTGAAATAGGTAAGGCCTAGGTCCTTCAACAAAATTCTAATCAGTAAGCTAAAGTGAAGCCCCCCCAGTCATTCCTAGCGTATACATGTATGCCTAGCTGGCAAGCCTCAGAGAACCTCACTTTGGAAACTTAGTTAGACGTTTTTAGAAGGAACTAAACCTTATCTATTTCCGCCCAGAGCTAAAAATGCATGACAAACGTGTACGTGCTGTTAACTGGATTTCATTTCTGGTGCACAGTTTCATTCTGAATGTACCTCCGGATGACGCCCAGGACATTAGACTGTTATACCGGTCTTCCCTAACACAAGCACCTTACACGATGCTTATTCATATAAAGTATTTTGTAATGGATGCATAATTTTGGTCAATCGATACCCACGCTTCATTATCGCCTATTAGACAAGCGAGCCGTCCGCATCTATAGTGGAATACTGTACGCACATATCCCTTGTAGAAGTTGTTTACATCCCCAAAGACTTAGATATAACCGCTTTTCTTTGACTGGCCTCTCGTATTGATTAAATCTCCGTATTGTATATCTGGTCATTTTGTTACACCTCCCACCCATTCGCTTTACCCATTGTCCTGTGGATCGGGAAATACATCCTTATCCAAGTCACAGCTTCTGAAAACATCTTCTTTGAGCCATCGGTAAGTTTCTGCCCCCGGAAGGTCCTAGTATGAGATCAAACCACCCTAAGGCCACGATGGAAAAGGGCTTATGAAGCCAAGGAGGTCTACGGTAATGGAAAGCAACGATGGAAATGTTTCCAACTACACGCAGGTGAAGAGCAACATCAAACAGGACGACCTATGGTAGCAAACAAAGCTGAAAAGAGCAAGCACAAGATTATTATTTCGTTGATTGCATTCACCACAACATGATCACTACCGATGCATGCATCCCTTACAGTTGCCGTCAAAGTGAAATCCCTGATAGCTTCACCTATTGAATTTAAATACACTTCTAGTTACACGTTCAATCATGTATGCAATACTGTCTTACCCAGTTGTTCTACACTCCACTGAGACACCACTATGAATCTATGCTATCGTACGGCCTATGGCACTGAGAAGCTTTGGAGAAAATGCTGCTAAGTTTACTGTACACCTCTTGTGCTTCTGTCTGAAGAGCAGCTAGTATAGGTATCTGCTGTATTTACAACTGACAGCAACTCCACATTAGATGGCTGTGAAAGCAGTAGTTTTAAGCATCATGACTACAAATAGTATATCTTATATCTTACCTGCAGGATTTTGTGCACATTATTCCCCACAAATATACCACCATGCATAGTACTTCTGTCTGTGCACACGAATTGCACCTATGCTTTCAGCAATCCCTTTCACAAAAGGACCATCATTTCTTTTCCACTGTTTCCACCAGTGTTTTAAGCTTCTGGACCTGATAGTAGATTTGCTATTTAGTGTATTAAACATGCCATTTTTAGTACACTTTACCCAATGATTGTACTCTTTCACTGCTGGGACTACCTATAACTCCACAATCCTCTGAAGGTCTTGATCGGTGTTGGCGTATACAATGATCAGTATGTAAACACTTGCTACAGTGTATCCCTTTCCTGCTCGGCATACTCCAACTCTCCTCTCATCTTCTCCACTTCTTGAATTGTCTTCGAGTACATGTCAAAGTATTGTCCACTGTTCTGACTGCCTGTTTGCCGTGAGCTAATTAATGTTACATTGCACTCAGATAGAAAAAAAAAGAGCTTTTGGGAAATTCCCTGGGTGATGTGATGTCCACTGAATGCACACCTGCAGTATCCATTATATGCAGTTATGGCAGACCAAGGTTAGTGTGAAGTTAATGTACCTCCATCAGGGAAAAAGCTCACGGATGCAGTTGTAGTGTTGAGCATTGTAATGGATTGCACTGATTTGAAAATCATTGGTAGTCGTTAATGATTGATTCCAGAGATTGCTTCACATAACTCATCCAAACGTCATCAGAAAGAGTAGCTCCATTGTCAAAACAGTCCCATTAGTAATACATGTGTGTGTGTTGTATGCACGTGATGCTCCTCTTAGTTCATCACCTCCACCGTTAAGTTGAAACGAAAATGGAGTGAGTTCAGCCTCTACGTTATCATTATTTATTGAACTTGAAAAAGAGCGCTGTCTCTTTTCACTTCCAATGTAACTACCCCGCATCTTTGAGGTAGTGATGATCGATGCGCAAACATGCATCCATAGTTATTCACAATAATAACTTACTTCTATACTTTGTACCTTCAAGTAGTTTGCTCTTCTCCATGGTAACCCAGGACTTCAATTCCGTTTCAAGTAATACAGTGGAGCGCTCAGCACTGAAGTCGGCTCTAGTTCATCTGCACGGTATATTCGTTGGCTCATGGGACTAATTGGAACACGTGGTTGCATGATCCACATAACGGTCAAAGGCTGCAAAAGAGACTTCCATCATTTGTAGGTACTCCAGAGTGGATTCTGCTTTCTTTGCTATAAAATGAATTTTGTAAAGTGTCGCTCGTTCCAGACCCTGATTTGGCAACATTGCCAGAAAGTTTTATAGTGATGATCTGCCTTTTCCACAAGCATTTCATCAAGAGATTGCGCTTTGGAAAACCATGTGGAATGACCCTATTAAACCAAACTCTCTTGTCACAACCATAGCAGACAGAAATGCACCCCTACCATGTTACCAAAGAATTCTTCCAGACCCTTTGAAACATTACATCAAGTTCACGGCTTCATTTCATATAGTTGAAACCCCCTTTCCTGCTCTAACATTCCTCTGCTGCCTGATTTGGCCACATTGCCAGAAAGTTTTACAGTGATGATCTGCCTTTTCCACAAACATTTCAGAGATTGCGCTTTGGAAAACCATGTGGAATAATTCCCCTATTAAACCAAACTCTCTTGTCACAACCTTAGCAGACAGAAATGCACCCCCTACCATGTTCCCAAAGAATTCTTCCAGACCCTTTGAAACATTACATCAATTAGAAGTTATTCAAGTTCACGGCTTCATTTTATATAGTTGAAACGGTCAAACCCTCTTTCCTGCTCTAACATTCCTCTGCTGCCTGATTTTGGACACTTCTACTTCAGTTAAACACAAAATATTCCGGCGTTAATCGGTTAAGCTACTGCTATTGACCTGTGTAACATCAAGTGAAGTGGAAAGAGCTCATTTACCTTTGAGATTTATTTTAAAAGTCTATCGCAGCACTATGGGAGAAGACAGATTTAATGCGTTAATGTTATTGTATGTGCACAAAGATATTGAACTTAATATTGATGCTATCATTGGCAGCTAAAGTCGAAAATACCCTCGGAGGGCGCTTCTAATTGACCCTATTTGTGAAGTGTACTGTTATAGGTATCTTTAATCATTTGTGTCCGTGAATACATGTTTTATAATTTCCAAAAGTGCAAATACAAAAACCCAGTGACTAGGGTTTTGGGGCGGTGATGATGGTGCTTACTGCGCTTTCCCAGACACCCTGGCAAGTTTGGAGGGGCACGCCCCCATTCCCATCCCCCCCTAACACAAAATCCTGTATCCGCCCCTGATTGCAGGTTAGTATACGTCTTCATGTAACGGTGCCGCATCTCCTATCAGCTTCTATAAATAATGCGCACCACATCTTCTATCAGCTTCTATAATGAACATAGCATTCAAATCATGAATAATGCGCACAGCACGCACTACTAAATACATGTAGCTATGGAATCCAACCACACACGCTAAGACGCGGCATTGACGCTGTTAGGATATGTTTTGGGGTTTGGGGGTTAGGGTGCGCGAGGGACCAGGTCAACTTGCACCCGGAATCCGAATCCGGTGTCAAAAAGCACCCGTCTAGCACTAAAAAATTTTTGGCCGTCAATTAACGACCACTGGACGAGGGCGCCTTCGGCGTCATATTATAAATCCTATAACCTTTGCACGATATGTGGGTGCAAATTGCATGAAAAGATCAAAGCAAAGGGCAAAGCTCTAAAACCACAGCCTTCATACAGCTGCTGCACGCATGCTGACAGCCTTCTTGTGGCATTTGGCATCAGTGTGGCGAGTGATGTAAAGAAGACCCACCCACAACAGTTTCGGAATGACAGAATCAATACAAGTGCTATGCGCAGCCATATTGGTGCAAGCACACTTGCAAGGTACATGTATGAGTGTGAACTTTGATGTACCTGTAAAGTATATACATTTCTCAATTGCAATTAATTCCCTATTGCAAAAGGTGTGCAAGCCATTCTACACACATTGATGGAAGGGCCTGTCACAGACTACGGAAGTAACAACCCCTAAAGCCATCATACACACAAAATAGATAGAACTGGCTCCAACTGAGCTGTTCACGAGAAAGACACTATAATCATTGTTGGCTGCACAGGTGATCACTGTGGCTGTTGCCCCAGGCCTGTGCCAAACGTATGTGTGCCTGGTTCACTGGGTAAATGTAACTTCAAGACTAAAGTACCCTTGCTGCTATATCGCAACAGACATCCAGCCCAAAGAGCTAGCTTAGACCAGTCCCTGATCTTGTGCTTCGGCTGTTAAGAGATGTCATGGCGTGCTGCTCATCATGCAGTAAGGATGTAAGAGCACCGTGAATACGACAGTTTATGGATGGCAGCTGAGTACAGCAAACAGTTGCCAATTGTATAGGAACTGTGCGTTCAATTAACAATTATGATTAATGATTCATTGGCACATACACTTTTTGCTCGCCGCAAACACTTCAGCAATAGTCTTAGCCATGGGATACGTGTCAAGGGTGATATATATAATAGGTCCAGGCCTGCACGAGCTACGACAGTCGCTGATGACATGTAATTAAATTCATTACAATGGAAAGGAGGCGTGTCTTTATTAGTTAGGGGGGGGGGCATAAGCCGGGTTTGCCCACCCCTGTATCCGCCACTGCTTCAAAGAATAACTTGCTTCTTGTTTCTGATGGATAGTTATAAGTTATAAGGGTGGGGAAAATCGCTACTAAGGCCAGATCGAAAGAATTTTTTCGCGCCGGTTTAGGACCGTCATATAGCGTATAATGAAACGCGTGGCTAACATAAAAAGGATATTCTATGGCTGTAGAAATATTTCTATAAAAGTTCTAATGAGTTTTGCCATGTTGAACCGTAAGTTACATGTTTCTAATTATAAACTATTGCCCGTAGGCAATTGTTATTTCATGCATCCGAACCACGCCCTTTAGACCTACCTATGGAGAATGCTGAAGCCAAAGAAGCAAAGTATGCTACGGTAACGGACAGGAGTGATGGAGAAGGTTGCAACGGTGCACGTGAAGAGCGTAGTGGTGAGGCCGATTATAGTAGACTGCCCTGTCTGTCAGAACAGAGCAAAACCATCAGCTTTAACGTTCTGCTCCTCCGCACTCCACTCAACACAACGATCAGTCGTACGTTTACCACGACAAAGTTTCCGGAAAGTGTAGCGGCATTGAAACTAGCTATCCAGGAAGAATTTCAAGTGCCCGTCTACGATCAGAAGCTGTCGTTTGACTGCGCTGTTTTGGCGGACGGCGAGAGCTTGGATTTCTACAGGTTGAAAGATGGAGATCAGATCACACTAGAGTACACGACAACTGTTGACGTTGAATGCGCTTTTCATCTCATGTCGCTACTTCGTAATGCCCTCGAGTTTGTCAAAAATGAGCAAAGTCAGTTGGCATCCGGCAAGATTTCACCCGAGTTTAGCAAAACGATTACTGACACACTTCATGTGAAAGACATAAACCAATGCATCAGGCAACTGTTTCCACCTCAAAAGATGTTCGCAAACTCCATGTTCATCCTGAACAATAGAGGACTGGATGTGACCACATCACTTCACTCGTTATTGCTGAATCAAACATGGGAACAAATATGCCATCTTGAACTCCAGCATTTAGAGTACAACGTGCTAATTTTATTAAACAATCTCTTCATGGTGACTAGCCAACACTTGAAATATGAAGTTATTAATAATTTGGATAACATATTTGGTTCCTTTCTTCGGGTTCCATTATCATCCAAACCAATAATTGTGCCTCACAATCGCAACTTGTATTCCTCTACCAAACACAAGCAATTAGAAGCACTGAATGATGTTGTTACTGGTGCTCTATTGTGCCTTAACACGTAAGTCTTTTTGCAAATTTCTCCTCATATAATGTAATCATCAATTGGTGCATGAATGAATAGGCATCAGTTGGACTCTTTTCTTGCAATGTGAACTCAATACTTTCACTTAGGATTTGTTTTTTGAGCCTGGCTCTATGGGAGATTTGGTCTTATATTTCTTCTAGCATGGCTGCCATGCCACTTTTACATTGGCAAACTCGTACAGCATAGTTACACATGAAAGTGAAATTGATGGAATTTTTTGACACTACATGTACATAACACTACCCAATAATTAAATTTTGAATTGGAATTATATATCAACTGGGTTCGGTCATCTGCTTTTGATGTACTATTAATTTGCATGTGCATCATGTCTGTTTTGTAGTGTATTGTCCATGACCAGCACTAATTGTTGACCACATAATTATTTCAACTTTAATGTTTAACGTTAATTGGATACATATTGACCTTTGCACTCCCTACTACCATTTAGCAAAACAGCAGACGAGCAGCATCAAATTCAGATCGTAACAAACGAAAAAGTAATGAAACAGTTTGTCGGATGTCTGGAAACTCCGACCTTTCCCAGACATGTGCAGACTTATGTACTAGGCTGTTTCCAGCATCTTTTGTACAATCCTCACACACACAAGTACCTCTCAAACGTAGATCTCCTTGGTGCCTTGATGAAGGTGGCATACAGAAGTCCTTCACACCAAATTACATTTGAAGATGTGGATCCAGCACTCTGCTCAAAACTTGAATCTGATTGTGTGATGTAAGTGTGTGAGTTTCTGCCGGTGTATTAGTGAGTGACCTATACAATACACATGTTAGAAAAACAGCTATCACTCAATATTGACTGAATGGGAGAGATGTTTATTATAGAAAGGGATTGAATAAAGCAGTGACCATTTTCGACAAGTATACACTACGTATTATTAAAGAATGAATGTACTTGTATCCTAGGTACTTTGTTGTCATGGTGATATCACATCTGGCATTGACCAAAGCAACTCGCTTGCCTGAAAAGTTAAGCTCTCAAGTCGAGCTGCTCTTGAATCGTTTTCTTCGCAATGTGGATTTCAATCTTTTTTGCATGTGGATGGTAAAGGCTCGTCGGTACGTCTGGGTTGATATATTCCCTCCTTTGAGTTTGGCGTACAGCCCTCTTCGCTACACATCGCTGTGCCCAATAGACTCACTGTGCTTAGAGGCTGCTGTGATGAGACTCCAAATAATAGTGAGTAAAGACGGTGAGAGGCACTGTCTAATCAAGCAGGGTTTACTGGATTACCTGATCTGCTTGCCATGGCACATTAGTGAAGGGCTTGAGGCCCATAAGAGGGCGAAGCTGGTATTGGAGATGTTTGGTTCTCACATACCACTCCAACCTCCAAGTCTGAACAATATCGTGAGAGCAAAGCTGGCAGCAACATGCTGTGGACTTGCAGAGGCAATGCGTTCAGACTGTCATCGATCAGTTGGCTGGCTTTTACCAGGAAACAGCCAGCAGCAGACCACATGAGGGAGACATTCGGACAACTGTGCAGCTGGACAAGTAGCAAACTTGTGGGAGTTATGTATAGGTACTTTCAGTACATCATGTGATTTATAAACACCTTGATTGTTCAAGTGTAGAAGGCGAGAATTGAATGTGCAAATGTTTTCTCCTTTCGATTCAACTACACACATGATATTGTGGCACTTTATGTGATATCAAACATCTTTATTATGTAATGCTAGGATCCCCGCATGCATGCAGATATTGTAACACGGCAGATCAGCATTGTTTAGGTGTTGGCAATTGATTAAACAGTTTATAAATTCAATTCTGTTCATCAGATATTTTATTAACGTGAAGTTTGGCATGGTATTGTGGGTGTAACACCTAGTTCTGACTTCTATCAACTGATTTGTACAGTATGTACTGTATTTATAGTATGCCAGTATAGGCATCAGAAATCTGCTCATTACATGGTTGCAATGGGGCATCAATTCTTTATTGCCCTACATTTTGTGTCTGAATGTATGTATGTTCAAGCAAAGAAGGTAAAGAATAGTACGAAAATGGACAAAATGTTGGAGAAGATTGTAATGAAGCACGTGAAGAGCAGCATCATCAAGGGCATAAAATAACTTGTCTGTCAGAGCAGATCGATCAGCATGAATTTGCTCCTCTACACTCCCACACAACAGTGAAAAAAGAAACAATAATAACCAAACACCACTTTTGGCTTAACGTTAACACAATTTTCTTAACAGCAAAGCTTTTACTGTTATAAATTTACACTGTACCTGTAAAGAAGAAATTTCAAGTGTTCCGCATGTGGCAGATGGCAAAAGCTTAGCGTTTATAGTTTCAAAGATGATCTGTCGGGAATTGGTCTGTCTGGATCCATTTTGATGAAACAAATTGGTCTGGTGGCCAAGATGGACGAAAATAAACAGTCCTCCCTTGCACCCCTCCATTGACTACCATACAACCCTAACCTAACCCTAAACCTAAGGAGAAGTCCAGTGAAATGGCCTCCTAAACTGTGGCCTCCTGAGCTATTGCTGAAATGCGGTTGCCTGTGATTCATAAATAGGACTTCATAGGGGGGAAGGGGGGGGGGGGGTGGGGGTGGGGGAGAAGAGGCCTGAGTTTGTTTGTTTAAGACTCCTTGTACATTTACGGGAGCCAAACATTGCAAGGATATGGACACCAACAAGCCAGATCATTTAGTCCTTTTTGCATGATAGATCACACTAGGATCACCTATTAATAGACAAAACAATGTTACACCCTTAAGATGATGATGCCCCTGTGTTAAATCCCAAATACAAATGGAACTAGAAGACCTAGTATATCTTTGCAGCCTACATGTAACACTATGCATGCACATAACACTATCCAATAATTATAAAGTAAATAAAAACATTCTCTAATGAGAAAGTTGTTGGTATATAGGATTGACCAATGGTGGTGTAAAAAGCACAGAAACAAGAGTGACAGAAATTTGACTGGAAAATTGAAATAGGCCTATATTTAGCCCATTACTCAGGCATGTACTGTTACAACATTAGTGTGCTAAATATAGGCCTATTTCAATTTTCCAGTCAAATTTCTGTCACTCTTGTTTCTGTGCTTTTTACACCACCATTGGTCAATCCTATATACCAACAACTTTCTCATTAGAGAATGTTTTTATTTACTTGTTTCATAAGTTTTTTCCTCTGGCGTCTTTATAAGCGGTCACAAATTAATTTTAATATTTGAAGGGAGGGAGGTTAAAAAATTTAATAATAGAAATTATATGTATATGAGTTCTTAATGTTCTGTACGGTTCCACCTTGTCCTCTTTGTCTCCCCCAGCCTCTTCTATGGCCGCGGCGGCCTGGTTCTGGCCATGGGAGCCATGCGGGTGGTGGTGGCAGCGGCCAGGGTGGCAGCAGGCAAAGTGGTGGTGGGGGCACTGGTGCCAATACTGGTGCCGGTGGTGGGGCTGGTGCAGGTAGCGGCGGTGCTCCTGCTTCTGCTGCTGGAGGTGGGGGCAGCTCTGCTGTTGGCGGTGGGGCAGCGGTGGGGGCAGCTCTGCTCGGCAGGGGCAGTGCTGCAGCTGCTGCTGGCGGCAGACAGTAGGGGGGCAGCAATGTATCTAGCAGCGGTGGCTGCGTAAAGGGAAGAGGAGTTGGAGGATGTACTTCGTCCTCCGACTAATGCATCTGCACCAATCTTACTTACTGCTGCACGGGCAGATCTTGTAACAACCTTTTGAGCTAGCAATGGATGAGACTTACAAAAGGCATCATTTACTTCACTTAGAAGCTCACTATCCCTAAGAATAGCTTTTTCAAGTCCACCATTATACTCCATTAGTGCATGAGATTTGGGTTCATACAAGGAGTAGCTATATGGGAGAAGGATATGGTTGCAGTGCTCATACACAGTTGCAGCCGTAGTACATCAGATAAGGAAGCCTTTTTGTACATCAGATTAAGGATGACACCCCCAATATTCAATAGACAGGTCACAAAGGAGAAAGGACTACATGTACTGTACACAACAGTTGGGTCACCATGCATGCTGTACATGTGAAGTGAATGGTTTTGTGCAGATCCCTTCCTTACATGCGTGCTGTACACATGTTGCATGCACATCTTCCTATAGCTTTTTAATGCTAGTGCAATACAACATGTCATGACATATGCGATACCGCTTCCTCTCGGCAGCACGTTTAGCCAATCGGACAGCGGGGTCATACCAATACCGATTCCTTTCAGATGCCTTAATGGCAGCTGAATTGTCCTCGTATTTCGGCCTTTTAGCAGCGCGGTTCTCCTCGACGTCCTCTTGATATCGCTGCCTTTTAGCAGATTGCTTAGATTCAATATCTGCGTTGTAGCTGTCGCGTACAGAGGCCTTCTTCTTTTCGGGATCGGCCTTGTAGCGCGCTCGGGCTTTAGCCTTGTTTTGTTGTGATAAAATATCGTCTTGCTTTTGAAGGTATTCTGCTCGTTGCTTAGATCTCTTCTTTCGATTACGCGAAGGCATTTAACTTCACTAGCCAAAGTATTAAACTTCAAATGGTATTTATTGGGACGCCATAAAAATAGATACGGTTGTAATTAAATTTATTGGACTAGCTGCGCTGATCTGGCATCTGAACCACGCCCATAGATCTACCTACTGGTATGGAGAACGCAAAAGCCAAGGAAGTGAAGAATGCTATGGTAACGAACAGGAGTGATGGAGAAGGTTGCAACGGTGCGCGTGAAGAGCGTAGTGGTGAGGTCAATTATAGTAAACTGCCCTGTCTGTCAGAACAGAGTAAAACCATTTGCTTTAACGTTCTGCTCCTCTGCGCTCCACACAACACGACGACCAGTCGCACGTTTACCACGACAACGTTTCCCGAAAGTGTAGCGGCATTGAAACTAGCTATCCAGGAAGAATTCCAAGTGCCTGTCTACGATCAGAAGCTGTCGTTTGGCTCTACTGTAATGGCGGACGGCGAGAGCTTGGATTTCTACAGGTTGAAAGATGGAGATCAGATCACACTAGAGTACACGACAACTGTTGACGTCGAATGCGCTTTTCATCTCATTTCACTACTTCGTAATGCCCTCGAGTTTGTCAAAAATGAGCAAAGTCAGTTGGCATCCGGCAAGATTTCACCCGAATTTAGCAAAACGATTTCTGACACACTTCATGTGAAAGATATAGACCAGTGCATCAATCAGCTGATGTTTTCAGCCGAAAAGCTCCTCGCAAACTCCGACTTTATGCTCAAAAATGGAGGACTGGATGTGATCACATCGCTTCACTCGTTATTGCTGAAACAAACATGGGACAATATATGCCATCTTGACCTCCAGTATTTGGAGAAGCATGTGCTATTCTTATTAGGCTCTCTCTACACAGTGATTCCCCACCACTTGAAATACAAAGTTGTGAATAGTTTGGATAATGTTATTGGTTCCTTCCTGCGAGTTCCAATATCATCCAAACACATAGCCGTTCCTCAAAATCTCAACCTTCCTGACACTACTAGAAGCCAGCAATTCATAGTACTGGTAGAGGTTCTGTATGGTGCCATCCAAAGTCTAACCCAGCAAGTCGTGTAGCAAATAAGCTATTTTAAGCAATGGGGTATAATTTACTATCACTCTCCATATAATGTAACCCTCCACCACCACCTCATCACTATCAAACCCACTTTCAGAATGTCATGCATTGATAATGCATGCATATACATGTACTCATGGTCACTGGACACATCATTTACACACTTCAGCTGTCCCCCCCCCCCCCCCCCACTCCCCCGACCCTATTTGAACATAATGATAATAACAAAGATAATTGCATGTATTTGTTGATTAACATTCTTGAGATAATTGACCTTTTTCCTGCTTCTGATTAGCATAACAGAAGACAAACAACATCAAATTCAGATAGTATCAAACCAGAATGTAATAAAACAGTTTACTGGATGCCTGGAAACTCCCACCTTCACTCCATCTGTGCACATCAACGTCCTCTGCTGCCTCGAGAATCTCTCATACAATGCTTACACACACAAGTACCTCTCACACGTAGATCTCATTGGTGCCTTGATGAAGGTGGCAGAAAGGACATCTTCACACCCAATTCAATTAGAAGATATGGACCCAGAGCTCTGTTTAAAGCTTGAGTCTGATCTAGTCATGTAAGCATGTTTGTGTTGTGTGAGCATGTGTGTGTATGTCTGTGTGTGTGTGTGTGTGTGTGTGTGTGTGTGTGTGTGTGTGTGTGTGTGTGTGTGTGTGTGTGTGTGTGTGTGTGTGTGTGTGTGTGTGTGTGTGTGTGTGTGTGTGTGTGTGTGTGTGTGTGTGTGTGTGTGTGTGTGTGTGTGTGTGTGTGTGTGTGCTACTAATCATCAATGCAGTACAGTACAACTGGGTAAATATTAACCTAATGCTAGAGATTAAGAAATTGAGTTTTTTTTTACAATATCAATGCAGTGTTTATTTGGGTTGTGTTGGAGGTTCGAACTTCACAGAATAGTGACCATTGAACTGCATGGGATATTTTTCCTTATACTTCTAGGTACTTTGGTGTCATGGTGATATCACAACTGGCATTGACTAAAACAGCTCTCTTACCTGAACAGTTAAGCTCTCAAGTTGAGTGCTTCTTGACTAGGTTTCTCCGCAATGTTGATTGCAGTCTTCTTCACACGTGGATGGTAAAGACTCGAGGATTTAGATGGCAGGACACATTCCCTACAGTGAGATTGGTGTACAGTCCACTTTTCCGTGCATCCCTGTGCCCAATAGACCGGCTGTGCCTTGAAGCTGGAGTCTGTAGTCTTCATATTATTCTGAGCAGAGACGATGAAATACAGACTTTGATAAAGCAGGGTTTACTGGATTACCTAATCTGCTTGCCATGGCACATGAGTGAGGGGCTTGAGGCCCGAAAGAAAGCAAAGCTGCTATTGGAGAAGGTCGGTTCTCACATGCCTCTCCAACCTCCGAGTCTGAACAATATTGTGAGATCAAAGCTAGCAGCCACGTGCTGTGGACTCACAAAAGCTATTAGTTATGACTGCCATCAGTTGGTGGATTATTGCCAGAAAACATCAACTGGACCGTACAAGGAACAAATACAGATGGACAAGTAGCTGTACAAGTAATATCTGGACATGTGACGATGAACCACCTTTTTAATTGTCATCATTTTTCAGTGTATGAATGAAAAATCTATTATTTTGCAATTTATGTCCAGTGCAGATACAAAACCAAACGCAATTTTTTAGTTCTAACAATAAAATTTGTACATAGAATTATCTTCATGCTATAATGTTAACTTAATTCTGTGAACTTAATTAGCTGATTAGAAACAGCTCATTTTTTAAATTCATAGGCAGTCCCAATAAAAAAATGAGTTTTGGTAATTGTTGAACCTCTATAGCACGTAATAAATCAGGTACAAAATCATTAGCAATTGCCACGCAATTGTCAGAAATGCATAATTAATGAACTAGAACTGAATGGTAAATCTCCAGAAAAGATAGTGATAGTTTCAATATACAGTAATTTCGACACTCTTATTGGGTAAAACTATCGCGAAACATTGAAACAAACAATTGTGATTCACACAGAGTACACATTGACATCTTACACACAAACCAGACACACATTGCGTTACAAAAGAGGAAGTGAAAGAACAAATTATAAAAACAGCAAATGACCCTGCTACATAAAAACATACATCATCGGGAGAGCGTGTGCGTACACCTGTGCAAAATAGCGCTGGTGCATATTTTGTGCGTTCGCGTGCATATTCCAATTGATGCTCATCAGACATCTGTCTCAATCCAAGAACCTGTCCGACTTTTCCGATGTCCATTTCCATTTTGTTTGATGTTCTCTTGCTCCTGCCGTATAGCCGTTCTCCATGGCTTGAATCTAGAGGAACAGAACAAAGGCAGTGTGCTTACAGAACATAAAAAGGTCTGCATTACAAAAAACACAACAACAATCAAAGTGATGCAAGAAAACAATAACAATAGATTAGGAAAACTCTGGAGAATGAGAAGTCACAATAATCCTTCAACAGTTCACATGACAGCCATGAATGTTGTAAGATGAACTCCAACACACAGAGCTCTGCTGACTACAAGAATCACTGGCTGCTATAGTAACAAGCATTTTCCACCAGACAACAATAAACAACAGGCTGTTCCCCAGTTAATGAACACATGTCAGCAATCTAAATACAAGTTACTCGTGACTTATCGTAACATTGAGACGAATGAAAGTACAAAAAGAGCTTTTCCAAAGCCATAACCATCATACTTTAGCTAGCAATATAGTGTGGCCACACTTATTTTCTCTCTTCTTGAACTGTTTTGATTTACACCTTGTGGAGGTCACACCACAATACATTTAGGCAATGTCAATCCCCCCCCACATTCCCCCCCCCCCCCCCCCCCCAACCCCAAATTCGAACCAGTTGTAGCCATCACAATTGGTCCCCTCTGACAAAAATCTGTCCTTGTATTGAAGTAATGCCTGGAGACCAATTTGTATAGGGAAAAACAAAACAACTTTCTCAAAGGTTAGGACCAATACAAGAGGGGGACCAGTTTAGAATATGTGCATGGGCCAGCTTTGACTTCAGCATCCGAAATCCATATGGGATGGAGTGGCCATTTCGTGCATGACATGACTATACTTTATGTCATTGCAAAAGGTCATAGCACACTCCCACAACTCACCTTTCCACAATTTTCTTCGTCTCCTTCTCCTCCTCTTCATTGAACTTCTTAATAAAAATATTCAGTTCTGCTTCCGAGAATTTCATCCAGTTAGCCGTCTGAATCAGGGGAAGCAGTAATTACATAATCCTATGCAATCACGAGGTAAACACTGTACATAATTATTCACATGCTAACATACAGCTAACCGATGATGTATGGAAGGCATCAAAATAAATGCAACACAAATCCTTAATAACAAGATACACTCTAGGCATGCCCAATGTGAATAATAAAAGTCTCTAAACACCAATACTGAATGTATGCTGCGTACATGTATTTTCTTTCACTTTGTGTGATATGGTGGTATTGAAGGAAACTGATCCTCTTCTAACATACCATTAGATCTGACCAAATGCCTCTTCTTAACTTACATCAATTGCAAGTTTGTACTATTTTGGTATTTCTTTTGCATGCTGTGAAATACCCTCTCTCTCCACATGACAATTAAGCCCCCCCCCCCCCCCCCCCCCCGCAGCCCACTTCCAATACAAGCACACCACCTGACCTCTCAATACTGTCAACTCTACACACATTGCACCCTCACTCCACCCCCCTCTTTTTACCACACCTCCTCCGTGACTTCCAGCAGCCTGGCTTCGCTGGCCTCCAGCACAAATATTTTGGCAATGTCCTCACTTGGTCCCAACCTGAGGCGCACCATGAGAGGCACATCCTCTTCTCTGAAGGGCTCCATGACACCTGTATCCCGCCTCACACACAATGTGAAGTCTGATGGACTGTTCTCAACCTGAAGGAGGGGAGGAGGGAGGGGAGGAGAGAGCGGAGGAGGAGAGGAGGAGGGAGGAGAGGAGGAGGGAGGAGAGGAGGAGGGAGGGAAGATAGAGGGAGAGGAGGAGGGAGTATGAGGGAGGAGAGGAGGGAGAGGAGGAGGAGGGAGAGGAGGAGGGAGGGAGGAGGAGGAGGGAGAGGAGGAGGAGGGAGGGAGGGGAGGAGGGATGAAAGGAGGGGGAGGGGAGATGGAAGAAGAGAGGAGGAAGATAACACACTTCAGGTGTGGCATAAAATGAGATGGTTTTGGTAATGTGCAGATCATGTGGAGTCCATAGTGATGGTGATGACGTAGCCACAATGTAAAGGTGATGATGATGCAGTGAGAAATGTGATCACAGACAAGGCACAGATCACTATATGTACTCAAGCACACCATATGCCACCAACATACACTTATGCATATCCACACACACACACACACACACACGCACACACACAGGCTTACATTGTACTTCTGCAGGAGCATCCCTATGACTTCGTTAGATGACATGGTGTTGGTCACCCTTAGGTTGGGGGGAGTACCATGTGGGGGGCGTGAACGTTTGTCGCTATGTGATGATGTGCAGGAGAGAAATATGATCATGTGACTAACCCATGTGACTAAGCCAGCATGACCGTATATCTAAGCCAGCAAGACCATACAACTAAGCCAGCATGACCATACAACTAACCCAGCGTGATCTGTGACTAAGCAGCATGATCATGTGACTAAACCAGCATGATCATGTGACTAAGCCAGCATGATCATGTGACTAAGCCAGCATGATCAGGTGACTAATCCAGCATGATCATGTGACTAAGCCAGCATGATCATGTAACTAAGCCAGCATGATCATGTGACTAAGCCAGCATGATCATGTGACTAAGCCAGCATGATCATGTGACTAAGCCAGCATGACCATACAGCTAAGCCAGCCATGACCATACAACTAAGCCAGCATGACTATATAACTAAGCCAGCATGACCGTATAACTAAGCCAACATGACCATATAACTAAGCCAACATGACCATATAACTAAGCCAGCATGACCATATAACTAAGCCAGCATGACCGTATAACTAAGCCAGCATGACCATACAACTAAGCCAGCATGACCATATAACTAAGCCAGCATGACCGTATAACTAAGCCAACATGACACCCAGTATGGAAAAGCCCTAATCAATGACACTGATCCACATTGAGGAGACAACTAAATATGCAATTTGTGAGAGGTCCAATGCAAATGAGGCACACAACGGAAGCTTATGCATATTAATGTGTGTTACTGCATATGTGGCTCATTTGTCTGACAGCCCGTTCTGCAACAAAATAGACTAACACACTATTCGTTGCAATCATTCAATTAATACATCATTACTGCAGCCATAATATGTCATCGTCCCCAGACCCGCCTCACCTCGTTGAGCTTGGACTCCTCCATCTTCTTCTGCTTGGAGACCTTCCTGAAGGAGGCGGAGCGCTTCCTCACCTGGGTGTTGGAGCGCGGCCTCATGCTCCCAGGGTCCTCCTCACCACCTCCCCCCCATTGCTGCTGCTACTCGCGTCCAGACCCGACTCAAAGTCCTTCGGGTCCAGGGACTTGTACTGGTCGAGGAGCTGCCCCCCTCTTGATCGTGTCCACCTTCACCGCGTTGTCCATCAGCTCTGCGTCCCTGCGGGGATTTTCCGTCCGCCCCCCCCCCCCCCCGGGGGCCACCCCCTTCCTCCTCCTTTTCCTCCGCCACGGGGTTCTCCCTGATGCTGTCGATGATCTCCTTGAGCCACTTGGACCTCCATGTCGGAGAGGTCCCTCCTCTTGGTGGCCCTGGTCGAGGATCTGGAGGTAGGTGGCGTCTTCGGAGCGGAATTGAACTCGTAGACCGAGTCCCGGTACTGCATCTTCTGTTTGGCGTAGATGGCCCCTGGGGCCAGCACTATGGGGTTCTTGAGACCCCAGTAGAGGCTGATCATGCCTTCAACAGCTAAGATCAGCCATCAGACCTGGAAGGGGGGAGGAGGGAGAGAAAAGGGGAAGGGAGGGAGGAGGGGAGGGGGGAGGGGGAGGAAGGGAGGGAAGGGAGGGGATGGGAAGAAGAGGGACAGGGGAAGGGAGGAGAGAGGGGAAGGAGAGAGAGGGGAAGAGAGAGAGGGGAAGAGGAGAGGGGAAGGGAGGGAGGGGAAGGGAGGGGGAGGGAAGGGAGGGAGGGGAAGGAAGGGAGGGGAGGGGAAGGGAGGGAGGGGAAGGGGAGGGAGGGGAGGGAGGGGAAGGGAGGGGAATTGAGGTAAAGGGGAGGGGAAGGGAGGGGAATGGAGGTAAAGGGGAGGGGAAGAAGGGAGGGGAAAGAAAAGGGAGAGGGTTAGAGGAAGCAAGGGGATGGGAGGAGGGAAGAGAAAAAGTATATCACAGGTGCATAATGAGTGATACATTAGATACTGTATCCCATA
>JABACO010000002.1:14427598-14453223 GCA_013339895.1 Ephydatia muelleri | reverse complement strand
GCCTACCCACTTCCACGGATAGATGATACCTTAGACACATTATCAGGATCCAAATGGTTCAGCACACTGGACCTCATTAGTGGGTATTGGCAGGTCCAGATGAACCCTGCAGACCAGGAAAAAACAGCCTTTTGTACCCCAGAGGGTCTGTTTGAATTTACAGTCATGCCATTTGGACTCTGTAATGCGCCAGCCACCTTTCAGCGTCTGATGGACATGATATTAGCCGGGTTGCAGTGGAATAGGTGTTTGGTATACCTGGATGATGTCATCATCATTGGACGAACATTTCTGGACCATCTTACAAACCTCAGCATGGTTTTTGAGCGCATACGACAAGCAGGCCTGAAGTTGCAGCCATCTAAGTGCAAGTTGTGCCGAAAAGAGGTGACCTTTCTGGGCCACATTGTGTCACAAGATGGGATTGCAACTGACCATTCCAAAACTGAGCAAGTATCTAAATGGCCAGTTCCATCATCATGTACGGAAGTACAAACGCTTCCTTGGCCTGGCAAACTACTATAGAAGATTTGTTCAAGATTTTGCAGCAATGGCAAAGCCTCTTCATCGGCTGACGGAAAGGAATGCCCAGTTCAGGTGGACCACTGAATGTCAGAGAGCGTTTGACAACTGAAGAGTTGCCTTGTCTCAGCACCTATTCTGGCATTTCCAGATTTTACAAGACCTTTTATCCTGGACAACCGATGCCAGTGACATGGGGATTGGGGCAGTCCTGTCCCAAATCCATGATGACGGCTCAGAGCATGTGGTTTCATATGCCAGCCGTGTACTGAGTAAACCTGAACGGAACTATTGTGTGACTAGAAGGGAGTTGTTGGCGGTGGTGACATTTGTCCAACACTTCCGTCCCTACCTACTCGGAAGAGAATTCACTCTTAGAACCGATCATGGAGCATTGAAATGGCTGGCAACGTTTCGAGAACCGGAGGGGCAGATTGCACGATGGATTGAACAATTGCAGGAGTATACTTTTACCATCCTTCACAGAGCAGGTCAGAAGCACGGTAATGCAGATGCCATGTCCAGGATCCCTTGTCAACAGTGTGGGAGGGAGGACACAGAGCCAACTGCAGGGAGTACGGCTGCTATAAAGGGCATCAGTTTAAGAGGCAGACCAGTGGAGGAAGTCAAAACTCTGCAATTGAATGATGAGTCACTGGGAATCATAGTTCATGCATTTGAAAAAGGAAAACGTCTCAGGGATGATGATGTAAAAGGGAAAAGCTTGGAGACACGGCGCCTTGTACAGATTTGGGACCAGCTGCTAATCCAAGGTGGAATTCTCTACAGACGCTTTGAAAATCACCACAGTTCCATGGAATATGTGTTGCAAGTGGTTGTTCCAAGGTCGATGAGGAAAGGAATCCTTGAGGAATTACATGCAGGTGTATCAGGGGGTCACCTAGGAGAGAGCAAAATGTTGGGGACGGCTAAAAGAACGCTATTACTGGCCAGGTCACTATGCTGATGTGAAGAGTTGGTGCAAGACATGTGACCTGTGCACCACAAGAAAAACAGCAGCACCGAAACAGAAAGCACCACTGCAAACATTTGCGGTTGGCTCGCCAATGCAGCTTGTAGCTGTTGATATCTTGGGTCCATTACCTGAAAGCCGAAGAGGAAACAGATACATATTAGTTGCTGGAGATCACTTCACGCATTGGATGGAAGCCTATGCAATCCCCAATCAAGAAGCTGAAACGGTAGCACAAAAACTCACAGAAGAGTTGTTCTTTCGGTTTTCACCCCCTGAACAGCTTCATTCAGACCAAGGACGGCAATTTGAGTCGGAGCTGGTTGCACAGATCTGCAAAATCCTTAACATTAGCAAGTCCAGAACAACACCTTATCACCCTCAAGGAGATGGGTTAGTAGAACGATTCAACAGAACCCTCCTTGATATGCTTGCTACGACAGCAGAGAGGAAGCCATTTGAATGGGAAGACCACCTTCAACGTGTCTGTTTTGCCTACAATACCAGTGTGCATCCCACTACAGGGTACACACCCTTCTTTCTGATGTTTGGTAGGCAAGCAAGGCTGCCGCTTGATTTGATGACAGGCACTGGGGGAAGCAAAGACAGGTCTTATGGTGAACACGCACAGAATCTAAAGGAGTCTCTTCAAGACGCGTATGACACTGTGCGTAATACAGCAGGGATGCAGCAGCAGCGACAGAAGGATTTGTATGATAAACGGGCTCATGGGAAACCGTACATCATCGGGGACTATGTGTGGCTGCATTCTCCAGTTGTGCCACGAGGAGGATCTCGAAAGCTGCACCATCCATGGACGGGCCCATATAAGGTGATAACGAAGTTATCAGATGTGACATACCGCATCCAAAGCTTGGACAAAAAGCGACTTCGTAAGGTTGTCCATTTCGACAGATTGAAGATCTGTAACCAAGTCCCACGTGCCACAGTAGAACCAGCAAAGGAGGTAAAGGAACAACCTATGAACCCTAAGCATACAGGCAAGGGTTATGGGGACAAATTGCAATTAGAGGAGATTGATGATGACACTATGGTACAGGCACCACTGGACCTTGACCTGCCTGCAAGGGATGTGTTCCAAGAGGACATCCCACCTGCTGAGGACATGTTAGATCATGGTGAGAATCCATTACCTGTTATGGATAATCCTGTGCAGCAACGGGATGAGGATGACCTGACCATAACTGAAGAGAATGAGGATCTATTACCTGTTATGGATAATTCTGTGCGGCAAGGGGATGAGGATGATCTGGCCATAACTGAAGAGAATGAACAAGAAGAGGACGGAAACGAAGTGCACACACGGGAACTGCCCACTGTACCTCGTCGATACCCGTCTAGAGAGCATCGTAAACCGGCCCGATTCAAGGATGGCTATATGAAGTAGATGTTTTATTTTTTTTTTGTAGGGGGGGATAGTGTAATGATGTATGTATGTTAGTACGATTCCGGAACGGAACCGAGTGAGTAATTGGAACACGTGTATTGTAGTTGTCATTGTGATTGATCGATCAAGTCAAACCAGATCAGTGAGTGTCTTGTTGGGCACGTTAACGTCGGTATTTGCGTGGTTCACAACATGTGTGTGTGTGTGTGTGTGTGTGTGTGTGTGTGTGTGTGTGTGTGTGTGTGTGTGTGTGTGTGTGTGTGTGTGTGTGTGTGCTAACACTACCCAATAATTATATCCCAAATATGTCTAGGCATAAACAAGACATATCCCTCTTTAGGAAAAGATACGTTTCGTGCCCAACTATCAGGCGTTTTTAAATCGTTTGCCATTCGAGTGCTTCATGAAAGTCAACAGGACAGCAGACCATATCCTGCGTGACGCTAGTATACTGACAGAAAACTAGCGCGCCTCGACAGTGCGCACTGGTTTTGTCTAGTGCTGAAATGAATGTGGAAAAGCTCCAAATGGTATTTATTGGGACGCCATAATAAATATAGACAAGTAAATAAAAACTTTCTCTAACGAGAAAGTTGTTGGTATATAATCGTGGTGTAAAAAGCACAGAAACAAGAGTGACAGAAATTTGACTGGAAAATTGAAAATAGGCCTATATTTAGCCCATCACTCAGGCATGCACTGTTATAACGTTAGTGTGCTAAATATAGGCCTATTTCAATCTGTGCTTTTTACACCACGATTGGTCAATCCTATATACCAACAACTTTCTCGTTAGAGAAAGTTTTTATTTACTTGTTTCATAAGTTTTCCTCTGGCGTCTTTATAAGTGGTGATAAATTGATTTAAATTTACGAAAGGAGGGAGGGAGGGAGGTTAAATTTTTTAATAATAATGGTAAGTATACGAATTTTTTATGTAATTAACGGTTCGGCCTTGTCCTCGAACTCCTCGTCTTCTCCGGCGGCCTCATTGTGGCCATGGGAGCCATGTGGATGGTGGTGGCAGCGGCCAGGGGGGCAGCAGGCGAAGTGGTGGTTGGGGCACTGGTATAGGTGCCGGTGGTGGGGCTAGTGCTGGTAGCGGCGGGGGCCGCTCTGCTGCTTCTGCTGGTAGCGGCGGGGGTAGCCCTGCTGCTACTGCTGGTGGCGGTAGCTCTGCTGCTGCTGGCGGTGGGGACAATGCTGCTGCTACTGCTGGCGGCGGATGATTGGGGGGCAGCACTGCTTCTAGCAGCGGTGGCGGGGGGCGGTGGCTGCGTGAACGGTAGAGGAGTCGGAGGATGTATTTCGTCCTCCGAGTCCTGTTCAAAAAATCTTGCATATTCCATCTGAATCAACATGACAGAGAGTATAGAAACAAAGTGCAAGGATTTAGTTTTTACCTTTTTCTTCTCAGCAAGCAAAGTGCACTATTTGGTGGGTGAGTAGCTTTTATACATGAAAAACCTTAACATGTGTGCCGGCTGTGCTACAATTCTATTGGTTCAATTTCATCCGTTACATCACTGATCAGTATGCATATTCATGATCTCACAGATAAGGGGGGAGTGGCTGTGTGTGTGTGTGTGTGTGCAAGTAACAATGTTTACATGGGAAAGACCTCCCTCTCCAATGATTGTATATGTACATTGGCCATGGGAAATTGGTCATAAACTACAGATTTTGTATATGTACATTGGCCATGAGAAAGACCTCCCCTCCAATGGTGTCTTATTCCAGACATTCTTGTATATGTACATTGGCCATGGGAAAGACCTCCCCTCCAATAATGTCTTATTCCAGACATTCTTGTATATGTACATAATTTTTACATTGGCCATGGGAGTAGGTGCCCCATATATCTATATATAATTTTCAGTGCTCAACCCTAGCAAATGCAATTAAACTCATACAAAGTTGCAGGGGGCTGCCATTGTACATCAGATAAGGAAGCCTTTTTGTACATCAGATTAAGGATGACACCCCAACATTCAATAGACAGGTCACAAAGGAGAAAGGACTACACAACAGTTGGGTCACCATGCATGCTGTACATGTGAAGTGAATGGTTTTGTGCAGATACCTTACATGCGTGCTGTACACATGTTGCATGCACATCTTCCTATAGCTTTTTAATGCTAGTTCAATACAACATGCATGTCATGACATACCTTTGGGTGGTAGTGGTAGTTCGGTGACCCATGCGATACCGCTTCCTCTCGGCAGCACGTTTAGCCAATCGGACAGCGGGGTCATTCCAATACCGATTCCTTTCAGATGCCTTAATGGCAGCTGAATTGTCCTCGTATTTCTGCCTTTTAGCAGCGCGGTTCTCCTCGACGTCCTCTTGATATCGCTGCCTTTTAGCAGCGCGGTTCTCCTCGACGTCCTCTTGATATCGCTGCCTTTTAGCAGCACGGTTCTCCTCGACGTCCTCTTGATATCGCTGCCTTTTAGCAGATTGCTTAGATTCAATATCTGCGTTGTAGCTGTCGCGTACAGAGGCCTTCTTCTTTTCGGGATCGGCCTTGTAGCTGTCGCGTACAGAGGCCTTCTTCTTTTCGGGATCGGCCTTGTAGCTGTTGCGTACAGAGGCCTTCTTTTCGGGATCGGCCTTGTAGCTGTCGCGTACAGAGGCCTTCTTCTTTTCGGGATCGGCCTTGTAGCTGTCGCGTACAGAGGCCTTCTTCTTTTCGGGATCGGCCTTGTAGCTGTCGCGTACAGAGGCCTTCTTTTTTTCGGGATCGGCCTTGTAGCTGTCGCGTACAGAGGCCTTCTTCTTTTCGGGATCGGCCTTGTAGCGCGCTCGGGCTTTAGCCTTGTAGCGCGCTCGGGCTTTAGCCTTGTTTTCTTGTGATAAAATATCGTCTTGCTTTTGAAGGTATTCCGCTCGTTGCTTAGATCTCTTCTTTCGATTACGCTAAGGCATTTAACTTCACTAGCCAAAGTTTCGATAGGAACACCAAATAAATTTCGTGCAGGTCGGAGTATTTATACTGCATGCTGTAAAATAACTTCATCAATCAACAATAAACCAAATAAACTTCTGCAATAACTTCATATCCTATACAGAACTTGCTACCGCATGAGGTACTTCTCGCTGTAGTCTTTCTAATGACCTTAAAGGGCACCGTGCAGGTGAATTCCGAAGATATTGGTGCTATTGCCGTTATTCAAAACCGTTCGTAGCTCGAGTTATACCTTCCTAAGGAAAAAGAAGAAGACGACGACGACGACCAAGAATAATTTTAGGACTGGGCACGTAGAACAGGAATTCGTTTGTTTCTCTAAAAGCACACCGTTTTATGGTACGGAACAAACGTAGAACTGTAGATCTTTGAGTTCTCGTTCCATCGCGACAAAGAGATAAGCGATCCGTTTCTCCGTAGTCCCTCCAGACGCGAGTGAAGTTTTTTTAATGATATTCATCAATCCTCAATCAATCCTATATTGAACCTGCTGCCGCAGGTTCAGATACGGTTGTAATTAAAAATTATTGATCTGGCATCTGAACCACGCCCATAGATCTACCTACTGGTATGGAGAACGCTAAAGCCAAGGAAGTGAAAAATGCTACGGTAACGAAAAGGAGTGGTGGAGAAGATTGGAGCGGTGCGCGTGAAGAGCGTTGTGGTGAGGCCAATTATAGTAAACGACCCTGTCTGTCAGAACAGAGCATAACCATCAGCTTTAACGTTCTGCTCCTCCGCACTCCACACAACACAACGACCAACCGCACGTTTACCACGACAAAGTTTCCCGAAAGTGTAGCGGCATTGAAACTAGCTATCCGGGAAGAACTTCAAGTGCCTGTCTACGATCAGAAGCTGTCGTTTGGCTCTACTGTAATGGCGGACGGCGAGAGCTTGGATTTCTACAGGTTGAAAGATGGAGATCAGATCACACTAGAGTACACGACAGCTGTTGACGTCCAATGCGCTTTTCATCTCATGTCGCTACTTCGTAATGCCCTCGAGTTTGTCAAAAATGAGCAAAGTCAGTTGGCATCCGGCAAGATTTCACCCGAGTTTAGCAAAACGATTTCTGACACACTTCATGTGAAAGATATAGACCAGTGCATCAGACAACTGTTTCCATCCGAAAAGCTCCTCGCAAACTCCGACTTTATCCTCAAAAATGGAGGACTGGATGTGATCACATCGCTTCACTCGTTATTGCTGAAACAAACATGGGACAATATATGCCATCTTGACCTCCAGTATTTGGAGACGCATGTGCTATTCGTATTAGGCTCTCTCTACATAGTGTTTCCCCACCACTTGAAATACAAAGTTGTGAATAGTTTGGATAATGTTATTGGTTCCTTCCTTCGAGTTCCAATATCATCCAAACACATAGCCGTTCCTCAAAATCTCAACCTACCTGACACTACTAGAAGCCAGCAATTCATAGTACTAGTAGACGTTCTGTTTTATGCTGTCAGAAGCCTAATCCAGCAAGTCGTGTTGCAAATAAGCTATTTTAAGCAATGGGGTATAATTTACTATCACTCTCCATATAATGTAACCCACCACCACCACCTCATCACTATCAAACCCCGCTTGCAGAATGGCATGCATTGATAAGGCATGCATATACATGTACTCATGGCCACTGGACACATCGTTTACACACTTCAGCTGTCCTCCCCCCCCCCCCCCCCCCCTCCTCCTGACCCAATTAATGTATAATAACAAAGATAATTGCATGTGTTTGTTGATTAACATTCTTGAGGTAATTGACCTTTTTCCTGCTTCGGATTAGAATAACAGAAGACGAACAACATCAAATTCAGATAGTATCAAACCAGAATCTAATAAAGCAGTTTACTGGATGTCTGGAAACTCCGACCTTCACTACATCTATGCACATCAACGTCCTCTGCTGCCTCGAGAATCTCTCATACAATGCTTACACACACAAGTATCTCTCAAACGTAGAACTCATTGGTGCCTTGATGAAGGTGCCAGAAAGGACATCTTCAAACCCAATTCAATTAGAAGATATGGACCCAGACCTCTGTTTAAAGCTTGAGTCTGATTTTGTCATGTAAGCATGTTTGTGTTGTGTGAGCATGTGTGTGTATGTCTGTGTGTGTGTGAGTGTGTGTGTGTGTGTGTGTGTGTGTGTGTGTGTGTGTGTGTGTGTGTGTGTGTGTGTGTGCTACTAATCATCAATGCAGTACAGTACAACTGGATAAATATTCACCTAATGCTAGGGATTAAGAAAGTGTTTTTGACAATATCAAGTGATGCAGCGTTTATTTGGGTTGTGTTGGAGATTCGAACTATGCCAAGTAATCACAGAATAGTGACCATTGAACTGCATGTCATTCATTTTCTTGTACTTCTAGGTACTTTGGTGTCATGGTGATATCACAACTGGCATTGACCAAAGCAGCTCTCTTACCTGAACAGTTAAGCTCTCAAGTTGGTGTCTTCTTGACTAGGTTTCTCTGCAGTGTTGATTGCAGTCTCCTTCGCAAGTGGATAGAAAATACCCGAGGATTTAGATGGCAGGACACATTCCCTACAGTGAGATTGGTGTACAGTCCACTTTGCCGCACATCACTGTGCCCAATAGACCTGCTGTGCCTTGAAGCTGGAGTCTGTAGTCTTCATATTATACTGAGCAGAGACGATGAAATGCAGACTTTGATAAAGCAGGGTTTGCTGGATTACCTTATTTGCTTGCCATGGCACATTAGTGAGGGGCTTGAGGCCCATAAGAGAGCAAAGCTGCTATTGGAGAAGGTCGGTTCTCACATGCCTCTCCAACCTCCGAGTCTGAACAATATTGTGAGATCAAAGCTAGCAGCCACGTGCTGTGGACTCACAAAAGCTATTAGATATGACTGCCATCAGTTGGTGGATTATTGCCAGGAAACATCAACTGGACCGTACAAGGAACAAATACAGATGGACAAGTAGCTGTACAAGTAAGATCTGGACATGTTACGATGAACCACCTTTTTAATTGTCATCATTTTTCAGTGTATGAATGAAAAATCTATTATTTTGCAATTTATGTCCAGTGCAGATACAAAACCAAACGCAATTTTTTAGTTCTAACAATAAAATTTGTACATAGAATTATCTTCATGCTATAATCTTAACTTAATTTTGCGAACCTAATTAGCTGATTAGAAACAGCTCATTTTTTAAATTCATAGGCAGTCCCAATAAAAAAATGAGTTTTGGTAATTGTTGAACCTCTATAGCACGTAATAAATCAGGTACAAATTCATTAGCAATTGCCACGCAATTGTCAGAAATGCATAATTAATGAACTAGAACTGAATGGTACATCTCCAGGAAAGATAGTGATAGTTTCAATATACAGTAATTTCGACACTCTTGTTGGGTAAAACTATCGCGAAACATTGAAACAAACAGTTGTGATTCACACAGAGTACACATTGACATCTTACACACAAACCAGACACACATTGCGTTACAAAAGAGGAAGTGAAAGAACAAATTATAAAAACAGCAAATGACCCTGCTACATAAAAACATACATCATCGGGAGAGCGTGTGCGTACACCTGTGCAAAATAGCGCTGGTGCATATTTTGTGCGTTCGCGTGCATATTCCAATTGATGCTCATCAGACATCTGTCTCAATCCAAGAACCTGTCCGACTTTTCCGATGTCCATTTCCATTTTGTTTGATGTTCTCTTGCTCCTGCCGTATAGCTGTTCTCCATGGCTTGAATCTAGAGGAACAGAACAAAGGCAGTGTGCTTACAGAACATAAAAAGGTCTGCATTACAAAATACACAACAACAATCAAAGTGATGCAAGAAAACAATAACAATAGATTAGGAAAACTCTGGAGAATGAGAAGTCACAATAATCCTTCAACAGTTCACAAGAATCACTGGCTGCTATAGTAACAAGCATTTTCCACCAGACAACAATAAACAACAGGCTGTTCCCCAGTTAATGAACACATGTCAGCAATCTAAATACAAGTTACTCGTGACTTATCATAACATTGAGATGAATGAAAGTACAAAAAGACCTTTTCCAAAGCCATAACCATCATACTTTAGCTAGCAATATAGTGTGGCCACACTTATTTTCTCTCTTCATGAACTGTTTTGATTTACACCTTGTGGAGGTCACACCACAATACATTTAGGCAATGTCAATCCCCCCCCCCCCCCCCTTCCTCAACCCCAAATTCGACCAACCCAAACCATGTTTGAAAGTCTCCTAGAACCAGTTGTAGCCATCGCAATTGGTCCCCTCTGACAAAAATCTGTCCTTGTATTGAAGTAATGCCTGGAGACCAATTTGTACAGGGAAAAAAAAAAACTGTCTCAAAGGTTAGGACCAATACAAGAGGGGGACCAGTTTAGAATACGTGCATGGGCCAGCTTTGACTTCAGCATCCGAAATCCATATGGGATGGAGTGGCCATTTCGTGCATGACATGACTATACTTTCCACATGATGTCATTGCAAAAGGTCATAGCACACTCCCACAACTCACCTTTCCACAATTTTCTTCGTCTCCTTCTCCTCCTCTTCATTGAACTTCTTAATAAAAATATTCAGTTCTGCTTCCGAGAATTTCATCCAGTTAGCCGTCTGAATCAGGGGAAGCAGTAATTACATAATCCTATGCAATCACGAGGTATGCGATATAAACACTGTACATAATTATTCACATGCTAACATACAGCTAACCGATGATGTTTGGAAGGCATCAAAATAAATGCAACACAAATCCTTAATAATAAGATACACTCTAGGCATGCCCAATGTGAAAAATAAAAGTCTCTAAACACCAATACTGAATGTATCTGCGTACATGTATTTTCTTTCACTTTGTGTGATATGGTGGTATTGAATGAAACTGATCCTCTTCTAACATACCATTAGATCTGACCAAATACCTCTTCTTAACCTACATCAATTGCAAGTTTGTGCTATTTTGGTATTTCTTTTGCATGCTGTGAAATACCCTCACCCTCTTTGTGACAGCCTACTTCCAATACAAGCACACCACCTGACCTCTCAATACTTTTACTTCCAACTCTACACACATTGCACCCTCACTCCACCCCTCTCTTTTTTTACCACACCTCCTCCGTGACTTCCAGCAGTCTGGCTTCGCTGGCCTCCAGCACGAATATTTTGGCAATGTCCTCACTTGGTCCCAACCTGAGGCGCACCATGAGGGGCACATCCTCTTCTCTGAAGGGCTCCATGACACCTGTATCCCGCCTCACACACAATTGAAGTTCTGATGGATCTGTTCTCAACCTGAAGGAGGGGGAGGAGGGAGGGGAGGAAGAGAGAGGAGGAAGTGAGAGAGATGAGGAGGGCAGGAGAGGAGGAGGGAGGGAGGAGGAGGGAGGATAAGGAGATTGGGGGGAGATGAGGGAGGGGTGGGAGAGAGAGGGGAGGGCTGCTTCGATTCTGAGTCTTCTCTCTTTCGGGAGAGCCTTCGTTCTCTATCTTCGTCTTTGGGGAGGTAATCTTTCTTTTCTTCTTTCTTTCGTTGAGGCCTTCCGGTCTTTTCTTTTCTCTTTCTGCTTTTGGGTTTCGTTTTTTTTTTCTCTTTCCTCCTGGAATGAAGAGGAGAAGAAAACACACTTGACTTCTCAGGTGTCGCATAAAATGAGATGGTTTTTGGTAATGTGTAGATCATGTGGAGTCCATAGTGATGGTGATGACGTAGCCAGGATGTAAAGGTGATGATGTAGCCACAATGCATGTAGCCACAATGTAAAGGTGAGATGCAGTGAGAAATGTGATCACAGACAAGGCACAGATCACTATATGTACTCAAGCACACCATATGCCACCAACATACACTTATGCATATCCACACACACACACACACACACACGCACACACACAGGCTTACATTGTACTTCTGCAGGAGCATCCCTATGACTTCGTTAGATGACATGGTGTTGGTCACCCTTAGGTTGGGGGGAGTACCATGTGGGGGCGTGAACGTTTGTGCTATGTGATGATGTGCAGGAGAGAAATATGATCATGTGACTAACCCATGTGACTAAGCCAGCATGACCGTATATCTAAGCCAGCAAGACCATACAACTAAGCCAGCATGACCATACAACTAACCCAGCGTGATCTGTGACTAAGCAGCATGATCATGTGACTAAACCAGCATGATCATGTGACTAAGCCAGCATGATCATGTGACTAAGCCAGCATGATCATGTGACTAATCCAGCATGATCATGTGACTAAGCCAGCATGATCATGTGACTAAGCCAGCATGATCATGTGACTAAGCCGCATGATCATGTGACTAAGCCAGCATATCATGTGACTAAGCCACAAATGACACCCAGTATGGAAAAGCCCTAATCATGACAATGATCACTTTACGAACAGACACTAAAATAGCAATTGGTGAAGGTCCAATGCAATGACATACAACTGAGACTTATGCACATTGATGTGTGTTCTGGCATATGTGGCTCGTATTGTCTGACAGCCCGTTCTTGCAACAAAATAGACTAACACACTATTCGTTGCAATCATTCAATTAATACATCATTACTGCAGCCATAATATGTCATCGTCCCCAGACCGCCTCACCTTGTTGAGCTTGGACTCCTCCATCTTCTTCTGCTTGGAGACCTTCCTGAAGGAGGCGGAGCGCTTCCTCACCTGGGTGTTGGAGCGCGGCCTCATGCTCCCCAGGGTCCTCCTCACCACCTCCCCCCCATTGCTGCTGCTACTCGCGTCCAGACCCGACTCAAAGTCCTTCGGGTCCAGGGACTTGTACTGGTCGAGGAGCTGCCCCCTCTTGATCGTGTCCACCTTCACCGCGTTGTCCATCAGCTCTGCGTCCCTGCGGGGATTTTCCGCCCCCCCCCCGGGGGCCACCCCCTTCCTCCTCCTTTTCCTCCGCCACGGGGTTCTCCCTGATGCTGTCGGTGATCTCCTTGAGCCACTTGACCTCCATGTCGGAGAGGTCCCTCCTCTTGGTGGCCTGGTCAGAGGATCTGGAGGTAGGTGGCGTCTTCGGAGCGAATGAACTCGTAGACCGAGTCCCGGTACTGCATCTTCTGTTTGGCGTAGATGGCCCCCGGGGCCAGCACTATGGGGTTCTTGAGACCCCAGTAGAGGCTGATCATGCCTTCAAGCATAAGATCACCATCAACCTGGAAGGGGGGAGGAGGGAGAGAAAAGGGGAAGGGAGGGAGGAGGGGATGGGAGGGAGGGGAAGGGAGGGAAGGGATGGGAAGAGAGGGGGGGAAGGGAGGAGAGGGGAAGGGAGAGAGGAGGGAGAGGGGAAGAGAGAGAGGGGAAGAGAGAGAGGGGAAGGGAGGGAGGGGAAGGGAGGGAGGGGAAGGGAGGAGGGGAGGAAGGAAGGGAGGGAGGGGAAGGGAGGGAGGGGAAGGGAGGGAGGGGAGGGAGGGGAATTGAGGTAAAGGGGAGGGGAAGGGAGGGGAATGGAGGTAAAGGGGAGGGGAAGAAGGGAGGGAAAGAAAAGGAGAGGGTAGAGGAAGCAAGGGGATGGGAGGAGGGAAGAGAAAAAGTATATCACAGGTGCATAATGAGTGATACATTAGATACTGTATCCCCATAGCAACCACTGTACACGGCACATATCTCACACACATACAGTGCTCTACACATTTAACATGAACACAGAAAACGCTACTGTATACGACAGACAATCTCCATTGAATGAACTCTTTACATGTACATGTACACTACACAATATGTGCTACCTGCACACAATGCATTAAAAATGTACACACACGTGTATAAATACATGTACATACATAAATGCAGAAACACACAAGACACACCGGAACACACACACACACACACACACACACACACACACCCACACACACACACACACACACACAACATACCTCTCTACACTTGATCCTTTCTCTGGCGTTTTCCTTGCTGATATTATACTCCTTAACTTTGAACAAACATCTTGTCTGGTTGGGAGAGATAAACCACAAGTAGCGATTTTTTTAAAGCAAGGCCCAGGCTATTAATGAAGGTTAATTAGCTATTAATGAAGGTTAATAACTATTAATGAAGGGTCTTACTATTAACAGCTATTAATGAGGGGTTAGCTATCATGAGAGGATGTCTTGCCTGACACCAACAGGTGTTAATGGGGCAAGGATGGCATGCCAAGGCCTGCATGTAGTGCTAAAGGAAGCAGGTGACCATGGGGAGAGAGAGCAGTTATCAAACCAGTCCTGGTCCTGTTTATAACCTAGAACTGGCTAAGCCTTAGATCATTATAAATCCCCACTTTATGGTGTCCAGAGTGTTGGTCGTGTGTTGTTACTCTTAAAACACTACCAATTTTCACGTTTCGCTTGTATTTTGCCATCACACATCCACTCCTGCTCAATGCCACACCAACTCCCACCATACATCCCCCTGCTGGTTGCCACGCCCACTCTCCATCCCCCCCCCCCCCCCCCCTTCCCCCCTGCTTACGATCGTGCCATCAGTTCAGGGCTGAGGTTGAATTCTTGTTGTTCTTCCTTGGACTCCAGAAGCTTAGTACCTTCTGGTCCGTACAGCAACTTATAGCAGTTGTTGCAGAATGGTTTCTTACAATGCTATGGGAAGATGAAGACCTGATGATATGGATGCACACACACATGCACACACACACACACCACACACACACACACACACACACACACACACACACACACATACACACACACACACACATGCAAGCATGTGTATACACTCCACGAATGCAGTACACTGTACATGTGCACACAACATCTACACACACACTGGCATTCATCGTGTAGAAACCTGGAGTCTACAACGTACATGTAAGTAGTACAGAGCAAAGACAGCCAAGAGGTAAACAATAAAAAAGAATACAGACAGTGCCAATAGGGAGAATGTTACCATGGAGACTATAAATGGCTAATAATCGAAGGGTGGAGAGATGGACATACTGGAAGTCTGAATGTATTATGAAAGATTACCTATCAGCAAAATGATATTTGCAACAACATATCTGTGAACAGGTGATCTACCATATCACCTTTGAACCCAAGGAAGCCATGGATACACACAGGATATACTGAGGTACAAGTACCCAGTCCTCCCTAGTGAGGTATGAGGTACCCAGTCTCGGTCAATTGGCGATAGCTGTGTTGCCCGATATGATGTAATGGTAATCAGCCAACCAAAAGCACCCTAGACACATGTGCCCTTAGCCAAGATCAGGAGAACCAGCAGCGATCTGGTTGCTATGCAGGACGACGTGTGTTGCTATGCACATCTCTGGTGGTCATATATGTACATGTAAATCACCCATAACACCACGCAAGCAGGCCATAGCATTGTCCCCACAATAAGGGTAAATGTACTCTTCCAGCATGCCCCTCCATTGCGTGTATGTGTGTGAGTGTATGTGTGCATCTGTGTGTCGTGTGTACAATGTGCATGCGTGTGAGTCGTGTGCCTGCGTATGTATGTGTGCGTGTGCGTGTGCATGGTGTGTGCATGCACGAGTGCATATGTACGTGAACATGTACAGTGTGTGTGTACATGCATGTGCATGTGTGGTGGTGTGTGTGCATGTGTGTGTGCATGTGTGTGTGCATGTGTGTGTGTGCGTATGTGTGTGTGCAAGTGTGTGTGTGTGTGTGTGCACATGTGATGTGTGTGTGTGTGGTGTGTGCGTGCACGCACAGTGTCCATGCATAGTGTTAATAGTGCAGATTCACATACACAGGATGTATAAACTATACATGGTGTGTAGGCATGCAGCCAAGCCTTGCCCTATAGGGTACAAAGCATCCCTCTCATCATTCACATCATGCCAATACTGCCCCATATCTGACCACCCCCTCTATTGACAAGAATCTCTGCCCCCTGCCAAAAATACTCCACTGTTCAGTCAGCACACCCTTCCCTCCCCTCTCTCCCACATCATCCCTCCCTCCCCTCATCCTCCCTCTACCTCCCTCCCTCCACCACCTCATCCCCTCTCCCTCCCCCCTCCCTCTCCCCATCTCCCCTCATCTCCCCCTCCCTTCCCCATCTCATCCTCCCTCCAACCAACTCTCACTCACCACCGACCAATCCTCCCGCTCCCAAAACATGACCCTATCCTATCCTTCCCCTCACTTCTGTATTCAGACACAAAATGATTTCCCTGTTTCAAATCATGTTCATTAGGATCCACCTCCCCTCCCTTCCTCCCAATCTCCTCTGTCAACCTCCCTACCTTCCCCACCTCCTCCCTCCCAATCCCCCCATAATCTCCCTACCTGTACCTCCCCACCATCCTCCCTCCAATCCCCTCCATAATCTCCCTACACTGTAACCTCCCCACTCCTCCCCCAAGCCCTCCATATCTCCCTAACCTCCCCACCTTCTCCTCCTTCCCAACAACCACACAGTGTCCAGTAGCTTCCAATACAACCTCCCCCTTATCTTCACCCTTCATCACTCTAATTGCTCCACGCCACATTGCCTCCCCAAGAGGTGGTCAATCAAACCAACAAAGGGCAACACCTCAGTGGCTGGGGAGAAGGCGAGGGAGGGATGGGCCATCAAAGTGCATTGCGTGAACGTGACAGCATTCGTCCAACAGTTTTAAAAGCTTAGCTTGTGTGTGTATGTATGATGTATACGTCTGTTTATGTACATATGAAAAGCATGCGTTGTAAGTTTAGTTTACATAACAAAAAGATACATACAAACGCATATCATTTCAAGAATATAGTATCACACTACATGCAACACACACACACACACGAATACATGTAATTCTAAATATATTTTACTGTAGGACACAAAGAAATGCACTGCCCAACCACTCCACTTTCTTATCTCTCTAAAGTTTCCCCATACAAGCTGACTGGGCCCTGTAAATGTTAAACAGCTGGCTTCTTCAATTATGATTACTAACCACAATACCATACCACAGTGGTGATCATAGGCACGTGTGTGTGTGTGTGTGTGTGTGTGTGTGTGTACGTATAATTGTTTTTAATATAATTAATTATTTTGCCGCCTCCTCGGCCTCTTCTCCCTCCTCTTCCTCTTCTCCTCCCCCGCCTTGGGTATGGCCATGCGGGTGGCGGGGGCAGGAAAAAAGGCAGGGGCAGCATTGGGGGGAGCAGTGGCGGGGGCAGAACTGGTACTGGCGGTGGGAGGGGCGCTGCTGGTGGTGGTGGGACTAGCTCTGGGGGGGGCAGCGCTGCTGCTGGCCATGGTGATGGGGCTAGCGGTGGGGCTAGCGCTGGCGGGGGCAGCGCTGCTGATGATGGTGGGGCTAGCATTGGCGGGGGGCAGCGCTGCTGCTGGTGGTGGGGCTAGCGCTGGCGGGGGCAGCGCTGCTGCTGGCGGTGGGGCTAGCGCTGGCGAGGGCCAGCGCTGCTGCTGGCGGTGGGGCTAGCGCTGGCGGGGCAGCGCTGCTGCTGGTGGTGAGGCTAGCGCTGGCGGGGGCAGAAGTTGTGATGAAGGAGGATGTATGTGCTTACTCGACCTCCTCTCCTTCAGAGTCATCAAAAAATTCTTTCCCGACTTCTTCAGCCATCTACGTGACAGACAGAGTATTGAAACAACTTTAGTATTTACCTTTGAATTTTTTTCAAGAGAGAAATGTGCTGTTCTACGGGTCGTTGGTTTATACCAGTATACATGCACAGCCACATTTTCTAGCTGTGCTATAATTCTATTGTTCTAATTTCATCCGTCCATTCACTGATTGGTCGCTTTTTCATGCATGCCATCACATACTGAGGGGGAGGGGTGGAGTGTGTGTGTGTGTGTGTGTGTGTGTGTGTGTGTGTGTGTGTGTGTGTGTGTGTGTAGGTCACATCAGATAACTAATGTACAATGTAACAGACACAGATGCATGCACAAATAACCTTTTGTACAAACATTGACCTTTACCAGGGAACTGGGAAGCCTTACTGTACATCTGATAATATGCATGCAAGCGTACAGGAAATGTGTTAATGTATGCATGACAGGAAGCCAAGAGCAACTTGCATTAGCACGTAAGAAAGCAGCCCTTAGACTTTAAATGCTACATACAGCATGCTATTTATAACATACCTTTGGGTGGTAGTGGTAGTTCTACGACCCTTCCAATACCGACTCCTTCTAGCTGCCTTAATGGTAGCTGAATTGCCCCTGTATATCCGCCTATTAGCAGCACGGTTCTCCTCGACGCCCTCTTTGATATCGCTGCCTTTTAGCAGCACGGTTCTCCTCGACGCCCTCTTGATATCGCTGCCTTTTAGCAGCACGGTTCTCCTCGACGCCCTCTTGATATCGCTGCATGCCTTTTAGCAGCACGGTTCTCCTCGACGCCCTCTTGATATCGCTGCCTTTTAGCAGCACGGTTCTCCTCGACGCCCTCTTGATATCGCTGCCTTTTAGCAGCACGGTTCTCCTCGACGCCCTCTTGATATCGCTGCCTTTTAGCAGCACGCTTAGATACAGCATTTGCGTTGTAGGTGTCGCGTACAGAGGCCTTCTTCTTTTCTGGGTCGGCCTTGTAGGTGTCGCGTACAGAGGCCTTCTTCTTTTCAGGGTCGGCCTTGTAGCGCGCTCGGGCTTTAGCCTTGTTCTCTTGTGATAAAATATCTTCTCGTTTTTGGAGGTATTCCGCTCGTTGCTTAGATCTCTTCTTTTGATTACGCGAAGGCATTTTTAGAAACACAACTTCAAGCCAAAGTAAGTAACGACTAAACTGCGATAGGAACACCAAATAAATTCAGTGCCTGTTGGAGTATTTATACTCCCTAAAATTATACATTTTATTTAGAACTTGCTAGATGACCATAGAACTTGCAACCAAATAAGGTATTTCCCGTTGTAGTTTCTTTCTAGATGTGATATATGTCCAAATGACATGCTAGGATAACGTGCCGGTAAATTCTGATAAGATTGGTACTATTGTCGTTCTTTAAAACCGTTCGTAGCTCGAGTTATACCTTCCTAAAGAAGAAGAAGACGACGACGACTATGAACAATTTTTTTGGGAATGGGCACGAGAAGCAGGTTCTTTGTTTGTCTGGAAGCGCATAGTTTAAAGACATGAAACTAGCATGAAAACGTAGATCTTGGTGTTGTCGTTCGATTGCTGAAACGAGATAAGTGATCCGTTTCTCCGTTGCCCCTCCCGACGCGATTTAAAAATTTTTATGACATTCATCATTCCTCAATCAATCCTATATTGAACCTGCTGCAGGTTCAGATACGGTTGTAATTAAAATTATTGATCTGGCATCTGAACCACGCCCATAGATCTACCTACTGGTATGGAGAATGTTAAAGCCAAGGAAGTGAAGAATGCTACGGTAACGAAAAGGAGTGATGGAGAAGATTGGAGCGGTGCGCGTGAAGAGCGTTGTGGTGAGGCCAATTATAGTAAACGACCCTGTCTGTCAGAACAGAGCAAAACCATCAGCTTTAACGTTCTGCTCCTCTGCGCTCCACACAACACAACGACCAACCGCACGTTTACCACGACAAAGTTTCCCGAAAGTGTTGCGGCATTGAAACTAGCTATCCAGGAAGAATTTCAAGTGCCTGTCTACGATCAGAAGCTGTCGTTTGGCTCTACTGTAATGGCGGACGGCGAGAGCTTGGATTTCTACAGGTTGAAAGATGGAGATCAGATCACACTAGTGTACACGACAACTGTTGACGTCGAATGCACCTTTCATCTCATGTCGCTACTTCGTAATGCCCTCGAGTTTGTCAAAAATGAGCAAAGTCAGTTGGCATCCGGCAAGATTTCACCCGAGTTTAGCAAAACGATTTCTGACTCACTTCATGTGAAAGATATAGACCAGTGCATCAGACAACTGTTTCCATCCGAAAAGCTCCTCGCAAACTCCGACTTTATCCTCAAAAATGGAGGACTGGATGTGATCACATCGCTTCACTCGTTATTGCTGAAACACACATGGGACAATATATGCCATCTTGACCTCCAGTATTTGGAGACGCATGTGCTATTCGTATTAGGCTCTCTCTACATAGTGTTTCCCCACCACTTGAAATACAAAGTTGTGAATAGTTTGGATAATGTTATTGGTTCCTTCCTTCGAGTTCCAATATCATCCAAACACATAGCCGTTCCTCAAAATCTCAACCTTCCTGACACTACTAGAAGCCAGCAATTCATAGTACTGGTAGAGGTTCTGTATGGTGCCATCCAAAGCCTAACCGAGCAAGTCATGTTGCAAATAAGCTATTTTAAGCAATGGGGTATAATTTACTATCACTCTCCATATAATGTAACCCACCACCACCACCACCTCATCACTATCAAACCCACTTTCAGAATGGCATGCATTGATACCGACCCTATTAATTGCATGTATTTGTTGATTAACATTCTTGAGGTACCTTTTTCCTGCTTCTGATTAGAATAACAGAAGACGAACAACATCAAATTCAGATAGTATCGAACCAGAATGTAATAAAGCAGTTGACTGGATGTCTGGAAACTCCAACCTTCACTCAATCTATGCACATCAATGTCTTCTGCTACCTCGAGAATCTCTCATACAATGCATTACACACACAAGTACCTCTCAAACGTAGATGTCATTGGTGCCTTGATGAAGGTGCCAGAAAGGACATCTTCACTACCCAATTCAATTAGAAGATATGGACCCAGAGCTCTGTTTAAAGCTTGAGTCTGATCTTGTCATGTAAGCATGTTTGTGTTGTGTGAGCGCGTGTGTGTGTGTGTGTGTGTGGTGTGTGTGTGTGTGTGTGTGTGTGTGTGCACGTGCTACGAATAATCAATGCAGTACAGTACAACTGGGTAAATATTCACCTAATGCTAGGGATTAAGAAATGATTTTTTTTTTTCAATATCAATGCAGTGTTTATTTAGGTTGTGTTGGAGATTCGAATAGTGACCATTGAACTGCATGTGATTTTTTTCTTATACTTCTAGGTACTTTGGTGTCATGGTGATATCACAACTGGCATTGACTAAAGCAGCTCTTACCTAAACAGTTAAGCTCTCAAGTTGAGTTCTTCTTGACTAGGTTTCTCCACAGTGTTGATTGCAGTCTTCTTCACACGTGGATGGTAAAGACTCGAGGATTTACATGGCAGGACACATTCCCACAGTGAGATTGGTGTACAGTCCACTTTGCCGTGCATCACTGTGCCCAATAGACCTGCTGTGCCTTGAAGCTGGAGTCTGTAGTCTTCATATTATTCTGAGCAGAGACGATGAAATACAGACTTTGATAAAGCAGGGTTTACTGGATTACCTGATCTGCTTGCCATGGCACATTAGTGAGGGGCTTGAGGCCCGGAAGAAAGCAAAGCTGCTATTGGAGAAGGTCGGTTCTCACATGCCTCTCCAACCTCCGAGTCTGAACAATATTGTGAGAGCCGCCACGTGCTGTGGACTCACAAAAGCTATTAGTTATGGCTGCCATCAGTTGGTGGATTATTGCCAGAAAACATCAACTGAACCGTACAAGGAACAAATACAGATGGACAAGTAGCTGTACAAGTAAGATCTGGACACGTGACGATGAACCACCTTTTTAAATGTCATCATTTTTCAGTGTATGAATGAATTATCTAGTTCTAACATTAAAATTTGTACATAGAATTATCTTCATGCTATAATGTTAACTTAATTTTGCGAACCTAATTAGCTGATTAGAAACAGCTCATTTTTAAAATTCATAGGCAGTCCCAATAAAAAATGAGTTTTTGGAATCGTTGAACCCCTATAGCAAGTAAAAAATCAGGTACAAATTCATTAGCAATTGCCGCGCAATTATACAATTTAACGTCAGAAATGCATAATTAATGAACTAGAACTGAATAATACATCTCCAGAAAAGATAGTGATAGTTTCAGTATACAGTAATTTCGACACTCTTATTAGGTAAAATTATAGCGAAACATTGAAACAAACAATTGTGATTCACACAGAGTATACATTGACATCTTACACACAAACCAGATACACATTGCGTTACAAAAGAGGAAGTGAAAGAACAAATTATAAAAACAGCAAATGACCCTGCTACATAAAAAACATACATCATCGGGAGAGTGTGTGCGTACACCTGTGCAAAATAGCGCTGGTGCATATTTTGTGCGTTCGCGTGCATATTCCAATGGATGCTCATCAGACATCTGTCTCAATCCAAGAACCTGTCCGACTTTTCCGATGTCCATTTCCATTTTGTTTGATGTTCTCTTGCTCCTGCCGTATAGCCGTTCTCCATGGCTTGAATCTAGAGGAACAGAACAAAGGCAGTGTGCTTACAGAACATAAAAAGGTCTGCATTACAAAATACACAACAACAATCAAAGTGATGCAAGAAAACAATAACAATAGATTAGGAAAACGTTGGAGAATGAGAAGTCACAATAATCCTTCAACAGTTCACATGACAGTCTGCTGACTACAAGAATCACTGGTTGCTATAGTAACAAGCATTTTCCACCAGACAACAATAAACTACAGGCTGTTTCCCAGTTAATGAACACATGTCAGTAATCTAAATACAAGTTACTCGTGACTTATTGTAACATTGAGACGAATGAAAGGACAAAAAGACCTTTTCCAAAGCCATAAGCATCACACTTTAGCTAGCGATATAGTGTGGCCACACTTATTTTCTCTCTCCATGAACTGTTTTGATTTACACCCTGTGGAGGTCACACCACAAGACATTTAGGCAATGTCAATCCCCCCCACTCCCCCCCAACCCCAAATTCGACCCACCCAAACCATGTTATAAAGTCTCCTAGAACCAGTTGTAACCATCACAATTGGTCCCCTCTGACAAAAATCTGTCCTTGTATTGAAGTAATGCTTGGAGACCAATTTGTATAGGAAAAAAAAAAAACTGTCTCAAAGGTTAGGACCAATACTAGAGGGGGACCAGTTTAGAATACGCACATGGGCCAGCTTTGACTTCAGCATCCGAAATCCATCTGGGATGGAGTGACCATTTCGTGCATGACATGACTATACTTTACACATGATGTCATTGCAAAAGGTCATAGCACACTCCCACAACTCACCTTTCCACAATTTTCTTCGTCTCCTTCTCCTCCTCTTCATTGAACTTCTTAATAAAAATATTCAGTTCTGCTTCCGAGAATTTCATCCAGTTAGCCGTCTGAATCATTGGAAGCAGAAATTACGTAATCCTATGCAATCATGTGGTATGCGATATACATGTATAAACACTGCACACAATTATTCACATGCTAACATACAGCAAACCAACAATACAAGATGATGTATGGAAGGCATCTAAATAAATGCAACACAAATCCTTAATAAGATACACTCTAGGCATGCCCAATGTGTTTTCTTTCACTTTGTGTGATATGGTGGTATTGAAGGAAACTGATCCTCTTCTAACATACCATTAGATCTGACCAAATACCTCTTCTTAACTTACATCAATTGCAAGCTTGTGCTATTTTCGTATTTTCTTTTGCACGCTGTGAAATACCCTCACTCTCCACATGACAATTAATCCCCTTCCAATACAAGCACACCACCTGACCTCTCAATACTTTCAACTCTACACACATTGCACCCTCACTCCACCCCCCTCTTTTTTACCACACCTCTTCTGTGACTTCCAGCAGTCTGGCTTCGCTGGCCTCCAGCACAAATATTTTGGCAATGTCCTCACTTGGTCCCAACCTGAGGCGTACCATGAGAGGCACATCCTCTTCTCTGAAGGGCTCCATGACACCTGTATCCCGCCTCACACACAATGCGAAGTCTGATGGACTGTTCTCAACCTGAAGGAGGGGGAGGAGGGTGGGGAGGAAGGAGAGGAGGGAGGGAGGATGAGGGAGGAGAGGAGGAGGGAGAGAAGGAAGGAGAGGAGATGGTAGGGAGAGGTGGTGGGATGGAGGAAGGGGAGGAGATGGAGGGAGTGGATGGAGGAGGATTAAGGGAGGGGAGGAGGGATGGAAGAAGGGGGAGGGGGAGAGGGAGACAGAAGAAGAGAGGAGGAAGATAACACACTTGACTTCCTCGGTGTGGCATAAAATGTGATGGTTTTGGTTATTTGTAGATCATGTGGAGTAGTGATGGTGATGATGTAGCCACAATGTAATGGTGATGACGTAGCCACAATGTAATGGTGATGACGTAGCCACAATGTAATGGTGATGATGCAGTGAGGAAAGTGATCACAGACAAGGCACAGGTCACTACATGTACTCAAGCACACCGTATGCCACCCAAACACACACACATGTACACATCACACACACAGGCTTACATTGTACTTCTGCAGGAGCATCCCTATGACTTCGTTAGATGACATGGTGTTGGTCACCCTTAGGTTGGTGGGAGTACCATGTGGGGGCGTGAACGTTGTCGCTACGTGACGATGTGCAGGAGAGAAGTATGATCATGTGACTAACCCATGTGACTAACCCCAGCACGTTCATGTGACTAAGCTAGCATGATCATATGACTAATCCAGCATGATCATAACCCAGCATGATCATGTGACAAAGCCAGCATGATCATGTGACAAAGCCAGCATGATCATGTGACAAAGCCAGCATGATCATGTGACTAACCCAGCATGATCATGTGACAAAGCCAGCATGACCATATCTAAGCCAGCATGACCCAGAGTATGGGAAAGCTCTAATCAATAACACTGATCCACATCTATAGAACTGATGACTAAATACCTAATTGGTGAGAGGTCCAATGCAGCTTATGCATATGCACATTACTGTGTGTTACTGCATATGTGGCACATTTGTCTGGCAACAAAAAAAATTAACACACTATTCGTTTTCAATTACGCTCCTTTTTTGCAGCCATAATATGTCCTCGTTCCCAGACCGCCTCACCTCATTGAGCTTGGACTCCTCCATCTTCTTCTGCTTGGAGACCTTCCTGAAGGAGGCGGAGCGCTTCCTCACCTGGGTGTTGGAGCGCGGTCTCATGCTCCCCAGGGTTCTCCTCACCACCTCCCCCCCATTGCTGCTGCTACTCGCGTCCAGACCCGACTCAAATCCTTCGGGTCCAGGGACTATTGTACTGGTCGAGGAGCTGCCCCCTCTTGATGGTGTCCATCTTCCCACCGCGTTGTCCATCAGCTCTGCGTCCCGGCGGGGTTTTCCGCCCCCCGGGGGCACCCGCTTCCTCCCCTTCCTCCCGCCACGGGGTTCTCCTTGATGCTGTCGGTGATATCTTTGAGCCACTTTGACCTCCACGTCAGAGAGGTCCCTCCTCTTGGTGGCCTGGTCGAGGATCTGGAGGTAGGTGGCCGTCTTGCGGATCGAATGAACTCGTAAGAGACCGAGGTCCCGGTACATGCATCTTCTGTGTTGGCGTGAATGGCCCCGGGGACCAGCACTATGGGGTTCTTGAGACCCCAGTAGAGGCTGATCATGCCTTCAAGCATAAGATCACCATCAACTGAGGGGGAGGAAGAGGAAGGGGGGAGGGACGGGAGGGGAAGGGAAGGGAGGGTAGGGGAAGGGAGGGGGAGGGGAGGGAGGGGGAAGGGAGGAGGGGAAGGGAGGGGAAGGGGGGGGAGGGAGGAGGGGAAGGGATGGGAGGGAGGGAAGGGGAGGGGGGGAGGGAGGGGAGGGAGGGAAGGGAGGGAGGAGGGGAAGGGAGAGGGGGAGGAGGGAGGGAGGGGAAGGGGAGGGGGAAGGGAGGGGAAGGGAGGGAGGGGAAGAGGAGGGAGGGGAAGGGAGGGA
>JABACO010000002.1:14405152-14426598 GCA_013339895.1 Ephydatia muelleri | reverse complement strand
CTCCTCCTCCTCGTCCCTCCTCCTCCTCCTCCCTCCCTCTCCTCCCTCAACTCCCTCCTCCTCTCCCTCTATCTTCCCTCCCTCCTCCTCCTCTCCCTCCTCCCTCTCCTCCCTCCTCCTCTCTCTCCTCCGCTCTCTCCTCCCCTCCCTCCTCCCCCTCCTTCAGGTTGAGAACAGTCCATCAGACTTCACATTGTGTGTGAGGCGGGATACAGGTGTCATGGAGCCCTTCAGAGAAGAGGATGTGCCTCTCATGGTGCGCCTCAGGTTGGGACCAAGTGAGGACATTGCCAAAATATTTGTGCTGGAGGCCAGCGAAGCCAGGCTGCTGGAAGTCACGGAGGAGGTGTGGTAAAAAGAGGGGGGTGGGGTGAGGGTGCAATGTGTGTAGAGTTGACAGTATTGAGAGGTCAGGTGGTGTGCTTGTATTGAAAGTGGGCTGCGGGGGGGGGGGGGGGGGGGGGGGGGGGCTTAATTGTCATGTGGAGAGAGAGGGTATTTCACAGCATGCCAAAAGAAATACCAAAATAGTACAAACTTGCAATTGATGTAAGTTAAGAAGAGGCATTTGGTCAGATCTAATGGTATGTTAGAAGAGGATCAGTTTCCTTCAATACCACCATATCACACAAAGTGAAAGAAAATACATGTACGCAGCATACCTTCAGTATTGGTGTTTAAAGACTTTTATTTTTCACATTGGGCATGCCTAGAGTGTATCTTATTATTAAGGATTTGTGTTGCATTTATTTTGATGCCTTCCATACATCATCTTGCATTGTTGGTTTGCTGTATGTTAGCATGTGAATAATTATGTACAGTGTTTACCTCGTGATTGCATAGGATTATGTAATTACTGCTTCCCCTGATTCAGACGGCTAACTGGATGAAATTCTCGGAAGCAGAACTGAATATTTTTATTAAGAAGTTCAATGAAGAGGAGGAGAAGGAGACGAAGAAAATTGTGGAAAGGTGAGTTGTGGGAGTGTGCTATGACCTTTTGCAATGACATAAAGTATAGTCATGTCATGCACGAAATGGCCACTCCATCCCATATGGATTTCGGATGCTGAAGTCAAAGCTGGCCCATGCACATATTCTAAACTGGTCCCCCTCTTGTATTGGTCCTAACCTTTGAGAAAGTTGTTTTGTTTTTCCCTATACAAATTGGTCTCCAGGCATTACTTCAATACAAGGACAGATTTTTGTCAGAGGGGACCAATTGTGATGGCTACAACTGGTTCGAATTTGGGGTTGGGGGGGGGGGGGGAATGTGGGGGGGGGGGGGGGGGATTGACATTGCCTAAATGTATTGTGGTGTGACCTCCACAAGGTGTAAATCAAAACAGTTCAAGAAGAGAGAAAATAAGTGTGGCCACACTATATTGCTAGCTAAAGTATGATGGTTATGGCTTTGGAAAAGCTCTTTTTGTACTTTCATTCGTCTCAATGTTACGATAAGTCACGAGTAACTTGTATTTAGATTGCTGACATGTGTTCATTAACTGGGGAACAGCCTGTTGTTTATTGTTGTCTGGTGGAAAATGCTTGTTACTATAGCAGCCAGTGATTCTTGTAGTCAGCAGAGCTCTGTGTGTTGGAGTTCATCTTACAACATTCATGGCTGTCATGTGAACTGTTGAAGGATTATTGTGACTTCTCATTCTCCAGAGTTTTCCTAATCTATTGTTATTGTTTTCTTGCATCACTTTGATTGTTGTTGTGTTTTTTGTAATGCAGACCTTTTTATGTTCTGTAAGCACACTGCCTTTGTTCTGTTCCTCTAGATTCAAGCCATGGAGAACGGCTATACGGCAGGAGCAAGAGAACATCAAACAAAATGGAAATGGACATCGGAAAAAGTCGGACAGGTTCTTGGATTGAGACAGATGTCTGATGAGCATCCATTGGAATATGCACGCGAACGCACAAAATATGCACCAGCGCTATTTTGCACAGGTGTACGCACACGCTCTCCCGATGATGTATGTTTTTATGTAGCAGGGTCATTTGCTGTTTTTATAATTTGTTCTTTCACTTCCTCTTTTGTAACGCAATGTGTGTCTGGTTTGTGTGTAAGATGTCAATGTGTACTCTGTGTGAATCACAATTGTTTGTTTCAATGTTTCGCGATAGTTTTACCCAATAAGAGTGTCGAAATTACTGTATATTGAAACTATCACTATCTTTTCTGGAGATTTACCATTCAGTTCTAGTTCATTAATTATGCATTTCTGACAATTGCGTGGCAATTGCTAATGATTTGTACCTGATTTATTACGTGCTATAGAGGTTCAACAATTACCAAAACTCATTTTTTATTGGGACTGCCTATGAATTTAAAATATGAGCTGTTTCTAATCAGCTAATTAAGTTCACAGAATTAAGTTAACATTATAGCATGAAGATAATTCTATGTACAAATTTTATTGTTAGAACTAAAAAATTGCGTTTGGTTTTGTATCTGCACTGGACATAAATTGCAAAATAATAGATTTTTCATTCATACACTGAAAAATGATGACAATTAAAAAGGTGGTTCATCGTCACATGTCCAGATCTTACTTGTACAGCTACTTGTCCATCTGTATTTGTTCCTTGTACGGTCCAGTTGATGTTTTCTGGCAATAATCCACCAACTGATGGCAGTCATAACTAATAGCTTTTGTGAGTCCACAGCACGTGGCTGCTAGCTTTGATCTCACAATATTGTTCAGACTCGGAGGTTGGAGAGGCACGTGAGAACCGACCTTCTCCAATAGCAGCTTTGCTTTCTTTCGGGCCTCAAGCCCCTCACTCATGTGCCATGGCAAGCAGATTAGGTAATCCAGTAAACCCTGCTTTATCAAAGTCTGTATTTCATCGTCTCTGCTCAGAATAATATGAAGACTACAGACTCCAGCTTCAAGGCACAGCCGGTCTATTGGGCACAGGGATGCACGGAAAAGTGGACTGTACACCAATCTCACTGTAGGGAATGTGTCCTGCCATCTAAATCCTCGAGTCTTTACCATCCACGTGTGAAGAAGACTGCAATCAACATTGCGGAGAAACCTAGTCAAGAAGCACTCAACTTGAGAGCTTAACTGTTCAGGTAAGAGAGCTGTTTTAGTCAATGCCAGTTGTGATATCACCATGACACCAAAGTACCTAGAAGTATAAGGAAAAATATCCCATGCAGTTCAATGGTCACTATTCTGTGAAGTTCGAACCTCCAACACAACCCAAATAAACACTGCATTGATATTGTAAAAAAAAACTCAATTTCTTAATCTCTAGCATTAGGTTAATATTTACCCAGTTGTACTGTACTGCATTGATGATTAGTAGCACACACACACACACACACACACACACACACACACACACACACACACACACACACACACACACACACACACACACACACACACACACCACACACACACACACACACACACACACACACACACACACACACACACACACACACACACAGACATACACACACATGCTCACACAACACAAACATGCTTACATGACTAGATCAGACTCAAGCTTTAAACAGAGCTCTGGGTCCATATCTTCTAATTGAATTGGGTGTGAAGATGTCCTTTCTGCCACCTTCATCAAGGCACCAATGAGATCTACGTGTGAGAGGTACTTGTGTGTGTAAGCATTGTATGAGAGATTCTCGAGGCAGCAGAGGACGTTGATGTGCACAGATGGAGTGAAGGTGGGAGTTTCCAGGCATCCAGTAAACTGTTTTATTACATTCTGGTTTGATACTATCTGAATTTGATGTTGTTTGTCTTCTGTTATGCTAATCAGAAGCAGGAAAAAGGTCAATTATCTCAAGAATGTTAATCAACAAATACATGCAATTATCTTTGTTATTATCATTATGTTCAAATAGGGTCGGGGGGAGTGGGGGGGGGGGGGGGACAGCTGAAGTGTGTAAATGATGTGTCCAGTGACCATGAGTACATGTATATGCATGCATTATCAATGCATGACATTCTGAAAGTGGGTTTGATAGTGATGAGGTGGTGGTGGAGGGTTACATTATATGGAGAGTGATAGTAAATTATACCCCATTGCTTAAAATAGCTTATTTGCTACATGACTTGCTGGGTTAGGCTTTGGATGGCACCATACAGAACCTCTGCCAGTACTATGAATTGCTGGCTTCTAGTAGTGTCAGGAAGGTTGAGATTTTGAGGAACGGCTATGTGTTTGGATGATATTGGAACTCGAAGGAAGGAACCAATAACATTATCCAAACTATTCACAACTTTGTATTTCAAGTGGTGGGGAATCACTGTGTAGAGAGAGCCTAATAAGAATAGCACATGCTTCTCCAAATACTGGAGGTCAAGATGGCATATATTGTCCCATGTTTGTTTCAGCAATAACGAGTGAAGCGATGTGATCACATCCAGTCCTCCATTTTTGAGCATAAAGTCGGAGTTTGCGAGGAGCTTTTCGGCTGAAAACATCAGCTGATTGATGCACTGGTCTATATCTTTCACATGAAGTGTGTCAGAAATCGTTTTGCTAAATTCGGGTGAAATCTTGCCGGATGCCAACTGACTTTGCTCATTTTTGACAAACTCGAGGGCATTACGAAGTAGTGAAATGAGATGAAAAGCGCATTCGACGTCAACAGTTGTCGTGTACTCTAGTGTGATCTGATCTCCATCTTTCAACCTGTAGAAATCCAAGCTCTCGCCGTCCGCCATTACAGTAGAGCCAAACGACAGCTTCTGATCGTAGACAGGCACTTGGAATTCTTCCTGGATAGCTAGTTTCAATGCCGCTACACTTTCGGGAAACGTTGTCGTGGTAAACGTGCGACTGGTCGTCGTGTTGTGTGGAGCGCAGAGGAGCAGAACGTTAAAGCAAATGGTTTTACTCTGTTCTGACAGACAGGGCAGTTTACTATAATTAACCTCACCACTACGCTCTTCACGCGCACCGTTGCAACCTTCTCCATCACTCCTGTTCGTTACCATAGCATTCTTCACTTCCTTGGCTTTTGCGTTCTCCATACCAGTAGGTAGATCTATGGGCGTGGTTCAGATGCCAGATCAGCGCAGCTAGTCCAATAAATTTAATTACAACCGTATCTATTTTTATGGCGTCCCAATAAATACCATTTGAAGCTTTTCCACATTCATTTCAGCACTAGACAAAACCAGTGCGCACTGTCGAGGCGCGCTAGTTTTCTGTCAGTATACTAGCGTCACGCAGGATATGGTCTGCGGTCCTGTTTTGACTTTCATGAAGCACTCGAATGGCAAACGAGAAAACGCCTGATAGTTGGGCAGAAATGTATCTTTCCATAAAGAGGGATATGTCTTGTTTATGCCTAGATATATTTGGGATATAATTATTGGATACTATTATGCGCATGTATAGTGTTACATGTAGGCTGCAAAGATATACTAGGTCTTTTAGTTCCATTTGTATTTGGGATTTATCACAGGGGCATCATCATCTTAAGGGTCTAACATTATTTTGTCTATTAATAGGTGATCCTAGTGTGATCTGTCATGCAAAAATAAATAAATAAAAAGAAATATAAGGACTAAATGAATGGTCTGGCTTGTTGGTGTCCATATCCTTGCAATGTTTGGCTCCCATAAATATACAAGGAGTCTTATAAAAGCAAACTCAGGCCTCTTCCCCCCCCACCCCCTCTCCCCCCTATGAAGTCATATTTATGAACCACAGGCAACCGCACTTCAGCAATAGCTCTGGAGGCCACAGTTTAGAAGGCCATTTCACTGGACTTCTCCTTAGGTTTAGGGTTAGGTTAGAGTTGTATGGTAGTCAATGGAGGAGGACTGTTCTTTTTCGTCCATCTTGGCCACCAGACCAATTTGTTTCATCAAAATGGATACAGACAGACCAATTCGCGACAGATCATCTTTGAAACTATAAACGCCAAGCTTTTGCCATCTGCGGAACACTTGAAATTGCTTCTGTACAGGTACAGTGTAAATATATAACAGTAAAAGCTTTGCTGCTAAGAGAATTGTGTTAACGTTAAGCCAAAAATGGTGTTTGGTTTATTATTGTTTCTATTTTTCACTGTTGTGTGGGAGTGAAGAGGAGCAAATTCATGCTGATCGATCTGCTCTGACAGACAAGTTATGTTATGTCCTTGATGATGCTGCTCTTCACGTGCTTCATTACAAACATTTTGTCTATTTTCGTACTTTTCTTTACCTTCTTGGCTTGACCATACATAGATTCAGAAACGAAATGTAGGGCAATACAGAATTGATGTCCCATTGCAACCATGTAATGAGTAGATTTCTGATGCTTATACTGGCATACTATAAATACACTGTACAAATCAGTTGATAGAAGTCAGACTAGGTGTTACATCCACAGTACCATACCAAACTTCACATTAATGATCAACAGAATAGAGCATTGCATTTATAAACTGTTTAATCAATTGCCAACACCTAAACAATGAATCTGCCGTGTTACAATATCTGCATGCATGCGGGGATCCTAGCATTACATAATAAAGATGTTTGATATCACATAAAGTGCCACAATATATCATTTGTGTAATTCAATCAAAAGGTGAAAACATTTGCACATTCAATTCTCGCCTTCTGCATTTGAACAACCGCGAGGTGTTTATAAATCACATGATGTACTGAAAGTAGACTTCCTATACATAACTCCCACAAGTTTGCTACTTGTCCAGCTGCACAGTTGTCCGAATGTCTCCCTCATGTGGTCTGCTGCTGGCTGTTTCCTGGTAAAAGCCAGCCAACTGATCGATGACAGTCTGAACGCATTGCCTCTGCAAGTCCACAGCATGTTGCTGCCAGCTTTGCTCTCACGATATTGTTCAGACTTGGAGGTTGCAGTGGTATGTGAGAACCAAACATCTCCGATACCAGCTTCGCCCTCTTATGGGCCTCAAGCCCTTCACTAATGTGCCATGGCAAGCAGATCAGGTAATCCAGTAAACCCTGCTTGATTAGACAGTGCCTCTCACCGTCTTTACTCACTATTATTTGGAGTCTCATCACAGCAGCCTCCAAGCACAGTGAGTCTATTGGGCACAGCGATGTGTAGCGAAGAGGGCTGTACGCCAAACTCAAAGGAGGGAATATATCAGCCCAGACGTACCGACGAGCCTTTACCATCCACATGCAAAAAAGATTGAAATCCACACTGCGAAGAAAACGATTCAAGAGCAGCTCGACTTGAGAGCTTAACTTTTCAGGCAAGCGAGCTGCTTTGGTCAATGCCAGATTTGATATCACCATGACAACAAAGTACCTAGGATACAAGTACATTCTTTCTTTAATAATATGTAGTGTATGCTCGTCGAAAATGGTCACTGCTTTTTACTTTCCTCTAGTTGTTTGTCGCCTATTCCTTTCTATAATAAACATCTCTCCCATTCAGTCACTATTGAGTATAGTTGTTTTTCTAACATGCGTATAGGTCACTCACTAATACACCGGCAGAAACTCACACACTTACATCACACAATCAGATTCAAGTTTTGAGCAGAGTGCTGGATCCATATCTTCAAATGTAATTTGGTGTGAAGGACTTCTGTATGCCACCTTCATCAAGGCACCAATGAGATCTACATTTGAGAGGTACTTGTGTGTGTGAGGATTGTACAAAAGATGCTGGAAGCAGCCTAATACATAAGTATGCACAAGTCTGGAAAATGTCGGAGTTTCCAGACATCCAACAAACTGTTTCATTACTTTTTCATTAGTTACGATCTGAATTTGATGCTACTCGTCTGCTGTTTTGCTAAATGGTAGTAGGGAGTGCAAAGGTCAATCAATTAATATGTATCCAACTAACATTAAACATTAAAGTTGAAAAATTATGTTGTACTCATTGCAGTCTACATGTATGACACTACATGTACATAACACTACCCAATAATTAAGTGTTGAATTGGAATTATATATCAACTGGGTTCGGTCATCTGCTTTTGATGTACTATTAATTTGCATGTGCATCATGTCTGTTTTGTAGTATATTGTCCATGACCAGCACTAATTGTTGACCACTTATTGTGGTCATGAAAAATTCCATCAAATTCACTTTCATGTGTAACTATGCTGTACGCGTTTGCTAATTTAAAAGTGGCATGCCATGCTAAAAGAAATATAAGACCAAATCTCCCATAGAGCCAGGCTCAAAAAACAAATCCTGGGCCTAAGTGATAGTATTGAGTTCACATTGCAAGAAAAGAGTCCAATTGATGCCTATTCATTCATGCACCAATTGATGATTACATTATATGAGGAGAAATTTGCAACAAAGACTTACGTGTTAAGGCACAATAGAGCACCAGTAACAACACCATTCAGTGCTTCTAATTGCTTGTGTTTGGTAGAGGAATACAAGTTGCGATTGTGAGGCACAATTATTGGTTTGGATGATATTGGAACCCGAAGAAAGGAACCCAATACGTTATCCAAATTATTAATAACTTCATGTTGGCGAGTCACCATGAAGAGATTGTGTAACACCATTAGCACGTTGTACTCTAAATGCTGGAGTTCAAGATGGCATATTTGTTCCCATGTTTGATTCAGCAATAATGAGTGAAGTGATGTGGTCACATCCAGTCCTCTATTGTTCAGGATGAACATGGAGTTTGCGAACATCTTTTGAGGTGGAAACAGTTGCCTGATGCATTGGTTTATGTCTTTCACATGAAGTGTGTCAGTAATCGTTTTGCTAAACTCGGGTGAAATCTTGCCGGATGCCAACTGACTTTGCTCATTTTTGACAAACTCGAGGGCATTTCGAAGTAGCGACATGAGACGAAAAGCGCATTCCACGTCAACAGTTGTCGTGTACTCTAGTGTGATCTGATCTTCATCTTTCAACCTATAGAAATCCAAGCTCTCGCCGTCCGCCATAGCAGCACAGTCAAACGACAGCTTCTGATCGTAGACGGGAACTTGAAATTCTTCCTGGATAGCTAGTTTCAATGCCGCTACACTTTCCGGAAACTTTGTCGTGGTAAACGTGCGACTGGTCGTCGTGTTGTGCATGTGTAGCGCAGAGGAGCAGAACGTTAAAGCTGATGGTTTTGCTCTGTTCTGACAGACAGGGCAGTTTACTATAATCGGCCTCACCACTACGTTCTTCACGTGCACCATTGCAACCTTCTCCATCACTCCTGTCCGTTACCGTAGCATACTTTGCTTCTTTGGCTTCAGCATTCTCCATAGGTAGGTCTAAGGGCGTGGTTCGGATGCATGAAATAACAATTGCCTACGCATGGGCATGGCAATAGTTTATAATTAGAAACTCTATGTAACTTACGGTTCAACTTGGCAATACTCATTAGAACTTTTATAGAAATATTTCTACAGCCATAGAATATCCTTTTTATGTTAGCCGGGCCACGCGTTTCATCATAGACGGTCCTAAACCGACGCGAAAAAATTCTTTCGATCTGGCCTTAGTAGCGATTTTCCCACCCTTATAACTTCTAACTATCCACCAGAAACAAGAAGGAAGTTATTCTTTGCAGCAGTGGCGGATACAGGGGTGGGCAAACCCGGCTTATGCACCCCCCCCCCCCCCCCCCCCCCCCCCCCCAACTAATAAGGATACGCCTCCTTTCCATTGTAATGAAATTACATGTCATCAGCGACTGTCGTAGCTCGTGCAGGCCTGGACCTATTATATATCACCCCTGACACGGATCCCATGGCTAAGACTATTGCTGAAGTGTTTGCGGCGAGCAAAAAGTGTGCCAATGAATCATTAATCATAATTGAACACACAGTTCCTATACAATTGGCCACTGTAATATTTTGTTTGCTGTACTCAGATGCCATCCATAAACTGCTGTGCGTGTCGTATTCACGGTGCTCTCATATCCTTACTGCATGATAAGCAGCACGCCATGACATCTCTTAACAGCCGAGATCAGGGGCTGGTCTAAGCTAGCTGCTCTTTGGGCTGGATGGCTGTTGCGATATAGCAGCAAGAGGACTTTAGTCTTGAAGTTACATTTACCCAGTGAACCAGGCACACATACGTTGGGCACAGGCCTGGGACAACAGCCACAGCGATCACCTGTGCAGCCGACAATGATGGTAGTGTCTTTCTCGTGAACAGCTCAGTTGGAGCCAGTTCTATCTATTTTGTGTGTATGATGGCTTTAGGGGTTGTTACTTCCGTAGTCTGTGACAGGCCCTTCCATCAATGTGTGTAGAATGGCTTGCACACCTTTTGCAATAGGTGACTGATGTATATGTTCTGTCCGGATGCAATACAATTATCCGGTTGATCAACCGGATTAAAAAAAAAAAAAGTATTGCGCATGCTCAATAAAGTGTGAACACGCCGATCATGGATAAGAGAGCGCCAGCTGCAAGATCTTTGGAGAGTATGTAGATTCCTTGTTTCCTATTGGAGGGAAGCGTTCCAGGAGACGGCAGGACTTTGCCAAACGAATCGTCGATCACTTGAAAGGAAAACAAGATCCAGATGCCTCATTTCGACATTTCGTCAAAAAGGGTGGTATTGCTCTACTGATATGCCATCGGCAGGCATTCGTGATGTACTAGTTGTCTCTTTGAAGGAAGAAAAGCAGGTAAGATTTCATTCAACGTATACGGTGTCGCATGAAGTCATATATTTATACCTCGCTATACAGAACTGATTTAAATGATTGATGAAAGCTTCTCGCAGAGTTGCAACAGTTTTATAGCATATTGGAGCAGGTTCACTCAAAAGTCTGTCTACATGCGGGCTCAAAAATAACATTTGCCAAGGTTTGCACGTTTTAAATGTTCCTTATGCTTACATGCATGCAGGTGATTCTAATTGTCTAGGTTCAATCTTTGTACTCGCATGTTCCTAGAAGTGTGGTAGAGCATTTCATTAATCTCTGTGAAACTTGCAGTCTTCGTGTGCCTCAAAAAACAATACCTCCACTGAGGCCTATAGTGGCAAATGGATTCTTTACACGTGTACGGGTCAGTATATTTTTCTGCCCAAAATTTTTTGTTATCCACTTTACAGATTGATCTGATTGAGACGAGGCACTTGCCTCATGATGGCAATAAGTAGATCTTGCATATTGTTGACCATTGGTCAAAGTTCAATTTAGCATATCCACTACCCCAGAAGACTGCCAAAGAAGTGCATGCATGGATTTTCCCTATATTTGGTCTCCCTACTATCCTGCATAGTGACAATGGGAGAGAATTTGTGAATCATTTGATTGAGGACGTTCTAGCCACTTGGCCAAGAGCTGTACAGCTAGTGAGTGGTCGGCCGCGACATCCTCAATCGCAAGGCCTGATGGAACAAGCTCACTATATACACTGGAAAGTTCCAGAATTGCAGAGTCAGCTCCTCCCTGGACTCACTGGCTACCACATATTGTCTGTAAGTTCTGCCTTACAAATGTATATAAGCATGTTGATGCATTATATACAGTGTGTATAGTTATAATTATGATTATGTAGATACAATCAATGCTCAAGTGCATCGCCCAACAAAGCACACTCCATTTGAACTTGTGCTTGGGCAACCACCAAGATCAGTTGTGGTACCAGATGCAAGGCTTAAGGGACTCATCAATGAAGAGGATCTTGAATTAACTGGTGAGATGGAGAGTGCCCAGGACACATCTGATGTGGATCGTACTACTGTTGAACTGACTCTCCAACACAATTCTGCAACTACTATCCAACACAGCTCCCTTGATAGCACCCATGACAGTTTCCATACAGTGTCCAACACAGCGCCCCATCCATCCATAATAGCATCTATGACAGTGCCCCAACTGTCCTTGATAATATCCATCACAGTCCCCCATTTGTCAAAGAAAGCATGTTTGACAGTTCACCAACTTTGAGTGATGTCATCCAACACAGTTCCTGTTCCCATACTATCTTTAACAATTCCCAGGATGTGACCAGCATTGATTCAAACCTATGTGACGGTGTGACTAGATGTTGCAACTCTGAGTCTGAAACAGAAGAGAAGGATAAAACACTTCACATGTTGGACCTGAAGCAAAAACTGAAGATCAATTTGTAGGGAGACAAAAACAACTCGCAACAATTGAGAAGCACAGACTTGTACGAGAGAAAGCAGACATGAACTATATGAAAACTGCATTAAAGATGCAGGATATGTTTTCGAAGATGCACACAGTTTGTGAGTTAGAGTTGGAGAGCATGTCAGTACCACGGCATGAATGAGGCAGCACGTTATCAACTGCTTTGAAATTGGACACATGTCATTGTTCCCAACCCATGGTCACCGAAACCATTTCTATTTATTGTATTTGCCGTCTCATTGCTGAAGGCACCATGATACAATGTTTCTCCTGTAAAGAATGGTTTCATAAGTCCTATGTGTCTCTTCCCTCAAAATTCATTCATAACAAAAAACTTGTCTGGAACTGTCAGTCGTGTGCTGGTAATACCGTGATAGCATTCTTAGTGTTGTATTTGTTTCATGATGCATTGACACTCATGAATTATAACTCATGGACTGGGAGGTGAGGGAGTGTAGTTTTTGTTTCCATATGGTCGCCTCAATATGCAATTTATACACTAATATTCAGGCACCCATTGAACAACTTAACCGGGTATAAGTCCTGCTGAACAGCCGGGTAAACTATGCTGTTATACGGATAACCCATTGAACAGTCGGGTTAGTCCCGTTGAACAGTCGGGTAAGCGCCGTTAGATAACCCATTGAACAACCGGGTAAGTCCCGTTGAACAACCGGGTAAACTATATTGTCCCGTTAGACAACCGGATAGTTATAACGCAACCGGGTACCCGCTTGAATAACCGAGTACCCGATTGATCAACCGGGTGGCCGGTTGATCAACCTGCATCCCGTTGATCAACGGGACAAATTGATCATCGGTACGGAACATATATACAGGTACATCAAAGTTCACACTCATAAATGCACCTTGCAAGTGTGCTTGCACCAATATGGCTGCGCATAGCACTTGTATTGATTCTGTCATTCCGAAACTGTTGTGGGTGGGTCTCCTTTACATCACTCGCCACACTGATGCCAAATGCCACAAGAAGGCTGTCAGCATGCGTGCAGCAGCTGTATGATGGCTGTGGTTTTAGAGCTTTGCCCTTTGCTTTGATCTTTTCATGCAATTTGCACCCACATATCGTGCAAAGTTCTGACAACTATAGCGTGTGTGGTTGGATTCCATAGCTACATGTATTTAGTAGTGCGTGCTGTGCGCATTATTCATGATTTGAATGTTATCTTCATTATAAAAGCTGATAGAAGATGCGGTGCGCATTATTTATAGAAGCTGATAGGAGATGTGGCACCGTTATACATGAAGACGTATACTAACCTGCAATCAGGGGCGGATACAGGATTTTGTGTTAGGGGGGTATATAGGGATGGGAATGGGGGCGTGCCCCTCCAAACTTGCCAGGGTGTCTTGGAAAGCGCAGTAAGCACCTAGTCTGGGGACCCTAGCATGATGTAGGGTCTGGAACCACGCGTATAGTTTTTGTTGATATTGTATGTTTATATGATATTCATCGTCCGCAAAACCGTGAATCGAATCAACACTAATCTGGGGGACCAGTATCGTGTAGAGGACAAGCCAAGAAAGTTGTCAGCATAAGCGCTAGTCCTACCGTGACTGAAGGTGGAGAAGCTATAGAGGCGCCGATCGTCCCAGGTTCAGAGATGCTAGCGCTCATGCTGACAGCTAGCTTCAGGGGCGGATCTAGGGGGGGGGGGGGGGGGGGGGGGGGGGGGGCACCGGGGGCACGTGCCCCCCCCTTTCCGTTCATCTAATTATAAATTCATGTTACGTAATCGTACCGTGTAACTGCTGATGTAAATGGATGTAGCGTATGAAAGAAGTATTAACGCTTCGCCACCGCTTATAGCTTGCGCACACCAATGAGACAGTTGTAGAAATCTTCATTCAAAAGCGACCACGAAGGCTCTTCGCCTCACTGTATGACAAAATGCATAAACTAGCTACATACTAGTATTAGTAGTACACGTACTTTCATGCTTTTGTATTAAGCGATAAGTGCTAATTTTTCATTATGAATGTGTGTCAGTATTGCTATATTGCTCAAAGCTACCGCGCTTCGCGCGGGAGGGGGCACATCCCCCTCCCGCACCCACCCCCTTCCTGTGCCCCCCCTTCCTAAATTCCTGGATCCGCCCCTGGCAGCTTTCTTGGCTTGTCTTCTGCACGCATACTGGTCCCCAGATTAGTGTGATATGGGTTGTTGATTCGATTCACGTGAGAACGCGGTTTTGCGGATGATGAATATCATATAAACATACAAAAAACTAAGTTTGGTATACGTGTGGTTCCAGACCCTACATCATGCTAGGGTCCCCAGACTAGTAAGCACCATCATCCCCGCCCCACAACCCTAGTCACTGGGTTTTTGTATTTGCACTTTTGGAAATTAAATTATACTTTCACTGATACAAATGATTATAGATATCTATAACAGTCACACTTCACATGTCGATTAGAAGCATCCTCCGAGGGTATTTTCGACTATAGCTGCAAATGATAGCATCAATATTAAGTTCAATCTTTTTGCACATACAATAACATTAACGCATTAAATCTGTCTTCTCCCATAGTGCTGCGATAGACATTTAAAATAAATCTCAAAGGTAAATGAGCTCTTTCCACTCCACTTGATGTTACACAGGTCAATAGCAGTAGCTTAACCGATTAACGCCGGAATATTTTTTGTTTAACTAAAGTAGAATTTTCCAAAATCAGGCAGCAGAGGAATGTTAGAGCAGGAAAGGGGGTTTCAGCTATATTAAATGAAGCCGTGAACTTGATGTAATGTTTCAAAGGGTCTGGAAGAATTCTTTGGTAACATGGTAGGGGTGCATTTCTGTCTGCTATGGTTGTGACAAGAGAGTTTGGTTTTAATAGGGGAATTATTCCACATGGTTTTCCAAAGCGCAATCTCTTGATGAAATGCTTGTGGAAAAGGCAGATCTCACTATAAAACTTTCTGGCAATGTGGCCAAATCAGGGTCTGGAACAAGCGACATTTACAAAATTCATTTTATAGCAAAGAAAGCAGAGTCCACTCTGGAGTACCTACAAATGATGGAAGTCTCTTTTGCAGCCTTTGACCGTTATGTGGATCATGCAACCACGTGTTCCAATTAGTCTCATGAGCCAACGAATACCAACCACTTCCAATTTCACCGTGGAATTTCCAATTCCTGATTTTTGAATCCAAAGGGTCTATTTCATTCAAACAAATCACATAAATCTTGTCGGATTTAAATTACCCATCCCTGTTCAATACACATGGAGCATTTTCAAGTATATAAAATTTAAAATTCATTCAAAAGAAATGTCATGTGCTTATGATCGGGGTTCTAGTTTATGCAAAATAGTGTAACAAAATTATGTTATACATCAATAACACTTCAGAGTCAACAGTAAAAAATACATCAATATTGCATACTACTATTTAAAATAATCAGAGGATAACATGTTTGAATAAACTTCATATCACATTCACAAATCATACAGAATATCGTACATGAACTCACAGATATCGTTTGTTCCACAGATTTAACTATCCATGGAGCCCATGTGCCAGTATATGTTCCCACCCACCACCCCAGAGTAATAGAATCATCATCGATAGCCAGCAATTTGTGGCAGTTCCTCCTTGAATTCATCGAGTTCCAAAGCCACAAAACTTCCTAGCTGAATATCAAAATCACATCACTATCATCCACTTCAGATTCTTTACTCTGTGATAGAAAAAGAATAAGTTCATAATGAGCGCTGTTTGTAAGGGTCAAATGTTATTTGAAATTTTCAAATGGTCATTGAATATTATACTTATACAGTTGGCAGGATAAAGATAGATATTGCTGTGAATCAGAAAGGTAGTAGAATATATCTGACAGAAATCTACCTACATTCATATTAACTGTCGTATGCTATATGTTACAGTCGCAGTAATTTCAAGCTTCATTTGAAGATTGGCTTTGTTAACATAATTTGATCTAGACAATCTCAAGTAAGTTAGACAACTTACAATTTGTATATAAGGCAAAAAATCCGAACTTGAAATTTCAAAACATTTAGCTGGGACTTGAATTGATTTATAATCATGATATTCCAGTTAAGAGGTTTTGAAATACTGTAGTTCCAGTAAGAACGCATTTATTTTTCCTTGGTTTGGCAAGAATTAGCAAAATTAAGGTCTACAGCAATTAATTACCATAGGCTGTTTCGGATCCTAGTTTGAAATTTCAAACATATCTACACTAGAATTTGTTTTAAATCCCAGCTTAAAAATGGAAAACATTTTAATTCAGAGCATAACTTCATATCCGGATACACATAATTATATTTGTGCCATTTGTAATTTGTGATCATTTCAATCCTCCAAGCCTTAAAGGTCCGTGTACCTTTAGGGTCCGTGTACCTTTAGAGCACTCCACGTCCCAATCAGTCAAAATCATTGGAATATGATTTTATATCACGAAATTCATGCAAACCTCTAATTACTGCACCGCAAGTTTAGTCGTTTGGAATATACTTCACCGCGCATATAAATATCTAAACTTCTAAACTTCAAATGGCCGAATGCTCAAACTTGTTTGGAATTTTACTACCTTGTACGATTCAGACTAAATTCTATCCCCTCCCCTCATTCCCAGTTGCCTTATTATAATTTTACTTGGTTTTCGCTTTTAAAATCAAAACTTTTAAACTCCCGATACTCAACGGTTCAAATATTTAGAAATTTAGGTTTTAGTTGTAATATGCATCCCTGTCACAGTTGTCTTAATAATCTATGGTTTCTTCTTCTTCTTCTTCTTCTTATTCTTCTTCTTCTTCGCTTCTTCTTTTCTTATTCTTCCTTCTTCTTCTTCTCTTCTTCTTCTTCTTCTCTTCTTCTTCTTCTTCTTCATTCTTCTTCTTCTCTTCTTCTTCTCTCTTCTTCTTAGTCCTTCCTCCTCCTCCTCTTTAGGAAGGTTATAACTCGAGCTACGAACGTCCGTTTTTTGAAGACATCGGCACACTAGCACCAATATCTTTGGACTTCACCTGCATGGTGCCCTTTACGGTCATATTTAACGACCCTACAGGAGAAGTAACCTCATGCGGTAGCAAGTTCTGTATAGGATATGAAGTTTTATTGCAGAAGTTTATTTGGTTTATTGTTGATGAATGAAGTTATTTTACAGCATGCAGTATAAATACTCCGACCTGCACGAAATTTATTTGGTGTTCCTATTGCAGTTTAATACTTTGGCTAGTGAAGTTAAATGCCTTCGCGTAATCGAAAGAGAGATCTAAGCAACGAGCAGAATACCTTCAAAAGCAAGACGATATTTTATCACAACAAAACAAGGCTAAAGCCCGATGCGCGCTACAGGCCGATCCCGAAAAGAAGAAGGCCTCTGTACGCGACAGCTACAACGCAGATATTGAATCTAGCAATCTGCTAAAAGGCAGCGATATCAAGAGGACGTCGAGGAGAACCCGCGCTGCTAAAAGGCCGAAATACGAGGACAATTCAGCTGCCATTAAGGCATCTGAAAGGAATCGGTATTGGTATGACCCCGCTGTCCGATTGGCTAAACGTGCTGCCGAGGGAGGAAGCGGTATCGCAGGGGTCACCGAAACTACCACTACACCCAAAGGTATGTCATGGCATGTTGTATTGCACTAGCATTAAAAGCTATAGGAAGATGTGCATGCAAACATGTGTACAGCACGCATGTAAGGAAGGGATCTGCCACAAAACCATTCACTTCACATGTACATGTACAGAATGCATGGTGACCCAACTGTTGTGTACAGTACATGTAGTCCTTTCTCCTTTGTGACCTGTTCTATTGAATATTGGGGGTGTCATCCTTAATCTGATGTACAAAAGGCTTCCTTATCTGATGTACTACAGCTGCAAACTGTGTATGAGCACTGCAACCATATCCTTCTCCCATATAGCTACTCCTTGTATGAACCCAAATCTCATGCACTAATGGAGTATAATGGTGGACTTGAAAAAGCTATTCTTAGGGATAGTGAGCTTCTAAGTGAAGAGTAAATGATGCCTTTTGTAAGTCTCATCCATTGCTAGCTCAAAAGGTTGTTACAAGATCTGCCCGTGCAGCAGTAAGTAAGATTGGTGCAGATGCATTAGTCGGAGGACGAAGTACATCCTCAACTCCTCTTCCCTTTACGCAGCCACCGCTGCTAGATACATTGCTGCCCCCCTACTGTCTGCCGCCAGCAGCAGCTGCAGCACTGCCCCTGCCGAGCAGAGCTGCCCCCCACCGCTGCCACCCACCGCCAACAGCAGAGCTGCCCCCACCTCCAGCAGCAGAAGCAGGAGCACCGCCCTCCGCTACCTGCACCCAGCCCCACCACCGGCCACAGTATTGGCACCAGTGCCCCACCACCACTTTCGCCTGCTGCCCACCCCTGGCCGCTTGCCACCACCAACCCGCATGGCTCCCATGGCCAGAACAGGCCGCCGCGGCCATAGAAGAGGCTGGGGGAGACAAAGAGGACACGGTGGAACCGTACAGAACATTAAGAACTCATATACATATAATTTCTATTAGTAAATTTTTTAACCTCCCTCCCTTCAAAACATTAAAATTAATTTGTGACCGCTTATAAAGACGCCAGAGGAAAAAACTTATGAAACAAGTAAATAAAAACATTCTCTAATGAGAAAGTTGTTGGTATATAGGATTGACCAATGGTGGTGTAAAAAGCACAGAAACAAGAGTGACAGAAATTGACTGGAAAATTGAAATAGGCCTATATTTAGCACACTAATGTTGTAACAGTACATGCCTGAGTAATGGGCTAAATATAGGCCTATTTCAATTTTCCAGTCAAATTTCTGTCACTCTTGTTTCTGTGCTTTTTACACCACCATTGGTCAATCCTATATACCAACAACTTTCTCGTTAGAGAATGTTTTTATTTACTTATAATTATTGGATAGTGTTATGTGCATGCATAGTGTTACATGTAGGCTGCAAAGATATACTAGGTCTTCTAGATTCCATTTGTATTTGGGATTTAACACAGGGGCATCATCATCTTAAGGGGTGTAACATTGTTTTCGTCTATTAATAGGTGATCCTAGTGTGATCTATCATGCAAAAAGGACTAAATGATCTGGCTTGTTGGTTTGTCCATATCCTTGCAATGTTTGGCTCCCGTAAATGTACAAGGAGTCTTAAACAAACAAACTCAGGCCTTCTTCTCCCCCACCCCCACCCCCCCCCCCTTCCCCCCTATGAGTCCTATTTATGAATCACAGGCAACCGCATTTCAGCAATAGCTCAGGAGGCCACAGTTTTAGGAGGCCATTTCACTGGACTTCTCCTTAGGTTTAGGGTTAGGTTAGGGTTGTATGGTAGTCAATGGAGGGGGTTGCAAGGGAGGACTGTTTATTTTCGTCCATCTTGGCCACCAGGACCAATTTGTTTCATCAAAATGGATCCAGACAGAACCAATTCCCGACAGATCATCTTTTGAAACTATAAACGCCAAGCTTTTGCCATCTGCCACATGCGGAACACTTGAAATTTCTTCTTACAGGTACAGTGTTAAATTTATACCAGTAAAAGCTTTGCTGTTAAGAAAATTGTGTTATACGTTAAGCCAAAAGTGGTGTTTGGTTATTATGTTTCTTTTTTCACTGTTGTGTGGGCGTGAGAGGAGCAAATTCATGCTGATCGATCTGCTCTGACAGACAAGTTATTTTATGCCCTTGATGATGCTGCTCTTCACGTGCTTCATTACAATCTTCTCAAACATTTTGTCCATTTTCGTACTATTCTTTACCTTCTTTGCTTGAACATACATACATTCAGACACAAAATGTAGGGCAATAAAGAATGATGCCCATTGCAACCCTTGTAATGAGCAGATTTCTGATGCCCTATACTGGCATACATAAATACAGTACATACTGTAAAAATCAGTGATTAGAAGTCAGAACTAGGTGTTACACCCACAATTACCATGCCCAACTCACGTTAATAAATATCTGATGAACAGATTGAATTTTATAAAACTGTTTAATCAATTGCCCAACACCTAAACAATGCTGATCTGCCGTGTTAACAATATGCATGCATGCGCGGATCCTAGCATTACATAATAACGATGTTTGATATCACATAAAGTGCCACAATATCATGTGTAGTTGAATCGAAAGGAGAAAACATTGCACATTCAATTCTCGCCTTCTACACTTGAACAATCAAGGTGTTTATAAATCACATGATGTACTGAAAGTACCTATACATAACCACAAGTTTGCTACTTGTCCAGCTGCACAGTTGTCCGAATGTCTCCCTCATGTGGTCTGCTGCTGGCTGTTTCCTGGTAAAAGCCAGCCAACTGATCGATGACAGTCTGAACGCATTGCCTCTGCAAGTCCACAGCATGTTGAAGCCAGCTTTGCTCTCACGATATTGTTCAGACTTGGAGGTTGGAGTGGTATGTGAGAACCAAACATCTCCAATACCAGCTTCGCCCTCTTATGGGCCTCAAGCCCTTCACTAATGTGCCATGGCAAGCAGATCAGGTAATCCAGTAAACCCTGCTTGATTAGACAGTGCCTCTCACCGTCTTTACTCACTATTATTTGGAGTCTCATCACAGCAGCCTCTAAGCACAGTGAGTCTATTGGGCACAGCGATGTTGTAGCGAAGAGGGCTGTACGCCAAACTCAAAGGAGGGAATATATCAACCCAGACGTACCAACGAGCCTTTACCATCCACATGCAAAAAAGATTGAAATCCACATTGCGAAGAAAACGATTCAAGAGCAGCTCGACTTGAGAGCTTAACTTTTCAGGCAAGCGAGTTGCTTTGGTCAATGCCAGATGTGATATCACCATGACAACAAAGTACCTAGGATACAAGTACATTCATTCTTTAATAATACGTAGTGTATACTTGTCGAAAATGGTCACTGCTTTATTCAATCCCTTTCTATAATAAACATCTCTCCCATTCAGTCAATATTGAGTGATAGCTGTTTTTCTAACATGTGTATTGTATAGGTCATCACTAATACACGGCAGAAGAAACTCACACACTTACATCACACAATCAGATTCAAGTTTTGAGCAGAGTGCTGGATCCACATCTTCAAATGTAATTTGATGTGAAGGACTTCTGTATGCCACCTTCAGCAAGGCACCAATGAGATCTACATTTGCGAGGTACGTGTGTGTGAGGATGTACAAAAGATGCTGGAAACAGCCTAGTACATAAGTCTGCACATGTCTGGGAAAGGTCGGAGTTTCCAGACATCCGACAAACTGTTCATTATTTTTCGTTGTTACGATCTGAATTGATGCTGCTCGTCTGCTGTTTTGCTAAATGGTAGTAGGGAGTGCAAAGGTCAATATGTATC
>JABACO010000002.1:14279916-14404152 GCA_013339895.1 Ephydatia muelleri | reverse complement strand
AAGTGTGGCCACACTATATTGCTAGCTAAAGTGTGATGCTTATGGCTTTGGAAAAGGTCTTTGTCCTTTCACTCCTCTCAATGTTAACGATAAGTCATGAGTAACTTGTATTGATTGCTGACGTGTGTTCATTAACTGGGGAACTGCTGTTGTTTATAGTTGTCTGGTGGAAAATGGTTGTTACTAAAGTAGCCAGTGATTCTTGTAGTCAGCAGAGCTTTGTGTGTTGGAGTTGTGTCTTACAACATTCATGGCCAGCGTTTTCCTAATCAGTTTTTGTACAACCGCTTTGAGGGTTGTTGTGTATTTGTAATGGAGACCTTTTTATATTCCGTTCTGTTCCTCTCTGCTTCTTAGATTCAAGCCATGGAGAACGACTATATATATACGGCAGGAACAAGCGAACATCAAACTAAAAGGAAATGGACATCGGAAAAGTCGGACAGGTTCTAGGATCGAGACAGATGTCTGATGAGCATCAATTGGAATATGCACGCAAACACACAAAATATGCACCAGCGCTATTTTGCACAGGTGTACGCACACACTCTTCCGATGATGTATGTTTTTATGTAGCAGGGTCATTTGCTGTTTTTATAATTTGTTCTTTCACTTCCTCTTTTGTAACGCAATGTGTGTCTGGTTTGTGCGCACTGTCGAGGGGCACTGGTTTTCTGTCAGTATACTAGCGTCACGCAGGATATGGTCTGCGGTCCTGTTTTGACTTTCATGAAGCACTCGAATGGCAAACGATATTTTAGAGGAAAACGCCTTATAATTGGGCAGAAACGTATCTTTCCATAAAGAGGGATATGTCTAGGCATATTGTTTCAGCGAAAAGGGACCCAACCCATGTTTTTTCAAGATTTCATGATATCCTAGAAGTCTGAACCGTCCTCTACGCATTGCTTCGTACGCACTGAGAGTCGAATTAAGTATCTGTCGGAGTTTTTAAGGCACTGAATTGTTAATTAGCCATGCATTTCAACGCAAGCGTTACATTTCTATTGCGCTTACTGGAAATTTTATTATAGATTCCTTTTCGCGGAAAAGATTTATGTTCTGGTGTGAGAACAAAAGTACAGTTACTGTGCAACAATTTAATCACGAATAAATCAAAGTCACGTGCTTTGTGAATCCACAATACCAAGCATACCAATTCAATAGGGTCTGTTGTCACAGATTGATTAAAACAACCTCGATCTGTACACAATTTAGAAGCAACATATTTCTCAGTGGAGCTCAGAACATGATTTGAAATTGACATCAGCTGCAACTCTGCTGACATTCCCACCAGTTTCTGCAAATCATGTACACTTGTTATCCCAGATATTATTATATAAATCGAACCATACCAGGCCAGTGTATGGTATAGCCATATAACTGTCCTCTACATTGTCCTAGTACAGTGCATGTATCTCTCTCTACATATGTAAGTGACATGAAAACACACACAGCACATACACACAGCACACACACACAAGCAGCCACACACGCACACACGCACACACACACACACACACACACACACACACACATGCACACGCATGCATAAACACACATGCCCACTTCAGTAAACTGTAAAGAACTTATATGGCTTAATAGTAAATACACTGCATATGGTGTAAGTCCTAGCTTTGTACTTTATTTAAAAGAGGCTGTGATAATGGGATAGCATTCACACATGAGAATGTCACTTTTTCACTCACCCCATTGGTGCTACCAGGTTATGCACTGAGATCAGTGCTGTTGATACCTATGTGGGAATCGTCTGTCTGTCATTTTATTTATTTCAGTACAATAGGCATTGCAACGCTGTTAAAGCTTCCAGTAGGATTGCAAGGAACTGTGCGGGAGGAATTCTTGTTAACTATAATATAACTGGACCTGCTCCGGCTATGTGTGTTGACTCTCATTGGATGTGTGTCAATTCTAAACCAGCACTGTCCCTAGCCAGCACACACTGCGCCACGTAGGAAATGGCAAAGACTTATACATACATGATATGCAATCTTTGTGTATTCCTTGAAGTTCTAATTCTTCTCCAAGTTCAGTGCCAGTCGGTGCAGCTCCACATGCCTGAGGGCACCAACCAGATCCTCTGTGTAGGAAAATGACGTATAGGGAGGTGCCCAGTTGAGCCATCGATGGAGAAGATCGGGTCCTGGTCTTGACTCAATGCTTTTATAGGCACTAGGTTGTCTAGTTTCATTTGGATTTTGCATTTAACATCATCTTAAGGGTCTAACATTGTTTTTGTCTAACAGGTGACCCAAGTGTGATCTGTCATCAATAAAAGAAGATATATAAGGCCCCCCTCAGACTAAATGAATGGTCTGGCTAGTTGGGTGTCCACAAAACACAGGCCCCCTAGCCCTCCCCCCCCCCACCCCCTCCCCCTATGAAGCCCTGTTTATGAACCACAGGCAACCGCATTTCAGCACTGTAAATGTGGATCAGTGTTATTGATTAGGGCTTTTGCATACTGGGTGTCATGTTGGCTTAGTCACATGATCATGCTGGCTTAGTCACATGATCATGCTGACTTAGTCACATGATCATGCTGCTTAGTCACATGATCATGCTGGCTTAGTCACATGATCATGCTGGCTTAGTCACATGATCATGCTGGCTTAGGTCACATGATCATGCTGGCTTAGCCACATGATCATGCCGGCTTAGTCACATGATCATGCTGCTTAGCCACATGATCATGCCGGCTTAGTCACATGATCATGCTGCTTAGTCACATGATCATGCTGGCTTAGTCACATGATCATGCTTGCTTAGTCACATGATCATGCTGGCTTAGTTACATGATCATGCTGGGTTAGTCACATGTACATGCTGGGTGTCACAGTTCACGCTGGCTTAGTCACATGAACATGCGGGTTAGTCATATTTCTCTCCTGCATATCGTCACGTAGCGACAAACGTTCACGCCCCCACATGGTACTCCCACCAACCTAAGGGTGACCAACATCATGTCATCTAACGAAGTCATAGGGATGCTCCTGCAGAAACTACAATGTAAGCCTGTGTGTGTGGGTGGCATATGTGGATCATGTTCCCACCTTCTCTCCCTCCTCTTCCCTCCTCTTTCCCTCCTTCTCTCCTTCCCTCCTCCTCCCTTCCTCCTCCTTCCTTCCTCCTCCCCTCTCTCCTCCTCCCCTCTCTCCTCCTCCTCTCCTCTCCCTCCTCCTCCCCTCTCTCATTCAAGGCCTCATGTGGAGAACAGTCCATCAGACATCGCATTGTGTGTGAGGTGGGATACAGGTGTCATGGAGCCCTTCAGAGAAGAGGATGTGCTTCTCATGGTGCGCCTCAGGTTGGGACCAAGTGAGGAGGACATTGCCATAATATTTGGGCTGGAGGCCAGCGAAGCCAGACTGCTGGTGCTACGGCCAAGTGAAAAAGCTTCGCTGGGATGATGTCGATAGCATTGTAAAGCACAAGCTAGCTACCATGGCGGTCAGAGAGTAGGTAAATGCCGGCTGAGTTCTTTGGGCTTAAACGTTGTGATATTTTAGCTTGTGCTTGAAAGGAAACCGCCGCGAGAGTAGTAGAGGCTCGTGCTCACCCTCCAAGAGGCCTCTGCTAGGCGGAGAGTGCCCCTGTAACTACATCAGAAAAATCCAGGATTGATATTGGAACTTGAGGAAAGGAGCCCAATATGTTATCCAAATTATTAATAACTTCATATTTCAAGTGTCACCATGAAGAGATTGTACATTAGCACGTTGTGCTCTAAATGCTGGAGGTCAAGATGGCATATTTGTTCCCATGTTTGATTCAGCAATAACGAGTGAAGTGATGTGGCCACATCCAGTCCTCTATTGTTCAGGATGAACATGGAGTTTGCGAAGAACTTTGCAGGTGGAAACAGTTGCCTGATGCATTGCTTTATGTCTTTCCCATGAAGTGTGTCGATCAGTAATCGTTTTGCTAAACTCGGGTGAAATCTTGCCGGATGCCAAATGACTTGGCTCATTTTTGACGAACTCGAGGGCATTACGAAGTAGCGACATGAGACGAAAAGCGCATTCGACGTCGACAGTTGTCGTGTACTCTAGTGTGATCTGATCTCCATCTTTCAACCTGTAGAAATCCAAGCTCTCGCCGTCCGCCATAGAAGCACAGCCAAAGGACAGCCTCTGATCGTAGACAGGCACTTGAAATTCTTCCTAGATAGCTAGTTTCAATGCCGCTACACTTTCGGGAAACTTTGTCGTGGTAAAGGTGCGACTGGTCGTCGTGTTGTGTGGAGTGCGGAGGAGCAGAACGTTAAAGCTGATGGTTTTGCTCTGTTCTGACAGACAGAGCAGTTTACTATAATCGGCCTCACCACTACGCTCATCACGTGCACCGTTGCAACCTTCTCCATCATTCCTGTCCGTTACCGTAGCATACTTCGCTTCCTTGGCTTCAGCGTTCTCCATAGGTAGATCTATGGGCGTGGTTCAGATGACAGGTCGGCTAGTCCAATAAACTGGTTTTTTAATTACAACCGTATCTACATTTATGGCGTCGCAATAATTACCTTTTCCACATTGATTTCAGCACTAGACAAAACCAGTGCGTACTGTCGAGGGCACTGGTTTTCTGTCAGTATACTAGCGTCACGCAGGATATGGTCTGCGGTCCTGTTTTGACTTTCATGAAGCACTCGAATGGCAAACGATTTTTTAGAGAAAACGCCTTATAGTTGGGCAGAAACGTATCTTTCCATTAAGAGGAGACATATTGTTTCAGCGAAAAAGGACCCAACCCATGCTTTTTCAAGATTTCAAATTTTATGATATCCTAGAAGTCAGAACCGTCTTCTACGCATTGCTTTGTACGCACTGAGAGTCGAAGTATCTGTCGGAGTTTTAAGGCACTGAATTGTTCATTAGCCATGCATTTCAACGCAAGCGATACATTTCTATTACGCTTACTGGAAATTTTATAATAGATCCCATTTCGCGGAAAAGATTTATTTTCTGGTGTGAGAACAAAAGTACAGTTACTGTGCAACAATTTAATCACGAATAAATCGAAGTCACGTGCTTTGCATACATGTGAATCCACAATACCAAGTATACGAATCATCTAACGAAGTCATAGGGATGCTCCTGCAGAAGTACAATGTAGTCTGTGTGTGTGTGGGGTCCACATGAGCTACCACATACCAAAAACCATCACATTTTACGCCATCCTGAGAAGTCAAGTGTGTTAATCTTCCTCCGTCCGTTCTTCCAGTCTCCTTCTTAACCCCTATCTACCCCTCCCAACCTTCCATCCTACTTCCTTCCTCCAACTCCGCCTCAATCCTCCATCCCACCTCCACTCCCTCCGCTTCCCTCCTCTTTCCCATCCTTCTCTCCTCCATTCCTACTCCCTTCCTCCTCCTCCGTCCTCCTCCCTTCCTCCTCCTCCCTCACTCTCTCTCCTCCACTCGCTCTCCTCCTCCCCTCTCATTCATCGGCCCTCTCGCCTCCTCCCTCCTCCTCCCCTCCTCATCCTCTCCCTCGCTCCTCCCTCCGCCATCCTCCCCTCCTCCTCCTCCCCTCCTTCATGTGGAGAACAGTCCATCAGACTTCACAATTGTGTGTGAGGTGGGATACAGGTGTCATGGAGCCCTTCAGACAAGAGGATGTGCCCCTCATGGTGCGCCTCAGGTTGGGACCAAGTGAGGACATTGCCAAAATATTTGTGCTGGAGGTGAGCGAAGCCAGACCGCTGGAAGTCACGGAGGAGGTGTGGTAAAAAGAGGGGGTGGAGTGAGGGTGCAATGTGTGTAGAGTTGGAAGTATTGAGAGGTCAGGTGGTGTGCTTGTATTGGAAGTGGGCTGCGGGGGGCTTGATTATCAAGTGGAGAGAATGAGGATATTTCACAGCATGCAAAAGAAAATACGAAAACAGCACAAACTTGCAATTGATGTAAGTTAAGAAGAGGTATTTGGTCAGATCTAATGGTATGTTAGAAGAGGATCAGTTTCCTTCAATACCACCATATCACACAAAGTGAAAGAAAATACATGTACACAACATACATTCAGTATTGTTATTTAAAGACTTTTATTTAGATGCCTTCCATACATCATCTTGTATTGTTGGTTTGCTGTATGTTAGCATGTGAATAATTGTGTGCAGTGTTTATCGCATACCACGTGATTGCATAGGATTACGTAATTTCTGCTTCCAATGATTCAGACGGCTAACTGGATGAAATTCTCGGAAGCAGAACTGAACATTTTTATTAAGAAGTTCAATGAAGAAGAGGATAAGGAGAGGAAGAAGGTGAGTTGTGGGAATGTGCTATGACCTTTTGCAATGACATCATGTATAAAGTATAGTCATGTCATGCACACAATGGTCACTCCATCCCAGATGAATTTCGGATGCTGAAGTCAAAGCTGGCCCATGCACGCATTCTAAATTGGTCCCCCTCTTGTAATGGTCATTGTTTCCAACATTTAGTTGCTCCTAACCTTTGGCCTTTCAGTGTGCACACCAATTACAGGCCCGGCGCACTCCTAGAAAAGTTGGTTAGACCTGCCAGTTAAAGAGGGAGGGGCGCGCGCGGCAATTTTTTTAAAACTGCACACCTACACTCAAATCTATCCATAGACCAATTAGCAGGCTACTGTAATAATCAATAACCAGTGTAATCATCCCACCCCCATATCGGGAGCCTCATCGCTTTTCGTGCTCTATAAGTCACATGAAATTGCGTTAAAAACTCAATTGCGAAATCGGATATAATGTGCGCGTGGTATACCGGTATATATTGTGTACATGCGACTGTAATGTTAGCACCGAAAGTCATCACACGTTAATAACTCAGTCACGATCATTTTCATGAGCATTTTCTATATCAATATTGAAATCATGAGCTATAAAGATCAGTGCACACAGTCATTTATAATGTTCACTGAAATTTTGAATCAAATGGTGTTATGCATGCAGTCAAGTTACATGTATTAAAACTTCCAAATACTTTTACTCTATGATGTGAATCACCCACAAATTCATTAGCAATTTCTTCTAATTTGATACTATCTGTGAGCTCTTTATGAACATGAAGGACCATGAGATTGTTCAGCCTTTGTTGTCAAATCGTATTTCTCAAGTAGTTCTTGACCCTTCTAAGGGCACTAAAAGATCTTTCTGAAGTTAGCATTTGTAGCAGGCATAATTAAGAGCAGTTTCATTGCAATGACTACTTGAGAGAGCAGAATTTTTTGAGCATTTTTAAGGGTAGAAAAGTATTGAATCAATTATTGTTACGCTCTGCTGGATTTGTTGAAATGTTGAAATTCAGTGTTAAATATGCACAACTGAGAATGCAAAAGCTCTGATAGAAAATAATCATCTTTGTAGAAATTAACAGACAAAGTCTAACTCACTCTTAAATTCTTTATCGTTGTAGGCAGCTTTCAATAGGAGGTTCTCAAGCTGACAATAAATAGTATACCCAGGCAATCCTTTATGCAATTTATGGCAAGATGAATTGCCTCATAATATTGCTGTCGAAAATCGGTTTTACGTTCATTGTGAATTTCACACATTGCATAGCCATCCTCATACTTTTTAGGCATCTTATGTGGACGAGGCAGATCTGGTTCTCCAACACAATGGGTTTCTGAACTGTCAGTGACTTTTTGCCAAAACAAATCAAATGCTTCACAGCTTCTAAGCTTTTTGAGTGTACGTACTACCATGCCAGCTAGATTTTGTCCTTCAGCTGCACAAATAGAATTGGATTGCAATGTTTTGCTGAGATTATCTGAGTGTCAAAGTAAACCATCTCACCAAGGTATACACCAAACATAAAGCTAAACGTTTTCATTTGACTTGCACTCCTAGGATCCTTGCTTTGGTTTCCGTGTCTCTTGCTGCTCTTGTGGCTTCATCCCAAGTGTTCATGAGGATTGCATAGTTTGCTTTTACACTAAAGGCAAGAAAATATTTTATTCAGCATATCTTACGATTACTTTTATTTATTTTTTCAAACTGCATTGCTAATTGCTCACCAATATGTTCACTGGCTGGTAGAGTAACACAAACTTCCACTGCTTCTCGATGGCAGGCACTGACTTCATGGCTGTTAAACGACAAGATGCCACTCCTTCCAATTGGAAAATCCTTTAGTAACCAACATTGAAAGGTTGCAACCTAGAAGTTAGGCTTAAATTGTAGAACTTAGAAATGCAAGGTCAGCTCTAGTGCTAGACCTCATCTTTTTTTTCTTTGAATTTTTTTACGCATATATGACAAACTGCTAGATCGCGTGCCTCATCGTAGTGAAGAAAAGCCGAAAAGGCCATGATTTAAACCACAATGCTGGAAAGATTTATCACTATCTTTTCTGGAGATGTACCATTCAGTTCTAGTTCATTAATTGTGCATTTCTGACATTAAAATGTATAATTGCGTGGCAATTGCTAATGAACTTGTACCTGATTTTTTTACTTGCTATAAAGGTTCAACATTTCCGAAAACTTATTGGGACTGCCTATGAATTAAAAAAATGAGCTGTTTCTAATCAGCTAATTAGGTTTGCAAAATTAAGTTAACATTATAGCATGAAGATAACTCTATGTACAAATTTAATTGTTAGAACTAAAAAAATTGCATTTGGTTTTGTATCTGCACTTGAAAAATAATAGATTTTTCATTCATACATGGAAAAATGATGACAATTCAAAAGGTGGTTCATCGTCACATGACCAGGTCTTACTTGTACAGCTACTTGTCCATCTGTATTTGTTCCTTGTACGGTTCAGTTGATGTTTTCTGGCAATAATCCACCAACTGATGGCAGTCATAACTAATAGCTTTTGTGAGTCCACAGCACGTGGCTGCTAGCTTTGATCTCACGATATTGTTCAGACTCGGAGGTTGGAGAGGCATGTGAGAACCGACCTTCTCCAATAGCAGCTTTGCTTTCTTCTGGGCCTCAAGCCCCTCACTGATGTGCCATGGCAAGCAGATCAGGTAATCCAGTAAACCCTGCTTTATCAAAGTCTGTATTTCATTGTCTCTGCTCAGTATTATATGAAGACTACAGACTCCAGCTTCAAAGCACAGCAGGTCTATTGGGCACAGTGATGCATGGCAAAGTGGACTGTACACCAATCTCACTGTAGGGAATATGTCTAGCCATCTAAATCCTCGAGTCTTTACCATCCACGTGTGAAGAAGACTGCAATCAACACTGCGGAGAAACCTAGTCAAGAAGAAGTCAACTTGAGTGCTTAACTGTTCAGGTAAGAGAGCTGCTTTAATCAATGCCAGGTGTGATATCACCATGACACCAAAGTACCTAGAAGAATAAGAAAAAAAATCACATGCAGTTCAATGGTCACTACATGTATTCCAATCTCCAACGCAACCCAAATAAACACTGCATTGATAATGTAAACAAAACCCTCACATTTCTTAATGTCTAGAATTAGGTTAATTTTTACCCAGTTGTACTGTACTGCATTGATGATATTAGTAGCACACACACACACACACACACACACACACACACACACACACACACACACACACACACACACACACACACACACACACACACACACACACACACACACACACACACACACACACACACACACACACACACACACACACACACACACACATGCTCACACAACGCATACATGCTTACATGACTATAGATCAGACTCAAGCTTTAAACAGAGGTCTGGGTCCATATCTTCTAATTGAATTGGGTGTGAAGATGTCCTTTCTGCCACCTTCATCAAGGCACCAATGAGATCTACGTTTGAGAGGTACTTGTGTGTGTAAGCATTGTATGAGAGATTCTCGAGGCAGCAGAGGACATTGATGTGCACAGATGGAGTGAAGGTCGGAGTTTCCAGACATCCAGTAAACTGCTTTATTACATTCTGGTTTGACACTATCTGAATTTGATGTTGTTCATCTTCTGTTATTCTAATCAGAAGCAGGAAAAAGGTCAATTACCTCAAGAATGTTAATCAACAAATACATGCAATTATATTTATACATTATGTTCAAATAGGGTCGGGGGGAGGGGGGGGGACAGCTGAAGTGTGTAAATGATGTGTCCAGTGGCCATGAGTACATGTATATGCATGCATTATCAATGCATGCCATTCTGAAAGTGGGTTTGATAGTGATGATGAGGTGGTGGTGGTGGGTTACATTATATGGAGAGTGATAGTAAATTATATCCCATTGCTTAAAATAGCTTATTTGCAACATGACTTGCTGGGTTAGGCTTTGGACGGCATCAAACAGAACATCTGTCAGTACTATGAATTGCTGGCTTCTAGTAGTGTCAGGAAGGTTGAGATTTTGAGGAACGGCTATGTGTTTGGATGATATTGGAACTCGAAGAAAGGAACCAATAACATTATCCAAACTATTCACAACTTTGTATTTCAAGTGGTGGGGAATCACTGCGTAGAAAGAGCCTACTAAGGATAGCACATGCTTCTCCAAATACTGGAGGTCGAGATGGCATATATTGTCCCATGTTTGTTTCAGCAATAACGAGTGAAGCGATGTGATCACATCGAGTCCTCCAGTTTTGAGGATAAAGTCGGCGTTTGCGAGGAGCTTTTCGGCTGAAAACATCAGCTGCTCGATGCACTGGTCTATATCTTTCACATGAAGTGTGTCAGAAATCATTTTGCTAAACAAGGGTGAAATCCTGCCGGATGACAACTGACATTGCTCATTATTGACGAACTCAAGAGCATTACGAAGTAGCGACATGAGATGAAAAGCGCATTCGACGTCAACAGTTGTCGTGTACTCTAGTGTGATCTGATCTCCATCTTTCAACCTGTAGAAACCCAAGCTCTCGCCGTCCGCCATTACAGTAGAGCCAAACGACAGCTTCTGATCGTAGACAGGCACTTGAAATTCTTCCTGGATAGCTAGTTTCAATGCCGCTACACTTTCCGGAAACTTTGTCGTGGTAAAGGTGCGGCTGGTCGTTGAGTTTTGTGGAGCGCAGAGGAGCAGAACGTTAAAGCTGATGGTTTTGCTCTGTTCTGACAGACAGGGCAGTTTACTATAATCGGCCTCACCACTACGCTCTTGACGTGCACCTTTGCAACCTTCTTCATCACTCCTGGCCGTTACCATAGCATACTTCACTTCCTTGGCTTCAGCGTTCTCCATACTTGTAGGTAGATTAATGGGCGTGGTTCAGATGCCAGATCAGCGCAGCAAGTCCTATTACAACCGTATCTATATTTATGGCGTCCCAATAAATACCATTTATGGCGTCCCAATAAATACCATTTGAAGCTTCATTTCAGCACTAGATAAAACCAGTGCGCACTGTCGAGGCGCGCTGGTTTTCTGTCAGTATACTAACGTCACGCAGGTCATGGTCTGCTGTTCTGTTGAAGCCTCCAATGGCAAACGATTTTAGAGAAAACGCCTTATAGTTGGGCACGAAACGTATCTTTCCATAAAGAGGGATATGTTTATGCCGAGACATGTAATGCAGACCTTTTCATGTTCCGTAATCACACTGCCTCTGTTCTGTTCCTCTCTGCTTCTTAGATTCAAGCCATGGAGAATGGCTATACGGCAGGGCATGAATTGTGTCAGAAATCATTTTGCTAAACACGGGTGAAATCTTGCCGGATGCCAACTGACATTGCTCATTTTTGACGAACTCAAGGGCATTACGATGTAGCGACATGAGATGAAAAGCGCATTGGACGTCAACAGTTGTCGTGTACTTTAGTGTGATCTGATCTCCATCTTTCAACCTGTAGAAATCCAAGCTCTCGACGTCCGCCATTACAGTACAGCCAAACGACAGCTTCTGATCGTAGACAGGCACTTGAAATTCTTCCTGGATAGCTAGTTGTCGCTACACTTTCGGGAAACTTTGTCGTGGTAAAGGTGTGGCTGGTCGTCGCGTTGTGTGGAGCGCGGAGGAGCAGGACGTTATAGCTGATGGTTTTGCTCTGTTCTGACAGACAGGGTAGTTTACTATAATCGGCCTCACCACTACGCTCTTCACTTGCACCGTTGCAACCTTCTCCATCACTCCTGTTCGTTACCGTTGCATACTTCACTTCCTTGGCTCCCATAGATCTATGGGCGTGGTTCAGATGCCAGATTAGCTAGTCCAATAATTATAAAAATTACAGCCGTATCTTATTTATGGCGTCCCAATAAATACCATTTGAAGCTTTTCCACATTCATTTCAGCACTAGATAAAACCAGTGCTCACTGTCGAGGCGCGCTAGTTTTCAGTCAGTATAATAACGTCACGCAGGTCATGGTCTGCTGTCCTAATTTTTCTTTCATGAAGCACTCGAATGGCAAACGACTTTTTTTTTAGAGAAAACGCCTTATAGTTGGGCAGAAACGTCATAAAGAGGGATATGCCTAGGCATATTTGGGATAAAATTATTGGATAGTGTTATGTGCATGTATAGTGTTACATGTAGGCTGCAAATATATACTAGGTCTTCTAGTTCCATTTGTATTTGGGATTTAACACCGGGGCATCATCTTGTTAAGGGTCTAACATTGTTTTGTCTAACAGGTGACCCTAGTGTGATCTATCAGACCAATTTGTTTCATCAAAATGGATACAGACGGACCAATTCGCGACAGATCATCTTTGAAACTATAAACGCCAAGCTTTTGCCATCTGCGGAACACTTGAAATTGCTTCTGTACAGGTACAGTGTAAATATATAGCAGTAAAAGCTTTACTGCTAAGAAAATTGTGTTAACGTTAAGCCAAAAGTGGTGTTTGGTTTATTATTGTTTCTATTTTTCACTGTTGCGTGGGAGTGAAGAGGAGCAAATTCATGCTGATCGATCTGCTCTGACAGACAAGTTATTTTATGCCCTTGACGATGCTGCTCTTCACGTGCTTCATTACAATCTTCTCCAACATTTTGTCCATTTTCGTACTATTCTTTACCTTCTTGGCATGAACATACATAGATTCAGAAACGAAATGTAGGGCAATAAAGAATTGATGTCCCATTGCAAGCATTCAATGAGTAGATTTCTGATGCCTATACTGGCATACTATAAATACAGTACATACTGTACAAATTAGTTGATAGAAGTCAGACTACATGTTACATCCACAATACCATGCCAAACATCACATTAATGATCAGCATTGCATTTATAAACTGTTTAAGCAATTGCCAACACCTAAACAATGAATCTGCCGTGTTAAAATATCTGCATGCATGCGGGGATCCTAGCATTACATAATAAAGATGTTTGATATCACATACAGTGCCACAATATATTATGTGTGTAGTCCAATCAAAAGGTGAAAATATTTGCACATTCAATTCTCGCCTTCCGCATTTGAACAACCGAGGTGTTTATAAATCACATGATGTACTGAAAGTAGACTTCCTATACATAATTCCTACAAGTTTGCTACTTGTCCAGCTGCACAGTTGTCCGAATATCTCCCTCATGTGGTCTGCTGCTGGCTGTTCCTGGTAAAAGCCAGCCAACTGATCGATGACAGTCTGAACGCATTGCCTCTGCAAGTCCACAGCATGTTGCTGCCAGCTTTGCTCTCACGATATTGTTCAGACTTGGAGGTTGCAGTGGTATGTGAGAACCAAACATCTCCAATACCAGCTTCGCCCTCTTATGGGCCTCAAGCCCCTCACTAATGTGCCATGGCAAGCAGATCAGGTAATCCAGCAAATCCTGCTTGATTATAGACAGTGCATCTCACCAGCTTGACTCACTATTATTTGGAGTCTCATCACAGCAGCCTCCAAGCACAGTGAGTCTATTGGGCACAGAGATGTGTAGCGAAGAGGGCTGTACACCAAACTCAAAGGAGGGAATATATCAGCCCAGACGTACTGACAAGCCTTTACCATCCACATGCAAAAAAGATTGAAATCCACACTGCGAAGAAAACGAGTCAAGAACAGCTTGACTTGAGAGTATAACTTTTCAGGCAAGCGAGTTGCTTTGGTCAATGCCAGATGTGATATCACCATGACAACAAAGTACCTAGGATACAAGTACATTCATTCTTTAATAATACGAAGTGTATACTTGTCGAAAATGGTCACTGCTTTTTAACTTTCCTCTAGCCTATTCAATCCCTTTCTATAATAAACATCTTTCCCATTCAGTCAATATTGAGTGATAGTTGTTTTTCTAACATGTGTATAGGTCACTCACTTATACACCGGCAGAAACTCACACACTTACATCACACAATCAGATTCAAGTTTCGAGCAGAGTGCTGGATACATATCTTCAAATGTAATTTGGTGTGAAGGACTTCTGTATGCCACCTTCATAAAGGATTGAGCAGATTTCTGATGCTTATCTGGTATACAGAACATACTGTACAAATCAGTTGATAGAAGTCAGACTAGGTGTTACATCCACAATACCATGCCAAACTTCACATTAATAAAATATCTGATCAACAGAATAGAGCATTGCATTTATAAACTGTTTAATCAATTGCCAACACCTAAACAATGCTGATCTGCCGTGTTAAAATATCTGTGGCATGCGGGGATCCTAGCATTACATAAAAAGATGTTTGATATCACATAAGGTGCCACAATATATCATGTGTGTAGTTCAATCAAAAGGTGAAAACATTTGCACATTCAATTCTCGCCTTCTGCATTTGAACAACCGAGGTGTTTATAGATCACATGATGTTTGAAAGTAGGCCACCTATACATAACTCCCACAAGTTTGCTACTTGTCCAGCTGCACAGTTGTCCGAATGTCCCCCTCATGTGGTCTGCTGCTGGCTGTTCCTGGTAAAAGCCAGCCAACTGATCGATGACAGTCTGAACGCATTGCCTCTGCAAGTCCACAGCATGTTGCTGCCAGCTTTGCTCTCACGATATTGTTCAGACTTGGAGGTTGCAGTGGTATGTGAGAACCAAACATCTCCAATACCAGCTTCGCCCTCTTATGGGCCTCAAGCCCTTTACTAATGTGCCATGGCAGGCAGATCAGGTAATCCAGCAAACCCTGCTTGATTAGACAGTGCCTCTCACCGTCTTTACTCACTATTATTTGGAGTCTCATCACAGCAGCTTCCAAGCACAGTGAGTCTATTGGGCACAGAGATGTGTAGCGAAGCGGGCTGTACGCCAAACTCAAAGGAGGGAATATATCAGCCCAGACGTACCGACGAGCCTTTACCATCCACATGCAAAAAAGATTGAAATCCACACTGCGAAGAAAACGATTCAAGAGCAGCTCGACTTGAGAGCTTAACTTTTCAGGCAAGAGAGCTGCTTTGGTCAATGCCAGATTTGATATCACCATGACAACAAAGTACCTAGGAAACAAGTACATTCTTTCTTTAATACATAGTGTATGCTTGTCGAAAATGGTCACTGCTTTTTAACTTTCCTCTAGTTGTTTGTCGCCTATTCAATCCCTTTCTATAATACACATCTCTACCATTCAGGCAATATTGAGTGATAGTTGTTTTTCTAACATGTGTATAGGTCACTCACTTATACATCGGAAGAAATTCACACACTTACATCACACAATCAGATTCAAGTTTTGAGCAGAGTGCTGGATCCATATCTTCAAATGTAATTGGGTGTGAAGGACTTCTGTATGCCACCTTCATCAAGGCACCAATGAGATCTACATTTGAGAGGTACTTGTGTGTGTGAGGATTGTACAAAAGATGCTGGAAGCAGCCTAGTACATAAGTATGCACAAGTCTGGGAAAGGTCGGAGTTTCCAGACATCCAACAAACTGTTTCATTACTTTTTCATTTGTTACGATCTGAATTTGATGCTGCTCATCTGCTGTTTTGCTAAATGGTAGTAGGGAGTGCAAAGGTCAATCAATTAATATGTATCCAACTAACATTAAACATTAAAATTGAAAAATTATGTTGTACTCTTTGCAGTCTACATGTATGACACTACATGTACATAACACTACCCAATAATTAAATGTTGAATTGGAATTATATATCAACTGGGTTCGGTCATCTGCTTTTGATGTACTATTAATTTGCATGTGCATCATGCCTGTTTTGTAGTGTATTTTCCATGACCAGCACTAATTGTTGACCACTTATTGTGGTCATGAAAAATTCCATCAAATTCACTTTCATGTGTAACTATGCTGTACGCGTTTGCCAATGTAAAAGTGGCATGCCATGCTAAAAGAAATAGAAGACCAAATCTCCCATAGAGCCAGGCTCAAAAAACAAATCCTAAGTGAAAGTATTGAGTTCACATTGCAAGAAAAGATGCCTATTCATTCATGCACCAATTGATGATTACATTATATGAGGAGAAATTTGCAACAAAGACTTACGTGTTAAGGCACAATAGAGCACCAGCAACAACACCACTCAGTGCTTGTAATTGCTGGGGTTTGGTAGAGGAATGCAAGTTGCGATTGTGAGGCACAATTATTGGTTTGGATGATATTGGAACTCGAAGAAAGGAACTCAATATGTTATCCAAATTATTAATAACTTCATATTTCAAGTGTTGGCGAGTCACCATGAAGAGATTGTGTAATACCATTAGCACGTTGTACTCTAAATGCTGGAGTTCAAGATGGCATATTTGTTCCCATGTTTGATTCAGCAATAACGAGTGAAGTGATGTGGTCACATCCAGTCCTCTATTGTTCAGGATGAACATGGAGTTTGCGAACATCTTTTGAGGTGGAAACAGTTGCCTGATGCATTGGTTTATGTCTTTCACATGAAGTGTGTCAGTAATCGTTTTGCTAAACTCGGGTGAGATCTTGCCGGATGCCAAATGACTTTGCTCATTTTTGACGAACTCGAGGGCATTACGAAGTAGCGACATGAGATGAAAAGCGCATTCGACGTCGACAGTTGTCGTGTACTCTAGTGTGATCTGATCTCCATCTTTCAACCTGTAGAAATCCAAGCTCTCGCCGTCCGCCATTACAGCGCAGTCAAACAACAGCTTCTGATCGTAGACGGGAACTTGAAATTCTTCCTGGATAGCTAGTTTCAATGCCGCTACACTTTCCGGAAACTTTGTCGTGGTAAACGTGCGACTGGTCGTCGTGTTGTGTGGAGTGCGGAGGAGCAGAACGTTAAAGCTGATGGTTTTGCTCTGTTCTGACAGACAGGGCAGTTTACTATAATTGGCCTCACCACTACGCTCTTCACGTGCACCGTTGCAACCTTCTCCATCACTCCTGTTCGTTACCGTAGCATACTTTGCGTCTTTGGCTTCAGCGTTCTCCATAGGTAGGTCTAAGGGCGTGGTTCGGATGCATGAAATAACAGTTGCCTACGCATGGGCATGGCAATTGTTTATAATTAGAAACACTATGTAACTTACGGACTCATTAGAACTTTTATAGAAATATTTCTACAGCCCTAGAATATCCTTTTTATGTTAGCCACGCGTTTCATTATACGCTATATGACGGTCCTAAACCGACGCGAAAAAATTCTTTCGATCTGGCCTTAGTAGCGATTTTCCCCACCCTAATAACCTCTAACTATCCACCAGAAACAAGAAGCAAGTTATTCTTTGCAGCAGTGGCGGATACAGGGGTGGGCAAACCCGGCTTATGCCCCCCCCCCACCCCCCTAACTAATAAAGATACGCCTCCTTTCCATTGTAATGAATTTAATTACATGTCATCGGCGACTGTCGTAGCTCGTGCAGGCCTGGACCTATTATATAAATCACCCTTGACACGTATCCCATGGCTAAGACTATTGCTGAAGTGTTTGCGGCGAGCAAAAAGTGTGCCAATGAATCATTAATCATAATTGTTATATTGAACACACGATTCCTATACAATTGGCACTGTAATATGTTGTTTGCTGTACTCAGATGCCATCCATAAACTGCTGTGTGTGTCGTATTCACGGTGCTCTCACATCCTTACTGCATGATGAGCATCACGCCATGACATCTCTTAACAGCCGAAGGACAAGATCAGGGGCTGGTCTAAGCTAGCTCTTTGGGCTGGATGGCTGTTGCGATATAGCAGCAAGAGGACTTTAGTCTTGAAGTTACATTTACCCAGTGAACCAGGCACACATAAGTTTGGCACAGGCCTGGGACAACAGCCACAGCGATCACCTGTGCAGCCGACAATGATGGTAGTGTCTTTCTCGTGAACAGCTCAGTTGGAGCCAGTTCTATCTATTTTGTGTGTATGATGGATTTAGGGGTTGTTACTTCCGTAGTCTGTGACAGGCCCTTCCATCAATGTGTGTAGAATAGCTTGCACACCTTTTGCAATAGGTGACTGATGTATATGTTCTGTCCGGATGCAATACAATTATCCGGTTGATCAACCGGTCGTCCGGTTAATCAATCGGATACCCGGTTGATTAACCTGACGACCGGTTGATCAACCGGATAAAATAAAATAAAAAGTATTGCGCATGCTCAATAAAGTGTGAACACGCCGATCATGGATAAGAGAGCGCCAGCTGCAAGATTTTTGGAGAGTATGTGGATTCCTTGTTTCCTATTGGAGGGAAGCGTTCCAGGAGTGCTGTGATACGGCAGGACTTTGCCAAACGAATCGTCGATCACTTGAAAGGAAAACAAGATCCAGATGCCTCATTTCGACATTTCGTCAAACCATCGGCAGGTATTCGTGATGTACTAGTTGTCTCTTTGAAGGAAGAAAAGCAGGTAAGACTTCATTCAACGTATACGGTGTTGCATGAAGTCATATATTTATACCTCACGGCTGTTTCGAGTGGATAAAAGGCTTATAAATAGAACACACTGACATCATTTACGGTTCAAGTCAATCATGGCTAGCCGCCATCTCATTAAAAGTTCACCCATCAAAAATGCAAAACTTGTAGTAGTAATGCACATCTTGAAACCATTTCTAACAAGTAAAACTAGTTTGGTTTTTATTTTCACTTAAACGCATGTCCCAACGCGTAGCGTGATTCTACACTTTGCCACGCGCATATTGTACTCTCCAAATGGCGCCATCCAGTCTGGCCTTCGTATCTTTTTTTCCGCCCTTATAAGTGGTACAAAAAGACGCAGGAGTGGAACGATCAATGTTTTTCACGTAAGAATATGTGTTTTACTCGTGGTGCCGCAGTTCCTGCCACTCACAGAAATACATAATAACACACCATCCGCTTCATGAATAATGCGCACCCCCTCATAATTAGCTATGGAATCCCACCACAAATGCCGATCGGTGGATCTCTGCATGGTATGTGGGTGCAAACTTCATAGAGGAGTCAAAGCCAAGGGCAAACCACCAAAGCTAGAGCCTACATACCAGTGCAGCACCTACACTGATAGTCTTTAGTCTCAGTATCTAACAGACCAGAAGGAGATCCACCCACAATTGTTCTGCACATTTGTAATGTTGAGGTTGCAGGTGTAAGAACCAATACAAGTGTGTCAAGTGCAGCCATATAACTGGTCCACACACACTGCTGACACTTGTAAGGTACAGGTTCACATGTTATGCTGTAGGCATGTAAACCATTTTACAAGTATAGCAGCTATGGTACACACCAACAGGCATCATGGCTGTGATAGACCACCTGCTATTATCACCAAAGTACTGGTGCTTTCTGTGTCAACAAAACAGATATTGTCAATGGTAGATGCAGTTAAGTGTCCAATTTGTTTGTACATGCTACATCAACCTATAGAGCTACCATGCCATGCCTATGTTTGTAGTTCGTGTCTTAAGGAGTGGATTCGTGTCACTGTACGACTCAAGTGCCCCTGCTGCTATTCAGTCACCAGTCTTCAGCCAGCCGAGCTCATACAGCCTCCAGAGCTTATCATTCGGTTGCTTGGTGAGATAATGGTACATTGTACATCTAGTGGGACAGATGTTATGGCTTGAGCTTACAACACACCCCATTGCCGTCAGCACAACAAGCCAGCACAAGTTCTACATGAACTTCAAAACAGCATAATCCAACCACCTACGGGAGGAGCAGTAAGTACATACATGCAATGTTACAGTTTCTGTATCAAACTAGCACATGCTTAGAAGCAGTCTCACACTAACACAGAACTTCATTTTAAACAGGCAATTTCACACACGTGTACACACCACATACACACACATGCTCAGAAACAATCTCACACTAACACAGAACTTCATTGCATTTTTATTTTAACAGGCAATGCTATCAAGGATTTTTTAATACCTTTGATGCCAAGTTTAAAGGTACCAGAAGAACTATAAAAGTGCACATCCAAGAACACCACATGTTGGATTGCATTCGTTCCCACCTCGCTGGATGTGGGTTGATAGATGAGAAGGGGGCCGAGTCTATCCACTCCTAGTTCAACAGCCTTACAGCTACGTATAAAACCATCCCTGATCCAATAGACGGCTGAAGTGCATTATGAAGGAACACTACTTAAAGGTCTGGTCTCTCTTCAAATTCAGAGTGCCACACCTCCTAAACTTAAGCTTACGTAGATGCAATGCTCAATAACAGGTACTAATACCATATTTATTCTCATGTTTCTTCTCTAGACAACACAACCTAATGGATTCAAGAGTGTTTGATGGTGGGCTAAAATGTTGAAATGCATGGCATCGTGATTCAGGCAAGCCAGGTTAAGCTAGGTGGTACATGTAGGTGAGGTCAATGGCGTCAAACATCGAGGAAATATTGCAATATTCCAAACGCCTACTGCGTGAGTTAGGAATCGCGGCACCACGAGTTTTATTGAAAATCTTACAGCCAAACCTATCTCAGTTATATTATATAAGTTTCAGGGTACTTCTTAAGGGCGGAAAAAGTACCAGAGCAATCTGTATCCCCTGACCTCGAACAACACACACAGAATTGGCGAGCGTGTAACATATTGTCGACAGAATATAAGCGGCATTAACTCACATCATTCAGAGCGCCAGACAATATAGAAGTAGGATCCGAAGTGTAACGAAGAGTTAAAAACAGTCCTCGTGGTAAAAAAGGAGCATCTTTAAGCCCATGTTGGTTGCTAAGGTCGTAATTAAGTCCGTTGCTATGAAAAAATTTCGTATCCAGAGGCGTAGCCTTTTTGTCACAGGTTCAATGGAAATGAAACAGCCGGTGACCTCGCTATACAGAATTTAAATGATCGCACTATGATGAAAGCTTCTCGCAGAGTTGCAACAGTTGAAGAGTTTTATAGCATATTGGAGCAGGTTCACTCAAAAGTCTGTCAAAAAAGACATTAATTTTGCCAAGGTTTGCACGTTTTAAATGTTCCTTATGCTTACATGCATGCAGGTGATTCTAATTGTCTAGGTTCAATCTTTGTACTCGCATGTTCCTAGAAGTGTGGTAGAGCATTTCATTAATCTCTGTGAAACTTGTAGTCTTTGTGTGCCTCAAAAAACCAAACCTCCACTGAGGCCTATAGTGGCAAATGGATTCTTTACACGTGTACAGGTCAGTATATTTTTCTGCCCAAAATTTTTTAATTATCCACTTGACACGAGGCACTTGCCTCATGATGGCAATAATGGATCTTGCATATTGTTGACCATTGGTCAAAGTTCAATTTAGCATATCCACTACCCCAGAAGACTGCCAAAGAAGTGACAAATGCTCTTGAGAAGTGGATTTTCTTATATTTGGTCTCCCTACTATCCTGCATAGTGACAATGGGAGAGAATTTGTGAATCTTTTGATTGAGGACGTTCTAGCCACTTGGCCAAGAGCTGTACAGCTAGTGAGTGGTCGGCCGCGACATCCTCAATCGCAAGGCCGGGTGGAACAAGCTCACTATATACACTGGAAAGTTCTAAAATTGCAGAGTCAGCATCTAATTCTCCTCCCTGGACTCACTGGCTACCACATATTGTCTGTAAGTTCTGCCTTGCAAATGTGTATAAGCATGTTGATGCATTGTACAGTGTGTATAGTTATAATTATGATTATGTCGATACAATGAATGCTCAAGTGCATCGCCCAACAAAGCACACTCCATTTGAACTTGTGTTTGGGCAACCACCAAGATCAGTTGTGGTACCAGATGCAAGACTTAAGGGACTCATCAATGAAGAGGATCTTGAATTAACTGGTGAGATGGAGAGTGCCCAGGACACATCTGATGTGGATCGTACTATACTGTTGAACTGACTCTCCAACACAATTCTGCAACTACTATCCAACACAGCTCTCTTGATAGCACCCATGACAGTTCCCCTACAGTCCTTGATACTGTCCAACACAGCTCCCCGCCATCCATCCATAATAGCATCTATGACAGTGCCCCAACTGTCCTTGATAATATCCATCACAGTCCCCCATCTGTCAAAGAAAGCATGTTTGACAGTTCACCAACTTTGAGTGATGTCATCCAACACAGTTCCTGTTCCCATATACTATCTTTGACAATTCCCAGGATGTGACCAGCAATGATTCAAAACTATGTGACAGTGTGACTAGATGTTGCAACTCTGAGTCTGAAACAGAAGAGAAGGATAAAACACTTCACATGTTGGACTCTGAAGCAAAAACTGAAGATCAATTTGTAGGGAGACAAAAACAACTCGCAACAATTGAGAAGCACAGACTTGTACGAGAGAAAGCAGACATGAACTATATGAAAACTGCATTAAAGATGCAGCTAGGATATGTTTTCGAAGATGCACACATGCAGTTTGTGAGTTTAGAGTTGGAGAGCATGTCAGTCACCACGGCATGAATGAGGCAGCACGTTATCAACTGCTTTGAAATTGGACACATGTCATTGTTCCCAACCCATGGTCACCGAAATCCACAGCAACACGCCACAGAAACCATTTCTATTTATTGTATTTGCCGTCTCATCGCTGAAGGCACCATGATACAATGTTTCTCCTGTAAAGAATGGTTTCATAAGTCCTATGTGTCTCTTCCCTCAAAATTCGTTCATAACAAAAAACTTGTCTGGAACTGTCAGTCGTGTGCTGGTATTTGTTAGGATATACCATGATAGCATTCTTAGTGTTGTATTTGTTTCAGTGATGCATTGACACTCATGAATTATAACTCATGAACAGGGAGGTGAGGGAAGTGTAGTTTTTGTTTCCATATGGTCGCCTCAATATGCAATTTATACACTAATATTCAGGCACCCATTGAACAACTTAACCGGGTATAAGTCCTGCTGAACAGCCGGGTAAGTCGAGCGGGTACAGCCGGGTAAACTATGCTGTTATACGGATAACCCATTGAACTGTTCGTGCATGCGTGCAGGCTCAGTTGTATGAAGGCTATGGTTTTAGAGCTTTGCCCTTTGCTTTAATCTTTTCATGCACATATCGTGCAAAGGTCTGACAACTAACCCTAAACCCCAAATATATATCCTAACAGTGTCAATGCCGCGTTTTAGCGTGTGTGGTTGGATTCCATAGCCTATACATGTATATAGTAGTGCGTGCTGTGCGCATTATTCATGATTTGAATGTTATCTTCATTATAGAAGCTGATAGAAGATGCGGTGCGCATTATTTATAGAAGCTGATAGGAGATGCGGCACCGTTATACATGAAGACGTATACTAACCTGCGGATGTGGAGGGGGGTATATAGGGATGGGAATGGGGGCGTACCCCTCCAAACTTGCCAGGGTGTCTCAGTAAGCACCTAGTCTGGGGACCCTAGCATGATGTAGGGTCTGGAACCACGCGTATACCAAACTTGTTCTGATTAGTTTTTGTTGAGATTGTATGTTTATATGATATTCATCGTCCGCAAAACCGCGCTCTCACGTGAATCGAATCAACACCCAATCACACTAATCTGGGGACCAGTATCGTGTAGTACTGGTATGGAGAACGCTAAAGCCAAGGAAGTGAAGAATGCTACGGTAACGAAAAGGAGTGATGGAGAAGATTGGAACGGTGCGCGTGAAGAGCGTTGTGGTGAGGCCAATTATAGTAAACGACCCTGTCTGTCAGAACAGAGCAAAACCATCAGCTTTAACGTTCTGCTCCTCCGCACTTCACACAACACAACGACCAACCGCACGTTTACCACGACAAAGTTTCCCGAAAGTGTAGCGGCATTGAAACTAGCTATCCAGGAAGAATTTCAAGTGTCTGTCTACGATCAGAAGCTGTCGTTTGGCTCTACTGTAATGGCGGACGGCGAGAGCTTGGATTTCTACAGGTTGAAAGATGGAGATCAGATCACACTAGAGTACACGACAACTGTTGACGTCGAATGCGCTTTTCATCTCATGTCGCTACTTCGTAATGCCCTCGAGTTCGTCAAAAATGAGCAATGTCAGTTGGCATCCGGCAAGATTTCACCCGAGTTTAGCAAAATGATTTCTGACACACTTCATGTGAAAGATATAGACCAGTGCATCAGACAACTGTTTCCATCCGAAAAGCTCCTCGCAAACTCCGACTTTATCCTCAAAAATGGAGGACTGGATGTGATCACATCGCTTCACTCGTTATTGCTGAAACAAACATGGGACAATATATGCCATCTTGACCTCCAGTATTTGGAGAAACATGTGCTATTCTTATTAGGCTCTCTCTACATAGTATTTCCCCACCACTTGAAATACAAAGTTGTGAATAGTTTGGATAATGTTATTGGTTCCTTCCTTCGAGTTCCAATATCATCCAAACACATAGCCGTTCCTCAAAATCTCAACCTTCCTGACACTACTAGAAGCCAGCAATTCATAGTACTGGTAGAGGTTCTGTGTGGTGCCATCCAAAGCCTAACCCAGCAAGTCATGTAGCAAATAAGCTATTTTAAGCAATGGGGTATAATTTACTATCACTCTCCATATAATGTAACCCACCACCACCACCTCATCACTATCAAACCCACTTTCAGAATGGCATGCATTGATAATGCATGCATATACATGTACTCATGGCCACTGGACACATCATTTACACACTTCAGCTGTCCCCCCCCCCCCCCCCCCCCCCCCCCCCCCCCCCGACCCTATTTGAACATATAATTGCATGTATTTGTTGATTAACATTCTTGAGGTAATTGACCTTTTTCCTGCTTCTGATTAGAATAACAGAAGACGAACAACATCAAATTCAGATAGTATCGAACCAGAATGTAATAAAACAGTTTACTGGATGTTTGGAAACTCCAACCTTCACTCCATCTATGCACATCAATGTCCTCTGCTGCCTCGAGAATCTCTCATACAATGCTTACACACACAAGTACCTCTCAAACGTAGATGTCATTGGTGCCTTGATGAAGGTGGCAGAAAGGACATCTTCACACCCAATTCAATTAGAAGATATGGACCCAGAGCTCTGTTTAAAGCTTGAGTCTGATCTTGTCATGTAAGCATGTTTGTGTTGTGTGAGTGTGTGTGTGTGTGTGTGTGTGTGTGTGTGTGAGTGTGCACGTGCTACTAATAATCAATGCAGTACAGTACAACTGGGTAAATATTCACCTATAATGCTAGGGATTAAGAAATGTGAGTTTTTTTTTTGACAATATCAATGCAGTGTTTATTTATTTGTGTTGGAGATTCGAATAGTGACCATTGAACTGCATGTAATTTTTTTTCTTATACTTCTAGGTACTTTGGTGTCATGGTGATATCACACCTGGCATTGAATAAAGCAGCTCTCTTACCTGAACAGTTAAGCTCTCAAGTTGAGTTCTTCTTGACTAGGTTTCTCCGCAGTGTTGATTGCAGTCTTCTTCACACTTGGATGGTAAAGACTCGAGGATTTAGATGGCAGGACACATTCCCTACAGTGAGATTGGTGTACAGTCCACTTTGCCGTGCATCACTGTGCCCAATAGACCTGCTGTGCTTTGAAGCTGGAGTCTGTAGTCTTCATATAATACTGAGCAGAGACAATGAAATACAGACTTTGATAAAGCAGGGTTTACTGGATTACCTGATCTGCTTGCCATGGCACATTAGTGAGGGGCTTGAGGCCCGGAAGAAAGCAAAGCTGCTATTGGAGAAGGTCGGTTCTCACATGCCTCTCCAACCTCCGAGTCTAAACAATATTGTGAGATCAAAGCTAGCCGCCACGTGCTGTGGACTCACAAAAGCTATTAGATATGACTGCTATCAGTTGGTGGATTATTGCCAGAAAACATCAACTGGACCGTACAAGGAACAAATACAGATGGACAAGTAGCTGTACAAGTATAATCTGGACACGTGACAATGAACCACCATTTTTAATGTCATCATATTTCAGTGTATGAATGAAAAATCTAGTTCTAACATTAAAATTTGTACATAGAATTATCTTCATGCTATAATGTTAACTTAATTTTGCGAACCTAATTAGCTGATTAGAAACAGCTCATTTTTTAAATTCATAGGCAGTCCCAATAAAAAAAATGAGTTTTCGGAATTGTTGAACCCCTATAGCAAGTAAATAATCAGGTACAAATTCATTAGCAATTGCCGCGCAATTATACAATTTAACATCAGAAATGCATAATTAATGAACTAGAACTGAATGGTACATCTCCAGAAAAGATAGTGATAGTTTCAATATACAGTAATTTCGACACTCTTTTGGGTAAAACTATAGCGAAACATTGAAGCAAACAATTGTGATTCACAGAGTACACATTGACATCGTACACACAAACCAGACACACATTGCGTTACAAAAGAGGAAGTGAAAGAACAAATTATAAAAACAGCAAATGACCCTGCTACATAATAACATACATCATCGGGAGAGTGTGTGCGTACACCTGTGCAAAATCGCGCTGGTGCATATTTTGTGTGTTTGCGTGCATATTCCAATTGATGCTCATCAGACATCTGTCTCGATCCTAGAACCTGTCCGACTTTTCCAATGTCCATTTCCATTTAGTTTGATGTTCTCTTGTTCCTGCCGTATAGTCGTTCTCCATGGCTTGAATCTAAGAAGCAGAGAGGAACAGAACGGAATATAAAAAGGTCTCCATTACAAATACACAACAACCCTCAAAGCGGTGTACAAAAACTGATTAGGAAAACGCTACATGAATGTTGTAAGACACAACTCCAGCACACAAAGCTCTGCTGACTACAAGAATCACTGGCTACTTTAGTAACAACCATTTTCCACCAGACAACTATAAACAACAGGCAGTTCCCCAGTTAATGAACACATGTCAGCAATCAGTACAAGTTACTCATGACTTATCGTAACATTGAGAGGAGTGAAAGGACAAAGACCTTTTCCAAAGCCATAAGCATCACACTTTAGCTAGCAATATAGTGTGGCCACACTTATTTTCTCTCTCCATGAACTGTTTTGTTTTACACTCCGTGGAGGTCACACCAAAATACATTTAAGCTATGGCAATCTCCCCCCTCCCACCCCCCTGCCCCCCCCCCCCCCCCCCAACCCAAATTCGACCAACCCAAACCATGTTTGAAAGTCCCCTAGAACCAGTTGTAGCCATCGCAATTGGTCCCCTCTGACAAAAATCTGTCCTTGTATTGAAGTAATGTTTGGAGACCAATTTGTCTAGGGGGAAAAAAACTGACTCTCTAATTGGTGTGCACACTGAAAGGCCAAAGGTTAGGAGCAACTAAATATTGGAAACAATGACCATTACAAGAGGGGGACCAATTTAGAATGCGTGCATGGGCCTGCTTTGACTTCAGCATCCGAAATTCATCTGGGATGGGGTGGCCATTTCGTGCATGACATGACTATTCTTTACACATGATGTCATTGCAAAAGGTCAGAGCACACTCCCACAACTCACCTTTCCATAGTTTTCTTCCTCTCCTTCTCGTCCTCTTCATTGAACTTCTTGATAAAAATATTCAGTTCTGCTTCTGAGAATTCATCCAGTTAGCCGTCTGAAATATTGGAAGCAGAAATTATGTAATCCTATGCAATCATGTGGTATGCGATATACATGTATAAACGCTGCACACAATTATTCACATGCTAACATACAGCAAACCAACAATACAAGATGATGTATGGAAGGCATTGAAATAAAAGTCTTTAAATACCAATACTGAATGTATGCTGCGTACATGTATTTTCTTTCACTTTGTGTGATATGGTGGTATTGAAGAAAACTGATCCTCTTCTAACATACCATTATATCTGACCAAATGCCTCTTCATAACTTACATCAATTGCAAGTTTGTGCTATTTTTGTATTTCTTTGCATGCTGTGAAATACCCTCACCCTCTATGTGACAATTAAGCCCCCGAAGCCCACTCCAATACAAGCACACCACCTGACCTCTCAATACTGTCAACTCTACACACATTGCACCCTCACTCCACCCCCTCTCTTTTACCACACCTCCTCCGTGACTTCCAGCAGTCTGGCTTCGCTGGCCTCCAGCACAAATATTATGGCAATGTCCTCCTCACTTGGTCCCAACCTGAGGCGCACCATGAGAAGCACATCCTCTTCTCTGAAGGGCTCCATGACACCTGTATCCCACCTCACACACAATGCGAAGTCTGATGGACTGTTCTCCACATGAGGCCTTGAATGAGAGAGGGGAGGAGGAGGGAGAGGAGAGGAGGAGAGAGGGGAGGAGGAGAGAGGGGAGGAGGAAGGAAGGAGGAGGAAGGGAGGAGGAGGGGAGGAGAGAAGGAGGGAAAGAGGAGGGAAGAGGAGGGAGAGGAGGTGGGAACATGATCCACATATGCCACCCACACACACAGGCTTACATTGTACTTCTGCAGGAGCATCCCTATGACTTCGTTAGATGACATGGTGTTGGTCACCCTTAGGTTGGTGGGAGTACCATGTGGGGGCGTGAATGTTTGTCGCTACGGACAATGTGCAGGAGAGAAATATGACTAACCCGCATGTTCATGTGACTAAGCCAGCGTGAACTGTGACACCCAGCATGTTCATGTGACTAACCCAGCATGATCATGTAACTAAGCCAGCATGATCATGTGACTAAGCCAGCATGATCATGGGACTAAGCCAGCATGATCATGTGACTAAGCAGCATGATCATGTGACTAAGCCGGCATGATCATGTGGCTAAGCCAGCATGATCATGTGACTAAGCCAGCATGATCATGTGACTAAGCCAGCATGATCATGTGACTAAGCCAGCATGATCATGTGACTAAGCCAGCATGATCATGTGACTAAGTCAGCATGATCATGCGACTAAGCCAGCATGATCATGTGACTAAGCCAACATGACACCCAGTATGCAAAAGCCCTAATCAATAACACTGATCCACATCTACAGAACAGACGACTAAATATGCAATTGGTGAGAGGTCCAATGCAAATGAAGCATACAACTGAAGCTTATGCATATGCATGTTAAATGTGTGTTACTGTATTTGTCTGACAGCCCGTTCTGCAATAAATAAATCAACACACTATTCGTTGCAATTACTCAATTATGCTCCTTTTTTGCAGCCGTAATATGTCACTCGTCCCCAGACCACCTCCCCTCGTTGAGCTTGAACTCCTCCATCTTCTTCTGCTTGGAGACCTTCCTGAAGGAGGCAGAGCGCTATCTTGCACAAATATTATTCCCCTCCATTGAGAGAAATCCAGTGAAATGGCCTCCTAAACTGTGGCCTCCAGAGCTAGTGCTGAAATGCGGTTGCCTGTGGTTCATAAATAGGGCTTCATAGGGGGAGGGGGTGGGGGGGGGGAGGGCTAGGGGGCCTGTGTTTTGTGGACACCCAACTAGCCAGACCATTCATTTAGTCTGAGGGGGGCCTTATATATATCTTCTTTTTATTGATGACAGATCACACTTGGGTCACCTGTTAGACAAAAACAATGTTAGACCCTTAAGATGATGACACACTTGTGTTAAATGCAAAATCCAAATGAAACTAGACAACCTAGTGCCTATAAAAGCATTGAGTCAAGACCAGGACCGATCTTCTCCATCGATGGCTCAACTGGGCACCTCCCTATAGGTCATTTTCCTACACAGAGGATCTGGTTGGTGCCCTCAGGCATGTGGAGCTGCACCGACTGGCACTGAACTTGGAGAAGAATTAGAACTTCAAGGAATACACAAAGATTGCATATCATGTATGTATAAGTCTTTGCCATTTCATACGTGGCGCAGTGTGTGCTGGCTAGGGACAGTGCTGGTTTAGAATTGACACACATCCAATGAGAGTCAACACACATAGCCGGAGCAGGTTCCAGTTATATTATAGTTAACAAGAATTCCTCCCGCACAGTCCCTTGCAATCCTACTGGAAGCTTTAACAGCGTTGCAATGCCTATTGTACTGAAATAAATACAATGACAGACAGACGATTCCCACATAGGTATCAACAGCACTGATCTCAGTGCATAACCTGGTAGCACCAATGGGGTGAGTGAAAAAGTGACATTCTCATGTGTGAATGCTATCCCATTATCACAGCCTCTTTTAAATAAACTACAAAGCTAGGACTTACACCATATTGCAGTGTATTTACTATTTAGCCATATAAGTTCTTTACAGTTTACTGAAGTGGGCATGTGTGTTTATGCATGCATGTGCATGTGTGTGTGTGTGTGTGTGTGTGTGTGTGTGTGTGTGTGTGTGTGTGTGTGTGTGTGTGTGTGTGTGTGTGCGTGTGTGGGCTGCTTGTGTGTGTGTGCTGTGTGTATGTGCTGTGTGTGTTTTCATGTCACTTACATATGTAGAGAGAGATACATGCACTGTACTAGGACAATGTAGAGGACAGTTATATGGCTATACCATACACTGGCCTGGTATGGTTCAATTTATATAATAATATCTGGGATAACAAGTGTACATGATTTGCAGAAACTGGTGGGAATGTCAGCAGAGTTGCAGCTGATGCTCCACTGAGAAATATGTTGCTTCTAAATTGTGTACAGATCGAGGTTGTTTTAATCAATCTGTGACAACAGACCCTATTGAATTGGTATGCTTGGTATTGTGGATTCACAAAGCACGTGACTTTGATTTATTCGTGATTAAATTGTTGCACAGTAACTGTACTTTTGTTCTCACACCAGAAAATAAATCTTTTCCGCGAAAAGGAATCTATAATAAAATTTCCAGTAAGCGCAATAGAAATGTAACGCTTGCGTTGAAATGCATGGCAAATTAACAATTCAGTGCCTTAAAACTCCGACAGGTACTTCGACTCTCAGTGCGTACGAAGCAATGCGTAGAGGACGGTTCAGACTTCTAGGATATCATAAAATTTGAAATCTTGAAAAAACATGGGTTGGGTCCCTTTTCGCTGAAACAATATGTCTAGACATATCCCTCTTTATGGAAAGATACGTTTCTGCCCAACTATAAGGCGTTTTCTCTAAAAAATCGTTTGCCATTCGAGTGCTTCATGAAAGTCAAAACAGGACCGCAGACCATATCCTGCGTGACGCTAGTATACTGACAGAAAACCAGTGCCCCTCGACAGTGCGCACTGGTTTTGTCTAGTGCTGAAATCAATGTGGAAAAGGTAATTATTGCGACGCCATAAATGTAGATACGGTTGTAATTAAAAAACCAGTTCATTGGACTAGCCGACCTGTCATCTGAACCACGCCAATAGATCTATGGAGAACGCTGAAGCCAAGGAAGCGAAGTATGCTACGGTAACGGACAGGAATGATGGAGAAGGTTGCAACGGTGCACGTGATGAGCGTAGTGGTGAGGCCAATTATAGTAAACTGCCCTGTCTGTCAGAACAGAGCAAAACCATCAGCTTTAACGTTCTGCTCCTCCGCACTCCACACAACACGACGACCAGCCGCATGTTTACCACGACAAAGTTTCCCGAAAGTGTAGCGGCATTGAAACTAGCTATCCAGGAAGAATTTCAAGTGCCTGTCTACGATCAGAAGCTGTCCTTTGGCTGTGCTTCTATGGCGGACGGCGAGAGCTTGGATTTCTACAGGTTGAAAGATGGAGATCAGATCACACTAGAGTACACGACAACTGTCGACGTCGAATGCGCTTTTCGTCTCATGTCGCTACTTCGTAATGCCCTCGAGTTCGTCAAAAATGAGCAAAGTCATTTGGCATCCGGCAAGATTTCACCCGAGTTTAGCAAAACGATTACTGATCGACACACTTCATGGGAAAGACATAAAGCAATGCATCAGGCAACTGTTTCCACCTGCAAAGTTCTTCGCAAACTCCATGTTCATCCTGAACAATAGAGGACTGGATGTGACCACATCACTTCACTCGTTATTGCTGAATCAAACATGGGAACAAATATGCCATCTTGACCTCCAGCATTTAGAGCACAACGTGCTAATGTACAATCTGTCCCCACCACTTGAAATATGAAGTTATTAATAATTTGGATAACATATTGGGCTCCTTTCTTCAAGTTCCAATATCATCTAATCCAATAATTGTGCCTCACAAGCATTCCTCTACCAAACCCCAGCAATTAGAAGTACTGAATGGTGTTGTTATTGGTGCTCTAATGTGCCTTAACACGTAAGTCTTTGTTGCAAATTTCTCCTCATATAATGAAATCAGCATGAATGAATAGGCATCAATTGGTGCAATGTGAACTCCAAGGATTTCTTTTTGAGCCCGGCTCTATGGTAGATTTGGTCTTATATTTCTACTAGCATGGCATGTCACTGTTACATTGGCAAACGCGTACAGTATAGTTACACATGAAAGTGAATTGGATGGAATTTTCATGACCACAATAAGTGGTCAATAACTAGTGCTGTTCATGAACAATATACTACAAAACAGACATGACATAGTACATCAAAAGCAGATGACCGAACCCAGCTTATTTATAATGCTAATTCAACATTTAATTATTAGTTAGTGTTATGCGTGTAGACTGCAAACAGTTCAATATAATTTTAATGCTTATTGTTAGTTGGATTAATTGATTGACCTTTGCACTCCCTATTATCATTTAGCAAAACAGTGACGAGCAGCATCAAATTCAGATCGTAACAAAAGAAAAAGTAATGAATCAGTTTGTCGGATGTCTGGAAACTCCGACCTTCCCCACATATGTGCAGACTTATGTACTAGGCTGCTTCCAGCATCTTTTGTACAATCCTCACACACACAAGTACCTCTCAAACGTAGATCTCATTGGTGCCTTGATGAAGGTGGCATACAGAAGTCCTTCACACCAAATTCAATTTGAATGATATGGATCCAGCACTCTGCTCAAAACTTGAATCTGATTGTGTGATGTAAGTGTGTGAGTTTCTGTGTATTAGTGATTGACCCATGTATACACATGTTAGATGTAACTATCAGTCAATATTTACTGAATGGGAGAGATGTTTATTATAGAAAGGGATTGAATAGGCGACAAACAACTAGAGGAAGTTAAAAAGCAGTGACCATTCGACAAGCATACACTACGTATTATTAAAGAATGAATGTACTTATATCTTAGGTACTTTGTTGTCATGGTGATATCACATCTGGCATTGACCAAAGCAGCTCTCTTGCCTGAAAAGTTAAGCTCTCAAGTTGAGTTGTTCTTGAATCATTTTCTTCGCAGTGTGGATTTCAATCATTTTTGCATGTGGATGGTAAAGGCTCGTCGGTACATCTGGGTTGATTTATTCCCTCCTTTGAGTTTGGCGTACAGCCCTCTTCGCTACACATCTCTGTGCCCAATAGACTCACTGTGCTTGGAAGCTGCTGTGATGAGACTCCAAATAATAGTGAGTAAAGACGGTGAGAGGCACTGTCTAATCAAGCAGCTAGGGTTTGCTGGATTACCTGATCTGCTTGCTATGGCACATCAGTGAAGGGCTTGAGGCCCATAAGAGGGCAAAGCTGCTATTGGAGATGGTTGGTTCTCACATACCTTTGAAACCTCCAAGTCTGAACAATATCGTGAGAGCAAAGCTGGCAGCAACATGTAGTGGACTTGCAGAGGCAATGCGTTCAGACTGTCATCGATCAGTTGGCTGGCTTTTACCAGGAACAGCCAGCAGCAGACCACATGAGGGAGACATTCGGACAACTGTGCAGCTGGACAAGTAGCAAACTTGTGGGAGTTATGCATAGGAAGTCTACATCATGTGATTTATAAACACCTTGGTTGTTCAAATGAAGAAGGCGAGAATTGAATGTGCAAATGTTTTCACCTTTCGATTGAACTACACACATGATATTGTGGCACTTTATGGGATATCAAACATCTTTATTATGTAATGCTAGGATCCCTGCATGCATGCAGATATTGTAACACGGCAGATTCATTGTTTATGTGTTGGCAATTGATTAAACAGTTTGTAATGCAATGCTCTATTCTGTTGATCAGATATTTTATTAATGTAAAGTTTGGCATGGTATTGTGGATGTAACACCTAGTCTGAATTCTATCAACTGATTTGTACAGTATGTACTGTGTTTATAGTATGCCAGTATAAGCATCAGAAATCTGCTCATTACATGGTTGCAATGGGACATCAATTCTTTATTGCCTACATTTCGTTACTAAATTTATATATGTTCAAGCCAAGAAGGTAAAGAATAGTACGAAAATAGACAAAATGTTGGAGAAGATTGTGTAGTACGTGTGTATTGATTAATATTGGGTGTATGATGTAATCGGAGAGCACGTGAGGATAATAGATTTGATTCAGAGCCAATATTACATTGGTAGCAGAGAATGGCATCTTCGACTCACACAAGTCTTCCTAAGCCTTTTGCATCGGGAAATGTACGAGAATGGCTTACGCGTTTCGACAATTGTAGTGCGTGGATTATCGGGAACTGAATAAACGAACCCACAAAGATGCTTATCCGTTGCTTCTTGTGGATGAAGTCCAGGATCGCCTTTCTGGTTCAGTGATCTTTAGCAAATTAGACCTGCAGAGTGGCTACTGGCAAGTTCCAGTAGATTGTGTAGACCAGGAGAAAACTGCTTTCTGCCCAGATCCAGGGATGGGATTGTTTCAGTTTACCAGGATGCCTTTTGGGTTAAGTGGAGCCCCAAGCTCATTTCAACGCCTAATGAATATCATCATGCGAGGTCTTCCGTTTGTCTCAACTTACATTGATGATGTTTTAATTCACTCTGAAAGTGAGGAGTTACATAAAGTTCACTTACGTGAGGCATTCAAACGACTGAGACAAGCTGGATTAACACTCCGGGGTGTCAAGTGTCAAATTGGAATGTCACAAGTCACATACCTAGGGCATGTATTTTCAGGAAATGGAATGACTCCTGATGGCAGCAAGATTCGGGCAGTAACAGAGTGGCCCAAACCAGTAGATGCAGGAGACATACGACAGTTTCTGGGGCTTGCTTCATATTACCGGCGATACATTAATCGTTTTGCTGACCTTGCTGCCCCACTCCATCAGTTAACACACAACAATGCTGAGTTTCAGTGGACAGAGGAGTGCAACAATGCATTTGAGTCAATAAAAAAATGGTTAACTGAAGCTCCTGTCCTGGCATTTCCTCGTTTTGATAGGCAAGCAGGTACAATGGTCCTGCAGACGGATGCAAGTGGTGTGGGACTAGGTGCTGTATTAGAGCAAGAGGGACATGTAATTGGCTATGCCAGTCGCACACTGTCGCGATCGGAGTCTAATTACAGCGTAATACAGAGAGAGTGTTTGGCCATAGTCTGGGGAATGAAGCAGTTTCGTCATTACCTTTTAGGACGACCATTCCAGTTAATGACAGACCATGCACCACTACAGTGGCTGGCTGAGCAGAAGTCGGAAGGTCTTCTTTGTCGGTGGGCTCTTGCGGTTCAGGAATATGACTTCTCCATTGTGTACCGAAAGGGAGTGTCAAACGGCAACGCGGATGCTTTATCGCGAAGAAAGGATACTGTACCTCTCACTGTTCACTCAGCACTCACCACTATTCATTCAGGTTTGGCAATTGAGGATGTCAGACAAGCACAGCAAAACGATGCTATGATACAGAAGTTGAGAAACGCATTGGAGTTATCACAACGTCCACAAGCAAAACAGGAGTGGAGAGAGCAACCGCTAAGAAGGTTTCTACAACTTTGGTCACAGTTGGTCATTCATGATGGTATAGTGTGCAGAAAGTATAGGCCAGCGCCTACCTGTGAACCTATCATGGTACCTATCCTCCCTATCTCTATGCACATTCAGGTATTGAGGGACTGTCACAATGCACCATCGGCAGGTCACTTGGGAACACAAAAGACACTAGACAGAGTACGCCAGGAGGCATACTGGACAAACATGGCTCGTGATGTGGACATGCATTGCAGGGAATGTGAATTAAGAGTGTCAAAAGTCCAAGCTCCCTCTACCAACTCGGGCACCACTTGTGAATGTTCCTGTTGGTAGACCATGGCAAATGGTTGCCATTGATATTCTCGAAGTACCCCTGTCTAACAGAAACAATCGCTACCTACTGGTAGTGCAGGATTATTTCACAAAGTGGCCTGAGGCAATTCCCATACCTGACCAGACAGCAGCAAGAATTACAAAGGAAATGGTTAAACTGTTTTGCGTGTATGGAATCCCAGACATTGTCCATTCTGACCAGGGGCGGAACTTTGAGAGTACCATTTTTCGGCAAACTCTAGAGGCATTTGGTATCAAAAAGAGTCACACAACTGCCTACCACCCTGAAGGGGATGGAATGGTCGAACGTCTAAACAGATCCTTGTTGCAGCTACTCAGGACCTATGCACAAAGGCAGGATGATTGGGAGAAGCACTTATCCTTGGTATTGTATGCATATCGAACTGCTACACACAGTTCAACTGGGACATCACCCTTCCAACTAATGTATGGCAGACAACCAAAATCTAGCACATTTTCTTCCTTTACTGGTTATGATGCAATGCAGTATCAAGAAACCCTTCAAGCAAAACTAGCTGAACTCCAGGACCTGGTGGAGGCACATATTGTGGAGTCTGCAAAGCGCCACAAGGGTGCTTACGACCAAAAATCTGCAGAACGAAGATTTAAGACTGGAGATTTAGTGTGGCTGTCCATTCCAACAGCAGGAAAGCTGGACCCACGATGGGAAGGGAAATGGAAAGTGAAAATCATGAAGTCTCCAGTTACTATGGAGATTACAGATGGTAAAAGGACTAAAGTTGTTCATGTAAATCGTCTACAACCTCGTATCCAACCATCAGTTGAGGAAGATGTGAACAGTGGTGTACAGCATACACAGAGGGTTGAGCCACTTCACAATGTGCAGTGGGAAGCTCCGCTTGTTGAGCACTTGGATTTTGGAAGCCCACCTCCAGTAGCAAACCCGCCAACACTGCCACCACAGCCAGTGCAACCAGAACCACCTCCTCCTCTACCAACACTCCCTCCACAGGAGCAGCCAGGCACAATCGAACAGACCACCAGAAGGTATCCTGAGCGGAACAACAGACGTCCACCTGATAGGTTGTAGTCAAAGCTCGAGTCGAGCTTTAAAACAGAGAGGGACGAATGTAGTACGTGTGTATTGATTAATATTGGGTGTATGATGTAATCGGAGAGCACGTGAGGATAATAGATTTGATTCAGAGCCAATATTACAATTGTAATGAAGCACGTGAAGAGCAGCATCATCAAGGGCATAAAATAACTTGTCTGTCAGAGCAGATCAATCAGCATGAATTTGCTCCTCTACACTCTCACACAACAGTGAAAAATAGAAACAACAATAAACCAAACACCACATTTGGCTTAACGTTAACACAATTTTCATAACAGCAAAGCTTTTACTGTTTTACTTTTTTGTTTTACTGTTATAAATTTACACTGTACCTGTACAGAAGAAATTTCAAATGTTCTGCATGTTATGGCAGATGGCAAAAGCTGGACGTTTATAGTTTGACTCGAAAGATGATCTGTCGCGAATTGGTCCGTCTGGATCAATTTTGAAGAAACAAATTGGTCTGTTGGCCAAGGTGGATGAAAAAGAACAGTCCTCCCTTGCACCCCTCCATTGACTACCATACAACCCTAACCTAACCCTAAACCTAAGGAGAAGTCCAGTGAAATGGCCTCCTAAACTGTGGCCTCCAGAGCTATTGCTGAAATGCGGTTGCCTGTGGTTCATAAATAGGACTTCATAGGGGGGAGGGGGGGAGGGGGGGGGGGGGGGAGGGGGGGGGGGGGAAGAGGCCCGAGTTTGCTTTTATAAGACTCCTTGTACATTTATGCATAGATTAAAGACCTTACGGAACGGGATTGGAAACGCTATATCCATTCCCATAGAGTGCAGTATCGTTTCGCATGAATATGATTAAATTCTATCGAGGCACGATGATGAAACTGGCTTGAGCAGAGACACCAAAGGTAGGGAGAAAGCAAATTATGCTCGTAAAAGTAGTTTAGAAGCTTGTCTATTCGGATGCGCGTCCAAATGAACCATGCAGCATTAAGACGTTGTGCCTTATACATTAGTCATTTAGCCTTGCGAATCGGAAGTGACAGGATTACTGTGGCAATGTGGAACAGGTTTAAGGGTTATAAACTAGTTGTGTAGCAAGGGCAGAGACGGTCGTGTGGCGTAGGGTATGTTGCAAATGTTTAGCTGTAACGGTTATAAAGATACAGAGCTTCAAAAGTCAAATTTACTCCTTTTGACTTCTATCGGCTCTCGGACTGTTGTAGACCTCGCGATACAACACTAAAGCTTCTAAATAGTTCTTTCAACAACTAGAAAGTTCGATGGGTGGCGTGGTGCGTGTTGCACATTTTTGCTAGTATTGTTTCGAAAGATACTTGGTTTTGTATAGGCCTACAGTAATTGATTAACGCGCGGTTCTTCTTGTGCAAGAACCAGGAAGTACGAATATGTCAATGTCAAATGCAGTGCTCTGACTGTGTCCATTATCATTGACTTCTGGGTGAGGGCAAGAGTGGTCAATCTGAAGCAGCAGCTGAGCCAAATGTAGATACACTTATTCCAATTGGTATGTTTTGATATCCTAACAGGCTTACGTTTGAAAATCAATATGTATTGCATAGAAATCCACACTGCGAAGAAAATTGTTCAAGAACAACTCAACTTGAGAGCTTAACTTTTCAGGCAAGAGAGCTGCTTTGGTCAATGCCCGATGTGATATCACCATGACAACAAAGTACCTAGGATACAAGTACATTCATTCTTTAATAATATGTAGTGTATGCTTGTCGAAAATGGTCATGCTTTTTAACTTTCCTCTAGTTGTTTGTCGCCTATTCAATCCCTTTCTATAATAAACATCTCTCCCATTTAGTCAATATTGACTAATAGTTGCATCTAACATGTGTATTGTATACATAGGTCACTCACTAATACACAGAAACTCACACACTTACATCACACAATCAGATTCAAGTTTTGAGCAGAGTGCTGGATCCATATCTTCAAATTGAATTTGGTGTGAAGGACTTCTGTATGCCACCGTCATCAAGGCACCAATGAGATCTACGTTTGAGAGGTACTTGTGTGTGTGTGAGGATTGTACAAAAGATGCTGGAAGCAGCCTAGTACATAAGTCTGCACATATGTGGGAAAGGTAGGAGTTTCCAGACATCCGACAAACTGATTCATTACTTTTTCTTTTGTTACGATCTGAATTTGATGCTGCTCGTCTACTGTTTTGCTAAATGGTAGTAGGAAGTGCAAAGGTCAATCAATTAATATGTATCCAACTAACATTAAACATTAAAGTTGAAATAATTATGTTGTACTCTTTGCAGTCTACATGTATGACACTACATGTACATAGCACTACCCAATAATTAAATGTTGAATTAGCATTATGTATCAACTGGATTCGGTCATCTGCTTTTGATGTACTATTAATTTGCACAGGTTTGCCAATGTAAAAGTGGCATGCCATGCTGGAAAAAATATAAGACGAAATCTCCCATAGAGCCGGGCTCAAAAAACAAGTCCTTGGCCTAAGTGATAGTATCGAGTTCACATTGCAATAAAAAAGTCCAATTGATGCCTATTCATTCATGCACCAACTGATAATTACATTATATGAAGAGAAATTTGCAACAAAGACTTACGTGTTAAGGCACAATAGAGCACCAATACAATACCATCAGTACTTCTAATTGCTGGGGGTTTGGTAGAAAAATGCAAGTTGAGATTGTGAGGTGCATTTATTGGATTGGATGATATTGGAACTCGATGTTACCTGCATGAATGTTCACCTTGAGCACAAATAGCATAGGGACAATGCGATGTCTATACTTAACTGTTCCTCCTAGGGGATTGAAAAAGATTCGTCTGGATTAGGTCAGTCATCTTGGTCATTGCAGCACTGCACTCATGGGTAGGGGTAATCTCCAACCCTTAATTCTCTCATGCAGGCTGCACAGTGGACCTTGATATTCTCCCTTCCATCCTTCTCCCCTCCCTCCTCCTCCTCCTCCTCCCTCCCCCGTCCTCCCCTCCCTACTCCTCCCTCCCTCCTCCTCCCCTCCCTCCTCCTCCCCTCCCTCCTCCTCCCCTCCCTCCTCCTCCCCTCCCTCCTCCTCCCCTCCCTCCTCCTCCCCTCCCTCCTCCTCCCTCCCTCCTCCCTTCCTCCTCCCCTCCCCTCCTCCTCCCCTCCCTCCTCCCCTCCCCTCCCTCCTCCGCCTCCCTCCTCCTCCCCTCCCTCCTCCTCCCTCCCTCCTCCTCCCCTCCCTCCTCCTCCCCTCCCTCCTCCTCCCTCCCTCCTCCTCCCCTCCCTCCTCCTCCCCTCCTCCTCCTCCCCTCCCTCCCTCCCTCCCTCCTCCTCCCCTCCCTCCCCTCCCCTCCCTCCTCCTCCACCTCCCTCCTACCCCTCCCTCCTCCTCCCCTCCCTCCTCCTCCCCTCCCTCCTCCTCCCCTCCCTCCTCCTCCCTCCCTCCTCCTCCTCCTCCTCCCTCCTCCTCCCTCCTCCCTCCCTCCTCCTCCCCTCCCTCCTCCTCCCTCTCCTCCCCTCCCTCCTCCTCCCCTCCCTCCTCCTCCCCTCCCTCCTCCTCCCCTCCCTCCTCCTCCCCTCACCTCCTCCCTCCTCCCCTCCCTCCTCCTCCCCTCCCTCCTCCTCCCCTCCCTCCTCCTCCTGCCCCTCCCTCCTCCTCCCTCCCTCCTCCCTCCCTCCCCTCCCTCCCTCCTCCTCCCCTCCCTCCTCCTCCCCTCCCTCCTCCTCCCCCTCCCTCCTCCTGCCTCCCTCCCCTCCCTCCTCCTCCCTCCCTCCTCCTCCTCCCCTCCCTCCTCCTCCTCTCCTCCTCCCCTCCTCCCTCCTCCTCCCCTCCCTCCTCCCTCCCTCCCTCCTCCTCCCCTCCCTCCTCCTCCCCCCTCCCCTCCTCCTCCCCCTCCCTCCTCCTCCCTCCCCTCCTCCTCCTCCTCCTCCCTCCTCCTCCCCTCCCTCCTCCTCCCCTCCCTCCTCCTCCCCCGCCCTCCTCCTCCCGCTCCCTCCTCCTCCCCTCCCTCCTCCTCCCCTCCCCTCCTCGTCTCCCCTCCCTCCTCCTCCACTCCTGCCTCCCTCCTCCTCTCCCTCCTCCTCCTCCCCTCCCTCCTCTCCACTCCTCTCCTCCTCCTCTCCTCTCCCTCCTGCTTCCCTCCCTCCTCCCCCCTTCAGGTTGAGAACAGTCCATCAGACTACGCATTGTGTGTGAGGCGGAACACAGGTGTCATGGAGACCTTAGAGAAGAGAATGTGCCTCTCATGGTGCGCCTCAGGTTGGGACCAAGTGAGGACATAGCGAAAATATTCGTGCTGGAGGCCAGCGAAGCCAGACTGCTGGAAGTCAGGGAGGAGGTGTGGTAAAAAGAGGGGGGTGGAGTGAGGGTGCAATGTGTGTAGAGTTGGAAGTATTGAGAGGTCAGGTGGTGTGCTTGTATTGGAAGTGGGCTGTCTCATAGAGGGTGAGGGTATGTCACAGCATGCAAAAGAAATACAAAAATAGCACAAACTTGCAATTGATGTAAGTTAAGAAGAGGCATTTGGTCAGATCTAATGGTATGTTAGAAGAGGATCAGTTTCCTTCAATATCACCATATCACACAAAGTGAAAGAAAACACATGTACACAACATACATTCAGTATTGGTATTTTTAAGACATGCCTAGAGTGTATTTGTCTTGCGTTTATTTCGATGCCTTCCATACATACATCATCTTGTATTGTTGGTTTGCTGTATGTTAGCATGTGAATAATTGTACAGTGTTTATATATGTGTATCGCATACCACGTGATTGCATAGGATTACATAATTATACTGTTTCCAATGATTCAGACGGCTAATTGGATAAAATTCTCGGAAGCTGAATATTTTATTAAGAAGTTCAATGAAGAGGACGAGCAAGAGAGGAACGAATTGTGGAAAGGTGAGTTGTGGGAGTGTGCTATGACCTTTTGCATGACATCATGTGTAAAGTATAGTCATGTCATGCACAAAATGGCCACCCCATCCCAGATGAATTTCGGATGCTGAAGTCAACGCTGGCCCATGCACGTATTCTAAACTGGTCCCCCACATGGTTTGGGATGGTCAAATTTGGGGTTGGGGGGGGAATTGCCATAGCCTACATGTATTGTGGTGTGACCTTCACAGAGTGTAAAACAAAACACTTTGTGAAGAGAGAAAATAAGTGTGGCCACACTATACCACTAGCTAAAGTATTATGATTATGGCTTTGGAAAGGTCTTTGTACTTTCATTCGTCTCAATGTTACAATAAGTCACGAGTAACTTGTATTTAGATTGCTGACATGTGTTCATTAACTGGGGAACAGCCTGTTGTTTATAGTTTTCTGTTGGAAAATGGTTGTTACTAAAGTAGCCAGTGATTTTTTTAGTCAGCAGAGCTCTGTGTGTTGGAGTTGCATCTTACAGAATTCATGGCTGTCATGTGAACTGTTGAAGGATTATTGTGACTCCTCATTCTCCAGAGTTTTCCTAATCTATTGTTATTGTTTTCTTGCATCACATGGAGCCCTTCAGAGAAGAGGATGTGCCTCTCATGGTGTGCCTCATGGTTTGTTAGAAGAGGATCAGTTTCCTTCAATATCACCATATCACACAAAGTGAAAAACACATGTATGCAGCATACATTCAGTATTGGTGTTTAGAGACTTTTATTCTTCACCCTGAGAATGCCTAGAGTGTATCTTATTAAGGATTTGTGTTATGTATATTTTGATGCCTTCCATACATCATCTTGTATTGCTGGTTTGCTGCATGTTAGCATGTGAAGAATTGTGTACAGTATTTATACGTGTATATCGATACCACGTGAATGCATAGGATTACATAATTACTGCTTCCAATGATTCAGACGGCTAACTGGATGACATTCTCATAAGCAGAACTGTAAGAAGTTCAATGAAGATGGGGAGGAGAGGAAGAATATTGTGGAAAGGTGAGTTGTGGAAATGTGCTATGACCTTTTGTAATGACATCATGTGGAAAGTATAGTGCCACCCCATCCCAGATGGATGGATTGTTTATAGCATTTAGTTGCCCCTAACCTTTGGCCTTGCGATGCTCCAAGTTAGAGAGGCAGTTTTTTTCTTTCCCTTACACAAATTGGTCTCGAAACCTTACTTCAATACAAGGACAGATTTCTGTCAGAGGACCAATTGTGATGGTAACAACTGGTTCCAGAGGGACTTTCAAACATGGATTGGGGTGGTCAAATTTGGGGTTGGGGAGGGGGGGGGGGGGGGGGGTGCTTACATGTATTTTTGAGTGACCTCCACGGAGTGTAAAACAAAACACTTCATGGAGAGAAAAAATATGGCCACACTATATCACTTGCTAAAGTGTGATAGTTATGGCTTTGGAAAACGTCTTTTTGTACTTTCATTCCTTTTGTTCTTTCACTTCCTCTTTTCTAATGCAATGCGTGTCTCTGGTTTGTGTGTAAGATGTCAATGTGTACTCTGTGTGAATCACAATTGTTTGTTTCAATGTTTCGCTATAGTTTTACCCAACAAGAGTGTCGAAATTGAAACATTTTCTTGTAAAAATCATTTTATTTTCACCTTGAAGTTTCCATTCTCTAGTTATTAATACTTCCACTATCTTTTTTGGAGATGTACCATTCAGTTCTAGTTAATTAATTATGCAATTCTGACGTTAAATTGTATAATTGCGTGGCAATTGCTAATGAATTTGTACCAGATTTCTAACTCGCTTTAGGGTTCAACAATTCTGAAAACTCATTTTGTATTGGGACGGCCTAATAAAATGAGCTGTTTCTAATCAGCTAATTAGGTTTATTAAATTCAATTTAACATTATAGCATGAAGATAATTCTATGTACACATTAAGTAATGAATTGTGCAAAATTTAGTGTTAGAACAAAAATATTGCATTTGGTTTTGTATTTGCAGTTACATATAAATTGCATTGTAATGGATTTTTCACTTATACACAGAAAAATGATGACTACTACAAAGGTGGCTCATGGTCGCGTGTCAGATCTTACTTGTGCAGCTACTTTTCCATCTATATTTTTTTCCTTGTATGGTCAGTTGATGTTTTCTGGCAATAATCCACTAACTGATGGCAGTCATAACTAATAGCTTTTGTGAGTCCACAGCACGTGGCTGCCAGCTTTGCTCTCACAATATTGTTCAGACTTGGAGGTTGGAGAGGCATGTGAGAACCAACCATCTCCAATAGCAGCTTTGCTCTCTTTCGGGCCTCAAGCCCCTCACTAATGTGCCATGGCAAGCAGATCAGGTAATCCAGTAAACCCTGCTTTATCAAAGTCTGTATTTCATTGTCTCTGCTAAGAATAATATGAAGACTACAGACTCCAGCTTCAAAGCACAGCAGGTCTATTGGGCACAGTGATGCACGGCAAAGTGGACTGTACACCAATCTCACTGTAGGGAATATGTCTGGCCATCTCATTCCTCGAGTCTTTACCATCCACATGCAAAGAAGACTGCAATCAACACTGCGGAGAAACCTAGTCAAGAAGAACTCAACTTGAGAGTAACTGTTCAGGTAAGAGAGCTGCTTTAGTCAATGCCAGTTGTGATATCACCATGACACCAAAGTACCTAGAAGTATAAGAAAATAAATCACATGCAATTCAATGGTCACTAGATTCTGTGAAGTTCGAATCTCCAACACAACCCAAATTAACACTGCATTGAAATTGTCAAAAGCACTCACTAGGTTAATATGTACCTTGTTGTACAGTACTGCATTGATGATTAGTAGCACACACACACACACACACACACACATACACACACACAAACACACACACACACATACACACACACACACACATGCTCACACAACACAAATATGCTTACATGACGAAATTAGACTGAAGCTTTAAACAGAGCTCTGGGTCTATATCTTCTAATTGAATTGGGTGTGAGGATGTCCTTTCTGCCACTCTCATCAAGGCACCAATGAGATCTACGTTTGAGAGGTACTTGTGTGTGTAAGCATTGTATGAAAGATTCTCGAGGCAGCAGTTGACAGTGATATGCACAGATGGAGTGAAGGTCGGAGTTTCCAGACATCCAATAAACTGCTTTATTACGTTCTGGTTTGATACTATCTGAATTTGATGTTGTTCATCTTCTGTTATTCTAATCAGAAGCAGGAAAAAGGGCAAGAATGTTAATCAACCACGATACATGCAATCATCTTTGTTATTGTACATTAGGTTCAAATTGGGTCGAGCGGGGGGGGGGGGGGGGGGGGGGGGGGGGGGGGGGGGGGCGGGGGGGGGGGGCGGGGGACAGCTGAAGTGTGTAAATGATGTGCCAGTGGCCATGAGTACATGTATATGCATGCATTATCAACTGAAAGTGGGTTTGAAGGGGATGAGGTGGTGGTGGTGGTGGAATTACATTATATGGAGAGTGATAGTAAATTATACCCCATTGCTTAAAATAGCTTATTTGCTACATGACTTGCTGGGTTAGACTTGTGACAGCATAAAACAGAACATCTACCAGTACTGTGAATTGCTGGCTTCTAGTAGTGTCAGGTAGATTGGGATTTTTGAGGAGCGGCTATGTGTTTGCATGGATGATATTGGAAATCAAAGGTAAACTATTCACAAATTCGTATTTCAAGTGGTGGGGAATCACTGTGTAGAGAGATCTTAATAAGAATAGCACATGCTTCTCCAAATACTGGAGGTCGAGATGGCATATATTGTTCCATGTTTGTTTCAGCAATAACGAGTGAAGCGATGTGATCACATCGAGTCCTCCAGTTTTGAGGATAAAGTCGGAGTTTGCGAGGATCTTTTCGGATGGAAACAGTTGTCTGATGCATGCATTGGTCTATATCTTTCACATGAAGTGTGTCAGAAATCGTTTTGCTAAACTCGGGTGATATCTTGCCGGATGCCAACTGACTGACTTTGCTCATTTTGACGAACTCGAGGGCATTACGAAGTAGCGACATGAGATGAAAAGCGCATTCGACGTCGACAGTTGTCGTGTACTCTAGTGTGATCTGATCTCCATCTTTCAACCTGTAGAAATCCAAGCTCTTGGGTCCGCCATTACAGTAGAGCCAAACGACAGCTTCTGATCGTAGACAGGCACTTGAAATTCTTCCTGGATAGCTAGTTTCAATGTCGCTACACTTTCGGGAAACTTTGTCGTGGTAAAGGTGCGCGGCCGGCTGCACAGGAAAAAATTTCTCGTTCCCAACCATGGTTTTATCTTGGGTTTTGGTCAATTCCCATTCCCAACCATGGTTTTCATTCCAAATTCCGTCAATAATTAAAAAATTCCCGGATGGGAAAAAATTCCCGGATGGGAAAGAAATTCCCAGCTACGGAATATGTTAATCTCAACCTGGAAACAGTAATTCAATGGGTTTTTATAAATCGGACATGGATTTTTCGTATCCGTACTGGGTTTTTCGGAAAACCATTTTAATGTTTCCTGTGATGGAAATGTAAATTCCAATCTGAAAAAGATAGCATTTCCATAAGTGGAATGGTTTTCCGAAAACCCAGTATGAATAACCCATATTTACATATTCCGTACATGGGAATTTTTTCCCATCCGGGAATTTATACAAACCAAATAAGTATCATAACTTTACTTCCACTGTACATGCTTGGTTATAAAAATAACTATCTGCACTTGTATTTCGTATAATGGAGTCCAAGCACAGAAAGCATTGTTATAATGTTGTCCACATTAGCTATATAGAATATGTGGTACATGTTTGTACATTATGCAACCCAATAGTGTCCTATAAATTGTCCTTTTGCTGTTCCTAGGATTGAAGACCAGTGTACTGTCTCCTGCAATTTAAGCCTTTTGTATTTTGAAGCAGATATGCTTGGATGGCCTGGGTCATTTCCATAGAAGTAGACCTGGCAAGTGTTAGAGTTCTTGTTAACTGACTGTATATGTGCAAAGTATACTTCATTCCCGATGGTGCCACGAACACACACCATATCACCAGCCTCAGGGAAATGTGGTACAATTACAGCCTCTTTGTTGAGTGGTATGAAGGGTCTTTGATGATCTATAACCACATACATATATGGATCATGCAGGTGATCAGGATCAGGAAACAGCATCACTTTCCTAACAATGCTTTTGCATGGGAAAAAAATCATAGATGAAGTGGACTCAACAAATGGATTTTCGCTACTTGTGTGAATTCTGGAGTCACCAGTTTCTGTCACAGATTGAGCATATTCCTCTCCTTTTAGAAGCAAATGATACTCTTCTTCAATGTTAACGGCTAAGATTGCATCTATCTTAGCTACAGATAATTCACCTGCATCATCTGACACAAGGACATGTTCACCAACACGATACAAAGTACCTCCAAAACCATGCTGGGACATGTAAATGCTGGGAGCTTGTATCACAGCAAGGGTAAAATGTTTTTGTTGTTGCTTTTTCAAGACACGAAAAACTTCTGTTACTTCATGTGTGGATAGTGAAGTGTATTTCTTTCCCCCAACTAAGATTGATTGATATGCCACATCTCTATGTTTTGCCATGGTAACTGCTTCACTAATAGTACTTGCATGAACATATCCCTGTTAAGAAAATTCATTTTACATTATGGATAATTTTATTCAATTAACTTACTGGGAAAAAAGAAGTATTTAACTTCATGGAACTTTGTACATTTCCACTGTGAAACTTAAGGAATTCTCTTAGGCATTCTGAGTTTGAGAATGACAACTCCATGTTTCGGTTATTGGATGACCTAACCACATAACCATGTACCGCTCTTTCAAAAGTATAACACCAGTAATTGTCTGGGCTTGAAAAGTGTTTGATTTCCTCAGGGTAATGTATCAGATTATGCAGTGTTACGACACAACTCTTTAGACCCTCAACTTCTTCAGTGAGGGTGTTATGCCTGAGAATTAACTGCTTAAGAAGTTGAATATCATCATCAGACCAACCGCTTCGTCCTATTTGGAAGATCATTTCAGTTATGCGAACAATTAGTATCCACACATGATATTCATCATCAGGTAAGATTCCTCCTAGTACATATTCTGATGCTGGATAGCAAAATTTCTGCAACTCTTCTGCCTTCCAAAACCCTAATCGCTTGGTAACTGAGGTTGGAAGTCTGCCATCCTTAAGTTCTAAAGCATGTGCATGTGATTGTAGAGAGCACTGGTTTATCTTGTAACATGATTATGGTTTTAATATATATGTAATTGTAGAGAACACTGGTATATTTTATAGCATGATTATAGCTTATATGTAAGCTAAGAATTAACCAGCTTATTATACAAGTGTCAATTTATGTTCCAACATATTAAGCTAAAGTTAGCAATATACCTGATGTCCATGGAATGGCTGCCAGTCTTACATCAATTTCATTTCTAGACAAAATTCCAGCTTCCAGATACCTCAGAAGATGGTGATGAATAATGTTAAGGGTAACATCATGCATGGCATCAAAAGTGAGATCCTTTAAAATATTGAACCCATAAGCAGCATAGAGTCGGTGTAGTATGGAGAGACCAGTGAAACCCCTCTCTCGTGCCATAGTAGCATGAACTGTAGGCCGATCCTCACATTCGATGTCTTTCATAGTCTGCACAAACATATTCAAGTCTCTTTCATCACTTGGGTATCTGCTGTGATATCTGTAGTTACCATAGTAATAGTGGGTTGACTCTGAACCTTGGGCACCTGTGGGATTTAAATAAATATTGTGATGCATTATGATTGGAAAATAGTGTTCATACCAACAACATTGCAACGTCTGCAGGGCCGAATTCCTCCTTGGATAAATTTTCCAACCTGAGCTTGAGCAGGGTAGTCCCCAGTCCATAGTAGTAGAATACACCGTATTACTATCTTTCCAGGGGGAAGTCCTTCAGATGATCTGGTGTATTCAACCTCCATGCCTAAAAAAAAATCTTTTAAGTTGATGTACACAGCCACCTCCATTACCATTTACAAATAGATCCTCTAATTCTTTAACAAGAATCTCCAGAAATGGATCAAGAGATATTGGACACTTATTAGGAAGTAGATAGCTTGGAACAAAACCAGAGACATACACCTCTTCTGTACTGCATCGATCAGACTTTTTCATTGTGGCAATTGACACCTCAATAGCTCCTGCAAATTAGTACACTAAAGTTAGCCAGCATGCAGGCTAATAATAACTACTCACCACAACTGTGTTTGCATGATGTGCTGAAAGGTTGCCACCCATCCCAATGGCCTATAAGAGCAATGTTTCTAGGACCTCCACTAGTAACTTTGGGTTTGTGCTCAAACCTTAAGTAGCAATTAGGGCACTGAATAGATATGCTGCATTCATAATGCTCTTCAATGTGTGTTTCTGGTGAAAGCCCTAATTCATCCTTGATGGATTGACTGCCCACAACTTGCTTGCAGTTTGGGCACAAAGCTGGTATAACCCATCTTGCTTCAGGGTTCCAAAACCATGAAAGTTCTTTGAACCTTTCTCCATCCCATATTTCATTCCGAGCAAAAAGAACTTCATTACTGAGCCAGTGATCTCTCTCCTTCCAATGAGCCATCATCTTCTCACAGAAGTGAGGATTGCTGCACCATCTCCTTATTTTATCATGTAGGCTCAAATAATAGTAAGTTAATTGACCTTTTTGCCCACAGTGTCTAATGAGAGTGATAGAAATTATAAGTTGCCAAATAAACATGAGCCATGTATTTATGTGTTTATGAATTCATGGTTAAAGAAAACTCACATGATTATACATTAGCCTAGCATGCTAGCTTAATCATGCAGTTTAACTACATAGCTGACACATAATGCTGCATGCTACATGTACGAATATACAACTGTATATATAAGCTGCAAATTAGCTAGCAATTACTTTTTAAAAGAAACTCCGTACACCAACTCACTTGCACAGTTCTTCTGGTGAATTTGTGATATCATAGCAGCATGGATGCTCTCTATTGAGACAAATCCAATACTGAATTGCCTCAGTGTACCCTTCACCAGATAGCAACGAGATGCAATCTTGCCACGTTTTTGGCCAGTACTTTATGATGTTTGGGTCGCCTTTGCAGAACAGATCACGACCGTAGTTTCCCGATGTCGGGAACACGAAATTTTTTCCTGTGCTGGTCGTTGTGTTTTGTGGAGCGCAGAGGAGCAGAACGTTAAAGCTGATGGTTTTGCTCTGTTCTGACAGACAGGGCAGTTTGCTATAATCGGCCTCACCAGTACGCTCTTCATGTGCACCGTTGTAACCTTCTCCATCACTCCTGTTCGTGACCGTAGCATACTTCGCTTCCTTGGCTTCAGCGTTCCCCATACTAGTAGGTAGTGGGCGTGGTTCAGATGCGAACGTCCAACCAGATCACCTAGTCCAATACACTGTACACAACTGGTTTTATAATTACCACAGGAAAAAATTTCGTGTTCCGGACATCGGGAAATACCCCCGGAATCGCTTAATTCCACCTCATATTCCCAACATTGGGTTTGTGGAACAAAAACAACCTTGGGTTTTTGCAGCGGAATTTTACGATTCCATGCTGGTAAAACGTGTTTCCACTGGTGGAAATTGAAAATCTCTTATACATTCCTGCGGTAAATTCCCAAGAAGAAATTATGTTTTCCATATATGGAACCAAGAATAAACCCATAATCGGAGGCTTAAATTCCGCATTGGGATCCAGTCCGGCTTTTGATACAATCCCAATGGAAATTCGTATTTCCAGGTAAAGATTTACCGTAGAAAAAGCTTTTTCCATCCCAGTTTTATAATCAAATCCCACTACAAACATAAATTTCCACCTCTGTTTCTATATATGCTTAAACTCCGTTTCCGCTTTGGTTTCTCTTCAATTCCGCAGCGGAAATAGCAACGACTGAGCTGCAGATCCTACCTTCTTTTTTTTTCACCTCCGTTTCTCCAAATCCCAGCCTGGATGTAGTAAATTCCGCTTATGGTCTGTCGTCTCAGATTTCCTTAAATTCCACACAACAGAACAATTTCTACCTCGTCAATCTCACCCTGGTTACATAATCACAATCTACTTCTCAATGATGTCACAGTTGCTATTAATTTTGATCACCAATCAGTGCACCTCAATACTGAAAAGCAAATTGAATCAATGCCTGTAAGTTGTGTTGTCCAGTGAATGCTGCATGTACTAAAGCACCCCACTAACCAAAATGTCATCTCTGGTCAGATCACAGACATCAGCTCCAGAGTTAATCTGAATAATTTTCTTGGCAAGAAGACCCTGTGCAAGTGGCTTAAGCAGTGATGTCTTTGGTGCTGTGAGAAGTGCTTTCCTCTCAGCATTTTGAGGAAGATGATTGTTGATAGCCCTAACAAGTTGTTGCCTGGTTACTTCTTTCAGGAAATGGACACCAAAAGCTTGAAGCACAATTACTTCTGCACTTTTTACTGATAATTCTAAAAAGAATAATTAAAATTGGTTAATATTTATATAATTGTTCTCACCTGAGTTCAAGCATTGACTTTCAGGAGAGGGGTCACAAGAAGGTGAAACTTGAGCTGTGGCTGTACAAAAATACATAAATATGTGCATATTTTTAAATGGTGTATTATGATTATACTCACCAATCTTCAAGCATTGAACTTCAGTGAGGTCGCGAGAAGTGATGGCTGGAGCAGTAGCTATATATAATGTGAGTAGAATTATAATTTACTGAATATCATGCGTACAACATTACTTGTTTACCTGCATTCAATGCTAACAGTAATTTGTTGAACTTACTTGCATTTGTGACACCAACTGATGAAGTTGTCTCTTTAGCAATAGCTTTACGTATGCGTGGCTAGTGTGCATGGTAAATTGTGACAATTATTACTGAACAACATTCATTGGGTTGCAAAACAAATCCAGCCCATATTGACATGCATGCTATAATCATTAATAATGCTTTTAATTATTAGGTTGCTGCACGATAATCATTGTAAGTTTTTAATGTCTATTACACATATACTTACTTTAGTGTAGTCAACCCCTTTTCTTATTCTTCGTTTTTTCTCATTCAGTGAATCGAAGATATGCTGCCTTATTGCACGTTCTCCAAAATATTTTGTTTTGCAAGTTGGGATTAGAGTTGCAGCAAGCTCTTCCAGTTTTTGTCGCTCAGCACTGTCAGTCTTAAATAGTGGAATACTGTTGCCCTTCCAGGTATCGTATACAGCCTTGCGAACTTTATTACGCCTAATTGAACATAATATATTAGCACAGCAGTGCACAAAATATACATGCTGCCTTACATCATAAGATAGATCCTTCTATCTTCTGGTGAGATCTTCCCCAGTTCAGGTAGAGACAGCTTTCTGTTTAATTCAATACAACTTGTACCGCAAGCCACTTGTTCTGTTACTGCCACCACACTTGTTTTCTCTGAACCCTGAATCAGTTTTTTTAGCTTTAGTTGATCTTTGACAGTTTCCAGTCCACATGCCTTAAGTTGATCTGTTGTCCCTGTCTTGCATAACATTAGTAGTGTCTCACCATCTATTTCTTGCTCTGAAAGATCAAAGAACACCGTGCACCAATGCGGTTAATTTACACCAGGTATAATTAGGACGTGCGAACCGGCGAACTGCGCCCCCAAACTGATACTTTTTACGCGCGCAAATGCAGAATCTAAAAGTGCCATGTCAAACCTTGGTAAAAAATCCTACGTATGAATCTACTATATAGGGTGATCGCGATCGGCAAGCGCGATAGGGTGCACACCGTTACCCTTCATTAGCTGGTGGTCAAAATGCGACGTTTGTGATTTCACAGACTGAGCGGAACAAAGAATGAATTTATCTATGTACCTTCAAAGCGATGTGCAACCCGCGAATTGTATTGCTTGAGCGCCCATTCCACTGTCTCCTCCAACTTCCAACTCGCTACTTCGTCTTCGCTAACAGCCATGAGATTGAAAAGTCGACGATATCGATCCGCCGCCGGCGTTTACACGCGTACTGATCTGGAAACGTAATTGCGCATGCGCAGGAAGCAGCATATACAATAAAGATGAGTGCAACGTTAACGTGGAAAAGAGAAGACATTGTATACTGTAGGTGCTCAGACATGCGCAGCGTGCATTCTCACTGCCCTTGTGGGATGTGCAATGGTAGTGCAGTGTCGAGATCTACTGAATACAGGCATTGGGAAATCGCTACCAAATGTGCATCGAACTTAGCTTTCACAAGTACAGCCAGCCCATCGTCGTCACTCGTCATTCCAGAAATGCCTATGTGTATACCGAACGTTGTTTCTGATGATAAAACAATGTCAGGTGACGAGCTTGAGGCCTGCAGCTCGGAGATCGCCACCGTAGCGAACTCAAACCAATCGTCGCCCTTCACCACTGCTATACCGACTGCGGCGATGTGGAAACAATGCTTGAGGCCGAGGATTTCTGCGCGGGAGGAATAGAATGTACTCTGCAAAATGAAGATGGATCATTTCCTATTGAAAATGTTGAGCGAATGCAAGGAACGGTCGTTGATCATAAAGTGAAATGCATTATCCGAGAAGCTGTTTTAGGAGCAATGAAGATTCAAAGTGAATTTTCGTCATCACGAGCTCACTTTTTGAGAGTTTTAAACTACGGTCGTGATCTGTTCTGCAAAGGCGACCCAAACATCATAAAGTACTGGCCAAAAACGTGGCAAGATTGCATCTCGTTGCTATCTGGTGAAGGGTACACTGAGGCAATTCAGTATTGGATTTGTCTCAATAGAGAGCATCCATGCTGCTATGATATCACAAATTCACCAGAAGAACTGTGCAAGTGAGTTGGTGTACGGAGTTTCTTTTAAAAAGTAATTGCTAGCTAATTTGCAGCTTATATATACAGTTGTATATTCGTACATGTAGCATGCAGCATTATGTGTCAGCTATGTAGTTAAACTGCATGATTAAGCTAGCATGCTAGGCTAATGTATAATCATGTGAGTTTTCTTTAACCATGAATTCATAAACACATAAATACATGGCTCATGTTTATTTGGCAACTTATAATTTCTATCACTCTCATTAGACACTGTGGGCAAAAAGGTCAATTAACTTACTATTATTTGAGCCTACATGATAAAATAAGGAGATGGTGCAGCAATCCTCACTTCTGTGAGAAGATGATGGCTCATTGGAAGGAGAGAGATCACTGGCTCAGTAATGAAGTTCTTTTTGCTCGGAATGAAATATGGGATGGAGAAAGGTTCAAAGAACTTTCATGGTTTTGGAACCCTGAAGCAAGATGGGTTATACCAGCTTTGTGCCCAAACTGCAAGCAAGTTGTGGGCAGTCAATCCATCAAGGATGAATTAGGGCTTTCACCAGAAACACACATTGAAGAGCATTATGAATGCAGCATATCTATTCAGTGCCCTAATTGCTACTTAAGGTTTGAGCACAAACCCAAAGTTACTAGTGGAGGTCCTAGAAACATTGCTCTTATAGGCCATTGGGATGGGTGGCAACCTTTCAGCACATCATGCAAACACAGTTGTGGTGAGTAGTTATTATTAGCCTGCATGCTGGCTAACTTTAGTGTACTAATTTGCAGGAGCTATTGAGGTGTCAATTGCCACAATGAAAAAGTCTGATCGATGCAGTACAGAAGAGGTGTATGTCTCTGGTTTTGTTCCAAGCTATCTACTTCCTAATAAGTGTCCAATATCTCTTGATCCATTTCTGGAGATTCTTGTTAAAGAATTAGAGGATCTATTTGTAAATGGTAATGGAGGTGGCTGTGTACATCAACTTAAAAGATTTTTTTTTAGGCATGGAGGTTGAATACACCAGATCATCTGAAGGACTTCCCCCTGGAAAGATAGTAATACGGTGTATTCTACTACTATGGACTGGGGACTACCCTGCTCAAGCTCAGGTTGGAAAATTTATCCAAGGAGGAATTCGGCCCTGCAGACGTTGCAATGTTGTTGGTATGAACACTATTTTCCAATCATAATGCATCACAATATTTATTTAAATCCCACAGGTGCCCAAGGTTCAGAGTCAACCCACTATTACTATGGTAACTACAGATATCACAGCAGATACCCAAGTGATGAAAGAGACTTGAATATGTTTGTGCAGACTATGAAAGACATCGAATGTGAGGATCGGCCTACAGTTCATGCTACTATGGCACGAGAGAGGGGTTTCACTGGTCTCTCCATACTACACCGACTCTATGCTGCTTATGGGTTCAATATTTTAAAGGATCTCACTTTTGATGCCATGCATGATGTTACCCTTAACATTATTCATCACCATCTTCTGAGGTATCTGGAAGCTGGAATTTTGTCTAGAAATGAAATTGATGTAAGACTGGCAGCCATTCCATGGACATCAGGTATATTGCTAACTTTAGCTTAATATGTTGGAACATAAATTGACACTTGTATAATAAGCTGGTTAATTCTTAGCTTACATATAAGCTATAATCATGCTATAAAATATACCAGTGTTCTCTACAATTACATATATATTAAAACCATAATCATGTTACAAGATAAACCAGTGCTCTCTACAATCACATGCACATGCTTTAGAACTTAAGGATGGCAGACTTCCAACCTCAGTTACCAAGCGATTAGGGTTTTGGAAGGCAGAAGAGTTGCAGAAATTTTGCTATCCAGCATCAGAATATGTACTAGGAGGAATCTTACCTGATGATGAATATCATGTGTGGATACTAATTGTTCGCATAACTGAAATGATCTTCCAAATAGGACGAAGCGGTTGGTCTGATGATGATATTCAACTTCTTAAGCAGTTAATTCTCAGGCATAACACCCTCACTGAAGAAGTTGAGGGTCTAAAGAGTTGTGTCGTAACACTGCATAATCTGATACATTACCCTGAGGAAATCAAACACTTTTCAAGCCCAGACAATTACTGGTGTTATACTTTTGAAAGAGCGGTACATGGTTATGTGGTTAGGTCATCCAATAACCGAAACATGGAGTTGTCATTCTCAAACTCAGAATGCCTAAGAGAATTCCTTAAGTTTCACAGTGGAAATGTACAAAGTTCCATGAAGTTAAATACTTCTTTTTTCCCAGTAAGTTAATTGAATAAAATTATCCATAATGTAAAATGAATTTTCTTAACAGGGATATGTTCATGCAAGTACTATTAGTGAAGCAGTTACCATGGCAAAACATAGAGATGTGGCATATCAATCAATCTTAGTTGGGGGAAAGAAATACACTTCACTATCCACACATGAAGTAACAGAAGTTTTTCGTGTCTTGAAAAAGCAACAACAAAAACATTTTACCCTTGCTGTGATACAAGCTCCCAGCATTTACATGTCCCAGCATGGTTTTGGAGGTACTTTGTATCGTGTTGGTGAACATGTCCTTGTGTCAGATGATGCAGGTGAATTATCTGTAGCTAAGATAGATGCAATCTTAGCCGTTAACATTGAAGAAGAGTATCATTTGCTTCTAAAAGGAGAGGAATATGCTCAATCTGTGACAGAAACTGGTGACTCCAGAATTCACACAAGTAGCGAAAATCCATTTGTTGAGTCCACTTCATCTATGATTTTTTTCCCATGCAAAAGCATTGTTAGGAAAGTGATGCTGTTTCCTGATCCTGATCACCTGCATGATCCATATATGTATGTGGTTATAGATCATCAAAGACCCTTCATACCACTCAACAAAGAGGCTGTAATTGTACCACATTTCCCTGAGGCTGGTGATATGGTGTGTGTTCGTGGCACCATCGGGAATGAAGTATACTTTGCACATATACAGTCAGTTAACAAGAACTCTAACACTTGCCAGGTCTACTTCTATGGAAATGACCCAGGCCATCCAAGCATATCTGCTTCAAAATACAAAAGGCTTAAATTGCAGGAGACAGTACACTGGTCTTCAATCCTAGGAACAGCAAAAGGACAATTTATAGGACACTATTGGGTTGCATAATGTACAAACATGTACCACATATTCTATATAGCTAATGTGGACAACATTATAACAATGCTTTCTGTGCTTGGACTCCATTATACGAAATACAAGTGCAGATAGTTATTTTTATAACCAAGCATGTACAGTGGAAGTAAAGTTATGATACTTATTTGGTTTGTATAAATTCCCGGATGGGAAAAAATTCCCATGTACGGAATATGTAAATATGGGTTATTCATACTGGGTTTTCGGAAAACCATTCCACTTATGAAATGCTATCTTTTTCAGATTGGAATTTACATTTCCATCACAGGAAACATTAAAATGGTTTTCCGAAAAACCCAGTACGGATACGAAAAATCCATGTCCGATTTATAAAAACCCATTGAATTACTGTTTCCAGGTTGAGATTAACATATTCCGTAGCTGGGAATTTCTTTCCCATCCGGGAATTTTTTCCCATCCGGGAATTTTTTAATTATTGACGGAATTTGGAATGAAAACCATGGTTGGGAATAGGAATTGACCAAAACCCAAGATAAAACCATGGTTGGGAACGAGAAATTTTTTCCTGTGTACAACCGTATTTACATTTTATTTATGTGTCCCACACAGCTGTAGCCTCGTTCCCCGAAATATTGACGTAATACCTAGCAACGAGCCTTGACTTGTACTTGTAAAACGACATATTCTGTCGCCATTTAAAAGCCATGCAATGAATGAACAGCTATGCTCTCTTTATGGCCCAAATCACATGGCTTAGTTGTAGCTCCACTACAATGGTACAGCTCGCGAAAAACGACGGACTTTTTCACGGACATCTCGGCACTTATAGTCTCCCCACACACACTCACACACACACAGTTCAGTTATTGATTTTAAATACATCATTGTACACGACACAATATTTTACACAGGGTACACATCTCTAATATGTTATGAAAACTATGCCCGACCCACATAAACTCGCCTAAATAAGTGTCCAATTATTCTCTGTGCATTCCATATCTTTGTTTGTGCTTTTGCTTCGCCTTTTGCCACACACTTTCAATGTGGTTGGTACACGCTCAAGTTATAGGGCGTGGAGTAATTGATATGTTGTGCTCCTTTACTATGCACAGCAGGCATTGCACCTTGTCGTGCATAGCCTGGTAGGCTCAAGGTATTGAAACTTACGTTTGTTTTTATTTATTTCACACAGTGACTTCCCTGTACAAGTAAGAAGGTGGCTGCAGTCATGTCAGTCTTTCTGCATCATCAAGGTATTCAGCCTCATTAATGAGCAGAGCCCCCTTGCTGACAAGTTCTCAAACACTTCATAACTCTCTGTGTCTCCTTTTACGTGTGGCCATGTGTGCAGGTGTATGCGCCTGTGGTACCTGCATGAATGCTCACCGTGAGCACAAATAGCAGAGGGACAATGTGATGTCTATACTTAACTGTTCCTCCTGTAGGGGATTGAAAATGATTCTAGTGTCAGCCATCTTGGTCATAACCTGTGACACCATCTCATGTGATGCATGGTAGGTGCAGCACTGCACTCATGTGTAGAGTAATCTCCAACCCTTAATTCTCTCATGCAGGCTGCACAGTGGACCTTGATATACTCCCTTCCATCCTTCTCCCCTCCCTACTCCTCCCTATCCTTCCTCCTCCCTTCCCTCCTCCTCCCCTTCCTCCTCCTCCCTTCCCTCCTCCTCCCCTTCCTCCTCCTCCCCTCCCTCCTCCTCCCCTCCTACTCCCCTCCTCCTCCCCTCCTACTTCCCTCCTCCTCCCCTCCCTCCTCCCCTCCCTCCTCCCATCCTCCTCTCCTCCTTCAGGTCGAGAACAGTCCATCAGACTTCGCATTGTGTGTGAGGCGGGATACAGGTGTCATGGAGCCCTTCAGAGAAGAGGAGGTGCCCCTCATGGTGCGCCTCAGGTTGGGACCAAGTGAGGACATTGCCAAAATATTCGTGCTGGAGGCCAGCGAAGCCAGACTGCTGGAAGTCACGGAGGAGGTGTGGTAAAAGAGAGGGGGTGGAGTGAGGGTGCAATGTGTGTAGAGTTGGAAGTATTGAGAGGTCAGGTGGTGTGCATGTATTGGAAGTGGGCTGCGGGGGCTTAATTGTCATGTGGAGAGGAGAGTATTTCACAGCATGCAAAAGATAATACGATAATAGCACAAGCTTGCAATTGATGTAAGTTAAGAAGTACGGGGCATTTGGTCAGATCTAATGGTATGTTAGAAGAGGATCAGTTCCTTCAATACCACCATATCACACAAAGTGAAAGAAAACACATGTACGCAGCATACATTCAGTATTGGTAGAGACTTTTATTATTCACATTGGGCATGCCTAGAGTGTATCTTATTATGAAGGATTTGTGTTGCATTTATTTTGATGCCTTCCAAACATCATCGGTTAGCTGTATGTTAGCATGTGAATAATTATGTACAGTGTTTATATCGCATTCCACGTGATTGCATAGGATTATGTAATTACTGCTTCCCCCTGATTCAGACGGCTAACTGAATGAAATTCTCGGAAGCAGAACTGAATATTTTTATTAAGAAGTTCAATGAAGAAGAGGATAAGGAGAGGAAGAAAAGTGAGTTGTGGGAGTGTGTTATGACCTTTTGCAATGACATCATGTGGAAAGTAGCACGAAATGACCACCACATCCGAGATGGATTTCGGACGCTGAAGTCAAAGCTGGCCCATGCATGCATTCTAAATTGGTTCCCCTCTTGTAATGGTCCTAACCTTTGAGACAGTTGTTTTTTTTCCCCTATACAAATTGGTCTCCAAGCATTACTTCAATACAAGGGACAAATTTTTGTCAGAGGGCACCAATTGTGATGGCTAAAACTGGTTCTAGGGGAATTTCAAACATGGTTTGGGTGGGTCAAATTTGGGATTGAGGGGGGGGGGGGGGGGGGGGGTGGGGGGGGGGGGGGGGGGGGGGGGGGGGGGGGGGGCGGGGGGTGGGGGGGGGGGGGGGGTGGGGGGGGGGGGGGGGAACGACATTGCCTAAATGTATTTTGGTGTGGACCTCCACGGAGTGTAAATCAAAACAGTTCATGGAGAGAGAAAAATAATGTGGCCACACTATATTGCTAGCTAAGTGTGATGCTTATGGCTTTGGAAAAGGTCTTTTACTTTCATTCGTCTCATTGTTATGATAAGTCACGAGTAACTTGTATTTAGATTACTGACATGTGTTCATTAACTGGGGAACAGCCTGTTGTTTATTGTTGTCTGGTGGAAAATGCTTGTTACTATAGCAACCAGTGATTCTTGTAGTCAGCAGAGCTCTGTGTGTTGGAGTTCATCTTACAACATTCATGGCTGTCATGTGAACTGTTGATGGATTATTGTGACTTCTCATTCTCCAGAGTTTTCTTAATCTATTGTTATTGTTTTCTTGCATCACATTGATTGTTGTTTTGTATTTTGTAATGCAGACCTTTTTATGTTCCGTAAGAATACTGCCTTTGTTCTGTTCCTCTCTGCTTCTTAGATTCAAGCCATGGAGAACGGCTATATGGCAGGAGCAAGAGAACATCAAACACAATGGAAATGGACATCGGAAAAGTCGGACAGGTTCTTGGATTGAAACAGGTGTCTGATGAGCATCAATTGAAATATGCACATGAACGCACAAAATATGCACCAGCGCTATTTTGCACAGGTGTACGTACGCACACACTCTCCCGATGATGTATGTTTTTATGTAGCAGGGTCATTTGCTGTTTTTATAATTTGCTTCCTCTTTTAAAACGCAATGTGTGTCTGGTTTGTGTGTAAGATGTCAATGGTGTACTCTATGTGAATCACAATTGATTGTTTCAATGTTTCGTTATAGTTTTACCCAATAAGAGTGTCGAAATTACTGTCTATCACAATCTTTTCTGGAGATGTACCATTCAGTTCTAGTTAATAAATTATGCATTTCTGACGTATAATTGCGTGGCAATTGCTAATGAATTTGTACCTGATTATTTACTTGCTATAGGGGTTCAACAATTCCGAAAACCCTTTTTTTTTTGGGACTGCCAATGAAATTATAAAATGAGCCGTTTCTAATCAGCTAATTAGGTTCGCAAAATCAAGTTAACATTATAGCATGAAGATAATTCTTCGTACAAATTAATGCTGTCTGAATGCTCCCTCATGCTTGGTATACTATATGCGCTCTGATCGTGATTCCCATTGCGCTTGGCATAGTTTATTGTTTGCCCAAAAGGGGGTAGGTAACAGCTGGCCAGTCGGGTGTGCGTAAGGGTGCTGACCCCCTACCCTGAGCCTGACTGGACCAAGGGAAACGCTGGTCCCCATTAGGTCAGCCACACCCCTTGACGCCGGTCAAGGTAAGGTGGTTAGGTCAGGGTAGACGTCTGAAGGGTGCCGCCCAAGTGAAACCCCCAAATGGATTGATTAAGGGTGATTTGGTTCCAGGTAATTGTGTGAGTACACATGAAGTGTGTGCAGTGGAGTCATGGTGCTGATGCTACAGTTGCAGTGTCTGAAGGGCTTGTGAGTGGATGCCGGGTGTAGGTGGTGTAGGCAGCACTGCTCCATCTTCCCAGCCGCTGGATGGTGGATGGTGGGAGGCCTGCTTGTGCTGCTGCTGTTGCTGCCCCAATCCGGAGACTGTGGGTGTTGTTTTTGGCAGTGTTGTACCCACCCCTGAGCAGTAGGTCTTTCAAGATGGCTCTCATAGCTCTGGAGGTGAGTGGGCGGCCGGTGTGGAAGTGAAATAGGACTGCCCTTGGCGATACAGTGCAGTTTTCGAAGTATGCTCGCAGTGCCATGACTGGGCATGATGCGCAATGAGTGTAACCCATGGATATTATGGTGCCTCTCCCGGTTTGGTCCGTTTTCGACTTCTTGATAAGGAAGTGAAGGCCCTCCTTGACCCAGGTGACATCGCTTCTGGTGGGGTGGAGTCTGGGGTCGAATCTGCCTCTGGTATAGCTCGCTAACCCTCAGGAACCCAAAAAAAACCGAAAGTGAGGGCTGCTTTCAGCATCAGCTTGTCATGACTGCTCAGTGGATCACTGTTCAGTAACCTCAGCGGTTGCTCCAGCATCCCAGTGGTGAGAGGCAGTCTCTGGGGTCTGAGGTGGGCTGGGCCTGGGAGCGTTGCATGCCTCTGATGGCCAGGTTCAGTGTTGGGTTGTTGTGGGCCGGACTGCTGAACCCACGAGTAAGATGGAGGTGGGTGACGGCTGCCAGGTACACCTGGATGGTGTTAGCCTGGAGTACTTGGCTGAGGTAGGCAGCAAAGAGATGGATGGTGTGCTTGGACCCTGGAAGAGGGGTCAGATTGAAATGGGTGCAGAAGGCGTAGTACTTCCTGATCCCTGCCCTGTAGGTGGTGGATGTTGAGGGGGCCACGGCTCTATGCAGGAGGTGTCTGAGGCGGCCTTCTAGAGCTCTGCCAGCTCCTGAGGTACGGACGTGGGCAGCTGGTTGGCCTGGGGGGCAAGGGAAAAGAAGCGTGACATTTGATTGCAGGAAAGCAAGTCCGCATTGCAGTTCAGTCTGCCTGGGAGGTGCACCAGGGAAACTGTAAAGTTGTTTCTGGCTGCAATAAAGAACAGGGTTCTTAGGAGATCCGTTATGCCAGGGTGCCTTGAAGACTGGTTGGTCCATGCCTGGACTATGGGCAGGTTGTCGCAATAAAACCTGATGCGCTGTCCAGCCATGCAGGAGATGACCCCAAGTGAGAGCTGCTGCCACTATGGCAAATAGTTCCTGCCACTGTATGGAGCGCTTGAGTAGCTGCTGGTGTGGCTGCCAGTCGCCTCTGAACCAGGCACCATCCAGGTAAGCGCCAAATCCAAAGGAGCCGGAGGCATCGGTGTACAACTGGAAGGAGTCTGCATCCTTCCCCACTCAGGTGCTATGAACATCGAGATGCCATTCCAAGATGGAAGGAAGCTGTTCCACCATCGTAGGTTGGCTCTGGCTTCGCGGTTGAGATAGATGTGGTGGTGTAGCTTCCTCACTGTTGCTGAGAGCTGGATGAGACGATGCAGGAACAGGCGGCCTGCTGGGACAACCTTGGCTGCAAAGGATAGTTTCCCGATGAGAGATAGGAGCTCCCTCTTGGTAGCTTTGCGTTTGCCAAGCCATGATTTGACAATGCAGCTGGCAGCCTTAGCTTTGGACTGAGTGATTGCTGCCCACCCTACCATCCTTTATATACATGTGTGACCTGGAACCATATCAGGTGTCGATATCTTTGGGGACAGTGTGTTAGATTGAATGATGGGATTAGTTGAATATAAGTGAGACTTTCTCAGACTTTAAGGGCTTTAGGTTTGAATGGAGGCAAGGCTTTCCCTAGGCTCAGGGTTGAATGGAAGTGAGGCTTCCCCAGGGGCTACAACCTTGGGGATTTTAGCATATTGCTCGCATACCCCCAAAACATTAAACCAGGTTTAGTACCTAAACCAACACTTTTAATGTTAGAACTAAAAAATTGCATTTGGTTTTGTATCTGCACTGGACATAAATTGCATTATAATAGATTTTTCATTCATACACTGAAAAATGATGAAAACTAAAAAGGTGGTTCATTGTCACGTGTCCAGATCTTACTTGTACAGCTACTTGTCCATCTGTATTTGTTCCTTGTACGGTCCAGTTGATGTTTTCTGGCAATAATCCACTAACTGATGGCAGTCATATCTAATAGCTTTTGTGAGTCCACAGCACGTTGCTGCTAGCTTTGATCTCACGATATTGTTCAGACTTGGAGGTTGGAGAGGCATGTGAGAACTGACCTTCTCCAATAGCAGCTTTGCTTTCTTCCAGGCCTCAAGCCCCTCACTAATGTGCCATGGCAAGCAGATCAGGTAATCCAGTAAACCCTGCTTTATCAAAGTCTGTATTTCATTGTCTCTGCTCAGTATTATATGAAGACTACAGACTCCAGCTTCAAAGCACAGCAGGTCTATTGGGCACAGTGATGCACGGCAAAGTGGACTGTACACCAATCTCACTGTAGGGAATATGTCTGGCCATCTCATTCCTCGGGTCTTTTCTATCCACTTGCGAAGAAGACTGCAATTAACACTGCGGAGAAACCTAGTCAAGTAGAACTCGACTTGAGAGCTTAACTTTTCAGGTAAGAGAGCTGCTTTGGTCAATGCCAGTTGTGATATCATCATGACACCAAAGTACCTAGAAGTATAAGAAAATGAATGACATGCAGTTCAATGGTCACTATTCTGTGATTACTTGGCATAGTTCGAATCTCCAACACAACCCAAATAAACACTGCATTGATGTTGTCAAAACACTCACATTTCTTATTCCCTAGCGTTAGGTGAATATTTATCCAGTTGTACAGTACTGCATTGATGATTAGAAGCACACACATTCACACACACACACACACATTCACACACACACACACATACACACACACACACATGTACACACATGCTCACACAACACAAACATGCTTACATGACTAGATCAGACTCAAGCTTTAAACAGAGCTCTGGGTCCATATCTTCTAATTGAATTGGGTGTGAAGATGTCCTTTCTGCCACCTTCATCAAGGCACTAATGAGATCTACGTTTGAGAGGTATTTGTGTGTGTAAGCATTGTATGAGAGATTCTCGAGGCAGCAGAGGACATTGATGTGCATAGATGGAGTGAAGGTCGGAGTTTCCAGACATCCAGTCAACTGTTTTATTACATTCTGGTTCGATACTTTCTGAATTTGATGTTGTTCGTCTTCTGTTATTCTAATCAGAAGCAGGAAAAAGGTCAATTACCTCAAGAATGTTAATCAACAAATACATGCAATTATCGTTGTTATCATACATTATGTTCAAATAGGGTCAGGGGAGGGGGGGGGGGGGGGGGGGGGGGGGCAGCTGAAGTGTGTAAATGATGTGTCCAGTGACCATGAGTACATGTATATGCATGCATTATCAATGCATGACATTCTGAAAGTGGGTTTGATAGTGATGATGAGGTGGTGGTGGTGGGTTACATTATATGGAGAGTGATAGTAAATTATACCCCATTGCTTAAAATAGCTTATTTGCAACATGACTTGCTGGATTAGGCTTTGGACGGCATCATACAGAACATCTGTCAGTACTATGAATTGCTGGCTTCTAGTAGTGTCAGGAAGGTTGAGATTTTGAGGAGCGGCTATGCGTTTGGATGATATTGGAACTCGAAGGAAGGAACCAATAACATTATCCAAACTATTCACAACTTCGTATTTCAAGTGGTGGGGAAACACTATGTAGAGAGGGGCTAATAAGTATAGTACATGCTTCTCCAAATACTGGAGGTCGAGATGGCAAATATTGTCCCATGTTTGTTTCAGCAATAACGAGTGAAGCGATGTGATCACATCCAATCCTCCATTTCTGAGGATAAAGTCGGAGTTTGCGAGGATCTTTTCGGCTGAAAACATCAGCTGATTGATGCACTGGTCTATATCTTTCACATGAAGTGTGTCAGAAATCATTTTGCTAAACTCGGGTGAAATCTTGCCGGATGCCAACTGACTTTGCTCATTCTTGACGAACTCGAGGGCATTACGAAGTAGCGACATGAGATGAAAAGCGCATTCGACGTCGACAGTTGTCGTGAACTCAAGTGTGATCTGATCTCCATCTTTCAACCTGTAGAAATCCAAGCTCTCGGCGTCCGCCATTACAGTAGAGCCAAACGACAGCTTCTGATCGTAGACAGGCACTTGAAATTCTTCCTGGATAGCTAGTTTCAATGTCGCTACACTTTCGGGAAACTTTGTCGTGGTAAAGGTGCGGCTGGTCGTTGTGTTTTGTGGAGCGCAGAGAAGCAGAACGTTAAAGCTGATGGTTTTGCTCTGTTCTGACAGACAGGGCAGTGTGCTATAATAGGCCTCACCGCTTCGCTCTTCACGTGCACCATTGCAACCTTCTCCATCACTCCTGTTCGTTACCGTAGCATTCTTCACTTCCTTGGCTTCAGCGTTCCCCATAGATCTATGGGCGTGGTTCAGATGCCAGATCAGCTAGTCTATTAAACTAGTTTTTTAATTATAACCGTATCTATATTTATGGCATCCCAATGAATACCATTTGAAGCTTTTCCACATTCATTTCAGCACTAGATAAAACCAGTGCTCACTGTCGAGGCGCGCTAGTTTTCTGTCAGTATAATAACGTCACGCAGGTCATGGTCTGCTGTCCTGTTTTGACTTTCATGAAGCACTCGAATGGCAAACGATTTTTTTTTTTTAGAGAAAACGCCTTATAGTTGGGCAGAAACGTATCTTTTTCATAAAGAGGGAGATGTGTTGTTTATGCCTAGGCATATTTGGGATACAATTATTGGGTAGTGTTATGTGCATGTATAGTGTTACATCACTTACATGTAGGCTGCAAAGATATACTAGGTGTTCTAGTTCCATTTGTATTTGGGATTTATCACAGGGGCATCATCATCTTAAGGGTCTAACATTGTTTTGTCTGTCTATTAGGTGACCCTAGTGTGATCTATCAGACCAATTTGTTTCATCAAAATGGATGCAGACGAACCAATTCGCGACAGATCATCTTTGAAACTATAAACGCCAAGCTTTTGCCATCTGCGGAACACTTGAAATTGCTTCTGTATAGGTACAGTGTAAATTTATAATAGTAAAGCTTTGCTGTAAAGAAAATTGTGTTAACGTTAAGCCAAAAGTGGTGTTTTTTTATAATTGTTTCTATTTTTCACTGTTGTGTGGGAGTGTAGAGGAGCAAATTCATGCTGATCGATCTGCTCTGACAGACAAGTTATTTTATGCCCTTGATGATGCTGCTCTTCACGTGCTTCATTACAATCTTCTCCAACATTTTGTCTATTTTCGTACTATTCTTTACCTTCTCGGCTTGACCATACATTGATTCAGAAACGAAATGTAGGGCAATAAAAAATTGATGTCCCATTGCAACCATGTAATGAGTAGATTTCTGATGCCTATACCGGCATACTATAAATACAGTTCATACTGTACAAATCGGTTGATAGAGGTCAGACTAGGTGTTACATCCACAATACCATACCAAACTTCACATTAATGATCAACAGAATAAAGCATTGCATTTATAAACTGTTTAATCAATTGCCAACACCTAAACAATGAATCTGCCGTGTTACAATATCTGCATGCATGCGGGAATCCTAGCATTACATAATAAAGATGTTTGATATCACATACAGTGCCACAATACATCATGTGTGCAGTTCAATCAAAAGGTGAAAACATTTGCACATTCAATTCTCGCCTTCTGCATTTGAACAACCGAGGTGTTTATAAATCACATGATGTACTGAAAGTAGACTTCCTATACATAACTCCCACAAGTTTGCTACTTGTCCAGCTGCACAGTTGTCCGAATGTCTCCCTCATGTGGTCTGCTGTTGGCTGCTACCCAGCCAACTGATCGATGACAGTCTGAATGCATTGCCTCTGCAAGTCCACAGCACGTGGTAGCCAGCTTTGCTCTCACGATATTGTTCAGACTTTGAGGTTGCAGTGGTATGTGAGAACCAACCATCACCAATAGCAGCTTTGCCCTCTTATGGGCCTCAAGCCCTTCACTAATGTGCCATGGCAAGCAGATCAGGTAATCCAGCAAACCCTGCTTGATTAGACAGTGCCTCTCACCATCTTTACTCACTATTATTTGGAGTCTCATCACAGCAGCCTCCAAGCACAGTGAGTCTATTGGGCACAGAGATGTGTAGCGAAGAGGGCTGTACACCAAACTCAAAGGAGGGAATATATCAACCCAGATGTACCGACGAGCCTTTACCATCCACATGCAAAAAAGATTGAAATCCACACTGCGAAGAAAACGATTCAAGAGCAGCTCGACTTGAGAGCTTAACTTTTCAGGCAAGCGAGCTGCTTTGGTCAATGCCAGATGTGATATCACCATGACAACAAAGTACATAGGATACAAGTACATTCTTTATTTAATAATATGTAGTGTATGCTTGTCGAAAATGGTCACTGCTTTTTAACTTTCCTCTAGTTGTTTGTCACCTATTCCTTTCTATACTAAACATCTCTCCCATTCAGGCAATATTGAGTGATAGTTGTTTTTCTAACATGTGTATAGGTCACTCACTTATACATCGGCAGAAACTCACACACTTACATCACACAATCAGATTCAAGTTTTGAGAGAGTGCTGGATCCATATCTTCAAATATAATTTGGTGTGAAGGACTTCTGTATGCCACCTTCATCAAGGCACCAATGAGATCTACGTTTGAGAGGTACTTGTGTGTGTGAGGATTGTACAAAAGATGCTGGAAGCAGCCTAGTACATAAGTATGCACATGTCTGGGAAAGGTCGGAGTTTCCAGACATCCCACAAACTGATTCATTACTGTTTCGTTTGTTACGATCTGAAATTGATGCTGCTCGTCTGCTGTTTTGCTAAATTGTAGTAGGGAGTGCAAAGGTCAATTAATTAATATGTATCCAATTAACATTAAACATTAAATTATGTTGTACTCTTTGCAGTCTACATGTATAACACTACATGTACATAATACTACCTAATAATTAAATGTTGAATTAGAATTATATATCAACTGGATTCGGTCATCTGCTTTAGATGTACTATTAATTTGCATGTGCATCATGTCTGTTTTGTAGTGTATTGTCCATGACCAGCACTAATTGTTGACCACTTATTGTGGTGATGAAAAATTCCATCAAATTCACTTTAATGTGTAACTATGCTGTCGCGTTTGCCAATGTAAAAGTGGCATGCCATGCTAAAAGAAATATAAGACCAAATCTCCCATAGAGCCTGGCTCAAAAAACAAATCCTGGGCCTAAGTGAAAGTATTGAGTTCACATTGCAAGAAAAGAGTTCAACTGATGCCTATTCATTCATGCACCAATTGATGATTACATTATATGAGGAGAAATTTGCAACAAAGACTTAAGTGTTAAGGCACAATAGATCACCAATAAAAACATCATTCAGTGCTTCTAATTGCTGGGGTTTGGTAGAGGAATGCAAGTTGCGATTGTGAGGCACAATTATTGGTTTGGATGATATTGGAACTCGAAGAAAGGAACCCAATATGTTATCCAAATTATTAATAACTTTATATTTCAAGTGTTGGGGAATCACCATGAAGAGACTGTTTAATACCATTAGCACGTTGTACTCTAAATGCTGGAGTTCAAGATGGCATATTTGTTCCCATGTTTGATTCAGCAATAACGAGTGAAGTGATGTGGTCACATCCAGTCCTCTATTATTCAGGATGAACATGGAGTTTGCGAAGCACTTTTGAGGTGGAAACAGTTGCTTGATGCATTGGTTTATGTCTTTCACATGAAGTGTGTCAGTAATCGTTTTGCTAAACTCGGGTGAAATATTGCCGGATGCCAACTGACTTTGCTCATTATTGACAAACTCGAGGGCATTACGAAGTAGCGACATGAGATGAAAAGCGCATTCAAGGTCAACAGTTGTCGTGTACTCTAGTGTGATCTGATCTCCATCTTTCAACCTGTAGAAACCCAAGCTCTCGCCGTCCGCCAAAACAGCAAAGTCAAACGACAGCTTCTGATCGTAGACGGGAACTTGAAATTCTTCCTGGATAGCTAGTTTCAAAGCCGCTACACTTTCCGGAAACTTTGTCGTGGTAAAGGTGCGACTGGTCGTCGTGTTGTGTGGAGTGCGGAGGAGCAGAACGTTAAAGCTGATGGTTTTACTCTGTTCTGACAGACAGGGCAGTTTACTATAATCGGCCTCACCACTACGCTCTTCACGTGCACCGTTGCAACCTTCTCCATCACTCCTGTTCGTTACCGTAGCATACTTTGCTTCTTTGGCATCAGCGTTCTCCATAGGTAGGTCTAAGGGCGTGGTTCGGATGCATGTTATAACAGTTGCCTAAGCATGGGCATGGCAATAGTTTATAATTAGAAACACTATGTAACTTACGGTTCAACATGGCAAAACTCATTAGAACTTTTAAATATTTTTACAGCCATAGAATATCCTTTTTATGTTAGCCACGCGTTGCTATATGACGGTCCTAACCGGCGCGAAAAAATTCTTTCGATTTGGCCTTAGTAGCGATTTTCCCCACCCTTATAACAACCGCTTGGAAGCTAGCACCACATTCCTCAGCACCACATTCAAAAATGAATAAACTTAGCATTCCTCACGCGGCGGGCGTCATAAGCGCGTGTTTAATATAGTCACGTCAATCATTTGTAAACGTAAGCAAACACAATACAAAACGAAGTTGTTGTGAGCTATATGTAGCCACAGGGTAGATGTGTACTACCTGTGCTAACCAAAGACTCAAGGCCACGCGCGGATCCTGAACACTGGACTAGCTAGGAGTATGGCCACAACTACAAAGCCTTACAAGCTGTTCCATGTACCCACCCACAGGGTAGGTGTGTACCTGTGCCAACCAGGGACCCAACGTCACGCACGGATCCGGAACACTGGGGGTGTGACCACAACTACTAAGTACTTTCAAGCTCACCAGTGGAAATGGGTGCCATTCTTGTGAGTTGCAAAGCACTTTGAGGCAGACTCTGAGCTGTTCCATGTACCCACAGGGTAGGTGTGTACCTGTGCCAACCAGGGACCCAACGTCACGCGCGGATTTGGAACACTGGGGGTGTGACCACAACTAATAAGTAATTTTCAAGCTGATCAGTTGAGATGGGTGCCATTCTTGTGAGTTGCAAAGCACTTTGGGGCAGACTCTGAGCTGTTCCATGTACCCACAGGGTAGGTGTGTACCTGCGCCAACCAGGGACCCAACGTCACGCGCGGATCCAGAACACTGGGGGTGTGACCACAACTAATAAGTACTTACAAGCTGACCAATCGAGATGGGTGCCATTCTTGTGAGTTGCAAAGCACTTTGGGGCAGACTCTGAGCTGTTCCATGTACCCACAGGGTAGGTGTGTACCTGTGCCAACCAAGGACCCAACGTCACGCGCGGATCCAGAACACTGGGGGTGTGACCACAACTAATAAGTAATTTTCAAACTGATCAGTGGAGATGGGTGCCATTCTTGTGAGTTGCAAAGCACTTTGAGGCACACTCTGAGCTGTTCCATGTACCCACAGGGTAGGTGTGTACCTGTGCCAACCAAGGACCCAACGTCACGCGCGGATCCAGAACACTGGGGGTGTGACCACAACTAATAAGTACTTACAAGCTGACCAATCGAGATGGGTGCCATTCTTGTGAGTTGCAAAGCACTTTGAGGCACACACTGAGCTGTTCCATGTACCCACAGGGTAGTTGTGTACCTGTGCCAACCAAGGACCCAACGTCACGTGCGGATTTGGAACACTGGGGGTGTGACCACAACTAATAAGTACTTACAAGCAGACCAGTGAAGATGGGTGCCATTCTTGTGAGTTGCAAAGCACTTTGGGGCAGACTCTGAGCTGTTCCATGTACCCACAGGGTAGGTGTGTACCTGCGCCAACCAGGGACCCAACGTCACGCGCGGATTTGGAACACTGGGGGTGTGACCACAACTAATAAGTACTTACAAGCTGACCAGTGAAGATGGGTGCCATTCTTGTGAGTTGCAAAGCACTTTGGGGCAGACTCTGAGCTGTTCCATGTACCCACAGGGTAGGTGTGTACCTGCGCCAACCAGGGACCCAACGTCACGCGCGGATTTGGAACACTGGGGGTGTGACCACAACTAATAAGTACTTACAAGCTGACCAATGGAGATGGGTGCCATTCTTGTGAGTTGCAAAGCACTTTGGGGCAGACTCTGAGCTATTCCATGTACCCACAGGGTAGGTGTGTACCTGCGCCAACCAAGGACCCAACGTCACGCGCGGATCCAGAACACTGGGGGTGTGACCACAACTAATAAGTACTTACAAGCTGACCAATGGAGATGGGTGCCATTCTTGTGAGTTGCAAAGCACTTTGGGGCAGACTCTGAGCTGTTCCATGTACCCACAGGGTAGGTGTGTACCTGTGCCAACCAGGGACCCAACGTCACGCGCGGATCCAGAACACTGGGGGTGTGACCACAACTAATAAGTACTTACAAGCTGACCAATCGAGATGGGTGCCATTCTTGTGAGTTGCAAAGCACTTTGAGGCAGACTCTGAGCTGTTCCATGTACCGACAGGGTAGGTGTGTACCTGTGCCAACCAAGGACCCAACATCTGTTGCGGATTTGGAACACTGGGGGTGTGACCACAACTAATAAGTACTTACAAGCTGACCAGTGAAGATGGGTGCCATTCTTGTGAGTTGCAAAGCACTTTGGGGCAGACTCTGAGATGTGCCATGTACCCACAGGGTAGGTGTGTACCTGCGCCAACCAGGGACCCAACGTCACGCGCGGATTTGGAACACTGGGGGTGTGACCACAACTAATAAGTACTTACAAGCTGACCAGTGAAGATGGGTGCCATTCTTGTGAGTTGCAAAGCACTTTGGGGCAGACTCTGAGCTGTTCCATGTACCCAAAGGGTAGGTGTGTACCTGCGCCAACCAGGGACCCAACGTCACGTGCGGATTTGGAACACTGGGGGTGTGACCACAACTAATAAGTACTTACAAGCTGACCAATGGAGATGGGTGCCATTCTTGTGAGTTGCAAAGCACTTTGGGGCAGACTCTGAGCTATTCCATGTACCCACAGGGTAGGTGTGTACCTGCGCCAACCAAGGACCCAACGTCACGGGCGGATCCAGAACACTGGGGGTGTGACCACAACTAATAAGTACTTACAAGCTGACCAATGGAGATGGGTGCCATTCTTGTGAGTTGCAAAGCACTTTGGGGCAGACTCTGAGCTGTTCCATGTACCCACAGGGTAGGTGTGTACCTGTGCCAACCAAGGACCCAACGTCACGCGCGGATCCAGAACACTGGGGGTGTGACCACAACTAATAAGTACTTACAAGCTGACCAATGGAGATGGGTGCCATTCTTGTGAGTTGCAAAGCACTTTGGGGCAGACTCTGAGCTGTTCCATGTACCCACAGGGTAGGTGTGTACCTGTGCCTACCAAGGACCCAACGTCAAGTGCGGATTTGGAACACTGGGGGTGTGACCACAACTAATAAGTACTTACAAGCTGACCAATGGAGATGGGTGCCATTCTTGTGAGTTGCAAAGCACTTTGAGGCAGACTCTGAGTTGTTCCATGTACCGACAGGGTAGGTGTGTACCTGCGCCAACCAGGGACCCAACGTCACGCGCGGATTTGGAACACTGGGGGTGTGACCACAACTAATAAGTACTTACAAGCTGACCAATGGAGATGGGTGCCATTCTTGTGAGTTGCAAAGCACTTTGGGGCAGACTCTGAGCTGTTCCATGTACCCACAGGGTAGGTGTGTACCTGTGCCAACCAGGGACCCAACGTCACGCGCGGATCCAGAACACTGGGGGTGTGACCACAACTAATAAGTAATTTTCAAGCTGATCAGTGGAGATGGGTGCCATTCTTGTGAGTTGCAAAGCACTTTAAGGCACACTCTGAGCTTTTCCATGTACCCACAGGGTAGGTGTGTACCTGTGCCAACCAAGGACCGAACGTCACGCGCGGATCCAGAACACTGGGGGTGTGACCACAACTAATAAGTACTTACAAGCTGACCAATGGAGATGGGTGCCATTCTTGTGAGTTGCAAAGCACTTTGGGGCAGACTCTGAGCTGTTCCATGTACCCACAGGGTAGGTGTGTACCTGTGCCAACCAAGGACCCAACGTCACGTGCGGATTTGGAACACTGGGGGTGTGACCACAACTAATAAGTACTTACAAGCTGACCAATGGAGATGGGTGCCATTCTTGTGAGTTGCAAAGCACTTTGAGGCAGACTCTGAGCTGTTCCATGTACCGACAGGGTAGGTGTGTACCTGTGCCAACCAGGGACCCAACGTCACGCGCGGATTTGGAACACTGGGGGTGTGACCACAACTGATAAGTACTTACAAGCTGACCAATGGAGATGGGTGCCATTCTTGTGAGTTGCAAAGCACTTTGGGGCAGACTCTGAGCTGTTCCATGTACCCACAGGGTAGGTGTGTACCTGTGCCTACCAAGGACCCAACGTCAAGTGCGGATTTGGAACACTGGGGGTGTGACCACAACTAATAAGTACTTACAAGCTGACCAATGGAGATGGGTGCCATTCTTGTGAGTTGCAAAGCACTTTGAGGCAGACTCTGAGTTGTTCCATGTACCGACAGGGTAGGTGTGTACCTGCGCCAACCAGGGACCCAACGTCACGCGCGGATTTGGAACACTGGGGGTGTGACCACAACTAATAAGTACTTACAAGCTGACCAATGGAGATGGGTGCCATTCTTGTGAGTTGCAAAGCACTTTGGGGCAGACTCTGAGCTGTTCCATGTACCCACAGGGTAGGTGTGTACCTGTGCCAACCAGGGACCCAACGTCACGCGCGGATCCAGAACACTGGGGGTGTGACCACAACTAATAAGTAATTTTCAAGCTGATCAGTGGAGATGGGTGCCATTCTTGTGAGTTGCAAAGCACTTTGAGGCAGACTCTGAGTTGTTCCATGTACCGACAGGGTAGGTGTGTACCTGCGCCAACCAGGGACCCAACGTCACGCGCGGATTTGGAACACTGGGGGTGTGACCACAACTAATAAGTACTTACAAGCTGACCAATGGAGATGGGTGCCATTCTTGTGAGTTGCAAAGCACTTTGGGGCAGACTCTGAGCTGTTCCATGTACCCACAGGGTAGGTGTGTACCTGTGCCAACCAGGGACCCAACGTCACGCGCGGATCCAGAACACTGGGGGTGTGACCACAACTAATAAGTAATTTTCAAGCTGATCAGTGGAGATGGGTGCCATTCTTGTGAGTTGCAAAGCACTTTAAGGCACACTCTGAGCTTTTCCATGTACCCACAGGGTAGGTGTGTACCTGTGCCAACCAAGGACCGAACGTCACGCGCGGATCCAGAACACTGGGGGTGTGACCACAACTAATAAGTACTTACAAGCTGACCAATGGAGATGGGTGCCATTCTTGTGAGTTGCAAAGCACTTTGGGGCAGACTCTGAGCTGTTCCATGTACCCACAGGGTAGGTGTGTACCTGTGCCAACCAAGGACCCAACGTCACGTGCGGATTTGGAACACTGGGGGTGTGACCACAACTAATAAGTACTTACAAGCTGACCAATTGAGATGGGTGCCATTCTTGTGAGTTGCAAAGCACTTTGAGGCAGACTCTGAGCTGTTCCATGTACCGACAGGGTAGGTGTGTTCCTGCGCCAACCAGGGACCCAACGTCACGCGCGGATCCAGAACACTGGGGGTGTGACCACAACTAATAAGTGTACTTACAAGCTGACCAATGGAGATGGGTGCCATTCTTGTGAGTTGCAAAGCACTTTGGGGCAGACTCTGAGCTGTTCCATGTACCCACAGGGTAGGTGTGTACCTGCGCCAACCAGGGACCCAATGTCAAGTGCGGATTTGGAACACTGGGGGTGTGACCACAACTGATAAGTACTTACAAGCTGACCAATGGAGATGGGTGCCATTCTTGTGAGTTGCAAAGCACTTTGAGGCAGACTCTGAGCTGTTCCATGTACCGACAGGGTAGGTGTGTACCTGTGCCAACCAAGGACCCAATGTCATGCGCGGATCCAGAACACTGGGGGTGTGACCACAACTAATAAGTACTTACAAGCTGACCAATCGAGATGGGTGCCATTCTTGTGAGTTGCAAAGCACTTTGAGGCACACTCTGAGCTGTTCCATGTACCCACAGGGTAGTTGTGTACCTGTGCCAACCAAGGACCCAACGTCACGCGCGGATCCAGAACACTGGGGGTGTGACCACAACTAATAAGTACTTACAAGCTGACCAATGGAGATGGGTGCCATTCTTGTGAGTTGCAAAGCACTTTGGGGCAGACTCTGAGCTGTTCCATGTACCCACAGGGTAGGTGTGTACCTGTGCCTACCAAGGACCCAACGTCTATTGCGGATTTGGAACACTGGGGGTGTGACCACAACTAATAAGTACTTACAAGCTGACCAATGGAGATGGGTGCCATTCTTGTGAGTTGCAAAGCACTTTGAGGCAGACTCTGAGCTGTTCCATGTACCGACAGGGTAGGTGTGTACCTGCGCCAACCAGGGACCCAACGTCACGCGCGGATTTGGAACACTGGGGGTGTGACCACAACTAATAAGTACTTACAAGCTGACCAATGGAGATGGGTGCCATTCTTGTGAGTTGCAAAGCACTTTGGGGCAGACTCTGAGCTGTTCCATGTACCCACAGGGTAGGTGTGTACCTGTGCCAACCAAGGACCCAACGTCACGCGCGGATCCAGAACACTGGGGGTGTGACCACAACTAATAAGTACTTACACGCTGACCAGTGAAGATGGGTGCCATTCTTGTGAGTTGCAAAGCACTTTGGGGCAGACTCTGAGCTGTTCCATGTACCCACAGGGTAGGTGTGTACCTGTGCCAACCAAGGACCCAACGTCACGTGCGGATCCAGAACACTGGGGGTGTGACCACAACTAATAAGTAATTTTCAAGCTGATCAGTTGAGATGGATGCCATTCTTGTGAGTTGCAAAGCACTTTGGGGCAGACTCTGAGCTGTTCCATGTACCCACAGGGTAGGTGTGTACCTGCGCCAACCAAGGACCCAACGTCAATGCGGATTTGGAACACTGGGGGTGTGACCACAACTAATAAGTACTTACAAGCTGACCAATGGAGATGGGTGCCATTCTTGTGAGTTGCAAAGCACTTTGGGGCAGACTCTGAGCTGTTCCATGTACCCACAGGGTAGGTGTGTACCTGTGCCAACCAAGGATCCAACGTCACGCGCGGATCCAGAACACTGGGGGTGTGACCACAACTAATAAGTAATTTTCAAGCTGATCGGTGGAGATGGGTGCCATTCTTGTGAGTTGCAAAGCACTTTGAGGCAGACTCTGAGCTGTTCTATGTACCCACAGGGTAGGTGTGTACCTGCGCCAACCAGGGACCCAACGTCTATTGCGGATTTGGAACACTGGGGGTGTGACCACAACTAATAAGTACTTACAAGCTGACCAATGGAGATGGGTGCCATTCTTGTGAGTTGCAAAGCACTTTGAGGCAGACTCTGAGCTGTTCTATGTACCCACAGGGTAGGTGTGTACCTGTGCCAACCAGGGACCCAACGTCACGCGCGGTTCCGGAACACTGGGGGTGTGACCACAACTGATTAGTACTTTCAGGGGAGATGGGTGCCATTCTTGTGAGTTGCAAAGCACTTTGAGGCAGACTCTGAGCTGTTCTATGTACCCACAGGGTAGGTGTGTACCTGCACCAACCAGGGACCTATCGTCATACAATAATCTGAACACTGGACCAACTAAGGTTGTGACAACAACTGATCAGTTCAACGGCTGTCATGGACCTGGTCAAATGATCTTTTAGCAGTTACTGTATATTTCTGGTTTCCAAACTGCCATTTGTAATGTGAATAAAGACTATTTATTGTTACGTTGGTTAATCCAGGGCAAGTTTGTGTCTGTAATGAATGTACTTGTGTGTGAGAGTGTATGTTTGCGAGTCTGAGTGTTTGTTTATTGGTGGATGTACATCTGAGGAGTCGCCTGCTGTAGGTAACAGTTGTGACCATGTTTGTATACATGTACAATGAGTTGTGCTATTGTTGATCTTGGCAAAGAGTTGAGGAGTGGTCTTCACATCCACTAACTGGAGCCTGTGTATATATTCCCTCCAAGCAGTATCCCAGTTTATGAAAACATCTTTGTTCTTATAGTGGGTGAAGCCTGTGTTTGGTCTTATATAAATGTATTGACTTTTATAGCCCAGTGCAGTTGTACTTGTATGGAAGTTACTTTGTGATGGTAAGTTAACTTTAGCTTCAGTTTAGTTGTTTTATTGGATGTGCCCTTTTATAGCCACATATTAGACGAAAGCATAACTTTGAACCTGGTGCACTTGTAAATTACATTGCTGACACAGGGGAGACACCTCCAAAAGATGCATCATGCAATGGACCTAGTGGTTACTGGTATTTAGCTGCACAAGTTTTGTATTTTATGTTTGATGATGTAATGATGAAACACATGCATAGCCATATGTGTGTTATAATGTGGGTGTGTACACATATGTTATAATGAGTATACTTTTGACCTGCACTAGAGACCAAGCAGTTCTGGCTACAGAGGGAAAGGTTGCTGATCATGTACAGGAAGATACCAGTACTCATTTGGATGGAGAGATTAAGGAGGAAGGAGCTAATGATGTAGAGACTGTGGGTGAAGGACCAAGTAATAGTGAGCACCAAGATAGTGTGGATGAAGGGCCTAGTGATGGTGTGGATGAAGGGCCTAGTGATGGTGTGGATGAAGGGCCTTAGTGATGGTGTGGATGAAGGGCCTAGTGGTGGTGTGAATGATAGTGTGAATGAAGGACCTTGCGATGGTGTGGATGAAAGGCCTAGTGATGAAGGGCCTAGTGATGGACCTAGTGATGGTGAGGAAAAAATACTACTTTATCTCTATCTGACTGGAAGTACAAAGATTCTGAAGTATATCTAATTTCAACAGGAATTCATTACATACATGTGTATGTAATGCATTATCCAGTCCAGAGCATCACCAAAGCTCTTTTGATTGCGGTGCATTTCTTGTTTTGTGAGGAGGCTGAAAAGTGTTGACCCCTTAACATGCATTTGAACATTTTTTTAGGCTGCAAGACTAGAAGTGGAGGGTTTGGATTACGTACACACACAAGTAGTGAAACTGTTGTAGGAAATGATGCCACGATTTCGAGCCCAGATGGCTTATGAACTGTCAGAAGGTACACTTTACCCACTGCAAACATTCAAAAAGAGCATCGATAATCCAGGTGATGAGCAGAGTTTGTACGAGGAATTGAAACAATTCCAAATCATTGTAACAAACACAAATCACATGAACAGTTGCATGAGTAAATTTATGCAAGGTATTATCCAATTTCAGAGATGAATTTGGGTGGTATTTACCAGTTGGATAAAGACACTGATGCAAGTTTCCAGGATGGGAGTGACAAGGAAGATGATGACACACAAGTGTAGAAAGTGATAGCAGCAGTGTTGATGATACTGATCTTGCTGCTGGTGCTATTTTGGTTCCTGATTTCAAGAACAATCCTGACCAAGATGATATTTTTGCCACACCATGGGAGAAGGAACACTACCTTAAGTACTTTCCACGCCAAACCAGACCATCTGATAGGTACTATGCCATAATGATGTCTTGATACTTTTGCAATTCCAATCCAATTTAAAGGCACTCTCCATTTAAAAGAACATTGATAAGACAAATAGTGAAAGAGCTTGAGGTATGCATCATTAAAGTGCACATTTTGGATCATAATACTATGAATGCTGTTTACTTCTAGCCATCAACGCGAATGATATTAATGGGGACCATGATTTGTGGGGCCTATTGGCATCATAAAGCAGCTCCAGAAAGTGAACGCAAACTGGCCACTTGAAAATTTGCTTGATGTGGTATGTGCCCAGCAATACTGCACGTGACAAACATTTAATCAGGAGTTCCCGCATACTAAAGGCATATGAGATCGAGTACTACCTCATGGGACTTGAAAGTGACGTAAAAAGGCAGCTTTCTTTGCTTCTATCCAGTGTGAACAAGCACATCGTATGGCCAGAGGTTAGTTGCCACGACGGTGAGTTGTACCATAGATGGTAACTTTAAGGTATCATTTTCCTCAGATTATCACTGTTGTATTGATGCGGACCTTTAAATTGTCGAGGCACGAAGCAATCAAAAGTTACCTCAGCCACACGCTGCCTGCATACGATACATAGCGACATAGACTGCAATGCATCGTGCGTTAATTTTATAGTGTACTCATTCATACATCTATGAATACCAACTATCTATGTTGCAACAACCAAGGCAATGAATATAATTAGCCGTACGTAATCTAATTAGAGTGGAATGTGGTGCTGAGGAATGTGGTGCTAGCTTCCAAGCGGTCTTATAACTTATAACTATCCACCAGAAACAAGAAGCAAGTTATTCTTTGCAGCAGTGGTGGATACAGGGGTGGGCAAACCCGGCCTATGCCCCCCCCCCCCCCCCCCCCCCCCCCGAACTAATAAGGATACGCCTCCTTTCCATTGTAATGAATTTAATTAGTACATGTCATCAGCGAGGACCTATTGTACGTGTTATATATCACCCCTCCCATGGCTAAGACTATTGCTGAAGTGTTTGCGGCGAGCAAAAAGTGTATGTGCCAATGAATCATTATTGTTATATTGAACACACAGTTCCTATACAATTGGCAACTGTATAATATGGGACAGTTTCCGCGAAAATTGCCCCACGGATATATTATAAAATGTTATAAAAATGCATCGCGGGTGAATCGCTATACCTTCCCAACGGTTAACGCTATCGACTTCCTATTTTCAACACTTCATACTACACCATTTCGCTACGGGGAAACTTATTTTGGGGCCTTGCACTAGTTCCTTGCTGATGCTACGAAGTCCGATACCCCATGGGGTTCAAAACCGTCACATCTTCAGCTAGGAGAGTTTAAATCGCTTCAAATTCCGTATGTACATACAGGGGTCCTGTTGCTATTGATGTGTTCAGTTCGTTAATTTTTACTCTATCCGTCACGGAGATACAGCTGTGCAAAGTTAATGCACATTTCCCGCTCGATTGCACCATTTTTGCATGCAACCCGTGTTCCATTCTCCCAATCCACAATAAATTTTGATAACTTCTTTGTTCCGCCCATTTCTCCCTTAAACTAAGCTAGCCGTTCCCAACTGTTTTTGTCTCACTCAGGCAGTGAGTTTATGCGGGAAAGTTAAAAGAAGAAGAACGCTGCTCAGTTCCAGACGATCGTACCAAATTAACGGACCCCAAGTGAATATAACCTTGCGCCTCCCACGTCGCCGGCAGTATTCAAAACGGCACGCGTAAGGCTATTTGCTAAGCACTCACATCATCCTCTAGTCGTGTAATAAAGCTTTCCTATTTGCCATCATCTTGCTAAAATCATCGTCTTATATCTGCCACGCCCACTCGGCTACGATTTCGGTCTCACACAATTAACTTTCAGCTCACACATACTCATGCTGGCTCCCACTTGTGCACACACTTGCATTGTTACGTACATGGCCCTGTACACTATCGTATAGCATATTTTCTTATACACAACCGCACACACACACACACACACACACACACACACACACACACACACACACACACACACACACACACACACACACACACACACACTCATGTACAGCGTACTTGCACACACCAGTTATACATGTGGCAAACAATACACCTGTCTGATGATAGTACAAACACTCTCACTCACATTGTCACATGCACAAGTACATGTATTCTATTCAATTCAGCTGATTGCATTTTAATTTGTGTACCAAGCTTGCATAAAACACACATGCACAGGCACACACACACACATGACATGCACACACAGACACACAAATGCACACACAGACACACTAACACATGACATACACACACAGACACACAAATGCACACACAGACACACTAACGCACACACACATACACACATGACATACACACAGACGCATACAAACACACACAGACACACTAACGCACACACACACACTCACACAGACACACACACACAGGCACACACAGACACAAATGCACACACAGACACACTAACACACACACACACACACAAACGCACACAGACACACACACATGACATACACACAGACACATACAAACACACACACACACTAATGCACACACACACACTAACGCACACAGACACACACATGACATACACACAGACGCATACAAACACATGCACACAGATACACAGACACACATGGACACACAAAAAACACGACACACATATGACAAACACACACACACGCACACACACACACACGTACACACATGGAAATACACACTAGCACACAGACACACATGCACACACACATGCATGAAATACACACTAGCACACACAGACACACTACATACACACAGATGCATTCAAACACACACACACAGACACACTAACGCACACACACACAAACACACACGCACACATGACATATACACATTCACACACACACACACACACTAACGCACACAGACACACACATGACATACACACAGACGCATACAAACACACACACACAGATACACAGAGACACACATGGACACACAAAACACACGACACACATATGACAAACACACACACGCACACACACACACGTACACATACACACATAGAAATACACACTAGCACACACAGACACACATGCGCACACACATGCATGAAATACACACTAGCACACACATGCACACAGACATGACATACACACACAGACACACTAACACACACACACATGACATACACACACAGACACACAAATGCACATACAGACTGCATTTCAATTTGTGTACCAAACACACACATGCACACGCACAGGCACACACACACATGACATACACACACAAATGCACACACAGACACACTAACGCACACACACACAGACACACAAATGCACACACAGACACACTAATGCACACACACACACAGGCACAGACACATGACATACACACACAGACACACAAATGCACACACAGACACACTAACACACACACACACACACACAAACGCACACACATGACATACACTGTACACACAGACGCATACAAACACGCACACAGACACACTAACACGCACACACTCACACAGACACACACAGACACATGACATACACACACAGACACACTAACGCACACACACACACAAACGCACACAGACACACACATGACATACACACTGACGCATACAAACACACACACACACAGATACACAGACACACACATGACACACAAAACACACGACACACATATGACAAACACACACACGCACACACACACGTACACACACACATGGAAATACACACAGGCACACACAGACACACATGCATACACACAGATGCATACAAACACACACACACAGACACACTAACGCACACACACACACAAATGCACACACAGACGCACACATGGCATACACAGACACATACAAACACACACACACAAACACACTCTAACGCACACATGACATACACACAGACGCATACAAACACACACACACAGATACACAGACACACAAAACACACGACACACACATATACAAACACACACACACATGCACACACACACACATGGAAATACACACTAGCACAAACAGACACACATGCATACACAGGCACACACGAAATACACAGACATACACACACACGAGACAGTCACACAAAACACTCAGACACACACATGCACCGACACACAGAGGAACATACACACATGACAGACACACACACACACACACACACACACACACGGACACACAAGCACACACAGACACACACACGAAATATATACACTCACGAAATACACAGACACACAGACACGCAGACTTGCACACAGACTCACACACACAAAATACATATAGACACACATGCACAGACACAACAGACACACACTCACAGATACACACACAATACACACAGACACACATACAGATACACACATACAGATATACAGACGCACACACAGACTCGCACATGTGCACAGACACGTGTTACACAAAGCACACACTGTTGTTCATGTGGAAAAAAACAGTAGTGCTCTCTGATAATGATGGTACACAAATTTTCTCTCACTGAATGCCTTCTCTGCACATGCATTTTTGATCTATCTATTGAACAGCTCATGAGACCATGAGACATGTCTACACATGTAGTGTCATTGGAGTGGTCCTTTATGCATACATTGTGTCCTTATAGAACTGTCCCCTGACACAAGGGACAAGTCATGCATGTCATGGTTTGCTAACAAGCTCAAGGCTTCTGAGTGCTTGTGGAATGATGAATATTGCTATCCATTGTGTCTGTGTAAACTTACCACCTACCGCAATCAGCAATGACATCGCCAGGCAGAACCATCGCCCTTCATAAAAAACTGCGTGGTACATCCTTCTAGAAGAGGCAGCACTAGTCTCGTACCCAGACCCAGATTCCCAACAGCTGCGCCACTCGCAGCTGTTGGGAATCTGGGTCTGGGTACGAGACTAAGGCAGCACACTGTACTAGCGTAAATTAAATGACTACTCGTAGAAGGCACTACATACTTTGTACTTATGGTGAGGAACAGCAATCTGAGTTCATGTACACTCGTTTAATTCGCTGCATTCAATTAGTACGACACGGGACACACAACATTGTGCTGATGAAAACAGTAGGCCTGTGAGCCTGCGATGGTACCTCCATTATCGTTGCAGATCGTGGTAGGTCAGGTAAGTTTACACAGACATATCGATAGCAAGCTAGTAACGATATTCATTATACTGTACTCCGAAAATGCTTTTTTTTACAGGTCAGACGAGCACTTGTACAGAGTGATAAGAGTATACGTCTGCTTGCAACAATACAGAGGAAACACACAGAGATTGATGTGTGTGTGTGTGTGTGTGTGTGTGTGTGTGTGTGTGTGTGTGTGTGTGTGTGTGTGTGTGTGTGTGTGTGTGTGTGTGTGTGTGTGTGTGTGTGTGTGTGTGTGTGTGTGTGCTCAGGATGTACAGACGCATTTGCACAACATATACACATGCATCAGGGTGTGTGAACCAACATGAGGGCATGTTCATGTGCTCTGTGTGAGCTAAATATTGTATGGGCAAAGAGAGACTCAAGTCTCTGCAACTGGTACACAAGCCACCTAGCTGAGTAGTGGAGGCATAAAGAATGATAAGAAGTTGTTCAAGGATCAAGGATTTTGCCAAACAAGAAAGCTTTATTACACAATTGTACTTAACTACAAAAAAGATGGATGTGAGTGTGTAAGAACTTAAAGTCTTATGCACGTTGCTGCAGGGACCCTCCACACACACACCACAATTTTTGGCCAACTGTGTAAATCTCATCAAGGAATGATAGCCGACAACAACTTTTTCGATGACAACATCATACGCTTCATGATTAAAAATAAATTCGTGCATCTCTACATGTAGACTTGTATATTTAATTATTCATTTTGCTCCAAAGAAATCAGCCACCCCCCCCCCCCACACACACACACACTTTTTAAAATTGTACCATGGGGCCCAGTGCTGTGGTGAATACAGTGATATACTTTGCCACATGCATACAGTGGTACTGGACACCAATCCTATGGGGGCTGAGGACCAATATATGACATAGAGCTCGCACTTTAGAAACGACACAGGTACATGTAGCTACATGTGTGTCTGTATATGTGTGTGTCTGTGTGTATGTCGTGTGTGTATCTGTGTGTCCATGTCGTGTGTGTATCTGTGTGTCCATGTCATGTGTGTATCTGTGTGTCCATGTGTGTTCATGTGTGTCTCTGTGTGTGTCTGCATGTGTGTGTCTATGTGTATATCGTGTGTATGTATTTTTTTGTATGAGTCTGTGTGCATGTATGTCTGTGTGCGTATCTGTGTGCGTATCTGTGTATTTCATGTGTGTGTCTGTAGGTGTGTTTGTGTATTTCATGTGTGTGTCTTTGTGTGCTTGTGTGTCTGTGTCTGTTGTGTGTGTATGGGATGTGTGTATCTTGTGTGTGCGTGTGTGTGTCTGTGCATGTGTGTGCGTCTGCATGTGTGTGTCTGTGCGTCTGCATGTGTGTGTCTGTGCATGTGTGTGTCTATGCTTGTGTGTCCATGTGTGCCCGCGTCTGTGTGTCTGTCGTGTGTGTGAGTCTGTGTGTATGTCGTGTGTGTCTGTGTATTTCATGTGCATGTCTGTGTGTGTCTCTGTGCATGTGTGAGAGACCAGAGGTCTCTCTGATGTCATAAGTTCACACGGGGTCATAACGTGTCGAACTCATGAATGGAACATTTAGTAGGCTGTCTGTGTGTATATAATGGTGTGAACTGTGTATGTTCGGGGGTCTGGTGACGAGATTAAGTGGCTAGCAGGTGGAACAACGTGAGCAGAGCAGCGCTAGTGGCGGGGCGCGCAAGCTGTAGCTAGTTAGGTCCGTTACATATGGTGGCAGCGGTGGGATCCATCCGTGACAGTTGTTCACGGAGACCCATGGATCCAGGAAGAGCGTACGCGCGTCGTGACTGCGCAGGTGTGAGGCTGAGGTGGACCTGGAGAAACGGAAGGCTTGCAGCTAATCCAAAAGTGGTAGACCTGAGGGTAGCCGGCTGGAGTGCGTGTCTAGCGGTACCCAAGAATGGAGAACCTGAGGGTGGTGGAGTCGTTCCGATGCTAGGAGGACCTGCAGAAGTTTCCTGTGAGCCATCACGGACGGAGCGTGTGAGAGATCAGAATGGAAAGATGGAGCTAGCGGAGTATGTCTGAAGGGGAGAAGGCGGAAAGATAAGCAAAGGCAGGAAGGAACGGTCGACAAAGGAATGGTGTTTGTCGCAGGAGAAGAAGAGAGGAGTGTGAGAGACCAGAGGTCTCTCTGATGTCATAAGTTCACACGGGGTCATAACGTGTCGAACTCATGAATGGAACATTTAGTAGGCTGTCTGTGTGTATATAATGGTGTGAACTGTGTATGTTCGGGGGTCTGGTGACGAGATTAAGTGGCTAGCAGGTGGAACAACGTGAGCAGAGCAGCGCTAGTGGCGGGGCGCGCAAGCTGTAGCTAGTTAGGTCCGTTACAGCATGTCTGTGTGTGTCTGTGTCTGTGTATGTGTCTGTCGTGTCAGAGTGTGTTGTGTGGGTCTATGCGTGCCTGTGTGTGTGTCTGTGTGTGCGTCTGTGTGTGTGTGTCTGTGCATGACTGCATGTGTCTGTGTGTATGTGTCTGTGTGTATGTGTCTGTGTGAGTGTCTGTGTGTGTGTGTCTGTGTGCCTGTGTGTGTGCATGTGTGTCTGTGTGTGCCTGTGTGTATCTGTGTGTATGTTGTGTGTGTGTGTCTATGTGTGTGTGTGTCTGTGTGTGTGTGCGTCTGTGTATGTGTGTGTGTGTCTGTGTGTGTGTGTCTGTGTGTATGTTGTGTGTGTCTATGTGTGTGTCTGTGTGTGTGTGTCTGTGTGTGTGTGTCTGTGTGTGTGTGTCTGTGTGTTGTGTGTGTGTCCATGTGTACCTGTGTGTCCGTGTCCGTATGTGTGTGTGTGTTTGTGGGTGTACGTCATGTGTGTGTCTGTGTATCTATATGTTGTGTGTGAGCGTTTTTGCATGTGTATTGCCACATTTATACAGTGGTGTGTGTGTGCAAGTGTGCAATGTTTGTGTACATTTAGAGTACCAGATGGGGACACAATGTATTCAATCCTTGGAGACACGATACATGTAGAGAAAGCTTGGTACACAAATTTACATAGAATCAGTGGTCTGTACAGGCATGCACAAGTACAGTTGAATTGAATAGAATACATGTGCATGTGACAATGTTTGTGAGTGAGAGTGTTTGTACCATCATCAGACAGGTGTATTGTTTGCCACATGTATAACTGGTGTGTGCAAGTATGCTGCACATGAGTGTGTGTGTGTGTGTGTGTGTGTGTGTGTGTGTGTGTGTGTGTGTGTGTGTGTGTGTGTGTGTGTGTGTGTGTGTGTGTGTGTGTGTGTGTGTGTGTGTGTGTGTGCGGTTGTGTATAAGAAAATATGCTATACGATAGTGTACAGGGCCATGTACGTAACAATGCAAGTGTGTGCACAAGTGGGAGCCAGCATGAGTATGTGTGAGCTGAAAGTTAATTGTGTGAGACCGAAATCGTAGCCGAGTGGGCGTGGCAGATATAAGACGATGATTCTAGCAAGATGATGGCAAATAGGAAAGCTTTATTACACGACTAGAGGATGATGTGAGTGCTTAGCAAATAGCCTTACGCGTGCCGTTTTGAATACTGCCGGCGACGTGGGAGGCGCAAGGTTATATTCACTTGGGGTCCGTTAATTTGGTACGATCGTCTGGAACTGAGCAGCGTTCTTCTTCTTTTAACTTTCCCGCATAAACTCACTGCCTGAGTGAGACAAAAACAGTTGGGAACGGCTAGCTTAGTTTAAGGGAGAAATGGGCGGAACAAAGAAGTTATCAAAATTTATTGTGGATTGGGAGAATGGAACACGGGTTGCATGCAAAAATGGTGCAATCGAGCGGGAAATGTGCATTAACTTTGCACAGCTGTATCTCCGTGACGGATAGAGTAAAAATTAACGAACTGAACACATCAATAGCAACAGGACCCCTGTATGTACATACGGAATTTGAAGCGATTTAAACTCTCCTAGCTGAAGATGTGACGGTTTTGAACCCCATGGGGTATCGGACTTCGTAGCATCAGCAAGGAACTAGTGCAAGGCCCCAAAATAAGTTTCTCCGTAGTGAAATGGTGTAGTATGAAGTGTTGAAAATAGGAAGTCGATAGCGTTAACCGTTGGGAAGTTATAGCGATTCACCCGCGATGCATTTTTATAACATTTTATAATATATCCGTGGGGCAATTTTCGCGGAAACTGTCCCATATAATTATGTCATATCCAGAAATGAGCGGTCAAAGGGAAAGCTAATTAATTCGCGGTTTGCGAATCACCGAATATTCCCGTATAACTTCCCATAGACATGTATGGGGTACGTTAATTTTTATGCCATCTGTTACGGAGATACAGTTGAATAAACTACGTGCACGTTTTCCCGCTTGATTCGCGCCAATGTAATAATCCCCGCCTCCCCATACATTGAGCGGAGCGCAATTTGCCCAAATCATTGGCGCGAAACGAGCGCGAAAATGTGCACGTAGTTTGTTCAACTGTATCTCCGTAACGGATTGCATAAAAATTAACGAACAGAACAAATAGATAGGTATAGGACCTCTCTATCTACATACCGAATTTGAAGCGATTTGATTACTCCTGCCGAAAGTTATGACGGGTTCATACCTTGTGGGGTATCGGACGTTGCAATACAGGCACGGAGCAAGTGCAAGACCCCAAAAAGTATTTTACCGTAGAGAAATGGTGTAGTATGAAGTGTTGAAAATAGGAAGTCAATGGCGTGTACCGTTCGGAAGTTATATCAGTTTTATATGAACAAAATTTTATATCGTTTTATATAAATACACTAGGTCCCTTTTCGCGGGCACTGTCCCATATGTCATATCCAGAAATGAGCGGTCAAAGGGAAAGCTAATTAATTCGCGGTTTGCGAATCACCGAATATTCCCGTATAACTTCCCATAGACATGTATGGGGTACTTTTATACCAAGCACACCAGATTTTTCTCAGCATTTGCCAAGAGGGATTGTTAGTACACTACATTTGCCATGATTTTTAGTGGGGTCGTCGTATTTTTCCTATTTAAGGCGTCGCTTCCCTAGGATTGTCATAACATTGTCCTCAATGTACACGTAGTCAATGGGTGCGTTTTCTCATTACAAATTCTATGACCATTTGTGTCAATACCTTTACGATTTGCCAATTTGCCAAAGGAAAAACATGTAGCTAGTACATCGAAGAACTATAATATATATTGAAAATTGGGTCTTTGTATTTAAGAATCGGCTTCCATAATTGAAAGAAGTATTCTATATCGAATCGGATTGTTGTCTCCGTCTCGTGCCCTCAAAATCGACTCACGCGCGGGACAAGGCAAATGAGTATCTCCCTAGCTGTACCAGTTTTATACAGTATCAAATCGGGCCTGAAATCGATTCTGCACGCCTCCTAGCGCTACGTAACAAGGTTTGTTGCTACCAGTGGAGTAGCCTACATATAAATGTACGTTATCGTACCCATACGTTCCGGATCTTTTGTAAACATCGCCGGGCCCGGCCGGCCATTTCATAATTGTATTGCTGTTAGGCTGTTACGTTGGTAGTTTATCTAAGTAACTGAAGTACAACTACTAGTATAGGTGTGGCCGGAGCTACTATTGGCACCAATAGTAATACGGCTACATGCATGTGTTTTAATTCTAGAAAATGCGCACCGATTTATCGAGTATCAAAGAAGCTGATAGCAGCGTCAACGGCGTGGTAGCGTATTTTATTCTGCTGTCTGGCGCTGCGTTGCAACATCCACCATGCACCAGCAAAACGCCGTTGCAATCTTTCAGGTGAAATAAATATAAACTGCATGTGCAAGGCAATGACTTACGTAGGCCTAGGCATTGTACATCTCTCAACTTGGTAATTGCAATAATGTCAGTCATTTCTTACCCTGCACTGCATGCTTTGTGTTATATTTAGCTACCTTGCGTACTTACATGTATATTCAGTTACCGCTGTGAAGGCACCGTAGCTAGTGTACTCATGTGAAGGCACCATAGTTATAAGGTGTGACTATTTACAAATGGTTTATTGTGTCAGTGTGGTATGTAGCAGGCTTTGTCAATGTAATGTATGCACATGTGCATATGGACATATGTAGAAAGTTGGCAACGGACTCAAACGTGAATGTTGTGCATGTGTTGTCGACTGCATCACAGTGAAACTTATTAGTGAACAATTTGAAATAAATCACAAGATGACCGCCAATGTATGGGCGATTACTCGATATGACACAACACGCAAGCACTAAAACGCATCACACAGATCAAACAAACTGTCAGACATTCTCTGCAACCATTCTCTGCTACATGTACCAATGTAAAGGTCTTCTTGATAACAATGAATACAATAGTTCAAGGGATGGTATACAAATAGTGCATGCTCATACAAGTATGCATATCTGTGTATGTGTAAACAATTAATTTTTTGTATGTTTGTATTGTATGTGTGTATGTGTGTTACATATGGACAACATTTCAACAGCCCTTTGCTGCGGCAGAACACACATGGCTGAGTTATCTTGAGCCTGAATACCACAAATGCAACAGTGAAAAATGTGAAGCCAGAACAGAGTAAGGCTGTTTGTGTATGTGTGTGTGCGTTACCAGTGTGGTAAGGGAGTGGCTCAAACATGGCACTGATCTTGGTGAACACACACACACACACACACACAAACACACACACACACCACACACACACATGATGTGATATTGTGGTCAATTAGTTATGGCATGTGCAAATGGGAGGGGCTGTGTTTGTGTGTGTTGCCTGTATTGTGACAAATACACATGCATGTACACACGAGGCTCTACTGTAGACAACTAAAACATATCTAGCAAATTAACCCTCCTTTCCCCCCTGATCTTGGTGATAGACACACACACACACACACACACACACACACACACACACACACACACACACACACACACACACACACACACACACACACACACACACTGTTATGGCAGGACTCATTCATGCACACATTAACACCTACACAATAGTGATATCAGCGGAAGCCTTCTCTGAGGCCTCCATTCACACGCACACCCTTGCCCCTTGCACCCAATGATCTTCTTGGTGTATTGTTATATATATACCCGAGCTGTGTTGCTCATGCTCTTGCATTGATTCGCTACATTGTGATTCCGGTTGAGCAACACATCACGGAGCTAGCTGCGCTTCTACCTAGACTTAATCCTCATTTCGGATCCTTGTGTGTCAAGAACACAACACACACATACACACACACACACATACACACACAAGCACACACAAGTACATACATGTACAAGCACACACACATATACACACAGTTTGGGGTGTGTATTGTGGGCGGGTTGATGTTACAGGGGGTCACGTGATATACTCTGCTGTGTAGTGTTGTTGCTGATGTACTGATATTTTTGGGCAACCAAGTCCCCGATCCTTGACTACGCGCCATACGCGAAACACACGTGTACGAAGCTTCTAAAATCACTAAAACATCCATAGAAAAGCAGGCCTTCATTCCATATTAGTGATTTGGTGCTTATTGTGTAGTGTAGTGCTATTGTGCAGTGCCTCTAATACGGTGCTGTGCCTGTGACATAGTGCTATGGTGCAGTGCTTGTGAAATAGTCATGGTGCAGTGACTGTGAAGTGGTGCTAAGGTCAGTGGTGTACAGTTGTAGGAAGCATGGGGCCCATTGCCACATTCTTATTTTTGTCAAAGAGGGGGCATTGCCCCCCCCCCCCCCCCCCCCCCCCCCCCCCCCCTCCCCCCACCTTTTAATATCATCCTATGTGCTTGATGGTGCTGTATAGCCATGGTGCTGTGCTTGTGAAGTACATGTAGCTATGGGTCTGTGCTTTTGAAGAAAGTTTGGTGTAGTTGAATGTGAACACTAAGCTTACATGTACATGTATTACCATTCAGCTGCTAGCCTTATGTAAACTTTCCAGTGGCCCAGTCCTGCCATACACAAGTAGCAATAATATTCACTGCCACCATATGCAAGGCTTCAAAGCTTAGAAGTATCAAGGGCATTGGAAAGTTTTCTATTGCTTTGCACTTTTCAACACATACATGCACACGCATGCACACATATACACACATATGCACACATGCACACGTGTATACATACATACACACATGCACACACAATCAGTATGTACCAGTACAGAAATGGTGTGGGAACAAGTGTACGAAAAGAAAAGGTAAAAATTTATTAATGTAACATGAAATTTTTATAGTAATAAAATTATAACCTTACAAGCCTGATTTTGCTGGATGCTGTCCCATAGGTACATGTAATATTCATTTGTGCAGCTCAGAGGTCAACAACAAAAGGGCATTGTTTGCTATGTAAACTGAGGTTATCCTAATCTGATGTTAGCTAGACATGTACATGTACCAAGCAAACACTATTGACGTATGCATGTATGTGGCATGGGCCTTTTGTGCCTGATGCCATAAACTTTACAATCAAGTACATGTACATGATGGGAGGGGGGTGGAGTGTGCTTTGGGCCTCATGCAAAACCTTTGGTTAGTGGTAGAGGCATTTACGTCTGATGCATAAAGTCCTGGTACTTTTTTTCTAGGGTTCAATATCAAGAGTTGTGTTAAAAGTCTGTTTGGGACTGTTTCTATGGAGATGAGGCGAAATATTACTCGAGGTACTGGGGAAGAGCAGCACCAGGAACCCAATGCTGAGACTGACCATCCGGAGTGTTCAACACCTCCAGGGATATCCACCTTAGGCTCAACAAATTTACTTAAATACCCCTACGTTCCACTGTACTCAGCTGGCATGCACTTCTTCATCAAGCAAACCAGATGGGCAGGTGTGTTGAGTGTACCAAAGGCAGGCAGTTCTAGCAATGGAGGCCTACAAATAATGCTGCCACTGTTCCACTCACCCCTCTTCCACTTCAAAGTTGGGACGCCACTCGCATCTAAGAACTTCCGCTCCACCTTCCTATCCCTGGTATGGTGGAGCAATGTGGCTACAATCCAGCCAATTACAACACTCGCATTGGTGCAGCCACTTACAGTAACTGCTTGACACCATTCAGAAGTACATATGGTGCAGCCACACTTATTGTTAGTAATAGCAATAGCAGAAGAGGACAAATTGTGTATGTTTTTTAAATGCACATTACATGTTTGCACTAACCACACACTGTGCAGAGACAGGGGAGGGGTTTGGGGGCCATTTGGGCCTGTGCCAGCAAGCATTGGCATAACATAGAAGGGGGGGGGGGGGGGGGGGGGGGGGGGGGTGTATAGTATGCTTTTAACCTGATGCAGAGGCTTTGGCCTATGATCAGCGCTACAGAGTTTACACAAAACTTTTCTTTAAAAGAAAAAAAATGAAAGCATTGGGATAGTGCTATTCCATTGAAGCCCCACGAAGGTGATTTGCATTAAAATTAAAGCGCTTTACGTGTAGTTACTGACTCTGGCCTGGCCATACACATGTATGCAGACAAAGATTCAAAATACGGCACGTGCAGATTTGATGTTAATCGATCTAGGTAGGGCTGCAATGCCTACGTAAGTCGCAACTGTACTGAAAAGTGCCATTTGCAAATATCTATGTTTTGTATCAGTGCACGTGCCTATTAGCCTTCGCGCTTCATTCATTGAGCTGCAAGCAGGCTAAACGAACACGATAAGGAAAACATTATATAGGTCAAAAGTGTCCATGACGATCGACATCATGATAGTGTCCCTCTTGGCAGTCGAGACCTACGGTACTAGTCTGGGACTATCGTACTTTTGTATCAGGCCAGAAGCTGGCAGTAACCATATCGGGCTCTCCCTCGCTCTTTCGTATCGAAACGCTCTCGGCCTCCCACCCCCCACCCCCACCCCCCCCCCCACCCACATTGTCCGGTTATTAACAGCCTATTAGTATAGTTAAGTTCTATCTTCAGCAAAATTAACTTACTGTGCATATATTTATTCACCATTTTGTTCAATGAATATCAATATTAGTTGAATTCTGGCGGATGACGCAAGGCATTACGCAATGACATATTTTGATGAATAAATTATGCGCGGTATAAATTAATTTTTTTGTCTTGATTTTAGTTCAAGAATGGTTAATGGAATAATTTTTTTAAGTACATTTGTCATGATCAGACCGATTTATAGGACATTTTACAAGTGTTCAAAATTCAATTTGAAATAAAAAGCAAGATGACCGCCTATGTATGGGCCATTTCTGGATATGTTGTTTGCTGTACAGCACATGCCAGTACTCCACACTATGCACTGACGATTAAGATTCTTAAGCTGTGGATTACACAATGCTTCAATACCATCACATGTATTAATAAGAGTGAGCATTAAAACATGAAGAAAGCGATTATGGAAGAACTGGTACTCAGCTGCCATTCATAAACTGCTGTGTGTGTCGTATTCACGGTGCTCTCACATCCTTACTGCATGATGAGCATCACGCCATGACATCTCTTAACAGCCGAGGCACAAGATCAGGGGCTGGTCTAAGCTCTTTGGGCTGGATGTCTGTTGCGATATAGCAGCAAGGGTACTTTAGTCTTGAAGTTACATTTACCCAGTGAACCAGGCACACATACGTTTGGCACAGGCTTGGGACAATAAAAATGATCACCTGTGCAGCCGACAATGATGGTAGTGGCTTTCTCGTGAACAACTCAGTTGGAGCCAGTTCTATCTATTTTGTGTGTATGATGGCTTTGGAGGTTGTTACTTCCGTAGTCTGTGACAGGCCCTGCCATCAATGTGTGTAGAATGGCTTGCACACCTTTTGCAATAGGGACGTATACAGGTACATCAAAGTTCACACTCATAAATGCACCTTGCAAGTGTGCTTGCACCAATATGGCTGCGCATAGCACTTGTATTGATTCTGTCATTCCGAAACTGTTGTGGGTGGGTCTCCTTTACATCACTCGCCACACTGATGCCAAATGCCACAAGAAGGCTGTCAGCATACGTGCTTTGAAGGCTGTGGTTTTAGAGCTTTGCCCTTTGCTTTGATCTTTTCATGCAATTTGCACCCACATATCGTGCAAAGGTCTGACAACTATAGCGTGTGTGGTTGGATTCCATAGCCTATACATGTATATAGTAGTGCGTGCTGTGCGCATTATTCATGATTTGAATGTTATCTTCATTATAGAAGCTGATAGAAGATGCGGTGCGCATTATTTATAGAAGCTGATAGGAGATGCGTCACCGTTACATGAAGACGTATACTAACCTGCAATCAGGGGCGGATGTTGGGGGGGGGGGGGGGGGGGGTATAGAGGGATGGGAATGGGGGCGTGCCCCTCCAAACTTGCCAGGGTGTCTGGGAAAGCACAGTAAGCACCATCATCCCCGCCCCAAAACCCTAGTCACTGGGTTTTTGTTGTTGCACTTTTGGAAATTAAATTATAAAACGTGCATTCACGGATACAAATGATTAAAGATGCCTATAACAGTCACACTTCACAAATAGGGTCAATTAGAAGCATCCTCCGAGGGTTTTTAATAGCTGTCAATGATAGCATCAATATTAAGTTCAATATCTTTGTGCACATACAATAACATTAACGCTGTCTTCTCCCATAGTGCTGCGATAGACATTTTAAAATAAATCTCAAAGTTAAATTAGCTCTTTCCACTCCACTTGACGTTACACAGGTCAATAGTAGTAGCTTAACCGATTAACGCCGGAATATTTTTTGTTTTTAAAAATAAAGTAGAATTGTCCAAAATCAGACAGCAGAGGAATGTTAGAGCAGGAAAGGGGGTTTCAACTATATTAAATGAAGCCTTGACCTTGAATAACTTCTAATTGATGTAATGTTTTAGGGTCTGGAAGAATTCTTTGGGAACATGGTAGGGGTGCATTTCTGTCTGCTATGGTTGTGACAAGAGAGTTTGGTTTAATAGGGGAATTATTCCACATGGTTTTCCAAAGCGCAATCTCTTGATAAAATGCTCGTGGAAAAGGCAGATCATCACTATAAAACTTACTGGCAATGTTGCCAAATCAGGGTTTGGAAAGAGCGACACTTTACAAAATTCATTTTATAGCAAAGAAAGCAAAGTCAACTCTTGAGTACCTACAAATGATGGAAGTCTCTTTTGCAGCCTTTGACTGTTATGTGGATCATGCAAACACGTGTTCCAATTAGTCTCATGAGCCAACAAATACCGTGCAGATGAACTAGAGCCGTCTTCAGTGCTGAAAGCTCCACTGCATGTATTACTTGAAACTTAATTGAAGTCCTTGCAGGGAAGGGAAGAGAAAGACATGTTACTAAAGTCTGCAGGCATCCGAGCAGAGATGAGGCCAGATGAGGGGCTAGCACCAATGACCGGCTTGGGGTTACCATGGAGAAGAGCAAACTACTTGAAGGTACAAAGTATAGAAGTAAGTTATTATTGTGAATAAATATGGATGCATGTTTGCGCATCGATCATCACTACCTCAGATGGTTCAAAGATGCGGGGTAGTTACATTGGAAGTGAAAAGAGACAGCGTTTTTTTTTTTCAAGTTTAATAAATGATGATAACGTAGCGGCTGAACTCACACCATTTTCATTTCAACTTAACGGTGGATGTGATGAATTAAGAGGAGCATCACGTGCATACAACACACACAATCACATGCATTACTAATGGGACTGTTTTGACAATGGAGCTACTCCTTCTGATGAAGTTTGGATTAGTTATGTGAAGCGATCTCTGGAATCAATCATTAACAACTACCAATGATTTGAAATCAGTGCAATCCATTACAATGCTCAACACTACAACAACTGCATCCGTGAGCTTTTTCCCGGTATATTAACTTCACACTACCTTGGTCTGCCATAACTGCATAGAATGGATACTGCAGGTGTGCATTCCTGGACATCACATCACCCAGGGAATTTCCCTAAAGCTCCTTTTTTTGTCTATCAGAGTGCAATGGAACTAACATTAGCTCACCTGCAAACAGGCAGTCTGAACAGTGGATCAGAATTTGACATGTACTCGAAGACAATTCAAGAAGTGGAGAAGATGAGAGAAGAGTTGGAGTATGCCGAGCAGGAAAGGGATACACTGCAGCAAGTGGTTACATACTGATCATTGTATACGCCAACACCCATCAAGACCTTCAGAGGATTGTGGAGCTAGGTAGTCCCAGCAGTGAAAGAGTACAATCATTGATTAAAGTGTACTAAAACTAGCATGTCCAATAAATAGGAAATCTACTATCAGGTCCAGAAGCTTAAAACACTGGTGGAAACAGTGGAAAAGAGATTCAACAAAGGGATTGCTGAAAGCATAGATGCAATTCGTGTGCACAGACAAAAGTACTATGCATGGTGGTATATTTGTGGGGAATAATGTGCATAAAATCCTACAGGTAAGATATAAGATATACTATTTGTAGTCATGATGCTTAAAACTACTGCTTTCACAGCCATCTCAGTAATGTGAAGTTGCTGTCAGTTGTAAATATAGCAGATACCTTAGAGCTGCTCTTCAGACAGAAGCATTATCTTCTCGGTGCCATATGCCGTACGATAGTGGTGTCTCAGTGGAATGTAAAACAACTGGGTAAGACAGTATTGCATACATGATTGAACGTGTAACTAGAAGTGTATTTAAATTCAATAGGTGAAGCCATCAGGGATTCACTTTGACGGCAACTGTAAGGGATGCATGCATCGTAGTGATCATGTTGTGGTGAATGCAATCAACGATCGAAATAATAATCTTGTGCTTGCTCTTTTCAAGTTTGTTTGCTACCATAGGTCGTCCTGGTGGATGTTACTCTTCACCTGCATGCGTATAGTTGCAAACTTTTCCATCATTGCTTTCCATTACCGTAGACCTCCTTTGCTTTATAAGCCCTTCTCCAACGTGCTCAAGCACCCGGAGCACACACCCCCCCCCCCCCCCCCCCTTCCCTGGATACGCCACTGAGGATGTATTTCCCGATCCACAGGACAATGGGTAAAGCGAATGGGTGGGAGTGTAACAAAATGACTAGATTTACAATTCGGAGATTTATGCGTAGCTCATCAATACAAGTGGCCAATCATAAAAGCGGTTAAGTCCTAAGTCTTTGAAGGGCGTAAAACAACTTCTACAAGGGATATGTGCGTACAGTATTCCACTATAAACGCGGACGGCTCTCTTGTCTAAAAGGCGATAATGAAGCGTGGGTATCAATTGACCAAAATTATGCAATACTTTATATAAATAAGCATCGTGTATGGTACTTGTGCTAGGGAAGACCGGATATTACAGTCTAATGTCCTGGGCGTTATCCGGGGGTAGGTCAGAATGAAACTGCTCCAGTTAACAGCATGTACAAGTTTGTGATGCATTTTTAGCTCTGGGAGGAAATAGATAAGGTTTAGTTCCTTCTAAAAACGTCTCACTAAGTTTCCAAAGTGTAGGTTCTCTGAGGCTTGCCAGCTAGGCATACATGTATACACTAGGAATGACTGGGGGTGTTGCACTTTGGCTTACTGATTAGAAGTTTGTTGAAGGACCTAGGCCTTACCTATTTCAGCCCATAGCTAGAAATGCATAACATAACATAATGTGCTGTTCGATTTAGTGCACAGTAACAAAATGACATTAATCTGAACATCCGTACACCTGAGTGTACAAACGTACCTCGGGATGATCCCAGGACATTATTAGACATTAACAGTAATTGAATTTAAGGGCATAAGAAGAGTCCAGTACAATAATCATTTTTCAGCATTTCTGCAAGCATGACTCTCTTATTGTATTAGTTACAAAATGTGGTCCCTCCATCTCGGATTGACCAGAAGTTAGTTCTCACATGCCCAATTGAGCCCTTTATCTTTAAGTATTCAGTTGCAAGCAGTTAGTCAAGTTTACATGCAGCACTTAATAACCTCACCCAAACTCACCACAAATCCCCCTGAAAATCACGTGACCTGTGGCACTCTCGTTAAATAAAACAAATGCACGATTGCCTGTAATGCTCAAAAACGACGGAGGAGACTGTCAACATTACCCATAAGTTGGGAAGGGGCTCATTCTGTCAGAAGGAATCATGCTTTGATGGCCAAATTGTGATTAACCAATTTTGGTGTCAAAAGTGGACCAGAGTGATCCGTTTGGGAGAGAGAGGAGTGCAAATTATTTTTAACTGCGGATGTCTGTAGTTAATTAATAGAGTTATCTGTTGATGAATAAGCATCCATTGGTATTCTTCTATCTACCATCATGTAGCTGTGGCTCACTATTGCATACATAATCCTTGCTGCCATTACTTGTAAATAGAGCTCTGCATGTGAATCTTGTAAGGCAGACCCTTATCCACTGTGTAATCTAATTCCCTACATCAATTCAATTTCCCTTGTATGTTTGATTTTATAATGCAAAATGCAGGAGGAGCTCACTGAAAGAAACAGGTGTCTTATGAGCATTTATTAGAATAAAAATTCATGCATGCTTTCACATGCACAATCATCTACACTGTACGCGTAGATGATTTATATAGTATTGTATATATTGATGGAGAAAAGTTTAAAAAAAAAAAGCTACCTACCCGCGTGTTGCTTGACCTGTTTAGAAGCTCAGTAAGAATATAAATATTTGTTGGAGGATATTATTACCCGATAATTGTCCTGAAGTAGCGTCTACGGGTAGATGATTTTGAATGATTACGTCTACGTGTAGATGGTCCTTCGATTTAACATTAAGCTTATAGCCAACAAAGTATAGCGGGGTTCATTTAGATGCAGGTAAAGTTTTGCTGCATGAATTTTAATAAATGAACGGCGTAAATTACATGCACATTAACACAAAACCTTCTCAACGTGCAGTACTTAATAGTCGCATGGTGTGAAGGCAGGCCACCCACCATATCCAACTCCCACAAATCTTTGTTACTTTGTGCAGCCACACACTTGTCCTGCTGCTGTCCATTGCTGGCATCAGAGAGCATGGCAAAGCATACCAGCTATGTACTCCCTGTAGCCTTTTGTGAGTCCACACCATGTGGCTGCTAGCTTTGCTTTCACGATATTGTTTAGACTAGGAGCTGGGGTGACACGTGAGAACCGACCATCTCTAATAGCAGATTTTTTTTCTATTTTTCTGGGCCTCAATCCCTCCAGAAAGAAGCAGATCAGGTAATCTAGCAAACCCTGCTTTATCTGTTTGTATCCAAATTCAATTCTCAATGGTATAACGCAATGTACCATTGTGTAAATAGTTTCATGGCTATACCCAAAGAAATTGTTGCATTGAATAGCTCACCCAAGACAGCTAACCCATTCACAGCCTCCATGCAGCGGTGATGTGTTCACAGCCTCCAGGGAGCCTGCGGTGACTTAGTTACAGCCATGTAGACACCTGATGCAATTAGAATGAAGTTTATTATAATGATGTAATGAGTATAATGATGTTATGACACGGTGATGCCCCACAATAAGGTGGTTCTGATTCATTCTACTCAGTCAATATGATTATTCACTTACAGCAGTTGTTGCCCTTTCAACTTAGCTCATCATCCTCAACCAACATATCTCATCATCAGTGCCAACAATATGTCACTGTCTCCAAGTGATCTTGACATGATCACTGACTCCTTTACTCAGGTTCAGCACCCAATAACAGTCTAAACCAACTCAATTATGTGCAGGCTTATGCAATCACAGGAATGAATCACTTAATGCAAATAACTTGATGTCTATACATGGAATGTTTTGGCCACCAGAGCCTTTTATGGGAAAATATGACCTCTATTTTTGTTCTGTAAGAAAAAACCCAAATCCAACAGGTGTAAAGGACTTTATTCTTCTTCTGTACATTCTTATTTAAAAAGTATGAGATCCAAAGTGAATCCTCTTAGGAACGTATATGTGATGATAAACCTCCACCCAAAAGGTATCACATCAGCAGTGAAGTTGAACTTTTAACACAGAGCATGTTATTGGACCATGGGCCTCACAATCTATGTCTCTAATCTCCTGTAGCTAGAGAGCTTGTGGAAAACAACTGTCTGTCATTTTGATGAGGCTGCTAATATAGTAGTGGGGTTCAAGTGTAGACGAAGTATAAACAAGAAAACGTTTTAAAAGTGGAATCTCACATGTGTTTGTAATTAGGTCCCTACAGTGTATACACTGTGACACACAATTATATACACAGGAAAAAGTGCAGTCTGGTCCCCAGATCAGATAATTTTTTGATTAATTTTATTTTTGTACAATCAATGCAGGCGCCCACAACTACTACCGCCTTGTTAGCCACTGTTCCTAAGATTGGAGTGTTTTCAATTTTAGTTCAAATAGGTCCTGTAACTAATGTGGTGTTAGTTTGTACTGTATTATTAATAGTTTATGGGGCCATTGGAGCACTCAATCAAACCAAAATAAAACGTCTATTGGCTTATAGTGGAATTGACCATATGGGATTTATATTATTTGGTGTAGCGATAGGGTCTTTTGAAAGCATTCAAGCAAGTTTAATATATATGGTTATTTATGTAATAATAAAGATATGTAGTTTTTCAATAATATTATCTTTAAAATTGGCTAAAGATTAAGGTATAGCTTTGAGTAAATGGGTAGCAAACACATGAGAAACACACAAGATAATTCACACTTGATATAAGCCTCCCACCATTGGTGCCCCAACTAGTCTCAACTAGAGGCACGTGCAATCTTTGTGTATTCCTTGTTTCCCATGAAGTTCTAATTCTTCTCCAAGTTCAGTGCCAGTCGGTGCAGCTCCACATGCCTGAGGGCACCAACCAGATCCTCTGTGTAGGAAAATGACCTACTGGGAGGTGCCCAGTTGAGCCATCGATGGAGAAGCTCCTGGAAGCAGTCCTGGTCTTGGCTGAGTGTTTTCAGAGTCACTAGGTCGTTTAAGTCCTTCATGGTGAACCCCTGGTGGCGATCAATGTCCTTCCATTTTGACTTGGTGCTTAACACAAAGGCAAACAGGGCATCAACATCCTTAGAGTGACCCGATGCAACTGCAAATATACATTAAATAAATAATGAAATCAAGTCAAACACGCTGCAATAATGGAGACCATTACCATCTGGTGGTTTAGCTACATGTAATGCACAGAAGATGTACACATCCTCACACAATGTGCATAATGACCCAAAGTATATACCGTTGAATACCATACCCCCCCCCCCCCCCCCCCTGCTCCTTACATGAGACCCTAAAAAAAGTTGCATGGTTTTAGACGAGCGTATCTCCAAAACCAATCACGCTACCACTTAACTTTTTCAAGCACATATAGTACTATCCATTTCTATCTTTATAAATGCTACTGTTTGGGATTGCACTGACATGCTTCACTACAGGCAAACAGCCATATCGTTCAGCTGCTCGTCTCTAAATGCAGAGAATCGGTGTGTGCTTAGTAAAAACACCCTTCAACACAAAGGTGTCTTTGTTACTGTTACCTACTACTTTCAGGAGTTTAACATCTACAACGTTGACAATCCACATCGCTCCGCCATTTGTAATTTCTTTTGATATTGGATCGGTTCCAAACCACGCCTATACAGGTTTTAGGGATTTATAAAAACTTATTATGCGATGAGGATATTGTGCGTACACAGGGTTGAAGTGGTGACATAAGTTTGTACATGATGCCCGTGATAACAAAGCTTACTGTACTTATGTCCTACATGCATGATGCACCTGTAACTGCTTCGATCGCGACTTTAACTCCCTACAGCTATCTAAAATTCTATCTGGCATGGCTGTTGTACCCGTTGTTAGTATTGTTCATGTGGAAAGTGTTGTTCGTGGCCACCATATATACAAAGACATTTGGGAACCAATGATTCGAGTACGGCTGCTGATTATTCTGGAAGAGGGAAACGAACATGACCGAACTGCCATCTACACAGAAGGAAGGTCAAATCGTCGGTCATGTACGTACAGAAATGGCAAGAGTAGTCTTTTACTTTTTGCAGCGAGCGGGCACTGGAGGGGCATGCTTTATTGCAGGGAGAAGGAAAAGAGTTGAAGTCCCTTGTGTGTATGAATTTTTTTTGGACCCAATCAACTCATTGCTAAGCTAAAATGCCTTTTGACACAGTGACCTAAGACAGCTATTATTATAACTTTTTGTGCGTATTTTGCGTGCACAATTCCTTTTTAAAAATGTAGACATACATGTGCTTAATTAACTATGTAGACATACATGTGCTTAATTAACTATGTAGACATGCATGTGCTTAATTAACTATGTAGACATGCATGTGCTTAATTAACTATGTTCAGTCAGTGTCAAAGGGGTCGACGTCTGAATCGAGCCCTTCAAAGTCGTCCCCTGGTACCATTCCTTCAACTTCTGCCGAACTTTCATCGTCATCAGCTGCTTGATATGAAGGTCACTGTTCTCTTCCAATGCTAAGTCGAGGAATTGGAGTTGCGTGGCATGCGCACCGAGCTGGTGTTCTTGCCTTTTGTGGAGAGCGCTTTCAACCCGCAAGCCGTGTCGAGCGCCAAGGCGGCGGGCATGTGGCAGTTCATGCCGGCCACATGGCTGAACATTATGTCATTCTCGCTACCGTCCATGGCAGCTGTGATGCCACAGAGCAAGGAGTCCCGTATATGGTGTCAGCTTTTATGCTGTCCCATGCTGCAGAAGTCCAGTCTATAACATCCTGCCGTGACGGTGTCTTAGGGTTGCCATGAACGTGGCGTTGCGTGTGGGTAGCAAACCACTGAACCCACAAATCCTCATGCATTGTTTAAATGGTCAGTTAACCGACACATCCATGGGTTGCATGAGCAGCGTGCACGCAGCTGGTATGAAGACCAGCTCACTGTTGCATTTCTCGTTAACAATTCTTTTACTTTCATCTGTCATGTGAGCCTTGTAATAGTCTACAAGCAAGAGACGTGGTGCAGCCATGTCGCTACCATACATAGTGTTCAACCGGTATAGATTAGAGGTCATCCATCCATTAGTGATTGCCGTCACTAACACATTAGGTGCCCAGTTCTCCACCTTTGTCTTTAAAAATGATGAGAGCTGGAACTTTCTCTCCTGCACCATTGGCACAACGAGCAACAGTAAATCCTTTCTTGGTCGCTTTGGTAGAAACAATTCGAATGGACTTCCTACCTATTTGAATCGTTCGTGCGAGTTGAAGCCATGTCAAAACGACACATGATTTGGTCCATGTTGAATACATGGGCAGGTGCGATGTTGTATTGACTCACTGCTGTATAATGTTTGCTCTGAAACTATGCAGCACATCCTAGGGAGCTTTTGAGAGTTATTCATGGCACACTGCAAACTAACCCTGTTCTGTTGTTTCCGTTTCAGCCGCATGCAAGATGCTTTGAATGTGCCAAGAACATTTACCTTGGGAGCGATATCTAATACCTTATCCATTAATAGTTTATTACTGACCGATCGTCCCGCATTTCGCTCATTACTAAGAAATTCAATAATTTCACCATCGAGTGCAGAATACCTGGCTTTACATCCACGTACATGTATGTGCCTTGTTGTTCTGCTTTTTTCAGTAGATCCTCCGTAGCCAACAAGTCAATTACTACTGATTGAATGTCAAAATGTTTCGCAGTGGCATGAGCATTGCTTTCATTTTCATGGTACCATGTGATCACTTGCAACTTAAATTTGTCTGTATAAGATTTCCTCCTTTGCTGAGAACTCATTTTACAGCGAGCGCAATGAAAAATCAGGCGAGAAATGTAACTGGTATTACGTATTAAATTGATAAATTGCAAAAGAGATGCACATGCACCGTACGTAAGCTTTGTTATCATGGGCATCATGTACAAACTTATGTCACCATTTCAATCCTGTGTACGCACAACATCCTCATCGCAAATCGATCTCTAATCCCTAAAACCTGTATAGGCATGGTTCGGAACCGATCCAACGTCTGTGCATATCAAACCAAATTACAAATGGCGGAGCGATGTGGACTGTCGACGTTATAGATGTTAAACTCCTGAAAGTAGTAGATAAAAGTAACAAAGATACTTTCTTTGTGTTGAAGGGTGTTTTTACAAAGCACACACCGATTCTCCGTGTTTAGAGACGAGATACAGTTGTCCCGAACCACGTACGCTATGTGACCTTGCCTGTAGTGAAGCATGTCAGTGCAATCCCAAACAGTAGCATTTATAAAAATAGAAGTGGATAGTACTATATGTGCTTGATAAAGGTAAGTGGTAGCGTGATTGGTTTTGGTGATATGCTCGTTTAAAAAACATGTCATTTTTTTAGGGTCTCACGTAAGGGGCGGAGGGGGGGGGGGTCGTTATATCTGGTATTCTACGGTAGATGTCGTCATGATCTGCATGTTCAGTATCCAGGAACAGCATTGCACAACAATGTACTTCCATTCTTAAATACAATTATCACTTTTGGTTAGCATATATTGATCTGTGACCTCACTGGCTGACCCTAATGCACGTTTGCTCTTCGGTTCGATTATCAACCGAAGTACGGTTCCGATTCAAACCGTGCTCCGGTCAGAGAAAACGTATCGGGCCTAACAAATTGGAGTACGGTTGGCATAAAATAGGCTGCACACATGAGCAATGCACGATTTCGCATTACTTAAAGTTAGTTTATTAGATACTTTTTACCAATCAACTGTACTTGTTAGACAAATGGTAATTGTGCGAGCAAATGACAAAGATTAAGCCATTAATATCAAGAAGAATACAGAATAATTGCATGATGTAATTATTGTAATGGTTTTGCTAGCTTACTAAAAATTTGTGCTGTCACCATTGAGATCATACATTTCTAACCAGTTCTAGTTCAACATGGTAACCCGTTAGTAATTCGTTATAACCATCATGAATTCAATTGATTGTATGGGAGTGTAAAGAAATTGTGATTATTATTATTCAGTTACGCAATCAATGGCGGCAGTCAATCAACCACATAATCAACACTAGCCTTATAGAATAGATTAGCTTCGTTCAAGCACACGAGGTACATGCATGTAGACAAGAAGGGAATTGTAGCGCTCATCCCCAGCCCTTTCTCAACTATGTTTCATTTGCATTTGGACAAAGTACATCTTGCTTGCAACATTAATGATTACTATGCTAGTATGTGTATTTCTTACTAGTGAACACGCCAAACACTAAGCATGGCATAGACACTTGCCACAACCGCCAAATAACAAACAAGCCATCCCTTGGCCACTGCCAAATAACAAACAAGCCATCCCTTGGTCACCGCTTAGACGTCAGCTGCACATTATTGCAAATGTGATTTTGAGATCCCACATTACTGCTCTAACGGACAGATTTTTGTACAATACTTCACAGACTGATTATTGGACTGTCTGGGGGCTGGATATGTGTGACATTTCCTTTCTTTCTGTACCATCCAACCCTACATTGCTGCAATGTAGTACATAAAAATTTGTTTCTTTAGTCTTTAAGTGGCATTTTTGTCATCATGTCCTTCGAGACGGCATTAAGTGTTTAGCACAATTCAAAAACCTGAATATGTATTTTCCCCAACTCACGCTGTCATCAGTACAATCTCGATACAGAGCTGGCATCAGTGCTATCTCGATACAGAGCTGGCATCAGTGCTATCTCGATACAGAGCTGGCATCAGTGCTATCTCGATACAGAGCTGGCATCAGTGCTATCTCGATACAGAGCTGGCATCAGTGCTATCTCGATACAGAGCTGGCATCAGTGCTATCTCGATACAGAGCTGGCATCAGTGCTATCTCGATACAGAGCTGGCATCAGTGCTATCTCGATACAGAGCTGGCATCAGTGCTATCTCAATACAGAGCTGGCATCAGTGCTATCTTGATACAGAGCTGCCTAGGCTGTGCGTACTAGAAAAATGATATACATGTACAGGTATTTAAAAATCTGTTTTAAAATGTTGACCAATCAGAGCTGCAGCCAAGCAAGCTTGTATTCCAAGTGTCAAATTATAACCATCTGAACAAACTCATGCATTGCCCTATGTATATTGCTTTGATGTGACATTTCAACAAATGATTTAGCCTTCCTGCTAATGTACACACACACACACACACACATACACACACACACACACACACACACACACACACACACACACACTCAGAAACCATCAATAGGTCGTTAAAACTATCTCACAAACACATCGCTTACTCACCGTGGGCGGAGGTGGGCGGAAGAGCCAACAATCGGCACACGTCACTCGCCTTCTCAGTTTTTTCCATCGACAGCAGGACCTCGATCAGCTTCCGGTAAGTGGCATTGCGGTACTGGCACTCGCGCCACTTCTTGTGTACCCTACCTCCTCTATGCCCATGGCTGCTCCGCTCAGTCCCAGCTTCACTCCGAGGGGTTTCCACTCCGTTATAAACATCCCTGCATCCATCATATGTACTTTGGTGACGATAGAGTCCAGTTTCGCCTTATCCGGCTGCAGGCCGAGCGCTACACAGTGGGAATCTACGTCTTACGCCGAGCTTCGCCATTTTTGTCGCTTTAGGTGGTGGGGGCGGGGCAAAACAAATAAACAAACAGAGGGTAGTAGGTATCTTTTTTTATTTATATTTTTGTTGAATGCAATTCTCCGATCGTCCCGGCTATGAGACACTGCGCGAATGCTTTCCACGTCTTAGCGTCGGGCTGTCTGACCCAAGCATACTGGGCGCCAAGCTCTTCGCCACGGGCCTCATAACCGAGTACACCAAACAGGCCGCACTGTCCCAACCTGTACTCGTGGACAAGATAACCGCGCTGTTGGAGGGAGTGATGCGCCAGGGATCCAAGGGCGCCTTCCAGCGCTTCGCGGAAATGATATTGCAGGATGCCGCTACCGCTGAATTGGGGCTGCTGCTGAAAGGTGAGTTCCAATACACAACTAACAACTGTTTTGTGTACCACAAATGCTTATATATAGCACGTACACACACACACACACACACACACACACACACACACATGCACACACACACACACATACACACATACGCACATACGCACGCACACACACACATGTACGCACACGCACGCACATACACACACACACACATACGCACGCACACACACACGCACGCACACACACATACACACGCACACACACATACACACACATACAACTGTACACACACACGCACACACACATACACACACATACAACTGTACACACACACTCACACACACACACAGGGCACATTGGGTAGTACAGGATAAGCATTTGCATGCATATCACATATACGCGGACACAGACATGCATACATGTATGCTTGCATCACTCATACACAAAACACACACACACACAAAACAAATTCTAAAACTCACATTGGGCACATGTGTTCCACACAACCAGAGTCATATATGAAGAAAAATGGTGTTTGGAAAGATGAAGCTTCAGGACAAAAATCTGATGGGGCTACAGGACAGTAGAATGGCAGTGGATTGCTATAACTAAGCAACCGAACTACCATGGATAGTGTATAAATGTGTGTACTGTATGTATGTATGCTTCAGATATATAACTGTGAATGACGAACTATTTGTAAATGTCATCAATAGCAGATGAAGTGTTATGAAGGCTAGGTGTGAAGTTCATAATGATGGGTTGTGCCGTTTGTTTATTCTACTCATTCACTATATTTCCAAGCAGCATGTCCATCAAAAATACTATGATACGCGCAAAAACTGTCTGTGGGCTCAACTCGATAAGTACTGGCTGCAAGACATAATTAGCAGTACCTTCGTGAATCAACATATATACTTTGCACCATTTTTGCATGTGCTGAATAAACTGTTCAATGAAAATGCTTGCTCATTGCACTAAAATAGTGTTTTAATTTTCCGTCTATATTTATTCTGTACATAATCACTAACTCGCACTGATATGACTCCCTTGATCAATGTGCACACTCACACTGCTGTTGGTCTTCACCGAAGAAAGAAACAGAACAGTATCACATATTCAAACACTATGCCACCACAATATGGTACGAAATGTTTGGTTCACTAAATTTACTGGTATTGATCAATATGCACACACACACTGCTGTTGGCACACCTGTAACTATCTTGGTTTCAAACATGTTCATACTACTGCTGTTGGTATAGTAGCCATCTTGACATCTGAAACTCAACGAATCCAATTGATTTAAAAATCCTAATGGCTTCTGGGTTATCGCTCGAACACTCTGGGATGTACCCCTCTGCTGACAGCTTAAGACACAGATCTTTCACAACCAATGTCCCAAGTCCTTTTCGACGATATTCTTCAAGGGTGAATAGGTGTCCCATGTGGCCGTATGTGTGACACAAAAACCAGGCTACTGGATAGGCAGGGTTTGAAGTAAGAAAAACTGCCGAGCTTGGAAGAGAGCTTACAGCAACTCTATACGTTTCAGCAACGGCCTTTGTTTCACTGGAATATTTCCCGTAAGAGAAAATATACTCCACATGGCATGGCTGAAGATTGCCAAGGAAATAACCAGAAGGACAAGTCCTATATGAAAAGGGCGAAGAGTCACAAATATAATAATTGTTGTGATTATCATTTACCTATCAGGAATGGAACTGTGCATTGTCAGTGGCAAGTAAAGCTGGCTTCCAAAGTAGAGGTAGTCTGAGGTCAGTGGCCTCCCATCAGAAGATTTCAAACTGTCTATCAAATACTGAGCCAATGATTCGTCCAACTCTAAAAGATTCAAGTCACAATTATGATCTAAATGGACTACTGTACTTCTGGCATACCACCAAAGTATAAGGTGGAGTCTTTTGCAATGTCCTTGTGCCTTTCAAGAACTCGTTCACCATGTAGTATCTCTAGAACACTCTCTTTGCACCTTGAGTAGATCATAATATCTGCAACCTATGCACCCAGACAAGTCCATGCACACATATGACAAAGGATTGGAGCATCAGACTACCAAATGCAGCTGCACCAAGACAGCCAGCCTAAGTACCCACACATGAATTAAAAAATGCACTTATCTCAGTTCAGTTCAGTTCAACTTATTTTTATTTTCAGGTCTGGGAGAGTTGCTAACAAATATATCTTTCATGAGCACTATAATAATTAAAAAAATTCTCTAAGCAAAAAGGTGTGAATTAGGTGAATGATACTCATCTGCATATGGTTGATATGCAGACTCTACACAACTCTGCATACTAAATGCTGTGGCACAGTGAAAGGAGCTGTTTGCTACAGTTTCCATACACTTTGCAAACATACATTCCATATGCTCATATACCCTATAGAACCTCACTCCAGCATTATGCCCCACCACTACACACCTCACTCCAGCATTATGTCCCACCACTACACACCTCACATTATGTCCCACCACTACACACCTCACTCCAGCATTATGTCCCACCACTACACACCTCACTCCAGCATTATGTCCCACCACTACACACCTCACTCCAGCATTATGCCCCACCACTACACACCTCACTCCAGCATTATGCCCCACCACTACACACCTCACTCCAGCATTATGTCCCACCACTACACACCTCACTCCAGCATTATGTCCCACCACAACACACCTCACTCCAGCATTATGTCCCACCACTACACACCTCACTCCAGCATTATGTCCCACCACTACACACCTCACTCCAGCATTATGCCCCACCACTACACACCTCACTCCAGCATTATGTCCCACCACTACACACCTCACTCCAGCATTATGTCCCACCACAACACACCTCACTCCAGCATTATGCCCACCACTACACACCTCACTCCAGCATTATGTCCCACCACAACACACCTCACTCCAGCATTATGCCCACCACAACACACCTCACTCCAGCATTATGTCCCACCACTACACATCTCACTCCAGCATTATGTCCCACCACTACACACCTCACTCCAGCATTATGCCCCACCACTACACACCTCACTCCAGCATTATGCCCCACCACTACACACCTCACTCCAGCATTATGTCCCACCACTACACACCTCACTCCAGCATTATGCCCCACCACTACACACCTCACTCCAGCATTATGCCCCACCACTACACACCTCACTCCAGCATTATGTCCCACCACTACACACCTCACTCCAGCATTATGTCCCACCACTACACACCTCACTCCAGCATTATGCCCCACCACAACTCATCCAAATCACTTTCTCAATAGAGAAAATTTGGATTCACTTGTTTGAATGTTTATTTTGTCACGGCTTCACAATGTTCTACGTTCTTCATATCACTGCTTCTCTGGATTAACCCTATTGATACTGTCCAGGAGGAGCTATTCCATTTTGTCAAAGTTTCCCACTGGTCGTTGAAAGGAGTTAATATAGTATATCATGCAGTGAAGTATAAATGTGGCGTCACACAATGACAACAAATAAAGTCTCATTGGTATACATGTAGGGTCTACACTAACTTGCAGCAAAATTATATATCGAGTGCTTTGTAATTGTGATTTTAATAACACAACATTCATTGTAATGTTACTTGACCTAACTAAATGAGATGACTCACATTCGGATTAATGATGCTGCATACAATGGATGTGAACTGAGGCCAACCATCTGTAAAGAACTCGGCAGTCACAGCTTTTCTCATCGCATTCCGCACAAGGCTCGACATCTGTGAGTTGCGTACGGTTCAGTGTATAACAACATCAACATTGAAGGTTCATGCAGGTGACACCTCGCACGACTCCACAATAAATATATTAGTGTGAAAATCACCATATTTGAGAAAGGAAACCATGGTTTAAGTTCTTCCAACATTTTTTGAAGATATTCCATTTCATCAGGAATTTGAGTCACTTTTGATGTTGCGTTCTCCATTTTGAAACTGCAAGCCAAAAAGGAATACTAAGTGTGAGTATTTACGATGAGCCAGTTCTATGTGTGTAACCTGCCATCTGTTATTTAGTTACTCATATAAACAAATTAACAAATGAATGTGACGATGTGCAAGTTAATTTCTTGGGACAAACTACGGTCTACAAAGGCCTAAGGTTTAATGACACTGCATGGGATTTTTAAACCCCACATCAAACAAACGAATAAAAAATTGGTGCCACAGACTCCCGTTCAGAATCAGACATAAAGTATTCCACACTAAGGAAATTATACTATGTGTAACACGGAGCAAAAGTGCATTACATGTACGTTTGAACAGTTCAGCAGTCCCGGTATACGAGTCTTAGCCGGAACCACGGACTTCCATCACCCTGCATTGAAACGAGATTTTTTAATTGGTTGGTTGACGTGGGTTTTAATATTTAAAATCCCAGCGTCATTAAACCTTAGGCCCTTATCAAATTGATTTGTTCAACACCACATTCGAATTCACTTGTTACCTCTTTCGTTGGCAACAGCGCAATATTGCCCGCAGCTGCTATAATGAAGCCACTTTATATTTAACGCTTTTGGAGTCCATTAACATATTATTCAGAGGAAATATTATTTGCTTCTCAAATTCACGGAAATTGTTTACAAGGAACGTTTTCCCGAAACAGCAATTGCAAACGCACTAATTTAATTTATACTAATTTAAACTTCATGATCACGGCTTCAGTTAACTGAAGCTGTGATCCTGAAAAACTTTAAATTAGCATCATTTCGAGGCAATTATTGCGGTGACTTTCCTCTGAACAATATGTTGTTGACTCCAAAAACATTATAATGGTTAGATTCTTTATAGCAACTGCGGAGCAATAATGCGTTGCCGCCCACGAAAGAGTTTATAGCTTTCTATTTACTGAAATAGTCAATAACGCTTAATACAAACGGTAGTTATGATTAGCCGAAGGCAGAGAGGGCTTTTAGGTCCATACATCTCAACCTGATCAATCTGTATTCTTGTATGTGTTGTCATTACAAAAGTATTAACGGGTAGAAAACAAAGTGGCTTTAGTTAGGTACTTTAATAAATTGCGTATGCGTAGGCGGAAACTGGTGATCTAAAGTCCGTCGAAAATTGTGACCGTATTTTGGATTGCTCCACGAGTGCTCGAGAAGATACATGTACGCGTTTTGTAAAGCTGTTTGGAAGGTACTTAGGACTTTATTACTGGAATAAAGAAGAGAGAGGGTTGCACAATACACTAATGGGTGCCTAAATGTAAGGCAGCATAAGGCGTAGTTGTGTGTGCCTCGTTGATTTCTATAGTAATCTATCGCGATTAGCCACTCCCTAGTTTGTTAAGGTGCCAACTTGAGGAAGCGTTTGCCATGTTTATTGGGTCTTAGTCTATATCAGGATACAATTTCATGAGCTTTGGATGGTGCCCAAGGGTCCATTTAACGGCACAGGTGTTTATTGTTGGATTGCTTAGAGATTGACATAATACTGCTTAACCTGGTATTTCAGTGTTAGAGCCCTGTGAATGAAACTTAATTTTTGTATTTTCAATGCATAGATAATCTATTTTGCTTGTGTGCCAAAGAGTTTTGTGATAGCTCTATTTAATACACACCGAATTCGTCAAGGTGCGCGTTAGTTATTGAAACTATTTTACAGCATGGATCCTCATGTCATTAAAAACAGCTGTATTGTTGTGATATGATGGTGCCCAGACAGCGTACTTTTCAAGACAAGATATTCATGTTAGTGTATCCTAGCTATGCATTAACATGAGAAATGCATGCTATTTGTATTGCTGTTTAGAATGAGAACTGCAGACGATATTAGGAATCAGCTTCAAATGTTCAAAAATGACATTGATGACCATTACAAACTGCTAGTTGAATGGTATACATTAATACAGACCTGGCCAATCCCAAAATGCAGGAAACAGTGAGGTTGGTTTCAAAGCTGGTACCGACAGGTGATACAAACTTGAAGGCATTATCCAAGTCCATTACCTGTTTATTAACAACAGTGAAGGATATGAAGAAACATCTTAATAGGACTTGGGATAAGTTAATATCATATTTGAACCAGAAGTTTACAGTGCCTTTGAATTCATCCAGTACTTCACATGTATTGTCATTGCCACATTGTACTAGTGGACATACTTCGTGTCCAGTATCTTACTCTTTAAATTCTGATTGCCATAAATGTGCTACCAGAAGGATAGCTCTTAGAAGAATATTTGCTTCTAATATTGCTCTTAAGACAAAGCTTTAAAAAAAAGATAGCACTAATAATAAATGACTTAAGCAAGCTTTAAGTAGGAAGAAAACTATTGAGACTGTGATTCGTTCTAAATTAACAGCTGCAAGAAGGGAGATAAAAGATAAAGTTACAAAAGGAAAATCAAGTATTGAAATATGGAAGTAGTCAATCAGAAGTAAAAAGTATGAGAAGATTGCTGGCTGTTATAAGGTCTAAATTCAGGAAGTTTAAAATATCTCATAGACATTTGGTACAAAAATTGAAAAGAGAGAACAATGCATTAAGAATCAAGTGCGCAATATCAAAGCAGATAATGATATACTTCAATCAATGTACAATTCTGATGTATTAATGGCGACAGAGATAAAATACATAGACTCTAAATCTGATGGTAAGTCCTATAGTACGTCGTGCTGCAAAGCCAATTTATTACTGCCTGGAACATCATGTACCCATAACCAGCATATGCCCAGTTATTAAAGTAGTTTTGGATCAAATGGCAGGTTTGAAAATTACTGCTCTCCCTGAACCTTGTACGGTAAGTTATTTAGCAAATGAACTTGGAGTCTTAAGTGATTTACAAGTTGGTGAAATGATGTATAATGGTAAAGATATAACACTTTCTTGGGACTCCACAACCATCAACGGAGAACATATTAATGAAATACATATAAGTATTCCAACAGTACTTTGAAGGTACTTTAGTTCATCTATCACCATCCATTGTTCACGCCAGCACCAGTACACAATATGTTTGCTGAACACACCCTTGGCCTGGCTGACTACCTTTATAAAAAAGCATCTAATATTAATATAGGGTTCCTTGATGGAAAAGTACAATGTAAAATTAATGGAACAATGCAGTGGTTGTGTGCACACTCTCTGAACGAGCAAGAAAATATAGTTAAATTTTGCATCAGACAAGCTCAGAGAGTAAAGTTAGTTAGTAAACAACATGAACACAACATTTCTATATTACAAGATCAGCGACTTAAAGATAACATTCAAAAGAAGGAGAACAGTTTAAGGAGGAAGATAGAAAAGAAGTTGCAATGTGTGGCAGAAAAGGAAGTGGATTTATCAAATGAATTTCCAGATATCCCAGAATATAAAAGGAATGTAATATTAAGCGGCGTTTTATCCAATGCGTCTGTTATTAATGATCTGTATTTTGAACACGTGGATCATCACAATGTGCTATACAATGGACATATAATATGTGTAAAGCAATCAAAGAAGTCTCAAGTTCCTAAAGTAATTATTACATATTGGAAGAATGATGAATACGAAGAAGAAGGGGAGAACATTACAATAATACTATACGGGCTATTGGTAGATTATATGGGACAGTTCACGAGAAAATTGCACCACTCATATATTATAAAAATGTTATAAAAATGCATCACGTTTGCATCGCTATAACTTCCCAACGATTAACGCTATCGACATCCTATTTTCACCACTTCATACTACACCATTTCTCTACAGTAAAATGCATTTTGGAGTCTTGGACTATATCCGTGCCGACGTTCCTACGTGCGATACCCCCTGGGGTTCAAAACTACCATATCTTCGTGTAGGAGTAATCAAATCGCTTCAAATTCGGTTTGTAGGTGGAGAGGTCCTATATCTATCTATTTGTTCTGTTCGTTAATTTTTATGCAATCCGTTACGGAGATACAGTTGAACAAACTACGTGCACATTTTCGCGCTCGTTTCGCGCCAATGATTTGGGCAAATTGCGCTCCGCTCAATGTATGGGGAGGCGGGGATTATTACATTGGCGCGAATCAAGCGGGAAAACGTGCACGTAGTTTATTCAACTGTATCTCCGTAACAGATGGCATAAAATTAACGAACAGAACAAATCGATAGGTATAGGACCTCTCTACCTACATACCGAATTTGAAGCGATTTGATTACTCCTACACGAAGATATGGTAGTTTTGAACCCCAGGGGGTATCGCACGTAGGAACGTCGGCACGGATATAGTCCAAGACTCCAAAATGCATTTTACTGTAGAGAAATGGTGTAGTATGAAGTGGTGAAAATAGGATGTCGATAGCGTTAATCGTTGGGAAGTTATAGCGATGCAAACGTGATGCATTTTTATAACATTTTTATAATATATGAGTGGTGCAATTTTCTCGTGAACTGTCCCATATAATGGGAGACCTAAATTTGGATGTAATGTAATGTGTATTTGATCCTGTGAACCTTATAAAGAGAATCTATGTTATATTTTATGCAATTATGGCATCACTAACTTGAATACTTTTACAGTAGCTGCATGGAGAAGTCAAGCGGTCACAGTTTTTTATAGCACGGTCCATTCAAATTGCGTACATTGTTAGTCACCGGCGACGCAATGTTTGAAACGTTATAATTATCGAAATAGTAATCTGTTTTCCATGGTATAAGCATAAAAATTTATTAAAGTACCTACTTTAGTATCCATTACAGTAAGAACGGAACAAAACCAAGCATTTCAGGATACATTTGATGTGCACATATACACTGTAGCTGCCAGAATCATCTGCAGGGGGAATCATACACGCTTTGGAAAGATGACCGGGGAGTTAATTATGCCATGTATAGTTACTCCGGGAGTCATGCATGGGGTGAGTCATATACGCCTAGGCGTGAATGACTGGGGAGTCAAAAATGCTTCAGTATATGTCGCATTTAACATTAATTTATTCATATGTTGTATATAGCGCACGTGATTGAGTTGAGTAGCGTGGACGTTTCTCTGCTAGGGATATTTACTATAATCCGACTGCATCGTACAGACAGTGATAATTTCCGTAACTTTCACATGGTCCTTCGAGTCGTGGAACACATTTAGAACGGAAATCACTGAAAATGAGTGAAGAGCTTAGCAAGCAAAAAAGAACTAGAGCAGGACATCGTGGGTCCGCCAAGAGAATCATATCCCAAGCGCAGGAAACCATAGACTCCGGCGAAATAAACGTCTCGAAGTTGAGCCAATACCTCAAGACTCTGAAGGAGAAGGTTGAAACACTTCGAAATTTGGACGCCAAAATCTTGGAAGCCATGGAAGATGGAGATGAACTTATCACGGAGATAGAACAAGCCGATCTGAACCGAGAGGTAATAGAACTCGCTATTCTCGACATTGAAGCCGCGCTACAGTTAGGTGAAGGGAGAAAGAGCGCAGATCGACCGACTCAAGCAACGTTAAACGATGCGGGACGAGCTTCATCGAACGTTACATCGTCGCCGCAAGTCAACGACACTACGCATCTACATAGTGACGCGGTCATCGAGGGGAGTGAACCCGCTTCCGCTTCACCGCTCGACGAAGTACTAACTGTACATCATCAGACGGCAAGGTTGCCTAAGCTGGAACTGAAAAGATTTGAAGGGGAATTGACGACATGGACGTCGTTCTGGGACTCGTTTGAAGCAGCCATTCACAACAATGAGCAACTTTCATCGATTGACAAGTTTAATTACTTGAGAACACTTCTGGAAGGCCCAGCAGCTGCAGCAGTTGCAGGCTTATCTCTGACATCTTCAAACTATACTGAAGCTGTTGCTGTTATGAAGAAGCGGTTTGGCAACAAGCAACTCATCATCTCCGCTCATATGGACATGCTCATGAACCTCGAGGGTGTCTCTTCAGGCCAAAACTTAAAGGCTATTCGGGAACTGCACAATGATGTTGAATCACATGTAAGAAGCCTACAGTCTCTTGGAGTTCCATCCTTATCATTTGGTGCCATGCTTGCATCGGTTATCATGAACAAGCTACCGCATGATTTACGTCTAGCAGTCAGCAAGGAGATAATTGATGGTGAATGGGATCTAAAAAAGGTGATGGCAGTAGTAGAGAAAGAAATCGACGCAAGAGAAAGGGCAGCAGCAAATGCGAAACCTGTGCTAAGAGGAATGGGCAGGAGTCACCAACCTACTGCGTCAGCCCTCTTATCCAGTAGTGGTTCTCCTTCATGTTCATTTTGTGGCCAGCCTCATTTTTCAGCAAACTGCGAGACGGTGGCTGACGTCCGAGAACAGAAACAGTTGTTGAGTAAGAATGGTAGATGTTTTGCTTGCCTGCGGAAGGGACACATGAGTAAGGACTGCCGATCATCGAAGAACTGTCACAGTTGCGGAGGAAGGCACCATGCCAGTATCTGTCCTAAGGGAAAGCAGCAACTACAAGGATCCTCAACATCGACAGGGAGTCAGCAGTCGGGTCCAAATGCCTCAAGTAGATCAAGGTCAAATGCCGGTGGAGGTCAGCAATCGTCCATTTCACTAGTGGTGAGCACCAAGGTGCCAACATTACTTCAAACAGCTCGTGTCAAGGTCAGAGCTCCTGGCAAACTAGCACCTGTGATCGAAACAAGAATTCTACTGGACACTGGTAGCCAGAGGTCTAACATCTCAAGGCAGCTGAGTGAAGCACTCGGATTGAAGGAGGAGAAGAGAGAGACACTACTTGTCAAGGCCTTTGCAGCAGAGGAAGAAAAACTTCAGGTGTGCAGTGTGGTTAGTCTTAGGGTGGAAACAAGGGCAGGATCGAGCATAGTGTTATCTTTGCTTGCCATACCAATCATCTGTGGGCCCATAACTGGGCAGCCGATTACCTGTGCAATGGATCTTTTCCCGCATTTATCGGGCTTGGAACTAGCGGACTCAGGTGATCTGAATGAATGTCTGGAAATTGGTATTCTTATCGGAGCTGATCAATATTGGGAGGTTGTGACGGGGGAAATAGTTCGAGGTAGATCTGGTCCGTCAGCAATGAAGACATGTTTCGGTTGGGTACTCTCAGGTCCCGTTCCCGGTGTTATTGCTGAATCACAAGTGACATGCTCGAACATCTCTCATGTACTAACTACGCAGACGCATTCATCACAACAAGAGCTTGTCCACCTGGAGAAGAAATTGCAGGCGTTTTGGGACCTAGACACTTTAGGAATCAAGGAGGGGGAGCAATCTGTATACCAGAAATTTGTTGAAGATGTATCCTTCTGTGGTGGTCGCTATTGTGTGCGGCTGCCTTGGAAGTTTCCACGCATTATGCTGCCAGACAACCAAGAACTTTGCCAGAGGCGACTCTACAATCTGCTTAGGAGACTCCAGCAATCACCACAGATCCAAGCCCAGTATAATGAAATCATTCAAGACCAGCTCAGGCAAGGCATAGTGGAAATAGTTGACCCTTCTGATGCTGGATCCATTGGAGCAACTCACTACCTTCCTCATCATGCTGTAATACGGGAAGATAAGCTGACAACTAAGTTGCGCATCGTTTATGATGCGTCGGCAAGGAGTAACGGACCGTCTCTTAATGATAGTTTATACGCGGGACCAACCTTTGGCCAGAACATTCTAGATATTCTTCTGAGATTCCGTCTCTTTCAAATAGCTGTGACTGCAGACATAGAGAAAGCCTTTCTTATGGTGTCTGTAGCTGAAGAAGACCGCAATGCTTTAAGGTTTCTGTGGGTGGATGACATTGCGGCGCAACTTCCTAGACTAGTCGTCATGCGCTTCACCAGGGTGGTGTTTGGAGTTTCGGCAAGCCCGTTTCTCCTCAATGCGACGATTAGAAAGCATGTCGAAGGCTACAGAGATAGAGATCATTCTTTTGTTGAGAAGTTCAATCGCTCTATTTATGTGGACGACCTCACTTTTGGAGGAAAGACTGAAGCTGAGGCATTTGAGCTGTACGAGAAGTCAAAACGGTGTTTGAGCCAAGCAGGATTCATTCTCAGGAAATTCATGTCCAACTCTCCGGCCCTTCAGGCACGCGTGTCTTCTCAAGAAACCAATGAGATTCAAGTTCCTCAGCGTGAAGCTGTGACCTGTGACGACGAATCATACACCAAGAACACTTTGGGAGAAAGACTGGAACTACCGGAATGTGTTAAGGTGTTGGGAGTGAAGTGGAAGCCGACTGAAGACATTCTAGTCTGCGACATCGGGGATCTCTACAAGGTGGCTGTTAACATGGTTCCTACTAAGAGGAATGTTATTGGGCTCTCTGCACGTGTGTACGATCCCATGGGCATCCTTTCACCATGGACGGTATGCTTCAAGCTACTTTTCCAGGATATTTGTGCAGCAAAATTAGATTGGGATGACCAACTAGAAGGAGAGTTATTGCTGAAGTGGAAGATGTTGCTGTCAAGAATGAAGGAACCACTTCTCCAGATTCCTAGGTGCTACTTCCACGGTGTTGAAGAACCCCATTCCTGTGAATTAGTAGGATTCTGTGATGCATCACAAAGGGCATATGCTGCAGTGGTGTTTATGAAGATAGGTTCTGCAGGCAAGGGTGCAGTTCGATTTGTTGCTTCGAGGACCAGAGTTGCTCCTATGAACTCACTGACTATTCCAAGACTGGAGCTGCTAGCTGCACTTCTTTTAGCACGTCTTCTTTCAAACACCATGCAAGCGCTACAGCCTGAACAGAAGTTTAAGAAGGCTACCTGCTACACCGACTCGAAGATTGTCTTGTATTGGATAAGGGGCTATGACAAAGAGTGGAAGCAGTTTGTGGAGAACAGAGTGAGAGAGATTCGCACTCTGATTCCAGTGGAGTGTTGGCATCACTGTCGTGGTGATGTAAACCCAGCTGATCTCCCATCAAGAGGAGTTGAAGGTACCGAACCAAGTGCAATTGGATCCTGGCTGAAGGTACCTCAGCATGTTTGTGAGCCAGATCAGGAACTTTGTAATCCTGAATTGAACACCATACCTGAGGCCTGTGCAATGGAGCTGAAGGCGGGAGACCGAACCTCCTCAATGACTGTCCACAGCGTGGTGGTTGAAGAGTCAAGTCGGATTGATTCAGTCATTCGGGTGGAGGACTTCAGCACTCTTAGACGGCTTCTGGGGGTAACGGCTCGTGTTCAGAAGTTTATTACCCTACTGAAATTTAAGGTTAAGGCTGACCCTCAACACAGAATGAAGACTATGACTGCAGTAGACATCTTGAACGCAGAAAGGCTCTGGATTAGACAGTCTCAATTGTCACTTGTGCAGAATGATAGTTTTAGAATGTGGCAAACCCAGTTTGGCTTACGTAAGGATAGGGATGGTATTTGGAGGTGCGTTGGAAGGTTACAAAGGGCTGACTTGTCAGACGACACAAAACACCCAATTTTCCTTGATAAATGTCATCCTCTATCCACATTGATTGTGTGGAATTGTCATGCTCGAGTGATGCATGGAGGCGTGAAGGAGACACTCACCGAGTTACGGTCGAAGTTCTGGATCTCAAGAGGGAGACAATTTGTGAAGACAGTTCTCAGTAAGTGTACGGTTTGTAAGCGTTTCAGTTCCAGGCCACTCAGTGGGCCACCACCTCCACCACTGCCAGACTTTAGAGTGCAAGAAGCACCACCGTTCAGTTTCATAGGTGTCGACCATGCGGGGCCATTGTATCTCAGGAACGGAGAAAAGGTTTGGATTTGCCTTTTCACCTGCTGTCTTGTGCGGGCTGTCCATCTGGAACTGGTTCCAGACCTAACTGCAGAGTCATTCATACGCTGTTTGAGACGATTCTCTGCCAGGCGTGGAGTTCCCCAGAAAGTGGTTTCAGATAACAGCAAGACATTTCGATCAGCAAACAAGATTCTGAAGGCTCTGATGAACACTCCTGAAGTAGAGCGCCATTTTCTTGACTTGCGTATTCAATGGACCTTTATATTGGAAAAGGCTCCCTGGTGGGGAGGATTCTACGAGAGATTGATCCAGTCTGTGAAGCGATGCTTGAGGAAGGCTATTGGAAAGGCAAGAATGGATTTTGATGAGCTGGTCACGGTTTTGGTGGAGGTGGAAGCTACATTGAATTCACGCCCTATCTCGTATGTATCTTCAGAAGACATGGAGGAACCCCTCACACCATCTCACCTACTCATGGGTCGTCGTCTTTGTAGCTTGCCTAGTCCAGTAGACGTGTCTGATGCGGATCCTGAATTTGGGGTAACCTCGGTTAACCTGACACGACGCATGATGTACCTAAACACAGTTTTGGGGAATTTTTGGAAGAGGTGGCAAACGGAATACCTTGCAGGGCTACGTGAGATCCATTCCAGTGGGAGGAAGGGGGCCAAGGATACAGTTGCCAAAATCAATTTTGGTGATGTTGTTCTCATACATGACCCAGCCCAACCCAGAGCTCTATGGAGGATTGGGAAGGTGGAGAAGCTGTTGCAGGGATCGGATGGATTAGTGAGAGGTGCGTCTCTTAGAGTGCGTTCAGGCACTACTACCATACTGTTGAATCGCCCGTTGCAACTCTTGTACCCACTTGAATTTGGATCTACTACTGACCAGACAGATCAATGTGAACCTGATCAACCTAAGGTTATCGCCAAGAGATCTCAGGCAACCAGAGCTGCCGCTCAAGTTGCAAGACTCAGAATGAAGGAACAGTTGAACTAATGTTTACCTTTACCTGACTAGTTAGACTAGTCAGGGGGGGAGTGTCGCATTTAACATTAATTTATTCATATGTTGTATATCGCGCACGTGAGTTTTGAGAAATAATTGAGTTGAGTAGCGTGGACGTTTCTCTGCTAGGGATATTTACTATAATCCGACTGCATCGTACAGACAGTGATAATTTCCGTAACTTTCACAGTATATGACCCGGGAGTCATATATGCCTTAGCGCCGGGGAGTCTAAATTTAGGGGAGTTCATTGGCGACTATGACACCGGCTATCATCTTTCGGAAGTACAAAGCACTGCAGGCTCCTCGCATGCAGCACATTGGACGTGTCCTCTGTCACATGGCTCTTCACATGGCTCCATATACACTTCAGAAGTTCCCCGCCACCAGTCGCTATTACATAGTAATTCAGTGCGGCATTTATTTATTTGTATACTTACTGTGTTGTTCGTATTTGTATACTTACTGTGTTGTTGATCCCGTAACCGTGGCCACTGTCCGAACCGAACAGAAGAAGTTCACTCTCGCCACGCACTCTGAGATCACAGATCAAGATATCGCTCACACAATAGCTAAGGACTCTATAAAAACACAGTGGAAATTTTTTTAAAGATCGAGATCGAGGCCCGTATAAAAAGCGCTTGCCTGGAATACGGTTGGCCAAATTAGCGGGTAAACAATGGCGTCTGTCCAGCGCTTGTGTAACGTGGGGTGTCTTACTTTTTACCCTCTAAAACTCCTTCAAAACAAAACTTACTAGTGCTCTACTGTATTGCAATAACTAATCCTCAATCAATTAGCAAACTTGCCTTATAGTTGAAGTAATCTCGTTCCCAGACTCGCATTATCTTATGTAAGTACGAGACTAGGTTCGCAGACTGACTAAGGAACAAGGCTGAGAGAATAGGGCTTTTCAAGTCAAGCTCGATGCCACAAAGAGGCTACTATTGCCCCATGGTCCGCTCCATCGGGGCACTTACGGCTTCTTGAATGCCATGCTTGATCGCGTTCTAGCTGCAATGGTTGACCGCTGGTTAGGGCTGGTACCAGTTGGCAACCTCTTTACTGGCCACCTCTGGTACGTCTATGCATGTAGAAAAAAGTAGTATAAGACACAGGAATTCAGGGCTTTGATTC